>JADMNL010000028.1:180977500-181592500 GCA_016271365.2 Neoceratodus forsteri | reverse complement strand
CCCTCCTCCTTTGGAACCAGTCTTGTTTCCAGTAAGTTGTTCAATATTGTTGAACAGGGCTGTGTGAGATGCAGCCAGTACCTCCCTGAGCTGTCTCAGTACCATTGGGTGTACCCTGTCTGGCCCCCTTACTTTGTCCACTTTCAAATTTGTGAGTCCCCCTCAGGACTCTTTCCTTTCTAAAGGGTCTTGTGTTTACCTCCCCCTCTCCAGTACCCCTATTGTATTTATGCGACCCATCCCGTCCCCTTCTTCTGTGAATACTGAACAAAAGTAATTTGTTCAGGATAGCTGCTGTTTCCTGATTCCAATCTGCACAGTTGCCACCTGCCCTTCTTAACCTTTCAATCCCTCCCCTGTCTTCATCTTTTCACTTATGTACCTAAAAAAGTCTTGTCCCCTTTCACTGCTCCTTGAGCTATTCTTTCCTCGGTTTGCTCCTTTACGCTCCCCATTGCTTTCCCTGCTTGCTTAAATCATAACTGCTCGGTTAGTATACTTAGCAGGTGGGAGTTTCAAAAAGAGAATGATGCTGATGCAAATGAAATGTTCACAGCCGTCAGTGTCATCCTACTTGCGCTTAAACCCACACAGGTTATTTTCAAAGCCAGATAAATTCTTATGATATCGCTGCATGATTTGGAGCTACTTCTGTCAAGAAAGTGACACATGCATCACTTTTTTTTGTTTTGGAATTTTTATTGACCAGGAAAGGAGGGCTAGGACATACTTTCTTCTGTTTTTAGCCTTGTCTGAGGGGATTGGAGATTCCAACTGATACTGAATAACGTTAAGCTGTTGTTCTTGTTTTTTTTGTTATGAATAGGGAAAATGTTGCCCTTTTCAAGACGTGGCATGGGATCTTTAGTGTCCATCTGAATAACCACCAGAACAGGCAGATAGGACCTCAGCTTAACATCTCATTCAAAAGAAAGGACCTCTGATAGCATGGTGTCTCTGAAACACCATGCTTGGCAATGTTATGGCTGATTTTAACCAAGGGGAGAGTATAGCCCCCAGCAGAGCTACCAATACCACTTCCTACGGCACCTGGTGTTCATTGGATGTCTCCCAATTTTTGACGTAAGTGACACCATATTTGCCACAAATTGTGGAAGATGTGCACAAACATTAAATCACTTTGGAGGTGGTCTAAATTCTGAGCACAGCTTTGACGGGTGCTGCTAATAGAGCATGTACATTAAGGATGTTTGAAAACCCAGCCCAGCATGTTTCTGATTTACACCCTGGTGTTAAGTACCATTATAGAGTTGTATAATGTATGGGAGTTTAAGTAACTAAGCAAATTTTATTTTATATAGCCCCTCATCCTAAAGGTGTGCAGCCTACACATACAATTCAATTACAACAATTCTAAAATAAATAAGATCAAATATTGAGCACATTGGGGTCACTGCTATAACTAGCACACTAAAATATGCCCACAAATGTGGATGAAATTTCCGGGCCCATTTAAAAACTTCCACAGAGGAGCTCTAACATAGTTGACTTGGCAGGGAGTTCTACACATGGGTGGTGGTCACAGAAAAGGCTCTATCCCCAAAGTTTACAAACAAGCATGTGAAACCACCAAAAGATTCTCCCCTGTGAAGAGGAAAGGATGAACTGGAGTATATGGTAGCAAGAAGGTCTTTTATGTTGTTGGGATTCGGGCCCTGCCATGTACAGCCTTGAATATCATCATGTAAATTTTGAAGCTGGTCCCTTTCAGCCACCAAATTCTATAGAAACACAGAAGTGTGAATGCACTATGTCAACAGTCTAAAAGCTTAACAAGGACATGTAAACTATACCATACGTTCTAAAACAACCTTTAGTGCCATGGTGTACTGTAAGTCAAAAACACCCACTGAATTTACTAAAAGGTCAGTAAAGACAGAACAGTACCAGAATGCAAACCAGTATCTGAAACACAGCTTCAACATAAAATACAGGATTGCAGGTTACATGCAATGCTCCTGTAATGTTCAAAGCAGAACCAGTGAGCCACAAGCTAAACCAGTAGAAAGGCTCTGAGAGTAATTCTGCAAACAAAAAAAAGCTTTTAAAGCATCTCCTTTTCAGTTGAAGTTGGCTGTCTTTCTCATTTTAGTATTTCAGAATCCTCCCACTTACTGTACTGTTCCCAAGAGGCATGGTTAGGATTTAAAGGACATGTTTATTTGGTAAACCAAAAGGATTAACAGCATCACTGTAGCTTTTTTTGTTACCTACTTAGTCGGATAAATATATGAAAGACTGTTTTAAATTGTGTTTCTGCTCTTCCTATTTGGTACACAGTATTTGTTTCATTATTGTTGCAATTATGCTCCCTTGCTAGGTCTACCATGGCATTTCTTAATTTGCAGTGAGGGTGCACAGTAGGGGCATGCAAACACCTTCTACTGAGTATTTGGCTATGTGTTCATATTCGGGATGCAAATGTCAAGTGGTATTTGTTATTCAAGCAGAGATAGGTAACAAGTAAGCAATAAGATATGATAGTATGCTAGCAGTGATGTAATGAATGCATGCCCGGGGGGTAGTAAGGACACAGGCCAATAACTTCAACCCCTGGAAACACACTCAGGGCACAACTACCAACAAGAAGGAGTGTATTCTAGCACTTTATAAAATGAGTTTAAGGTAGTAAGAAAATAACAATAGAGACAAGAGTGTTATGATTTTGGTATTAGCAGTTTTTTTCTAGTTGTTTCTTTTGCTGGGTCCAGAAATTGTTCCATAATTGGGTGGAGGGGTACAACAGCACTGTGGCAGTGAGCAGTGAGCCCTAGTACTCCTCTCCCTCAAAGTTCACACCAAGTATTAGTAGTATTGTTTGCCTAGTGTTATTTAGAGATGACAGGCAGACTGAAACAGAGGATCAGATTAGAGCTCATCGATGTGTGATGCTATATTGATAACATCTCCTGCATGCCTCTGTTGCAATCTACCTCTATCACATCATTCAATGAAGCCAGGCAGATCACACTCCTCCCATTCAGTGTACTAAAGCTGTTAACTAATAGCCAACATCCTAAGACTCAGTGTGCGCTGCAAGGAGGAGACCAGTGAGACTGTCACTGTGATAATGCCCCTCCCCCCCATACACACATCATGGATCAGGTTGGAATGGGAGCAAAAGCCACAGAATCTGGGCCTTTGCCTCTTTGATTAGGCTGTACTGCATGAGGATGGTTAGCTTTAATTTGGGCAGTTATTTGTGTCTGTCACTACCTGTACGCATGATCATTAGAATGATGTGCTCTGTGTGGCTATTTATCAAGATGTACATCATGGTTCAACTGTTTAAATTTAGTATTTCTGAACTCATAACCTTCATCAACTCTGCAGGTATTTGTATGAAACCCATAGATTATATTTATTACTGTACCCTTATCTGTAGCAGTTGTACTTTGTTGATTGCATCAATCGTATGTACCCCCCATGCACCAAGAAATGAACAGCTTGCAGCTCAGTGTGTCTTGGATGGCAACATTTCAAATAAACAGATGAATAACTACAGGTACAGGGTCTGGGGGAAGGGGGTCAGATTTGGGTAGTGCAGTGTTGGAAATGGAGGCATCCACGATGTCTGATGTAGGTTCAAGCATACCTGACCAGGTTCTAGGAGCATGTTTCCTCTTAATACGTTGCCTTGTTACACTGTATTTATTCAGCGGGTCTCCTTTTGGGGTGGTACATTTTACACAAGAGTTGTCCTTCCCCATTTTGCTCCAAGAACTTAGTCAGGCTTTTAATTTTGTTCCTGGAACTGAGATCCACCTGCTCCCTTCCCCCAATTTCCACCGCTGCGGGAGTTATATGTTAAGATGCTGTCAGTTGGGGGTGGGGCATGCAATTCATCCAGATATTATGCCCAATGAGCATTAAACTATTAAGCTCACCTTTAGTGCCCCCATAATGAACATGGAGATTTAGATGTGAAATTGCATGGAACTGACATGGCAGAGTAGCATGTGACATAAGATAAATTGACTCCTCCTTGGGCAAACCTGATAGACAGTAAGGTCTTCTGTTGGCAAAATTCTTGCGTTCTTATTTGAGAATTATGTATTGTTGCTCACATACATACATACATACATTCATTTCACAGTTCTATGTCACAGTTAGGGGAAAGTTGCCAAAGCGCATTCTGACATTTCACAGAAGCAAAATTCTGGCTTTCATGGTGAATTCTACTTCTGCAGAGCAATAGTAGCAAATGACTCCAATGTCCAAGCCAAGGTTCCCTTTTCTTAGTTAACCAGGAGATTAGACTATTGATGAATGTATGTATTGTGGATCAATGTACTGAATTGTGGTTTCATAGTCTGCAAAACTGAGCACTGTTTTCTGCATAACTGCAGAATGATTACATGTGTTGTGGACTGATGTATTAAATTTTGCTGACTGGAATACTGCAGAACTGTCATTTCATGAATCATGTGTATTATTCTGCAGTTCAGCCAAAAAATACCATGAAACAGGGTGAAATATCAAAGAACACAGACAGAGGATTTGGATTTTGCCAAAGTCAGAATTTCTGAAACTTTTTCAAAATTTTTGCAAATTCAAAAGTTGTAGTTTGACCCAGCATTGCTTGCTACTCTTTTTGCAAACTACCATGGAATCTTTCACTTCCACCAGAGTAACATCGGGAACCTCCAACAGTGCTAAACCCATCTACAGCTATGGTTGCACTTTGGTGTCAGTGTTGGTTGGCTATGGGCCCATCAATGCCATGGACACACCCATGAGGCATGAACTGGCCATCCAATGGACTTCCATCCTATTGATCACTGACAGCTTACTCTAGATTCCATCCTGGACTTTCTGTACTCTAAGCTGATGTGCACCACCAGAGAATCCTTTCTTGCTCACCGGCACCCCTAGAGTTAGCAAGCTATCTACAGGAGGTGTAATGCTGTCTGATATGGTGCTTTGCCACCTGACCTGGTCAACAGTTGTTAAACATATTGTATACAGTGAACTGATTTTGTGTTTTAACAATTAACATTTTATTGAATCAATAAAAGACCATTGTACCATATAAAACATCAAACAATTCATTTTTATGTCAGTTGGGGGTGAGGCATGCAAGTAATCCAGATATTATGCCCAATGGGCATTAAATCATTAAGCTCACCTTTAGTGCCCCATAATGAACATGGAGACTTAGATGTGAAATTGCATGGAACTGACATGGGGAGGCAGAGTAGCATGTGACGTAAGATAAATTGACTCTGCCTTGGAAAAACCTGATAGACAGTAAGGCCTTCTGCTGGCAAAATTCTCATGTTCTTATTTGGGAATTATGTATTGTTGCTCACTGAGCCCTACTGCATAGCTACTTGATCATCTGAAGAGCACTTCCCTGATGAGGACACTGTGTGCACAATGCAGAAACTGACTTTCTTAGCAGTTGAGGGAATGATATTTTGAACACGATAGAGTATTCATGTATTGCTCTTGACAAAAATAGTTAAAAAAATTAAAATTAAATATATTTAATCACTGGTGGAACTGGAGGCCCATGCTGATCAATAAAATCAGAAGACATTTGTAATCATTGCTGGAACAAACGGCAAGTTCACACTACTCCCCGGGCTAACTTGCACTGCGACTCTAACCTCTGGTTGCCCCGTAAACAGCATTCTTTAAAAGACAAACACACTGTGTTTTTATTGTTCGAGATACATAACCAAGTATAAAATAAAGGCCTCAGAAAAAGAATGGCACAACTGTAACTAAAGCCGTACTGCTTTGCAAAGGATTTAAAAGGTTCAGTTCGCAGGAGTCTTTTGTTCTAGAGTTCAAAGTAGCCATTTTTTTCTTTCAAGTCTTAACAATCCTGGATCAATGAACTGCCTTTATTTCTTGAAACTTTTTTTAAAGGAAGCACATCAATAAGAATCGACTATGACTACCGTTAATTGTATGTAGGCTCCTGTTTGCCACTCTATTACTCTTTTACATTTCGTTTTTTTAATTCTGTCTGCTCGGTTGCCTGGATTATTTTCTACATTTCCATTCATTATATACAGCACACCTTCTTCTTATTTCTCTGATGATGACAGGTATTGGTGAGACTAGAACAGAACAATTGTATATTGCATCCTTCATACACACTGATCTCAAAGGTCTTTGCAAAGGGATGAGTCAGTTACAGTCTGGTAGTGCAGTGACTGTGAGTAGACAAACAGAGCAGCCATTATGTCCTTAACAACATATAACTTATGCAGAAATATAGATAGGAGCCTATAGATGAGCAGGGGCAGAAACCAAGTCAGGATGGAACATGAGGGTGAGTCCAAAGGGAGCCAAACCCCGCGACACAAAGCTAGAGGTCAAAAAGACACTCAGAAGCAGGGGGCAGTAGAGTGGCACTCTTGGGGGACTCAATAATTAAGGGGCTAAAATGGGGAAGGAAGGAAGGAAGCAAAAAACAATGCAGTATGGGTACAGTGCATGTCAGGGATGACGGTGCTGGAGGTGAGGCATCATATTCCTTCCTGGGGTAAGCAACAGGATGAAAGGACACATCTGGTGTTTCACCTGGGCACAAATGACTTGGAAGGGAACAGTCTGATGGAGGTACAGGCAAGGTTCAAGGAACTTGCTAGGTTCTGTAGGAGCAGCACTGTTTTTCCTTCCATTTCCTTCTTTGAGGTGTTGCCAGTACCAAGAGTGAGCACACCCAGAAAGGAGAAGATAATGGCATTCAACAACTGGCTACAAGGTTGGTGCAGTCGGATGGGGTTCGGCTGGATAGGTGACTGGGGCTCTACATGGGAGGAGGAGGGTCTGTATGCCCAAGACAGGCTGCACCTGAGCACTAAAGAGTAAACTGGGGGATTTCATGTCAAGGAAGTTCAATTTAAACTAAATAAGGGGGGGGTGGCTAAAGACAGGTCCAGCCTTACGTGAGGCAGAGCAGAGAGGCTGTCAGCCTCCCCCCCAAGTCACAACACTCATCAAGGGAACTCTTAGCAGCAGGGAAGGACGGGATGGGGCTACATGTTGGAGGGCTTTGGTTGCAAATGCCAGGAGCCTGGAGAACAAAATGAGAGAACTGGAGGCCATCATGATGGAGGAGAACCTAGACATTGTAGCAGTGAGTGAGACTTGGTGGAATGAGCACTATGCCTGGGAGACGGTAATCCCAGGGTATCGGTTGTTTAGGAAAGATCAGGAGGGGAAGGGGGAGGGGTGGCATTATATATCAGGGAAGGGATTGGGGCCATGGAAGGGCAGGATGAGGAGGGGGAAACAGAGATGATGTGGGTCACCCTAGATAGGGGACAGAGGGAAAACCTGTGTGTTAGGGTAGTCTATAGGCCTCCTACGCGGGGGGGGGAGAGGATAGACACTTTGTAGAATCAGTAGCGAGGATGGCATGGAAAGGGGAAATTGTGCTAGTTGGGGACTTAAATCTTCCGGACATCAACTGGAAGGCCCAAACAGCAATCTCTGCAAGGAGCAGGGGCATCTTAGAGGATCTTCAGGGCATATTCCTACAACAAAGGGTCAGTGAGCCCACTAGGGATGTAAACCTGTTGGATGTGGTCCTCACAAATGGGGACAGCGTGGAGGAGGTGGAGGTGGGGGAAGAGCTTGGCACCAGTGACCACAGGGCTGTCAGGTTCAGGGTGAGAGTGGGCAGAGAGAGGGTTAGGACAAGAACCAAGGTAATGGACTTCAGAAAGGATGACTTTCATGGAATGAGGAAGGTAGTTGGGGAAGAAATGTTGAGGATAGGGGATGTGCAGGGGGTGAAGGAATTATGGGCAGCCATCAAGAGAGGGGTATTTAAAGCCATGGACTCATGTATAAGAAGGGTAAGAAAGAATAGAAGACAGACAGAAAAGACCTCTATGGTTCACTAGAGAGGTTGTGTTAGGGGTTAAGGAGAAGACTAGGGCATTCAAGAGGTACAGGAGGACACAAAAGGATGAGGACAGGGAAACCTACAGGGAAAAAAGAAAGGAGGCTGGGCAAAAGATACGGAGGGCTAAGGAGGCCACTGAGGAGAGGATAGCGAAGCAGGCAAAGAGGGGAATAAAACCTTCTTTAGGTATGTTGAAGAAAGGAGAAGGGCACAGCATGGGATTGAAAGGATAATGGGGGGAAGTGGAACAATACTGGAAGGGGACTTCGAAAAAGCAGAGGCATTAAACAGCTATTTCGCCTCAATCTTCATGGAGGAAAGGGAGGGTAGGGGAGCAGGATGGGGTGGGGAGGATGACAGCCACAGACAGGTGACTGTGGCAGAATTCACTGCTGAAGGAGTAAGGGAAGAGCTGGATAGACTTAGGGTAGACAAGGCAATGGGGCTTGATGGAATACACCCAAAGGTTCTCAAGGAGGTGAAGGATGAACTGGCGCCGCATCTAGCAAGACTGTTTAACTTGTCCTTGGTCACAAGGGTGCTGCCAATGGACTGGAAGAGGGCAGAGGTGGGCCCACTACATAAGGGGGAGGCGGAAGGATGAGGTCAAAAATTACCGTCCTATTAGTCTTACCTCGGTGGTGGGGAAGGTAATGGAAACACTACTTAAGATCAGATTGATAAAATACTTGGAGATGAATGGCATGCAGGATGACTTGCAGCATGGCTTCACCAAGGGAAGCCCCTGTCAGACTAACCTGATGGAGTTTTTCGATGGGGTGACACAGATAGTGAACCAGGGAGGAGCAGTGGACGTGGCACATCTGGATTTCAATAAGGCCTTCTACACCGTTCTGCATGGTGGAATGGTTCATAAACTGGACAGACTAGGGGTGGACAAAAGGATCACCAGGTGGGTGGAAAACTGGTTGAACGGAAGGAGTCAGACGGTAGTGGTAAATGGGACACATTCCAGGGAACGGGCGGTGACCAGTGGGGTGCCACAGGGGTCAGAGCTAGGACCAATACTCCTTAACATATATGTTAGTGACCTAGCAGAGGGTCTGGAGGGAGGGGTGTGCCTGTTCGCAGATTATACAAAGGTCTGCAATAGGGTGGATTCACCTAGTGGGGTGCAAGCCATAAGGCAGGAACTGGAGAGGCTGGAGAGGTGGTCTGACACCTGAAAATTTAAGTTTAATACACAAAAGTGCTCGCTGATGCACCTGGGGAGGAAGAATAGGAGGGAAACTTACTCCCTTGGGAGGTTGGAGATTAAGGAGAAGGAAACAGAAAGGGACCTGGGTATTATGGTATAGCGTGACCTCAAGGTGGGAAGCCAGTGTAGCAGGGAGGTGGGAAAGGCAAATGGAATGTTGGCCTGCATTGTGAGGGGTTTTAATAGCAGGAAGAGGGAGGTGCTAATGCCATTATACAGAACCATGGTTAGGCCGCATCTGGAGTATGGGGTGCAGTTCTGGAGACCTCACCTATAAAGAGATGTTGAGCTGATGGAGAGGGTGCAGAGAAGGGCAACCAAAATGGTATGAGGGATGCAGGATGTACCCTATGAGAGAAGATTGAGAGGGCTGAATTTGTACCATCTAGAGACTAGGAGGGAAAGGGGGGACATGATTGAGACCTTTAAGTATCTGAAGGGAATAAATAAGATAGAGGGTAACAGATGGTTCAAATTGAAGACGGGAGTGAACACGAGGCGACATAGCCTCAAACTGGAAGGTGGGCAACACAGAGGTACTGTCAGGGGGCAGTTTTTCATGGAGAGGGTGGTGAAGGCCTGGAACAAGCTGCCAGATGAGGTAGTGGCAGTTGAAACAGTGGAGGGGTTCAAGACAGCTTGGGATATATTTAAGGGGTTGGGAAAAGAGACTGAAGCATAACAGAAGGAGGGAGGTAAGGTGTTGGGCAGACTAGATGGGCCCTGGTGCCTTTCTCTGCCATCACATTTCTGTGTATCTGTGTATCTGTGATACATTACCCTAGAAAAAGTTACAGACAATGCAAAGGTATAAGATGAGTGGCCAATGCAGCATAAACTGATGAGTTACAGCAAAACTGGCACCATTACTGCCTCCATTCTGCAGCTGAATGTCAATAGAAATGCCTTTAGTTGCTATGGTTTGGGCCACTTTTGGACTATCTACAGGACAACTGTCCCACATGTGGCTCAAAATCAGCACACGTAATGGATGTAAAATAAATGGCTAGCATCGGAAAAGACTACAAATCATTTGAAAATTATCAGCTGGGATGCAAAAATGAAAAATCCCCAAATAAGTCAGAGATTCCTGCCCGATATTAATCAATCAATCAATCAATCAAATCTTTATTTATCCAGGTGGACGCCATTGAGCAAGCTCATTTGCAAGGTGGACCTGCATCACACAAGGTCATAAACAATACACGTAGTCACACATAAGTACAGGCATTACAACAGAACATGGGAAGAAAAACAATATAACGAACTAAATAACCATAAGATCAGATAAAAGAAAATACAGTACATCTAGTCTCACATAAGTGCAGGCAGTACAGAAGTACATGTGGGTAAACCAGAAAAAATAAACTAAGTAAACAGTAAAAAAACTGTGGTCCATGAGGCACAAGTTAGGTGTATCTAATTATATACGTGGCAAGGTAATGGAATGGGCGAGGGAAAGGAGAACAGGTGGAGTCTCGAGGTGTAGGGTGCAAAAGTGGGGAGAGTGGGGCAGGGGCAAAAAGTTCTAGTGTGGCACTGTGCCGAATGCCCTCTTTTACATTGTGGCTAAGTGATGTAAGGGTTGGAGGCTTGTTGTGTCACTGCTTATCCATAAGCCTTAGCTATTTGGGATGACTGAGCTGCGGTCACAGCTCTAAGGGAGCTGGGTATGGACGATGTCTTCGGAAGCATTGATGACCTGGGTACTGAGATGCATGCTGGCATTTATCTTTCAAAAAATAGTCAATTAAAATACTATTTTGTAGAGTAAGAAGGGTCCTAGACAGAGCAATAAGTGGACCATAGCCTATAACCTCCATTCCCTGAACTCTCTCACAGCTCAGTTTTATAATGTATGTGATGGAATGTTTCTTATACAGTAGCTGCCTGAAAACTACACTTCATCTAGGCAAGCACTCACTCATAGTTAGCTGGGGGAAAAGAGACTGCAGAGAAGGGTAAACTGTATTGAAGATGGAGGAGGCAGCAAACCTTTGGAGACATACTTCCCCAGAAACTAAGCAGATGTTTGAAGGGGCTGCAGATTCGTCCCCCTAACAGTCCCTGTAGCTGAGCAGGTCAGGTACACAGTAAGAAGACTTTACCCATGTGTGGACCCTACAGCCTGACTCAGCTCTTGTTGACAGACCCTATGGACTCAGAACCGTTTCATTTGTTTACTGCTCCATCAGACCAAGAGGAGGTATGCTCTACTGTCTGCACGAAAGAGAAGCAAGGGGGATGTGCCTTTTAACCCTTATCCAAATTACTGCTAAAAACCTAAAACAATATTAAAAAAGTAATAATGATCTGCCCTTCTTCCCTTCTTTAGAACTCCTCAGAGTCATCAGCATGATAGTTTTTTTTATAATTTCTTTATTTCTTCTGCCTTCCTTCCCAAATTGCACTGTAGACATGGTACAGCTTTCCAGGTGACATGGAACTCCCCAGTGGCACTCAGAATCAGATGCTTTTAAGCAACTGTGGCCCCACCATGCATGATGTCACAGGAGGGGGCACTTGTATGTGTCTGTTGGGAGCTACAGCATGGCCCACAGCTGAAACTGGTGATCATTCTTGAACCAGTGCAAGGCAGATAGGGAGAATGGCAACATTTTGTGAATGATGCCACAAAAGTTTTTTTTGTGGAACCCCCACATCCTCAATTATATTTTACCCCACTCATACTAAGTGTACTATAAAGCACAGTAGTGGCACTAGCTGTGTCCAGTTAAATTATTGCAGTAGCCCATTTTAGATGGAATAAGGTAAGTTAGCCACAGTTTACATTCAACCAACTCCTCAACTTGTCCAGAGAGTTTATCACACACACAATAGCAGGAAAGGGGCACCTATACAACAAAACTATCAAGTATTATATATTCTTGTAATTGTGACATGCTGTCGGAGTGTTTTTACCCAACTAGTTACCAGTTCTTATCAAAGATTCTCTTCTGTTTGAATTCTGACCTTGGACTGAAAATAGTCCTTTTCTTCTAAATTAGAAGACTATCTTATTGTGAGCAGGAGACTGTGTTCCAAATGATGAAAACTGAAGGACTTATTAGCAAGAACAATACAGATAACATACTAACATACTAATTGCCAGCAGGTTAGGCCTTATGGTCTATCGAGTCTGCTCAGAACCTCAGATCCCTATTTGGGTGCCGAGGCCCTCCCCACCCACCCTTGTGTTCCAAAACCCCTATCATCCATCCCCACCCCTCCGGGCCAGGCCATCATCTGATGTGTCTGTCCCACCCTCTCTTGAAGCCCTCCACTGTGGATCTCTGAACCAGCTCTCCAGGCAGCGCGTTCCAAGAGTCCACCACCCTCTCAGTGAAAAACCTCCTCCTCTTTCCCCCCCTCATCCTTCCACCTTCCAACTTCAAACCATGCCCTCTGGTGATACCTCCCTGCTTTAGTCTAAAGATCCCCTCCATGTTTACCCTATTTATTCCCTTGAGGTACTAGAAGACCTCAATCATGTCTCCCCATCTCTCCTCTCCTCTCCTCCAATGAAAACAGGCAGAGCTCCTCAAGTCTGTCCTCATACGTCAAATCCCCTAGTCCTCGTATCATCTTAGTTGCCCTCCTCTGTACCCTCTCCAGGTGCAGTATGTCCCTCTTCAAGTGTGGTCTCCGGTACTGTACACAGTATTCAAGGTGTGGTCTATCGAGTCCATTGTACAGCGGCAGAATCACTTCCCTGCTCCTAGAGGTGATCCCCCTTATGATGCATCCCAACATCCTGTTTGCCTTGCTAGCCGCTCTCCTGCATTGCTCAGAGTTATTCATACATGCATCGACCATGACCCCTAAGTCTTTTTCCCCTGTTGAGGCCTCCAGCACCTCCCCTCCCAGGGTGTACCTTTGTTTGGGGTTTCCCCACCCAAGATGTAACACCTTGCACTTGGTGATATTGAAATTTAATTTCCATGTGTGAGCCCAACTTTCCAGGGTGTCCAGGTCCCCTTGCAGGGCCAACCTTCCCTCTTCCCCCTCAACTACTGCTCCCATCTTGGAGTCATCAGTGAAGATACTCATTTCACAACCTATACCCTCCCTGATGTCTGATATATATGCATTAAACAGGATTGGACCCAGGACCGAGCCCTGCGGTACCCCACGACCAACCTCTCTAGGGTTCGAGAGCTCCCCACCAACCACTGCTCTCTGGGTGCGTCCAGCTAGCCAGTTTTCAATTCATCTGACCGTCAAAGGGCCTACTCCCAACCCCATCAGTTTCTCCACCAGACCATTGTGGGGGACAGAGTAAAACGCCTTGCTGAAGTCCAAGAATAATAAATCCACAGGCTTTCCCCAGTCCAGTTCTGATGTTACCCATTCGTAGAACTCCACAGGATTGGTTTGACATGATCTACCTGGCACAAACCCATGCTGACGACTATCCAGACCTACCACCTCCTCCAAGTACACCCCCAATCATTCCTTTAGTATACTCTCCATTAATTTTCCCACCACCGAGGTCAAACTCATGGGTCTATAGTTACCTGGTACTTCCCTCGACCCCCTTTATGGATTGGCACCACATGTGCCTCTCGCCAATCCCTAGGTACCCTCCCTGTCTCAAGCGACCTGTTGAAGAGCTCCGCCAGGGGTGCAGCCAGTATGTCCACCAATTCCCATAGTACTCTCGGATGAATGCCATCCGGCCCAGGAGATTTATCTTTCTTTAGGGCCTTGAGGGCTACCCACACCCTTTTGGTGGAGACAGCATCATCTGTCCCCTCCACCTTACTGGCCTTTTTGTCCTTATCCTGATGTGACACCCCTGGGGTACCTCTCCTTCCCTCTTGCTACATTTCTGTTGCTCCCCTGATCCCACTCACTACCGCTTCTATCCCCATCGTGCCTTGCTTTGTAGATATCCCATCCCCCTCCCTAGTGAACACAGAGGTGAAGTACTTGTTTAATACCTCTTCCTGATCCCTTGCCTCTTCCACCCACCCTCCTTCTGATCTCAATCTGCCAAGATGGGCCTTAGTTTTTCTCCGCTCCCCAATGTACTGGAAGAACCCCTTTTCCCCTCCATGTATCCCCTGTGCCAGCCGCTGCTCTTTACTGGACTTTGCTCCCCCTCACCATCCAGGTGGCTTTTCTAGATGCAAGATGGTACATTTCCTTTTCCCTATCCCCTCTTGTTGTTTTATATTTTTTGTAGGCCACCTTCTTTTCTCTGACTGCTACCTGAACCTCACTGGACCATCAGCATGGTTTATGTGACCTTGCTCCTTACGTTTTACCTTAGCGCAGGTCCTGACTGCCTCATGAAGTCTCCGTTTTATGACCTCCCATCTCTTTTCCACATTTGTCACTGATGTAATCCTCTTCAAGTGATCCTTGAGAATATTTTCCATGCCCACAAAGTCTGCCCCCCTGAAGTCCACTGCCAGTGTCCTAGATCTCTCCCCCCCTCCCCCATGCTTATTTGAAACCAGACAGTATTGTGGTTGCTCCCAGTCAGGGGATCCTCTACAACCAGGTCCCTTACCAGATCCCCATCTGCCAGAACCACGTCCAGGACATGCCCCTCCCTTGTGGGTTCCATCACATACTGTGTTAAGAACACATCCTGGAAGCCATCCAGCAGTCTCTGCTCCTTGGCCACCTTAGAGGACATGGTTCCCCAGTTTGTACCTGGCATATTAAGGTCCCCCATCAACACCACACCTTCCCCTTTTGGTCCACACTGGGCAATGATGTTGTCCAGCAAACCATCCTCCAGAACATCACCCATCCCGGAGGCCCTATATACTACACCAAGCTTGACCCTACCTCCTTCTGGGGTTCGTAAAGCCTCCATGTTTCCCTCTGCCTCTTCTAACCTAGGAATTTCTATGTCATCTCTAATGAACATAGCCACTCCACCCCCTCTGCCCTCCTTTCTATCCTTCCTAAGCATAGTGTACCCCCGCACGTTTAGGTCCCAGTCATGGTCTTTGTTGGCACACGTTTCCATGACCGCTGCCATATCCACACCGCCCCCCCCGAACAGCATGGCCTGGAACTCTGGCAACTTGTTTCCCAAGCTCCTGGCATTTACTAACACCATCCCCACACCTTATCCCCGATCCCTTTGTCGAACCCCACCAGGTTCCTTATACTCCATCCTCCTCTGCTCCTCCTGAAACCTCCTCCCCAGTCTGTGCCCCCAGTTTGAAGGCTACTCCCTCATCTGGAGGAGAGAGCTTGGTCACCCCACCCTTATCCCTCCCCTCACAAGTTTAAACCCCACCTTCTTGAATAAGGCCAAGTGCCACTCGCAGAGCTCCAACCAACGATGTCCAGTGAAAAAAGGAACACAAATGAGCTGGACTTTTATGTCTGTCTCCTCTCAATATGGGCAGACATGTCCCTAGACCTGTCTGAGAATCAAACCTGCAACCCTGATACCAAAGGCAGCAACTCTAACCTTTCAGTTAAACAGGCATTCTTACAAGCCGTGATGTCAGAGTGCTACTTTGACTTTCATGCTTGCTATCTCATGAGCCACCCCAGATGACTGTGTAGTGAAATCCACTTATATGCACATTGGATAAATACACAAACTGGATATCTACACAATTTTTCTATTTCCTCCTTTTCACATATCCAGCTTCAAACTACTTGATAAATGCACACATAAGTGCATATCCTGCTTATATGCACAACTTGGGAGCTCAAAAAGCTAACTTTTGGCTGCAACTGTAAATTATCCCTTTATGAATACCTAATGAGCTCATGAGTGGCTGATAACTGGGGTGGAGAGTGAGGTATTTAAGTGTAAAGCTTGTTTTTGTGTCTGTGACAGCAGCACAGTGGCTGGGAAGACTTCTGGAGAGGATGAGTGCTGTACTATTTAGATTGATGTTGCTGAAAGAACTTTACACTGGGTATTGCACTGGGTTTTTGGACAGAAAAGGGATATAGGCAGTCCATCTAGTCTGTCCAGCTATCCCGTAGCTGTTTTAGATGCTAATTTAACTCTGTATTTTTTCCTCTGTAAAAATCAATTTTGTATCCAAAATGCAGTCTTGCATTATCACGTTTTACTCTCCAGCCTGTCTTCCTTAATGAACAAATCCTGGATAAATGCAACACCCACTTATATGCACAAAACGATGCTGCAGATAGTATGAGAGGGCCTCACTGTAGTGTCTTTTACTGCTGTTCACAGCTTCACCACTAGATAGAACTGCTTTGCGTAGATTACTTTTTCTCATCTGCAACAAGGTTAGTTGAACTTCGGTTTGTAGGTCTGGCATGGTCCATAGGAGGTTGGCTTTACAGGGTCTGTGCCACTTTTTTTAATGCTTGCTAACTCAGTTGGTGGCACACTCCCCTCTCTGGGTCACAAGGTCACAGGCTCAAGCCTCACATTGGGGACTTGGGTTCATATCCAAAGAATGCACCGTGGTACTTCAGGGAGACTGCTCAGTTGATTATGCTGTCATTTGGATGAGACATTCAGCAAAGGTTTGTTTTGTCCATCTCTGGAGGTTGTCAATGGAAGTTAAAGTTTATAGTAGGGGATAACAGCATAGGGGATAGGCAGTATAGCATAGCGGTTAAGAGTTCTGTGCTGCAAAACTGGAGAACTAGGTTTGAATCCCACAGCCCCCACTTGCATACTGTATGACCACGAGCAAGTCACTTTAACATCCCTGTGCTCCAAGGATGCACCTGGAAACACAGTTTTAGTTTAGCAAGTCTTTCCAGGCCAAACATTGTAAAATAAAAAAATAACCCCCGTTTTCTGACTGCTTACCTTCTCACAAAAAAAATGCAGGCTGTGCTGCTGTTGTCTGTGACTTTATGTAAGTGTTCTTCAAGCCTACTAGTTATTTCTGTGTTTGTATGCATGCAGTCCCTGCAGTACTTCATTTTATGGGATGTAAAGAGATCTGTGATACAGTTTATATGAAAGGATATATATATATATATTTCTATTCTATTCTGTTGACTATTTAACAAATAGCAAACTCAATAATTACACTAAACATAAAACTGCTCTCCAAGCTAAGGGCAAGTAAGACAACTGAATTTTGCTTTTTAAAATCACACTGTCATCTAAAACAGGTCAAAAAGGCCTAATAATATAAAAAGCACCTCTTTGATGTTCTATAACATGAAGGTAAAGACAGTCAGACTGGCTTTCCAGAAGCTATGAGGCCACATATTACAGATCAGCATGACATCTTTGTGCTGATCTGTTGTGCAGAATGTCCCTGCAGATACCGAATGCCCAGAAAACATGTCCTCATAATGGCACATTTTGAACCAGTACTGAGGGACACAAAATGGTTAAAAAGAGGGTAAATCTACGGAAACACTAAATTTGCTTTAAAAATATAATTCAGCTGTATGCTGAGTAGCACTTTTCCTTCCAAATAATAAAATGTTGAGAAAAGTCTGAAAGCATGGGGTATAGGTCTTTGTTTTTGGAGACCTTTGCAGCTACCAACTGTGATAAACTTCTCGCAGTTTGGACAGTCCAAATAAGCTATGCTCCTCATTTAAATCAGATGACTGTAACCGATGCTCAGCTATACAGTGTTCTTCCAAAAGATGGGGCTGCATATATCTGTTGACAATCAAGGGAGATAAGAGGTTACTGGAGCATAGCTAAGCCTAGGATCTGTAACACTGCTGTCTTTAAAGGGACCCTGTCAACCCTTTCTGCATCATATTATTTTTAGATGAAACCCCACATTTTATGATTGCTTACCATTTGTTGATGTTGCTGGTTGTTTCATCTGCTGTATTTCATAGCAGAACTGAAATGCATGGTAATGGTGCAATTATACCCAGTCTTGTTTTGTTTCAAATCCTTGATCTGCTCTAATTGCATACTTTCCGAACATTAGCCCCCCCCAAACAGTGCAACCACTCATTATGTAATAGCATTCGGTCCTCCCGCTTCATCATGAGTGGCTAGAATTTGTTGGGGGTGTTCTCAATTCCCTGAAAGATGCAGTGGGAGTTGATTAAGGATTGTAAGCAAACACGTCTTTGTGGTAACACCACTACAGTGGACAGTCTGTTTTTCACGTCTAAAAGAAAAAAGGAATCCAAATTAAATGATCGGCTACATCAGCTGTCTACAGAATGTGATCAATCACAACATGTTGCTTTTAAACTAGTTAAAATTTGAGGCCTAAGGGGGTTGACAGTGTCCCTTTAAGGAAAATATATGCTGATTCTTGGGTAGGGATAGGCAAAATTAGAAACCTGCTGGTGAACATTTGTGGGATTTTGTTCTTCTCATTTGTGAAAAAAATGGATTTTGGGGAAAATGTGTTACCAGTTCATACTTGCATAATTTTGTGGACTTGTGAAATTAGCTTATGTAAATTATGGCCTTGCGAAAATTTCTCCTGCAGGTTGTGGACTTGTGGAAATTTTGTTTACTGAAGTTAGTACTAGTTCAAGAGTGGACCCCCCCCGCCAAGACAAAAATGTTAAGGCACTTTTGCTGCTATAACAAATACGTTTAAGTCAGGAAAAGGAAACATAAACCATGCATACATATATATTGTACATACATAATGTACATACATATATACTGAACATATATATTGTACATACTGTGCATACATACTGTACATATATACATATACAGTACACACATGCTATACATATATCCATATATATAGTACATACAGTGGAGTCAGCCATGATGAAGCACAGTAACTTGCAGTAATGACATGTCACAAAATCCTGCATGACAAAAGGCTTAATTGCCATTGACTTACAATAGCCCCTGCAGTAAACTGCAGCATTCAGTGATAATCTGCAGCATTTCTGCATTGCATCCTGGCTGTCACACCTGTATATATGTACTATACGTACATACAGTACATACGTACTTTACATACATACATGTATAGTACATACATACTGTAATATACACACACACACATACATATATATGTATATATAGATATATATATATAGTACATACATACAAGTTTACAGACAGAAAAATACATGATGTCCATCTAGTCTGTCTGTTACTACCTAGGGCTTTACCAACCTAACACTGATTTATATACAATGCTATAACACTTGGTTCAGTTCAAGTCAACTTAAAACACTTTATGTTACTAACTCTGCTTGTGGAAGCCCGGTTTGAAACCTCTGCTAACATCTTAACATTCATATTGTCTGCTAACATCAAACCCAATAGTACTGCTAGTGAACCTATTACAGCTTTGTCCACTGACCAGTGCTAGGATTATTTAAAACAGTATGCTCTGAAGAAAATTTTCATTTTAATTACTTGTATTTAACATGTGCTTTAATTTCAATTTTGAGAAACAATCAGGATATGTGAAACCTACGGCTGATTATACAGTTGGTCCTGCAACATCCCATTGCCCTCTGTAATATGCTACAAAGTGTCTACACACCAGAACACCAGCTAGCATTTTCACAAGATATCTGAAACATATTTACCATGTTACATTACACGTTTAGTAGATGCCACATATGAACTATGGTAACTTTGCAACTGGGAATGCTGTCTGAATATCGCATCCCTTGTGGCAGGAAATATTTATACTCACTGTGAAGATAATTAAGTAGTTATTTTAGGATAGTAAAGGTCTCATGTCCATGCATAGGTAGGGTGTTTAAAGAAAACACAAAGAAAAAACATTAGAAGCTTCACATTACTTCTGTCAAGAAAATGGCATTCCAGAATGCAAAACTGTGCTGAAAGCTGAGTCTAGGAATGGGTTTTGGTATCTGGACACCTCACCAGTGGAGGCTCAAGTATATAGCAGAGACTACATATTCCATCTACATGGCAGAGAGTATCTGACAGAACACACTTGAGCGCCACCTTCTGGACAGCTCACAGGGAAGCACTAGCATCATATGGTACAGGTTATTTTTACCTCAGTGAGATACTGTAGTCATCCCTACTTCCAATATATCCTACTCCTTCAAACACCCTGCTGCAGACACAATGTAGGCTAAGCCTCAATCAGATATAGACTTGCCCACACTTGGAATAGTCACCCTACTGCACTCACGCCCATCTCAGGTATCCAGTCCACAAAGGCCAAGTTCAATGAGTATTTCAAGGCATGGCCAACCTGTCAACTTTGCCCCAGAGGTGGCACTGAATAACTTCTATCAGGAGGTCCATAGTGTGTTGCCTGGACCTGGGTGACATCCTGAGATCTACTTAGGTTGGAGTCCCGCCTCCTTCCTGCATTATTTTTTTACTACTTCCTTTGGATTTTGGGAAACAGCTGACAATGCTATTTGTGGAATTTACTGTGCCGTTTAGCTTGTTCCTTTGTCCCCCAGCAACATTCCTGGGCATTTACAGTCATCTCTATTTGGTGCAGTCTTGATGTGTTCTTGACCTGTTTATTGTCGTATAGTGAGTGAGGATCTCTCTGCACCCGCCAGGGCATGTAATCTCTTCTGTACCATTTCATGATTGTTATTGTATACCTTCTGGTTATTGTAACATTGTTTATTTGTTGATTCATTATTGTATTTTCTGTCTATATTGGAATGTTATCTGTATTGGAATTGCTTGCTTGCTTTATGTCTCCTGATGAATCTCCTTCCCCACTCCCCCAGTTTCCTACTGGAAACGAGCCCTATGGACTTTGCTTCCTTACGTTGTTAAGCATTTCAAAAAAAAAATAATACAATTTGACTGCTCTACTGGAAAAGGTCAAGTGTTGGTGGCGTTAACCTAATGACTGGGTGAGGAAGCATCCTATGATAGTGCGAAGTGGGGGCTAAAAATGTGAAACTGGGGCTTTTCTGTTCAGTTAACGGGGGCAGGTGCAGCAGCCAGTGGTAAGTCAATCCTGGACTGAGCAGTACATCTGCCAGCACCATTGATGGCTGCTGAAGGTAAAAGGGGATGCAGAAATATGAACCAGATATAGTAGGGTAGATAAAATACAAATTAAGGGCTGGACTTTCAAATGTTCCGCCACATGAATTGTGCAGATGGCACACAAAATGCACAGAAATATTTGCATCCAATTTTCGAATGACTGTACACATTTATGGCTCTCTCCTCATTATACAGTACAAAAAAAGATGCATGTGTTCTTTATTTAACAGTTTTGCCACAAGCAGTGCAAATGCACTAAAGGAGTGGCACAAGTGGCTGAAAATCCATGACATACATGCAAATAACATACTGGATGGTTATTGGCACCAAAAGAGATTATTATTTTTGCACCCTTTCCTGTTTCCACTATAATTCTTGAGACTGAAATAAATAAACACAGTAGCTGTTGTGTTACACCATTTTTGTATGTAGGGTCCAAAATTACAATATTAACAAAAGGACTACGAGGACTCGTCTGAGAGGAGAGACTAACTGCGAACTCATAAATTTTCACCCTGGTGTGAATTTTAGTCATAAAAAATGTTATTCTATTAAAGCACATTTCTAGGAAGAAAGACTCATACACCCCACATATCTGCTCCTGCAGAATAAATGTCTTAAATGAAATGCCTCAGTAACAAAACAAACAAAAAAATTATCTTGCCTATTATACTAAACAGAAATAAACAATATGTGCCGCATTCCTTCCAGACTCACATACGGACTAACCAAAATCAGTCCCAACATTTTCTCAATAAATGTGAACCATGGAAATGAATTCAAAGAAAAAAGCATCGATTGGCACCCTGAGATTAAATTTCTCTGAGAATTCTACAATTTAATAATTTCAAAATACAAATGGTGGATTTTATTTCTTGAGGTAATATTGACATCTTTTTTTAATACAATCGGGACCTTAACAGATGAAATTGCCTTTGATGTTGTTGTATGTGAAGGTTCAGGGAATGCTTAGAAACAACAATCAAAGGATGAGCTAAACTGCACATTTCCATGTGCTACCTTTTATATATGATTTTAAAAACTGTACAGACTTTACAGAAATTCACCAACTATAATAAATCATTGGGGGAGGGGTACAATCTGACATTACAGTTTCTCAAGTTGAACTCTGCATTTATATCAGTAAATAAGAAATGAACTCAGCTTCAGCACCACAAAATAAATCTGTAAATGTTCTACTCTGGCAAGACATCAACATTTTCCAGGGTTCTGTTATTTCATGAGCTTCCCAAACAGCACTCCTGAAAGTGCTGTAATGCCAAAAGTGGAAGCCACCCAAGAAGTTTGCTAACTTAAAAAAAAAGCCAAAGTGACAAATTATGGATAAGGAATGAAGCTGAGCTAAATCAGAAAAAGCATGTTTTTTTTTTTTGGTGTTTTCCTTTTTTTTGGCATCGCACACAAGAAGAAAAAAGTAATAATGCCAAAGTGAAATACATAAATTAACTTTTATCTAGACCCTTTTCTTTAGTCCTTTGTTTTGAACCCAACAAATACAAAATATAAAAAAATTAGAATAGAATAATTCCATCAAGGTCATTTACTTTTTTTCTGAAAAGGAATCATGTCTCTTTCAGTATATGGCCATTTGGCAGTCTGTTTAGCAGATGGACAGAAAGGGCATCAAATCCCCGAAAATAACTAAAGGTCATTTAATATAACTGGCAAACTGGGTCAGCATCAATCCAGAGCTATCCGAATTTAAACATTTCAGGGCCTCTGCCAACCTAAATGGCACATTTCTAACACTGTCATCCTCTGAACTGTAGCAGCTCTTTCTGTGATACCTGCCTTTCCTTGCCCCACACATCCAGGGTGGTGGCATTCCCTGGGTGGTGGTGGTGGTTTCTTTACCTTTCTGACATGAAGAAACATCAGGGTCAGTTCTGTGTAGACTAAGACTAAATCAGGGGCACACCCAAAACACTTTTGCAAGCCCTATACATACAGACATGAATGGCAAATATCCTTGTGATTATGCCATGAAGGTACTAATTGAAATACGACTATAAATCACTGACAAAATCATACTAATAAACCAAGAGGAAATACAAATCGGTTCATTGGAAACAGGATCTTGCAAGCAGGGAAATGTCTGTGTTTTAGTGAAAAACATAGCGCCAGGTGATAATTACTATAATGAAAGCCGAGGCACATATCCTTTCAGGGAATTCATTGCACTGTTTATCAGCTTGTTTTCAGCACTGTAATAAAAACTGAAGCTATAAAATATAAATGTACCTCTTCAGTTTACAAGTCGTATGTTTAAAAAGACAATTTCAATTACTTCATAAGTCATCAGCACTCTTCCTTTTTTGCACCACCAAGGACATTGAACCCATTTGAATTAATTTATTTTGTTTGGTTGGGAGGGCATGTTTAGCACCTTTTATGTTTTAACAGAAATTTCCATAAGTTTTATTTAAATAAAAATTGCTACACAATCTTTTCAAAAGATCATGCAGTAGTAGTACCCTTGACATCACAGGCTGTGGTACCAAGATGATGAAGTTCTCTTCTGCTTCCTGAATATGACAGAATTAACATTTTATGTTCTTTGTATACCCAAGTTTTAAATTAACCATATCTAACCAGATAAACAAAACCGTGAATTCTCAAAATGTAGAAATTCTTAATATTCTGGGACCAAAAATAGTCTCCCACAAATTCTTACATGTTCCTGAAACGAACATGTGTCACTCAGAATCCACACCCTGAACAGAGAGAGAGTGGTGTCAGGGTGGAACAAGATCTCAGAAGAGGTTGTCTCCCTGGAGATGGTGGATGGATTCAAGAGGGGGTGGGATAGGGTGAGAGGGAAAGTCAGGGTCAAGGGGGAGGCTAAGACAGGGGATGGGTTGGATGGGAAGAGGGAGCGGAGTCATTATTAATCACTGATATAGGGCTTCACAACATGAACAGATTTGATAGACCAATGGTCCTTCTTCTGCTGGCATGTTTCGTATGCCCATATATTCTGTTTAGATGTCAGTGTGTTTCATGTTTTAAATTTAGCCAGTATCATTGTCGGCCCATTGATGCAGTAGTGCTGCTGCCTGTGTCACTGGTGACCAAAGTCAAGCATTCCTGCAAATGATCCTTTCCTCCATGCAGGAAGGATACAAATCCCCTCTGCTATAGTGCTCCCTTGTTGACCACAGTGGAGGTGCAGTGGGGACTGGTTGAGAGGGGAGGACACCTGTGATGTCATCAAGCTTGTGCTCATGCACGCAGCATTTGACTTCTTAGAGTGACACATCCTCAGGGGAGAAGCAGGACAAAATTCCCCCACCACCCTGCATGACAGCCTCTCACCATACCCACAGAACTCACCCTCACTGACCTCACAGACCTGCACATGCTGCCTGATGACCAGATTAATATTTCCAGATCAGGATCTGGCCTGGACATGAGGGTCCCACCATGGGGAAGCAAGTTATGGTGTTACATGAGGACCCAGCTAAGTCCCTGGAGAAGGTGAACTGACAGGGTTGGGGTGCGAACAGGGCCTGAGATGGACCAATGGGCGATGAGAAGATAAACAGAAAGTATACCAAAAAAAAAGGATTTTCCCACTATTAGAAACATAGACGATGGCAGAAAAGGACCACTGGTCCACCCACTCTGCCCATAAAACCCTAACAAACCCGGGACCCATTGTTCATACATGGATCTAACCCACAGCATCTACCCCATGCTCCCCACCCTACTGCTACCCCCCCAAGCAACCACTTAGCCCTTCACTCTGTCCCAGCCTTGTTTGAAACCATTGATAGTTCTGTCCAGCTGAATTGAACCTATGCATCCCATGCACTCCTTTCTATAGCTGGAAGAATTAAAACACAGGCAGTTAAGTGAGTTGCCAAATGGAAAGATTAGGTCAGTCACTTGTATTTAACCAGGCCTCCTGGCCCCTGGCCCATCTTCTCTAACCATTATACCACACTGCAGCTGAAAGTTGATACCATTTATATTTACTGTTACCCCTGTTAGTTTGTCTTTCATAGGACACAGAAGATCCTTTACAAACCACAAGTTCAGTGCAACTACATGACTTTTCTGTGTAACGCAAGACATAAATGGGTGCTGTCAACCCTGGCTCTTCAGGTTGCATATTGCATAATTAATTATTTTTGTTTTGGAGCCTGTCTGATGTCTTCACCAGTTAAAAGCAAGGTGCATCCCAAGCATACTTTTGAAACTGATCAAAATGGTGGGCAGACTCTAAAACAAAAACAACTGTAAGTGCACAGAGAGATTCACAGTGCCACTTTAACAGAAGCCAAATAACTTGACCCATTATGCTTCATATAATAGGCTTCTCTTGAAATCAATAATGGGCTGGAAATACATTTACTTTCAGGTTACACTGCCCACCCTTCAATGTAATTTAAAATACCATGTTGACTAGAAGGGCTGATTTTTCTTTTGCCCAGTTAAAGGAAGTATTAGTGTCCCTGCAGCTGCTGCACCCTAGCCCTTGTCATGGGGTCCCCAGCCAGAGTTAATGCAAGTCATCAGTCGAAGGAGGAAGGAAGGAAGGAAGGAAGGAAGGAAGGAAGGAAGCAAGGAAGGAAGGAAATTGGTTTTATATAGTTCCTTCCCTTCAAACTGTATTCCAAAGCACTTTATAGTCCAGGGGTGGGAGGAAAGAGAATATTTCTGCCACTTCAGGTGCACCAGCAGATTTAAATGGCACAGAGATAGATAGATAGATATATAGATAGATAGATAGATAGATAGATAGATAGATAGATAGATAGAAGACAGACAGACAGACAGACAGACAGAGTGATCTATACATAGATAAAAAGACAGACAGACAGAGGGATGGTTTGAGGTACTGACCTTCCCCTAGGCAGGCTTGGTATCATTGCCCTCCTCCAGGTTCACCCCTTTTGCTGCATCCTGACTGTTAAAACCCCCAAGGATTTATTGCTTTGGTGCCCCCTTTCACAATTGGCACCCCAGCCAGCTGCCTAGTGTATTGATACCCCCTGATGAAGCTCTAATGAGCGGAGTGTTAAGGCAGAGTTGTTAGTCTGTGCTTCTCTTTCAGGCTGCCTGAGGAATATATTATTACATTTTATGTACATAGGACATTTTAAATTTATATATGTGCCTTCCTGTAACTACTTGGAGCCCAGATAGCTTGAAACTGGTGACTGCATAAAGATTTTGATATTGGCCACCATATTTTCCAAGTTGTCAGCTTCTACCTTCTTGTTCGTGGGTGCCCGAGTGCATTAATTTTCAACAGCAAGGGCTGGCCGCACATGGCGAAGCACTGGGATCATTTTTGCAGGCACATCCTCACATTTGTGTGCTGAGAGTTCTAGTTTGTTTATTTGTAAGGCCAGTGATAGATAGATAGATAGATAGATAGATAGATAGATAGATAGATAGATAGACAGACAGACAGACAGACAGACAGATAGCTAGCTAGCTAGATAGGTAGAGTGATGGATAGACAGACAGATAGGTAGACAGACAGACGGACAGACAGACTAGACATACAGATGGATGGATGGACAGACAGATGAGATAGATAGCGGACAGACAGATTAGACAGATGGACAGACAGACAAACAGACTAGAGAGCTAGACAGATAGCTAGATAGATAGATAGATTATATAGATAGAAGACAAACAGACAGACAGACAGGCAGATAGATAGATAGATAGATAGATAGATAGATAGATAGATAGATAGATAGATAGATAGATAGATAGATAGACAGGCATGCAGACAGATGGACAAACAGATGAGTAAGCAGATGGGCAGACAAACAAACAGATCTATAGATAGATACATAACCATCACAGAAAGGTTAAGTGCCACACTCAGGATCAAACATTCAGTAAATGATGGTTTGAGGATTCAAGCCTAGGCCAAACTGAGGACTCCAGCTGAGAGAACTTTAGAATATATGTTACTTTAAAATGCATTCCTGTCTCCATGCTACTTTGGAACATCTTGAGTTACTTGCCATAGCACAGAACAGCTAATCATGAGGTAACTAAACTTGAGATAGAACAGTCAATGCTGAGTTTACTTGCTGTAGCACAGAACAGCCAATCATGAGTTTACTACCATAGCACTGCACTGCCAATCATGAGGTTACTTACCATGGCACAGAACAGCCAATTATGAGGTAACCTGTCAGGGTACAGAACTGCCAATCATGAGGTAACTTGCCATGGCACAGAACAGTCAATCATGAGATTACCTGTCATGGTACAGAACAGCCAATCATGAGGTTACTTGCCATGGCACAGAACAACCAATCATGAGGTTATCTGTTATGGTACAGAACAGCTGGTCATGAGGTTAATTTGCCATGGCACAGAACAGCCAGTCATGAGGTTACCTGTCATGGTACAGAACAGCCAATCATGAGGTTAATTGCCATGGCATAACATAGCCAGTCAAGGGTTTAAACAGCATTGCACAACACAGCCAATCAAGGTTAATCATCATGGTACAGCAGAGCCAATCATGCAGTTGCTTAGCATGGTGGACCACAGCCAATCATGAGGTTACACACCATGGCACAGAACACCAATCATACACACCATGGTGCAGCACAGCCCATCATGCAGTTACTTGCTGTGGCGTAACACAGCCAGTCATGAGGTTAGTTACCATGGCACATCCCATCCAATCAGAGGCAGAGGGTTAGAATGGGTGAGGGCCTCAAATGACTGGCCCTTTTGACCCCTACCCCTACCAAAACATAAGGCTGTTACGATTTGTCAGAATCAAAAACTTTAGCTGAGTGCCACAGATCAGTATGATGATGTATGACTGCAAAGCAAGACTGGTGCACAGCCAGGAACCAAGGCATTTGCAAGATTCAATACATTCCAACTCATTATGCGAATGTCAGAAGTAGGTGACTGCAAAGCCTGATGTAGCACTGCAAATGTTCATGACTCTTAACCCATATAAGCTCCTCCATTTACAAGGATCATTTTTTTGAAAAGCCACTTTAAAAAATCTTTAGAGTGCAACAATTGCTAATCTACTGTACTACATGAGATGCCATTTGTGATAAATCTGCAAATACTGTACATGTTTTGGAGCTGTGTCACATATCAGCTAAACTACTGTGTATACACACATAACCTTAGCCATACCATAGCCTGTGACTGGGCTCATACCTTAAATGCTGCACCCTGAGTGCAGTACTATGGGTATGTAGCACTGTTGGGGAGCGCTACCCTTCACATGAGATGTTAAATCCAGCTGCTGCCTGCCTGTTCTGGTGGTTTTTTTAGGTGGATGGTAAAGATTCCATGGCACGTCTCCAAAAGAGATGGGGCATTTCCCCAGAGTCCTAGCCAAATTTCTCTCAGTAACTAAAATACCACCAACAGCTTAAGTCCTAGCCAGATTTCCCCCAGTCACTAAAATACCATCGATAGCTTAACCTGGTTTAGTTTCGGTCGGTTTGCATCTGTTGCCTCCCCCTTCCCACAGGATAAGGCTGAAAATAGGCAGTATTGCCTCACCCTCTTTCACTGGTCAACAAAAACTAAATAAATAAACAAAACAAAATAGTCCTGCATTTACATGACTCATGTTTTGATGACCCGCTTCCTAAATCTCTATGTGCAAAAAATGGCAACACTACTGTTCTAATCAAAGTGATGCAGCCATTGGTGATAAAACTCAAATACATTTTTTGGAATGGTGTCACATATCTGCTATACTGCAGTGTATCAGCCTCTGCATGAGGCTCGATCGGTACCCTTCAGGCCTTCGGGTCTAGAGAGACACCAGGACTTGCATTAGCACCAGTAAAGTAGGGATCCATTTGATGCTCCTCTACAAATGCTGGGGGGCAGTCCAGTAAGCAGGAGTCAGAAATGTGTGGGAGTGTCTTTGTACTACTTTACCTGACTTATTCTGTTAATGACACATTTCAGTATATACAGGGACAGCAATGAAGAATGGCTTTTATTTTTGTGCTTCAAATTCCTCAAAAATTCCATTTGTGGATTTCAGCACAGGTTATCGCAAGCCCTGAAACACTATGACTGGAGTTTCAAATAATCCTACATTGAATTTGGTGATTTAAACATAGAAACATAGACTTTGACAGCAGATAAGAACCACCTGGCCCACCTAGTCTGCCCATTTCCCTACCTAACGGATAAGCTACAGATCCTAGTTGACCAACAGCCTACTTCCTCCTAACCCCCACTAGAATTGCCTTATGTCTGTCCCATGCATTCTTGAATTCGCCCACTGTTTTTGACTCTATGACCTCCTCAGGAAGGCTGTTCCATGTATCCACAACCCTCTCTGTGAAGAAATACTTCCTCACATTACCTCTGAGCCGTCCCCCCTCTATCTTCAAATTGTGCCCTTTGTTTTTGCACATCTTTTTTTGAAAGATGCTACCCTCTTGGACTTTGTTGATTCCCTTGAGGTATTTGAAAGTTTCTATTATTTCCCCCCTCTCCCTCCTTTCCTCGATGCTATACATCTTTAGTTCCTTTAGTCTTTCTTCATATGTCTTCTGATGCAGACCCTGCATCATTTTGATTCTCCTCCTCTGGACAGCCTCCACCCTATGTCTTTGCGGAGATGGGGTCTCCAGAACTGTACACAGTACTCCAGATGTGGTCTTACCAACTGTCTGTACAGAGGGCCAACAACTTCCTGTTTTCTACTGGTGATGCCTCTCCTTATGCATCCCAGTATCCCCCCAGCCCTCCTTACTGCCTTCTCTCATTGCTGGCCCACCTTCAGGTCATCTGATATGACTACCCCCAGGTCCCTTTCCATTTTTTTGTTGTTAGTATCTCATCCCCGATTTTTCACTCTTCCCCTGGGTTTTTGTTTCCCAGGTGCATTACTTTGCACTTTTTTGCATTGACTCTAAGCTGCCATACATTTGACCACTCCTCCAACCTTGCCAAGTCCCTTTTCATCCTTTCCACCCCACCTTGTGTATCAACCCTGTTGCAGATCTTTGTGTCATCTGCAAAGAGACATACTTTCCCTTCCAGTCCGCTGCAATGTCACTTGTAAAGACATTAAAAAGGACCGGCCCCAGTGCTGAACCCTGCGGTACCCCACTAGTAACCCTCCTTTCTTCACTGTGGACTCCATTTACTATTACCCGCTGTGTCCTGTTGTCCAACCAGTGTTTTACCCAGGCTACCACCCTAGGACCCACTCCCAGGCTGGCTAATTTGTTTATTAATGTTTTGTGTGGGACTGTGTCAAATGCCTTGCTAAAGTCTAGGTAGGCCATGTCCACAGCCCCTCCCTGGTCTACTGCTTTGGTCACCCAGTCAAAGAAATCAGATTTGTCTGACATGACCTTCCCGCTGTGAATCCATGCTGCCTTGGGTCCTGTGCCCCACTGGCCTCTAGGTACTCAACAATTCTTTCCTTCAGAAGTGATTCCATCATTTTCCCTACCACTGAGGTCAACCTGACAGGTCTGTAGTTTTCTGCCTCTGTCTTGCTCCCACTTTTGTGAAGGGGAATCACATCTGCCCTCCTCCAGTCCTCAGGTACCACCCCATCCTCCGATGATTTATTAAAAAGGATAGTCATTGGTGTTACTAGTTTTTCCCTTAGTTCTTTTAAAAAACTGGGGTGAATCCCATCAGGCCCCATTGCTTTATCCACCTTCAGTTTTAAGAGTTCTTTCAGAACCCTTTCTTCTGTGAAAGGACTAATATCAACCCCCTATCTAGAGTGCTTCTATTGACCGGATTAGGTATTTCCCTCTGCTTTTCCATTGTGAATACTGAGCAGAAGTATTCGTTCAGTATCCCTGCTTTTTCACTGTCGCTCTCTGCCCAACCACCTTCCTCTTTTGTTTACAGTGTGTTTGCCTACGTACAGTATGCAGTGTGTACACTAACACCAAAGCTGTCATGCAATCCCCTATTGAAGCTCATTTAAGATTTTAAAATGATAATCTCTGGATATAAAGATTACTCTTGCGATTGCATAGGCTTTCAGACTTAGTATGGGCAAGTATTGCCTACATTTCGACTGCTTCCTTGCTATGAACACAGTGTTTTACCTGTATAATTTGCATGAGCCAATATCTGTGAAAGTTGTCAAAGTAAAAAAAAAGAATATTCTGTGCTGTCTAAAACAACAGGCCCTGTCAAGTATCCTCTAGATAGTAAGACAAAAATTAATCCACCTCAAATGTTTTGCAGTATAATCACAAGAAAGTTCTTATTGGTATAGATGTGTTGAAAGACAGTTAGTCCCTTCCCCCAGGTTGCCTCTCTCCTGTCTAGTGTCTTTTTGTTTCCAGTGGTCCGTATTTTCTCTGTCCAGGCATTTTATTTCATTATCTTGTGTCTTCCTTGGCCTGCTCACTGAATCTTCAATGCACTTTTTCAGGTTTAAGGAACCCAGTACTTATGACTTAACCACTTTGTGTCTGGCCAGACAGAGATGAACTGGTAACTTATTTATTTATCTTGACAAACTTTAATTTTTTCTTACTGTAACTGGAAAATTAGCTAGAAAGGAATTTGTCATACTTATTGGGATATTATTGATGTAGAATTTTGATTAATTTATTAATTCCATGTTTTGTTGATTTGTTATGTGTTTTGTGTGGCGGCCTGAGCCCCACAGAAAATGCCCCATAGAAATAAAATTGGCTTTGCCTTGCCTGTTGTGGACAGTGTGGTGTTAACCTCTGGACAGAAACTCAGTGACTGAGTGGAGCATAGCAGTGGATTCCTAATGTACATACTGTACAACAATCTAATGTTTGTTTGGCACAGATGATACCTGTATGTGGCCAGTGAACAGTTCAGGTATACATGTTTTTCAGACCCTTGTATTTGTTAGCTTAATAAAGATGGCATCTCTGCCAAGCATTACATTGTTTTTTAGGCTGTGTGTCTTTTGGCTGCCTGTCACGCCATCTTCCAAACAGTCTACGGTGTATGCATACACCTGTTATAAAGCTTATTTGTAAAGCAAAACACTGGTGGTCCTTCAGGGACACTGCTTTGCCCTTTTAACAATTTGTGGAAGAATTTCACTTCAGTAAAGTTTAATTTTTCCACAATTTTGTGTATCCAGTGTCCCTCTCTTCCAGGGGCGAGAGTGTCCATTCTTGTTGTTTTGGTTCCAGTATAAACAGTAACACTGACTGGGCTGTTTTTTTAACACCATTTTATTTATTTATTTAAGTGTTTCACCAGGAAGGCATACTGAGCAGGATTGCTTGTCCTGGGTGGGGGGCGGGGGTGAGAACAAGTTGTTCAACAATCACAATAAATACAGGGATGAGCAGTTCATATACAAACAATAGATACAGTACTAGATTAGTAATAATGCATAGAGTACATGAATCGTGAGTCAATAATAAGCATGCTATCACCATAGATGACAGCATAAAAATAGCAAAAACCATAACGCACAAGTATTTTGCAGCGGGTGCTGGCCAAGTGCAGGGCAATCTCAGTGGGATGTTCCAGGAATATAGCAGTGAGGTAGAGCTGGGCATGGTGTGGTGAGGGCAGGCTTAGGGTTTAGCTTAGGTAAGCTTAGGGAGAAGCAGAAGGCATGGTGTGGTGTGGTGTGAGAAGGTTTACGGTGTAATAGAAGGTAGTTGCCAACCTGAGAGGAGGATTTCATTTACTTTTATTAGGTGCAAATTAAACTCACAGATCCAAAAACATTAAAAAAAAAGATATGATCCTTTGCTTCACTTCTACAGACCCCTAACTTTATGGTGCAAAATTCTGCTTACAGTCTGTATCTTCATGCATTGGTAAAGGCTTAGAACATCTGCCTTAAACACTCCATACTATACATGTGTACAAAGCATCATCTCAGAGCCTGCTATTCTAATGAAACCCTTATTGCCCCTGAAGGTAGGAAAAAGCACCCTTACATCTTCAACTTTTTAATCCATATTCAGTAAAACCAGCAGCTATTCTTACAAGCCTGGGAAGTACTTTCTGCATTCACTTCTCATGTGATGCCACACAGTTTCTGCATATCACATATGCTGATGATCAGGAAAAAAATTGTGTGATGATCCCTAAACCAGAAAGCCATATCAAACCTATTTTCTGATAAAAGCTACAAAGGAAAAAAAAACGACACCCACTTAAGAACCCAAACAAGACAATAATTGTGCATGTCTGGATGAGAAGATCTTGAGGGCAGCCATTGCGTCATTGGCACATGGGTTGCCATGGAGAATGATTTATTGATATATATCAAGAATGAATAGATCAAAGGCTGCAAGATGACAGGTGATCAATCAAGTGTCAAATCAAAGCTAAAAATCAAACGTAAAGCTGATTTTTCAGTGGGTGGATCCAGACGAAGAAAGCTTAGCTTTTTTTCTCAACTGCACGTCTCCGGAACACAGCCCCCTATCCACGACTGTCCAAAAGTACAGTAGCAGCAGCTGAGAAATAAATTTCCATCAAAGGCGTGGAGGAGACAACCATCTTGGGTTCTGCTAGCTGAGAAAAAATACACAATGTACCAAAGTCGAAACTTGAGCCTTGCCCCCCCCCGCCCTTTCTCAGTCTTGAAGGTGGAAGAACTGGGACTGCTGGAAGTTTACAGCTGTTCCACCCCCCAACCCCGGCAGTGAAGTATCCCATTGTAACAGCAGCTAGCTGTTAATTCTAAGTAAAGAATTTAAAGAAAAAAGTAGTTCCTTAAATATGGTAGAAACTATTGCATCGCTCCCAGTCCTCTTCATTATATTGTAAGCTACTTGTTTTAACACAAGTGCAGTACTACTGAGCTGTAGAAAAGCTTTGAGAGAGGACATGAAGTACCACTTTATTCTAGTTTTATAAACTGCGTGCTTTTTTTTGCAAGTCACAAATAAGAGTCCAAAAGGGGGAATTTTTATGTAATGTGTAACTGTGCACTGCCAGCCAGCGCTGAGAGGTTTGGCTCCAGTTAACTGAACTGTCTGGGCAAGTACCGATGAAAAGTTTCTCTGTTTCAAAAAAGGCTACTTTCTGCACAAGTAAGGGAGTGAAAAAGCAACAGGGTATGACAAGGTGAGAAGTGATGGCAGTCGGAAACAGGGGAGGAGGAGAATGAAGAGGAAAGTATACAGGAGGAGAGATGCGGGTAACAGTGACTGAGAGGAATACAAGAAGAAAGTTACGTAGTGCCTAGGTCGCGAAACTAAATGGCAAAACTGTCCAAAAGGAGCGAAACAATACATCTAAAATGGTTGCAATGGGATGTGCTAAAATCATATAGTTGGCAAGATCGGGGAACAAGGAGAAGCGCAGAAAAGTGATAAGGCTAGTGAGCCGGAGGAGTGATGTGCCAACAGTTGGATCCCTCGTCCCTGATGCCTCCCTCCCTAGGTGCCTGCTGGCTGGCTGCCTCCCCTCTACCTCTGGCTGGCTGCTTTTGCCCCCGTGTGCCGCTACTCCTGCTGGCTCCTTACCTGCTGCCCGTTTGGGCGCCTGCTGCTTCCTCCTTGGCATCGCCGCCGCCGCCGCTCCACTGGCCGCAGCCCCGCCTCGCCACCCCTGGTATTGGACCTCGGCGCGGCTCGATCCGACGGACAGCGGGGCTCTCCGGTGCTCGCCGATCCGACCCTCGCCTTCTGAATTAAATCCAAGATCGGGATAGGTAGAAGGAAGGGGGTGAGTGGCACCCCGGGCTCGCTGCTGCTGCTGCTCCTGCTCCTGCTGCTGCTCAGCACTGGCCGTGGCGGGCAGACGGACGGAGGAGGGTCCGGATCGCTGGCTCGCTGCTCCCTCCGAGGAGGCAGCTCTGGGCTGTCAGATGCCACTCCGAGAGTGATATGTCAGAGGAGGAGGTGGAGGAAGAGGAGGACAGAGAGCGAGCAGGGATGCAGACTAAACATTCACACACACACACACTCACAGGCAGGGCGAGGCGATGCCAGCAAACATCGATCTAGTGAACAAACTGAACATTAACAAACTCCTCCTCTCCGCGACCTGATGACAAGGAGAGAGAGAGAGAAATTACTTCAGCAGCAGCAGCAGCAGCAGCAGCAGATGATAGCAACCAGTCAGTTTATTAAAGGGACGGTAGGGACCTGGCAGCGGGGGCAGCAGCTCACTGCTGGGGGCGAGCAGGACGCTCGGCATCGATGCAAATCCCATCGCATGGCCAGGTGCAATGCCGGGGACCTCGGTGGGTTTCTCGGAAAGAGTGGGACCAAGTTCTGCCCCATGCATTCACTCCGGGATTCACTCGCATTTCTGGTTTTGCACCGATGGTTGCCTTTTGCTACTCACCCTCCCGGCTGACAATAGTTGCAATGCAAAGTGCTAACTTTGTTACCTTATTTTCTTGTTTCTTGTCTTGCCCTTGACACAGTATGCGATCTGTGAAAATTCATTGTGTCTTTCTCTCTAGTAGTCCGAAAGCACTTAGCAGTACAGATAGTCAGATAGACGGGGTTGGTCTGTACTTTCTAATTTACTAGGCGGTACCTTGTGCCTGACACCCAGTAACGGGCAGCCCAGGCAGGGGGTGTTCCATCAGGATGGCCAAGACATCCCCAAGTCCCAGACTTAAAGAGACCACGAGGACTCAAGAGACAATTTGGATTAATAAAAACATTTGAAACACACTGAGTTTTATATTTCAAATTTTCTGATTAAATCAGCAATATTTGTTAGTCGGCAAAAAAAATCATGTAATGTGTTAGTAAAACAATGTGTTTCTGACATCCTTAGAATCCTCCTCAGTGTAATTTTAGTTTTCTCAGATAGTTTTAAAACAGTTTTTCTAATTAATTTTGTAAATAATGACTCACGTCATTAAATATGGCTGCCATTCACAATTTTTATAAATCGCTTCCACTGAGGTTACTTGTTGAATATAGACATACTATATTTATACTGTTGATGTATTAGGATGGTGCTACCACATATTTATAATAGTAAACAGCACAGTATCTTACTAAGATATTTCATTTTTTCATGTTGGGAAATGTGTCTAAAAGTAATAACTGTTCCAGACTTTCCTTACTATATTAAGAGGTCGTGAAGGCTTCACAGGGAAATACATTTTCAAAGATGAAGGAGGTCATCTTGAAGGAGAGGCTGGAGGGGGGGTCTGAAGGCATGGGGTCACCTAGATGATCGCCAGCATGTCTTTGTTAAGGGCAAATCATGTCAGACCAACCTGGTGGAGTTCTATGAAGGGGTGACTACTGCACTGGATCAGGGCAGGCCAGTGGATGTCCTCTTTTTGGACTTCAGCAGGGCATTTGACCCAGTGCCACATCCCGGGCTACTGGGGAAGCTGGAGGATATGGAGGTGGGGGGCAGATGGTCAGGTAAATAGGAAACTGCCTAGCAGGGCATGTACAGAAGGTGAAGGTGGGGGGAAGGTCTTATCCTCTAGGAGAGTCATTAGTGGGGTCCCACAGGGGTCGATACTCTGCCCACTCTTGTTTAACACCTACATCTCAGACATCAGAAGCAGTATCAGGAGCAGGATGAACCTCTTTGCAGATGACTCGAAGCTGTGGGCGGTGGTGGAAGGGGAGGAGGGGAAGTTGGCTCTCCAGGAGGACCTGGAGACTCTGGGGAAGTGGTCAAGAGGATGGATGCTAAAGTTTAATGCTGGGAAATGCAGGGTTCTGCACCTGGGGATCAAAAAACCAGCTCATGTATACACCTTGGAGGGGAGGCACTGCAGGTTTCGGGGGGGAGAAGGAACTTGGGGTGGTGGTGGATGCCAAAATGAATAACTCACAGCAGTGTATAAGGGCTGTGGCCCAAGCAAATAAAATGCTGGGGTACATAGCCAGGGGGATAAGTTGAGAGGTGCTCCTTCCACTGTATAATTGCCTGGTTAGACCACACTTTGAGTACTGCATGCAGTTTTGGTGTCAATAAAGAGAGACATTGCTCTTCCGGTGAGGGTCCAGTGGAGGGTTGCCAGGATGATACTGGGACTAGGTAAAAGGCCCTATGAGGGGAGATTAGAGGAGCTCAACGTGTACTCGCTGGAGGAAAGAAGGAACAGGGGGTTATGATAGAGGTCTTCAGATATCTCAAAGGAATAAATAGGGTAAGCTTTGAGGGGATGCCTCAGCTGATGGAGGTGGGGGCCATCAGGGATCACTCAATGAAGCTGGAGGGGGGAGACTCAGGGTGGAAACAAGGAGATACTGCTTCGCTGAGAGGGTGGTGGAGCCCCGGAATGTGCTGCCTGGGGAGTTGGCTGCTGCACCTGTGGAGGGGTTCAAGAAAGGCTGTGATAGGTGTAGGAGGAGGGTACATCCCAGAGCCTCATAATGCCTTATTATTTAAATTACATAAAACAAACATAAATAAAAACATCATAAACTGGATTGAAAACTGGCTTAGTAACCGAACACAGAGAGTTCTAATAATGGGAAAATTATCCGATGTGGATAAGGTTAGTAGTGGAGTTCCCCAGGGCTCTGTACTGGGCCCCTGTTTATTGCAAGTGTTTATATCTGACCTTACTAATGACTGTCTTTTACATGCAATAAAATATGCTGATGATGTAAAACTAGGAGGCCCTTGCCATTGACCAAACCGAATGTATCCAAAATGGCCTTAACAAAATATCAAAATGGGTGAAACAGTGGGGCATGAAGATAAACACTAGCAAGTGTAAAGTTATGCACCTAGGTTGTAAGACCCCCTTAACAGAATACTCCATTGGTGGTTGCAACTTAGACACAATCTGTATCCAAAACTTTATAAAATATTTGTAAACAATGTCTGTAACCTATACATGATGGCTATTCCTTTGTAACTTTACCCTGTCTGTTTTATTCTGTCCTCCCTGTGATGAGGTACCTTTGTAAGTGAGCCACCTGACTCAAAGGTTGTAAATCCAATGTATCAAATAAATTAATAAATAAATAAAACAACCACAGACGAAAGAGATCTGGGAGTATATGTTTCTGAAAATCTTGGACAATCAAAACAGATACATGAAGCTATTAATAAAGCCAACCATGCAGTCTGGTCCATAAAAAGAAATATATGCTCTAGGGAAAAAAAATATAATGATGCCCCTATATAGGGCCTATGTAAGACTCCACCTAGAATATGCACCTAGCTGTGGTCTCCCTACAAAAAAACTGAAATATCATCACTGGAAAAAGTCCAGAGAAAGTATACTAAACATATATCTGGATTGCATAATGAGCCCTATGAAAACAGATATCAACTACTTAATTTAATGCCTCTGGAAACTCGTCGTCTCAGACGAGATCTTATTTTTATGTTTGAGCTCATACAGGACCCCTATTTAATATCTGAATCAGGTTTTGAATTCCAAAATATCCCTCACTATACCAGAGGTCACCCATTACAGTTCAGTAGGAAAAAGTTTAAATTTGTACTGAGAAAAAACATCTTTACTCAAAGAATCATAAACCCCTGGAATACACTCCCCACTGAGATAATTGTGAGTAGGACAAAGGCTGAATTTAAACACCATCTAGATAATCTCATTCTTTCAGGGTTCAATTTTCACTACTATAACTAATATCTTTTAGGTGCAACTATTAACTGTATAAGCCTCCTAGCACCTTCTCCTTCCTTAGTATGAGTCCCACTGGGGGGTGGGGGAACCTTGTAGGGAGGGGGAGGGGCTAATAACAGTGCCCTGGGAAGGCACGGATTATCGAGCAGACTTAATAGACCATTGGGCCTAATCTGCTGGCTTCTTAGTATGTTAGTAAGTTAGTATGTAAAGATTGCTAGTCTTGTAGGTTTACTAGGGATACACTGGTAATAAAATAGAATCTGTATGTCAGTTTATACACCATTATCTTGTTTGTTCATTTCCTCCCACCAGTGGTATCCATAACTTAATTTATTGCCACCACCCAGAAGTATAACCCATTACTGTATTAAGTATAGTGTGTGCATATGTGTGTGTGGGGGGGGGGCAGACTGGATGAACCATTGGTCTTTTTTTTGCCATTACTGTCTATGATTCTATGTTTAGTACCACTCTGTATTAAGCATTTACTTTGTATTTTGCTCAAATAGGGCAGCACAAATCATATAATGTCAGAAGGCAGAGGAACAATGACAGCTGTCAGGTAAGGAAAGATGTTGCCCACATATAACAAATTAGAATGGTGTGTTACAGCCGGTATCGGTAGCAGCAGTTAGTGTTTCCGCTTGCAAGCCAAGCACCGGTTCGAACGACCTGGGCTCGCTGGAGGCCAGCTGGGGAGAGATGGATGGAGCATTCTCTGGACTGCTTGCCTTCTCCAAGGGGAGGGGGGACAAATGTCTGGTACACTACGGACCCCTGACAGAGGCCAAGGGCTCCACTGCAACTGGTGTCTGGACATTAGGAAGGGATGGGGCAGACACGGGATGTCATTGCACGTCCCCATGCCCGCGGAAAAAATAACATCCTTACAGGGACAGAAAAATCCCCAGCCAAGCGCCTCCATGACGCCCTCCTCATCACCTTCAATGTGCTCCCAGGCTGGCTCCCCTGAAACCCAAACCAATGTTCTCGACATGGGTAAGTGCCACAACCCCATCCTGGGGTGTAAACCAGGGGCATAGGGGGAGCGTAGCTCATGTGGGTGCAGGAGGTGGCAGGGGTCATGACCAGGGCTGAGTTCGGCGCTAGGCTGGCACAAAAAGCATAATAAATAAAAAAAAAAAAAGGAATGGTGTGTTTTACAAAGTGTATGCATTCCTACACCTACCATATGGCTACTACTGGTCTGTCAAGCTTGTGCGTATAGGTATGTATGTATGCATGTATGTATGTATATATGTAAGTAAGTATATATAGTGGAGAACAGGAAAGTCACATTGAGCCAAGGCTCATTTCCAGGTATGGAAGGGGGGGGATGACTGACGGTGAGTGCAACAAAAACTTCAAGTTTCAAACAATAAAGTCAAGATACACACTGTAACAGGTTAACTCAAAATAAATACAATAGGACAACAGCAATACTGTAGAAAGTGCAAATGGGAACTAAAAACAATATTAAAAAAAAAGTTAACCGATGCAGTTGTACAACAAGACTAGACAAGGCAAAAATTCACCAAGGAAAACAATTATATATGAACATATGAAAAATAGGACAGAAGGAAGGCTTATTGCCTATTGACACCACCACCCCCCCCACACACACACACTTTTCAGTGGTAATATGATACGTTGCTATATTTGTTTCTGTTAAATATATATATCAAAACCTTTCTTACATGTTCATATCCTTACTAAATCTATTACAATGCTTGGAAGTGAGTTCCAAACTCCCACCACTTTCTGAGAGAAACAGTATGTCCTCCTGTTCCTCCATGGATATTCACCCCTTTAAACTGTTTGCTATGATCACTAGTTATAGACTCATTTGCTTTCTGAAAGAGCCCCAGATCTTCACATAATGCTGGATATTTTAGGAATCTTTGCAGAATTCTGGAATAGCAATTGCAGCTCCTCTGATTCTCCTGTTTTCTAGACTGATGGTAGCTATAATTAACGGAAAAAAACTGCTGCTGCTCGTTAAGGTACCAAATGTGGACTGTATGGCACAAAGGAAGTCCCATTAAGGCAAGGGGTGGCTGTTGACACACTTAGAGGAACAATACTAGGCTGGCAGGGGTAGTCACTAAGGAACAAAAGGGGTAGAAGGGCAGTAGAATGAGAGGGAGAAAGGGGTGATCACAGTTGAGGAAGAGATGAGCAGGCAGAAGGAAGGTTGGCTGCAGAAGCACATATGAATGGAGACATCACCAAGGAGGACAGTGAAGGAAAGGAAGGAGGTGGCAGTACAGAGGGACACAGGGAGGTTGTTCCAGAGAAGGGGAAGGTGGGATGAGACAGCAGAGTGTCAGGCAGAGGTGTTGGAACACAGGACAGCAAAAGAACATAGAAACATAGAATGTATCAGCAGAAAAATACCTAGGAGTCAATATAGTCTGCTGAGTTCACTACCTGACTTCATGCTCAGCCTTATGCTGGGCTGAATTTTAAAGAATTAATAGCCTTACTGGCTTGGTGTCACCCTCCTCCCCATGTAGCACATTTTCTCTTTTTGCCTTTGGGTTTCGCTATTCCCTTACATGTGTCCCTCCCAACTTTAATGCCCAACATAGCCTTGACTTCAACCACCTCTGTGGGCAGTCAAGTCTATTAGTCCACCACCTGCTCTGTGAGGAAGAAGACGAAGAAGAAAAAAGAAAGAAGGAAGAAAGAAAGAAAGAAAGAAAGAAAGAAAGAAAGAAAGAAAGAAAGAAGGAAAGATAAATCACATGAGTGGAGAGAGCTGGAGGAGGGGGGAGTTGGTGGAAGGAGAGGTAACGGATTAGAGAGGAATCATACTTCAGAGAGAAATGGGACACAGTGAGATGGGTGCTGAGAATAAAGGGCATATGAGGCTAAGATGAGATTGGCTGGTTTCAACACAAAAGTGATTGACATCACCCCCTATTTGTCTTCATGTAGGGCTTGTTCAGGCTCTCCACTCAATAGAAAATAGCTTACCCCATAATCTGAGGTGGATTCATCCACAGTACCACAATGCAAGCAAATCCTGACACATGAACCAGTCACTAAAATATCCAGTAATTTGAACTGTACTTTCTGTACCTTCCCCATTGTCTATAACCACTTCCCTTGAACCACATCCAATCCCACAGTTTCCTCATGCTCTCTTTCTCTTCAGGTAGCTTCATTTTCTCTAGTTTTTGTGGTCCTTATTAGTTTTGCATTGCATCCATAACTCTTTTAGTTTTTGGTACACCAGCTAAAGATTTAATGCCCTCTATGTGTCAGCTTTCAGTGTTTTCAGATTCACTGTATGGTTTCTCCTAAGGTGAGAAATGCCAGGCGTGGCTTAGATTTTTTCCCAGACTTGTAATAATAAGTTAATGTTAGTAGCCCATAATCTATTTGAGAAGCAGACTGCCCAGGTTCTGTCATCCTGTTGACTATTATGATGTATTTTTTGAGATGCCAATAACAGACAGTACCAGGAATAGAGATGCTCACATAGTGATAAATCTGATCAGCACATTATCTGACGAATGTCCCTACTATCTGGTATATATCTAAATCAGACCCAGCAGCAATTCTATTACTTTCATTGGATTCGCTAACTGCAAGCTAGTGATATTATGTCAGATTCATCTTCTCCGTATCTTTTGTCTGTCCTCAAAGCAGTGTGCTGTTTTGTGTAGGTCAGTCACATAAATACCCTAAAGTGTATGACTAGTCAAATACCCCAGAGATACAGTTACATAATAACTGTGCTGTAGTGTCATTCTGATGTCAGGATGCTTTTGTACAGCACCATTACTCTTTTTTTTTTTTTTGTATTTTTACATAATACAAAGCCATACATTATATAGTACAGGGAAGTACATCTTATACATCTAATACATGGTATGGATAATATTAATAATATCAAGAACTTGTTCTCGTCCTTAAGAGAGGAAGCAATTCCTTTACCTTCCAGTATCATCAAATTTATCAGCTGTACCCCGTATAAGTCAAAAAGACACCACTTAGCCTGTTCACTCAGAATTATTTCTTTTGAGACTCGGGACCTCTTCCTACACATAACAGTATCTAATAGAAGGGTTTGGCTCATGTTATGGGGCAATGAATTATTTTGGAAACTTAACTCCCTCATGGAACAAATTCCGGGTAATGTTCCAATTGATAAGAGGTCCATAACCTCCATTTATTGTCAACATTTTTCTGACTATTATTCAACCTGGCTGAAGTTATATACCTCATAAGTCAGATCTTTCCACACCTCTTCAGTAGGAATTCTGTCGGAGCGCCAGAGTCTAGTAAGTACCTTCTCAGCTATTAAAACCAAAAGGGTAACCACTTTATATTGCTTCCAATTTATTTTAATTCCAGATGGGGGAGTGGCAGTTAAGATGAAAACTGGTGTACACCATTCTAATATGCCAAATATGTCTGACAGTTCCGCAATAATTTCATTCCAGTATCCCTTAAGCCAAGGACAATACCAAAATATGTGTGCATTACTTGCTCTCAAGCACCCACATTTTCTCCAACAGGATCCCTGCTCTGGTCCCTGGATCTTAGCAGTGATATCTGGAGTCTTAAAAAAGTGAACTCATATCTTCCATGCAAACTCCCTCCAGTATGTTGTGGGGGTAATTTTAGAATAAGTGAGGGTCGCTTGTTGCCACCTCTCTACATCAATTGTGGAGTCTAAATCCTTAGTCCATCTCTGTCTGACCACCTCTAAATCATCTCTTTTATATTGCTGTAGTGCTTTATAAAGGCTGCTGATAATATGTTCTGAAGTTTCCCCTCTTAAGTGTAGGGTAATAAGGTACACCAATCATGAGGGGGATTCCCCTATTTTAACTAATGCATCTTCCGAAGGAGAAAGCTTTTCCTTAAGTACTAAATAAGTCAAGTAATATTTTGAAGGTAACTTATATATAGACTGTAAATATGAATAGGAGTAAATTCCCAAGGGACCCACCATCTGAAAGACAAAGCATAGGGAGTATTGTTCCCATTCTCTTAGTGAATTTTTTAATTGAGGAGTGCTAAGGTTTGAATCATAAGCCATAGCTGTTACATAATGTTTCTCAGATATGGATAAAATATATCTGGTTAACTACATCCAGGACTTGAAAAATTCTCCTGTAATTTTTAGAAAGTGTGTTAGGGTTACACATCTTGGGGGATTTCCCATCAGGTAAGGATAAAATGGCTCCAATCCATTAATAATCACCGCTATATCTTTCCAATGTGCCATGTAAGACGTAGATGCATGTAAGAGGGCTATGCGTGTTTGTGTGGCAAGTGCATAATCTTTTAAATTAGGAATGTCCAGGCCCCCCTGTGCCCTAGGATGTTGTAGTAAAGTAAATTTCACTCGTGGTGTCCCACCCCCCCCAAATAAATCTGGAGATAAGCTTATCCCAGGATCTGAAGTAAATCTCAAAAGGAGTAATTGGAAGGGTTTGCAAGTAGAAAAGCAGCCATGGTAGAATATTTTGTTGTATAGTTTTTGCACAATTAAAAATTCCTAGATACAATTGTGACCACTTGGACAAGTCTGCCGTGGTCTGTTGGGATATTGGTTCGAAATTCACCAGCTCCAGATGCTTCATATTATAGGGAATTTTTATACCCAGATATCTTATCTCTACTCTGTGCCAACGAAATGGGAATGCTTTTTTTAGACTGCATGAAGGGGCGAAGGCGAAGTTAAGCACTTCTGTCTTAAGAGTTATTTATTTTATATCCTGAAACTTTACCAAACAAATCCAGCTGATTCCAAACCGCTGGCACAGAGGTTTCAGGTGTAGTTAGAGAAAGCAGGATGTCATCCGCAAAAAGGGTGAGTTTATATGGTCTCCCCCCCAACGGGATCCCCTCTATGTTAATGCGTTTTCTAATATTAGCAGCTAAGGGTTCCAGATATAGTGCAAAAAGTAGAGGAGATAATGGGAAGCCTTGTCTGGTCCCTCTAAAAAGGAGAAAGGGGGGGGAAGAGATCCATCTAATTTAAGATATGCTACAGGGGAGGAATGCATGGCCTGGATCTGGGAAATAAATCTCTCCGGAAAATCAAGTTTCCTTAGTGTGGCCCATAAAAAGGGCCACGACACCCTATCAAAAGTTTTTTCAGTATCAAGGCCAAGAAGGACTAAAGATATTTCTCTTTTTATCGCATATTCAGTGAGCAATAGTACTCTGCGTACTGCATCGTGTGCTTGACGTCTCCTAATAAATCCTACCTGGTCTGGGTGAATGAGCTAGGGAAGACAATTGTCTATTCTATGGGCTAAAATTGACATAACAATTTTGTAGTCACAGTTTAGTTTTGAAATCGGGCGGTAAGAGCACATCAAAGTACTATCTTTTCCAGGCTTTGGGATTGCCACAATTTCAGCATATCTCAAGGGGGGGGTGTTCCTTCTTGTATCTCTCTATAGGCCAACAGCATTACAGGGATAAGCAAATTTTGGAATTTCTTATAAAAGTAATTTGGGTAGCCATCGGGGAACCAAGGCTTTTTGAGATTTAGTTAACTTAAGGATAGCTTTTATTTCCTCTCCTTTAATGGGCTGAAGGCGGGATTCTGCTTGCTGGGTGGAGAGTCATGGTAGTGGAGAGGCTTGTAGTTATTCGTCTTTCTGTTGGGGGGAGGGGGAGTTTCGTCCGAGTATAAAGTGCGGTAAAAGTTAGCCATAGCCTGCCTAATCTCTCTAGACTGCAGCAATAAATGTTTAGTCTTATGGTCATATATTTTGGGGACCATCACCCTCTGTCTGGCACCTCTCAGTCACCTAGCCAAATGTCTGGCTCCTCTGGGGCCTCCTTCTTGTGAATGAAGTTTTAAATAGTATAGTTGCTGTTCAATTTTTTTGATCAGCTAATCTCTGAAATTTTTGTTTCATAGCCAGTAGTTGAGGTTTGACTGATAAGACTCCTAGGTAAAGTTGCTTTTGTAGTTTAGCTAGAGTATCCTCCCATTCTTTCCCTAAGATTTCCCTCTTTCTTTTTTGATGAGCCGAGTATTTTATAATTTCCCCTGTAGTACAGATTTAAGTGTATCCCATTCCATAGATGCTGATGTGTGAGAAGGGGTATTTTCCCTTATTATAAGTGGGATCTACTGTTTAATCATTAGTAGGAACTCTGGATCTTGAAGAAGAATTAAATTCAGTCTCCAAAATGCCTGTTTTTTTGGTCTAGTAACCTCAATTTTTAAAAATAGAGGGGAATGGTCCGACAAAATCAAGGTCTCTATGGAAATGTCCTTAATTGATTCCAAATGCTCCACAGATGACAAAAAATAGTCAAATCATGCTGATGTGTTTGTTTTTGAGGCATGATGTGTATAAACCCTAATAGAAGGGAAAACATGTCTCCAAATGTCTATCAGACCTAGGGTAGGGAGAGTACACCTCAATTACTTTTGAAGCGCCGAGGCCCTGTATCTAGAGGGAGTGGAAGTGTCTAGATTCATATTTAATTTTACACTGAGATCCCCTCCAATTATACAGTGACCCTCAGCCATCATTAGGAATTCATCAAAGAATCTTTGCGCCTTTTGAGGTGTGCTACCTGGAGGGAAGTACACTGATGCAAGAGTAACCTGCACCGAATAAAGTTGGCCCACCACTATTGCATAGTTCCCCTTCTTATCTGTGAGTTGCTTCTGGATCTGAAAATGTACCCCATGCGGTACCAAGATTGCAGTACCCCGCCTTCTCCCTGATGTATGTGAAGAGGCAATAACCTCTTGGAACCCCAACAACCCAAATTTAGAATGTTCAATATGTGATAAGTGCATCTCCTGAAGCAGGATGATGTCCGCTTTAGTTTTCTTAAAATAGTTCAATAATTGCTTACGCTTTCTCGGGTTGTGCACACCATTAACATTAAATGATAAAATACATGCAGTGTCAGCCATTATCAATATCAAGAAGTGTACATCTCCCCAGATAATCACCTCTCTCCTCTCCTCCCCTCTTTCCCCACTGCTTCATATCCCAAAAATTAGGGGAATCATAGCTCAGTAGATAAGTTCTATCATGTCACTTCTGCTTCCATATCCATTTTTGAATGTTATAACATAATTTTTCCCTGTCACTATTAACTATTTCATATAGAAAGTGTTGAACTAGTATGGCATATAAAAAGTTACATAACAGTAGCTGCCTTGTCAACAGAGCTAGGCATAGGTTAAGGAAGTAAACAAAACATTGAAAAAAACTTTTAAACCTGTTGCTCTTTTGAGCAATAATAACATTTGAACCAAAACTGAAAATCACTTCAAGGTCGGGGAAATTGGTTTCCATTTCCCTATGTGAGCTGAGAAAGCTTTGGTGCAGTTGAGCTTCACCTCAGACCGGGGGTTAGATCCAAGGTAACGAGTTCCCCAGACCCCCTCCGCGCCTATTAGGCTCCAAAATAAGTCAGTAAAGTTAAGGAAAAAACTCAAAAGGGTCACCTGTGTGAAAAACACCCCGTAGTAGAAAATGGTGGTCAGAGAGCTCATTAGTCCACATCCTCTAATCCATTCATCTTTATTAATAATTTAGTTAGATTAAACCACATATGAGCTGAAATATAGCTAAATAAGTGGCTAAAACAGCATACCGTTAAAATATGAGATTGGCCATTTGAGTACAGTACGCTCTCAAGAAAGTTACATCTGAACAAACCACGTGTGCTTATGCTCGAATGTATTCTGAGAGATAGAGGGGAAACAAAACAAAACCCCCCACAAAAGTCCTGTAACGTTCCTCAGTTTATGCTGTTCAAATCAAGGAAAGCCCAAATCTCTTAGTGTCCAGCTGATGCCTTGTACTCCGTAGTGCAGAACCTTGAGACATGGATCAGGATTCAGGTTAGGAGGTATGGGGCGATCCAGAAGCTAGATGTCTCTTGAAAAGGCAACAAGCGACCACAGGTCTCTCCAGAACAAGAGGGGTAAGCTGTGTGATACTTACTTGGACGGGGGTCAGGATGTCTAGAAGAAATAGAGTCATCCTCGTTCTCCTGCCCCCAAGTACACCTTCGGTTCATTACCTCAGTCTTAGTGTGTTTGAAACTATAGATAACCCTCATTGTTCAGGTGTTTTTCAGGATCACAGTCTCCCTTCTAAATTCATCCAGACTCCGTGTGGGGTCTGCAGCGGTGGGTTTATTCTCCCTCGTCTCCTTGATCGTCACTTCTCTGTGGGTGTTCTGCCATCTCAGTGGTTGTGGAGGGAAAGCATGTGTTCTATCTGGAAAGACGATACCTTTGGTCGACAGCACCTCTCTTGCTTCAGCAGCCGAAGAATATTCTTGTTTGCCCTCTGACAGAAAGACCACCAGCTTAGCTGGATAGGGCATGGAGAACCTTATTCCTTGAGCTTTCAACGTAGGTAGTAAGGGAAGGTAAGCTCTGTGCAGCTTCATGGTCTGGGGTGCATAGTCATGGTCCATATAATATCTGGGTTGGCCGCAATAGATTTTTTGCTTTCACCATGCAGTCAGCAACACTTGCTCCTTAACTGCATAATTGTTGAAGCGGACGATAATTGAGTGTGGGCTGGCATTTGGCGAAGTGGGCTTAGGTGCAAGAGCCCTATGAACACACTCAATATCTAAAGGCATGGTATCCGGGAGAGCAAGGGTTTTTTGGAGCACATCTATGGTGAACTCTTTTATTTTTCCTCCTTCTACTCCCTCTGGTATGCAGTAAAGGCGTATGTTTTTACGCCGCGCTCAGTTTTCCTCATCTTCCTGGTGTGCAGCTAGTATTTCTTGCTGATCCTGTAATTGTTTAATTAAAGTCTCCATGTCGTCCACTCTATTTTCAGTAACCGTCAATTGGCGTTCGATATCGTTGGCTCGTTGCTCCAAAGAGGTAATATCCTTCTCATTTCGCCGTATAGACTTTTTATATCTGCTCGAAACACACATAGTTCATGGTAAATCATATCTAATTTTATCTTTTTGTTGGGTTTGCCCTTAGGTGTGCGTGAGGCAGTAGTTTTAACTGGGGTCTGGGCCTGCTGTACCAACGTAGAATCTGATTTGTAGGCCTCCGATTCAGATCTTTCAGCATCCACTATGAAGTTGTCCATCTTTCGGGTCTTCAGTGGTTCCAATCCTTTAGTCCCCCTCTTATTCATTTTTTTTAGCATTTCTGATCATTTTTAATTATAATATTAGAGGGGGATTAGATGAGGTGATTGAGTCAGCGAGCTCCCTAAGCAGCCATTCCACTCGGGGGCGGAACCGGAAGTCAACACCATTACTCTGACATCAGAGTGATCGTACACCAACTTCCTGAAGTCAGATCTCAGTCCAACAAATGTTCAAAATAAAGTATCACTTTCAGTATTTGACTGGAACAGGCTCTACATTTTCATGTAATGTGTTCTGCCCTTCACAATACATAATAATTGTCCTATCTGTACAAAACAAGGCTAAGTTCCCATCTCAGAGAATCTTATGACATCAAAGACAACTCAAGCACTGCTCTTATGATGTCACTGGGTTTGCCTTGATGGCAACACAACCTTGGTGTGCACTGTTGTCGAGTTATCATTCTGTTTAGTGGAGGAGGGCAGTAATTAGCAAGTGCTGGGAAAACCAGACCTTTTGCAAGACATTAGGTTGGAGCTGTGTGGGGTAACACTAGAGTATGAGTTACATCAAGTGGGTAATTTTCTGAGGATTCCACTCATCCTTCCTTTGTGGAAATACAGATATTTCAGGATGGTGTAACAGAGGTGTCCTAACAGCAGGGACTCCTCCAGTTTTCATGGGACTCTATCATAATATAACATTCGTTTTAACTAGTCCTCTTTATCCTCCATGTCCTGATTAACCTCTTTCAGCTGACTTGTTGTTGGGTCATCATCATCATAAACTGAGTCCATCTTTCTGACTCAGTCTCTACTGGACATTCTGTAGGTTTGTTTTTGGATAAGTCATTCATTATAGATAATGAAAAATTTTACTTTGCTGGCAAAGTTCTGGCAAAGTCACCAACTTCATCTTCATGAAGTACTTTGCGACATTGCCCTGTTTGCTCAAGGAACGTCGATTGCAACTTCATCTGGAATTTTTTTTTCCAATAGCTGTTTGGCCTGGACACCTCCTGCTCATTTCTTTTGGTCCCCTGTCAGTCCCCAGCCCTGACTGCCACTCTTCTAGCCATTGTGGCCATGGGGATCCACATGATGTGATGCTGAGTGCAAAGACCGTGGGGACCATCACACTTGGCAGCCATGACACATGTTTTTTTCCATTTTTTCTCCCGTTTTGGTCCCTCCCTCCACCCCAGATGGCCAGCATAGCCACTAGCAGCCTCAGACACAGCAGCATATTCTAGGCATGTGCCACCCATCATAAAGGAGCAAGCTGCCATGCTCACCGCGAGGGACCACTGCTGTGCTGGAACTGGGCTGTCTCCCTCCCCCAGCTGGCTCATGCTCCTTTTGGGACTGCTCCCCAGCATGGCCACTTAACTCCTGCAGACCCGGGCTTGGTTCCAAATCTGGGTCACTAGTATGGAAGTGCAAGGCACTTCCATTGAGTCATCGGGCATCTCTTTCACCTGGAACTTTGATGATGGAGTTCACTTGAGCCGAATGTCACCCACCACCTCCTGGGAATTCACCAGCATTGCATGGGAAGTTCCTGACTTCCTAACTTCATGAAATTCTAAAACTTTGTGAAGTTTGGCTTCACATTGTAAATTAATTTTGCAAAGTTGTAGAACTTCGCAAAGTGGCTTTGTGAGGCAACTTTGCACATCTCTACTGGTCACTCCACATTTTTGGATTAAGCTCTGTTCATCAGTCTGAAATGATGACATCTGCTGTATTGAAGACCCACTCCAAAAACACACTAGCAGGGCCCAGGAAAATAGTACTGTATGTGGTAGGCTAGGCCTCTGCAGGACAAATTTGTGTCTTCCTTCTTCAGTAGTCTGCCAGTTCATTTCCATGAGAAATGCTGCATGTATCTGTGAACAGGGACTCTTTTTAGCAACATTGGGGGTCAATGATGTTGTAAAAAAGCTAGTGTTTGGTGTGTGACGTCTTGGACAAATTTTATATGTTCGAAGAGAACACAGTCCTGATTGCAAAGCACTAGCCTTAGTTAGTCCTGGCAATGATAAATGAAAAACTTCATTAGGACCCACAACCAGTTCCTCAGAATGCTCCCCCTGTGGCCTGCTTTCTTCAGCAGTATCCTTTTGAAATGTTGTAGGTGTCCGGTCCCACAAGTATGAACTGACTCTGACACTTTCATAATGAGACTGTCCCTATAGTGCTTCTTATCACTTTTCAGAGGTGAGGCGTTTCCATCTGAGATTTGAACCTCTTGCCTAGAAATGGAGCCTGTTGTCTAGAAATAAAGCCACCACACACTGGCTGTTTCAACATTCCATGAACATGTTCATTTTCAGACAAGCTTAGAGATATTAGATTCATCAAATCAGGTATGTCACCACTGTCCTGCTGGCTATCATATTCAGTGGTTAACAGGCCAAGAAAAACATGGAGATATTGAATTTGTGACACCATAATTCTCGAGCATATCAGCATGGAACTGATCTCAGGAGGCATACCATCAAAGTGTTTCAAAATAGCAACCAGAGGAACATAGGAACAAAGAAAATGCTGGCAGATAAGGAATGTTTGACCCACCCAGTCTGCCCAAAAGTTTCAATCTGAGTGTGTTCTTCAGAGGAGAGCCATGGTACCACTTCTTGCAGCTTTGTCAGTGAAAAGATAACAATGCAATACCTACTACTGCTCACAAACCTCTGCAAAGTGTAAGTTGTGTTCTACCTGCAAAGAAGATCCCTAACCACCACATTCAGGCAATGGGCCAAACAAGGTATTGCGTTCATCTGCCTCCAGGCACAACTCTTAAGATACATAGATACATAGACAGTGTCGGCAGATAAGAGCCTATGGCCCACCCAGTCTGCCCATTTAAGTTTGTAAGTTCAGTTTATGCTTTCCAGGAAGTCTGTTGCCCCTTACCCCTGACCTCCAGAATTCCTTTATGTCTATCCCATGCATTCTTAAATCCCGTGATTGTTTCAGCCCCCACCACTTCCTCTGGCAGGGTGTTCCACTTGTCCACCACCCATTCTGTGAAAATTCTTCCTCACGTTTCCTCTGAATCGTCCTCCTTCCAACTTCATCCCATGCCCTCTAGTCCTGGAACATCTTTTTCGCTTAAAATAGTGCATTCCTGCACCTTGTTCCTCCCTGTAAGATACTTGTATGTCTCTATCATATCCCCTCTCTCCCTCCTCTCCTCCAGGGAGTACATGTTCAGTGCCTTCAACCTGTCCTCATAGGACTTGTGATGCAATCCATGCACCATCTTTGTTGCCCTCCTCTGAACCTTCTCTACCCTGTCTATGTCCTTACGTAGGTAAGGTCTCCAGAACTGCACAGTGTACTCCAGGTGCGGCCTCACTAGTGTCTTGTATAGTGGAATTATGACCTCCCTTTTCCTGCTGGTGATGCCCCTGCCTATGCATCCCAGCATCCTATTTGCTTTACCTGCTGCCTTGTCACACTGTTCCCTGCCTTGAGGTCATCAGAGATGATAACTCCAAGATCCCTTTCCTGCTTGGTGCATGCTATATCCTCACCCCCCAACTGATATATTGTGCCAGGGTTTTTGTGCCCCATATGCATTATCTTGCATTTTCTTGCATTGAATTTCAACTGCCAAACCCCTGACCATTCTTCAAGTTTCTGCAGGTCCCTTCTCATTCTGTCTACACCCTCTAGTGTGTCTACTCCGTTACAGAGCTTTGTGTCATCAGCGAACAGTGAAATTCTGCCTTCTAGGTCCTGTGCAATGTCACTGATGAAGATATTGAATAGTACCGGTCCCAGCACTGATCCTTGTGGTACCCCACTGGTCACTCTTCCCTCTGTGGAGTGACAGCCATTTACCACCACCCTCTGTGTCCTGCTTCCCAGCCAGTTACCTACCCACTGCACTACTGTCCTGCCCACACCCATATTCCCCAGTTTGTGCAATAGTCTTCTATGTGGCACAGTGTCAAAGGCCTTGCTGAAGTCCAGATAGGCCATGTCCAGTGCCCTCCCTGATCCACCTCCCTAGTCACCCAGTCAAAAATTCAATGAGGTTGGTCTGACATGACCTTCCCTGGTGAAACCATGCTGCCTTGGGTCTTGTAGTCCATTGACAACCAGATGTCCACCAATCTCTCCTTCAGTAGTGCTTCCATGATCTTCCCTACAGAGGTGAGGCTGACTGGTCTGTAGTTCCTGCTTCCTCTTTGTTCCCAATTTTGTATAAAGGGAATACATCTGCTATCCTCCAGTCTTTGGGTACCTCCCTGTTTCTAGTGATCGGCTAAACAGGATAGCAAGAGGTTCATCCACCACCTCTCTTAGTTCTTTAAGGACCCTGGGGTGCACCCCATCTGGCCCCATTGCTTTATCAACTCTTATTACTTCCAGTTCCTTCAGGACCCTTTCTTGTGTAAAGGGACTTGTGTCCATTTCTTCACCATTCTCACCCCTTGTACTCCATTCAGACCCATTACCCTCCTCTTCCTTAGTAAAGACTGAGCAGAAATACCTGTTCAATATGTCAGATGTTGCTGTTATTATCAATGAAGGTGAAGCCTGGTTTCAGGTTGTTTGACTTTAGCTATCTTATACTCTGATGCTAGTGTTAAGCTAAAATACTCACAAAGTTGTGATATTTCTTGGTTCCCTTACTCACAGTGATGTTGGCTACCTGCGCAATATGGGACATTTTGAGCAGGGAAGAGCCTGGTAATGATACAGATGGTCAAAGCACAATCAAGATGCTATCACAACCATGTAATCAAGTGCCTGACCACTGGTCCATGATGTTTGTGGCTTGCAGACTGACCTGCGCAAAGTCTGGTTCACTTCTGTGCACACAATTCCGAACAGCTGCAGCATGGCTAAGCATTTGAAAAGGTGCCTTGAAAGAACAGCTAAAGGAAGTTCCACCACTGCCATGACAGCATGGAAACCAGGGCTGTAAACAAATAAGAAAAGCAAGATATTTTGTGCAACCAACTCAGTGGGGGTACAGTGTTTTGTAACTGCTGTTTTTTGGTCTAGACTATAGCACAATGTACCCTCCATAGAGTCTTTCATTGTTAAAGGGGAACAGTCAGCACCATGGGCTCACACTCAAGAGTGGGGCTGGTCTCAATGTGTACTTTGTGTGCAAAAATGTTGTGGTTTCCTTACTATTTATTGTAGTATAGTAGATTGTATCAGACTAATTTTGCTTAGTTCTAGGCTGGCATGTTCTGTTACTGCAAATCTCAGAATCCCCTTCAGCTGACATCAGAGTAGTAGGCAGCAGCGGGAGATTCAACAGCCTGCAGTGCATGTTAGAGTTTATAGAAGCTCTGATCTTTTGTTTGCTGGACCTGCTGTACTCTCTAGACCAAGTACAGCCAGAGGACTGTACCGAGCCCCTGGAGAAAGAAGACCAAAGAAAACATTTGATGGGAGATTATAAAAGCTTGAAAATGCACTGCAGGCTATTGAATCTCCCACTGCTGCCTACTACTCTGATGTCAGCTGCAGGGGATTCTGAGATTTGTAGTAACAGAAGACGTCAGCCTAGAACTAAGTAAATTAATCTGATACAATCTACTATAGTACAGTAAACACTAAGTAAACCAAAATGTTTTTGCTGGCAAAGTGCACATTAGGACCAGCCCCACATTTGAGTGTGGGGGGCCCTTTGTGCTGACTGTCCTCCTGCAACTGTGCTGCTTTTCACAGCCACCTCACCTTGTTGATGGATTCTGAGGAGAAGTAGGGTTTAGTCTTTGACTGTGGAGGGCTGCTGTCTACTACTACTACAGAATTTATGGGCATATACAGTATAACGAGAACTTGTGTAAATATTGTGAAATATTAGATAATGAATACTACTCAGTGTCTTGTCTTGCTGATCAGTCTCTTTCTCCTTCCACTTGTCTTCCCCATAGTTGTGTATGCTGTAGCAGATATAGGGATATTTGTTCTCACAAATACAATAATCTTATTCTTTCCATAAGTCAAATGACCCTACAGTACATACAGATGGATGAAGCTTTAAATCATTAAGTCTCAGTCACTTTAATACAGACTGTAGTTCATCCACATCCGCTCATTAAAATGATCGAACCGTGACACTAACCAATGTCCCAGTAGGGAACAGTTTGTTAAACTTGAAAATGGAAACCTTTGTGTAATCCATAAAATATCATACTTAATGCTTCTAACTGAACTCTCTTCAAAGCACAGTTACCACCACCACCATCATCATCATCATCATCATCAGGATGAGTCCTATGAATCCCACTAGCATTGTTTTTCCACTGTCCTTTTTCATAATCTGCAACCACTCTTTAATAAACCTGTTTGTCAATTGACTGAACGCTTGTGAAAACGGGAAGGCTTGCTCACATGCCTTCCAATATAAAAAATAAAACTGAAACTGAAACAGAATATGTTTAGTTTTGCAGTAGCCACACTTGACAAAGGTTTCTCTTTGTAGCTGCCTTGGTCCTCAAACTAATATATTCTCTGCAGGAACTGCAGATGCATACCTCTTACCCCCGCCTCCTAAATCAGGAACAACGCTTAAATAAATTAATGACAAATGACCAAAATAAGGGGTACATCTTAAAAACTGGTGATATAGCCACTTTGGAAGCTGGTAGATTAAGGGAATTAGTGTAAAATGCAGACAAAGAGATCTGTAACTCTTTTGTTTGGAATTATTTTGTGCCTACAGTCCCCACTGCTCAGTCATAAAAGCATACATTTTAAGAGGGACTGCAGAGTACAAGGAGGCAAAATCAAGGAAGTCACTGAAAATTGGGAACACTTAAGAGGTATGTGCAGAATGAGTTAGTTAGTTAGTTAGTTAGTTAGTTAGTTAGTTAGTTAGTTAATTAGTTAAAAACTGGTGACCGGGAAAGGCGGACTGAGCTGAATCTCATTTCCAGGTGGAACCTGGGGAGGGAAACAAAGGAAATACATAAAACAAGCATTGAGATTACAAATCAGTAAGTGGTATACACAGCTCAAACACGGTAACATAGAACAGCAAGTGCCAAGAGTTATGGGGCATGCTCGGCAAAGCAAGTAATTTCAACAAGGCTATCACTGTCTAGACAGCAAGCTAGAGTCAGGTGCCAGCTAAGTGAGAACAGGTAGAAGAAACAGAGAAGCGGTCATGCAGAAGCATCTTAAAGGAAGGATAGGACAGAGCTCCTCTATGAGAGGAGAGAAGAGAGTTCCAGATAGAGGACAGTTGAGCAGAGGAGGTCTGGCCAGTGAACGCACAGCAGAGGGGAATAATGAAAGAATGAGTAGTAGAAGAGCAAAGAGAGTAGGTAGAGGGTGTCACTGTAGAGACAGAGAGATGGTACAACATACGTCCTTTTTTGAGATTTTAAAACAGAACCAGAACAGAAAGGTGGATTTCATGTGTGTGTCAGCCAACACAGGCTATGGTTAGAGGCGCAGTGGAACCTTGAACTCTTGCTGTGTCTGCTTGCTTTTTCCTTTGCTGTTTTTGTGCCTTTTGTTACTGTTTTTACCTCATGTGTTATAGCTTTTCATAATATAATCATAAATTGCTTTGTAAAGGAATTAGCAAATACAGTAAGAAAACTAGAAAAAGGGTGTGGTTCTCCTTTACGAAAAAACAGTGGTATCTTCTGAAGTATCCTAAGTTTTCTTTAAAAGAGGATGCCTTTGGAACTGTAAGGGCTAGAATCTTAATTATTATATAAAGTAAAAGCTGAATCTCAGACCAGCATGGTGGAGTCATCTTGAAACATTTCCTATACACTGATACACATCAGAACTAGAAAAGAATGTGTTTATTCTTAGACAGAACAATCACTAGTGTCTTCTGACCATTTCCCAAAATAATCTTATATAATATTTTATGCTTCAAACTATATTTTGAAAGCTGTAACATTTGAAATGAAAGCTTGGCATCCTACCAATATTTGTACCTAACAATGTAGTTCTTCTTTGTTGCCACATGTCTATACACGTCAATATAATATGTTGTTAAAAATGACCCATTTCATATTTTTAATACCGATATGAAACATGTTTTATTTTAATACTGTGATATGGCTGCTTTTGTAATGTCTCATAAATATCTATACTTAGCTGACTTCAAGCTTTCATTTAAAAAAAAGTTAGTCTTTAGCCTAACAGTTCCGTTTTCACATTTTGAAGAAAATATCTTTTGAAAGGTGTAATGGTGAAACTCTTGAGACTAGAAAATTAACATTTGTTTCAATGAAAGCTTGGCGTGCGGCCATTAAGAAATGTTGTTGTTGTTATACTGTTATCATGTAACAGTAGTGATTATGTCATCAATATAGAAACAGGTGGTTTTCTGTAGTTGTAGCACTATATATATTTACATCATGATAGAGTTGGTTTTTCATAAAAAATATGTTGTCAATATACTTTTCCATAATGGCAAAGTATGTCGACATACTTTTTAAAATCAACATGGAAAAATGTCATGACAGTTTTCAAAAAATTAGAAATACATATTTTTTGCACTGCTTCTGAATTTTGGTATTAGTCCTAATTTAATTAGTGCCTATGTTTCAATGAAAGGTTGGTGTGCAGCCATTAAGAAATGTTGTTGTTATTATACTGTTATCATATAACAGTAGCAATTATGTCATCACTGTAGAAACAGGTGGTTTTCTGTAGTTGCAGCTATATATATATATATATATATATATATATATACATATACACACATCATGACAGAGTTGGCTTTTCATAAAAAATTATGTTGTCAATATACTTTTCCATAATGACAAAGTATGTCAACATGCTTTTTAAAATCAACATGGAAAAATGCCATGACAGTTTTCAAAAAATTAGAAAAACATACTTTTGCATGTTTTCTGAATTTGGGTATTATTCCTAATTTAATTAGTATCTATGTACTGTAAGTCTAATACTCATTCACCTTCATCTTATGCCATAAATCACAGTACAAACATTTCAGTCTCCCCACAGCAGTACCAAATCTTTCTCACTTTCGCAGTCAAAAGATAATCCACTATAACCTGAACCATAATGTTTTGCAAATTAAAGTATATGAGTGCATTTTGACATGAATCAATGCATCAACATTTTATCAGCATGACTCGATCATGTTGTGCTGATCCTAGGATTTCAATTAATTTAAATTTAACTTAAATCTTGGATAAGAACCCCCAATCAAGAGTTCATTGACCAAGGCCCCTCAACTGTTTTTTGCCCACAAGGCAGTGGTAATAACTATAGAATCCACTGTGACCCAGTTACAGGTACATAGACAAGCAGCCAAAACACACGAAGACCTAGTGGCAGAGATCCTGTTTTCATGCAGATTTGTTAAGTAACAAAGTATGAGAAGAAGAAGATAAATATATGAAAGTTATGTTATGTGACCTGATTAGAGCAACACAGCAATTTAAGGTCAGAAGGGATTCTAGTTCTATCATATCCATCCCCCCGATTCATATTCAGGTATCAAACAAGTATGCTGTATGAAAACGTACCTGTTTATAGGGATTCCCTACCCACTCTCCTACTCAAGGTGCAGTGTGATTCCCTGGTTAAGCAGAAATTGGTCCAGGGCTAACTTAAAGGTCTCTACTGTCCTTATTTCCACTGTCTCTGCTGTTAAGCCATTCTGTATGTTCACCACACTCAGGGCAGAAAAACAATACCTCCTCCATGGAAACACAGAATTTGTCTGCAGAAAGAGATCGATGGTCCATCAAGTCTGTCCGAATTATACTATCTCACTCCTGGACTAAGTGTCCTGGGAGGTTATCCTCCCCCCCCCCCCAGCAACCCCTCCGTCAAGATCCCGCAGTGGAAAAATTAGTCCTCTTGCTCAGTTCCAGTAATGTTTGAATCCATTTAGTGTACCTACTCCCACCACTTCTGGTGGCTTTCTGTTCCACAGCTCCACCACCCTCTCAGTGAATTGGAACTTCCTCTCATCCCTCCTGAATTTACTCCAGACAAACCTCCAGCCATGTTCTCTTGTGACTGTGTCTTTATTTTTAACAAAGATATTTTCACTTTTCACCTTGTTTATACCCCTCAGAAACGTATGCATTTTTATTATGTCCCCCCCTCCTGTGTCTGGCCTCCAGCGAGTACAATACATGTTCAGATTCACCATGCGTTCCTCATAGAATCTGCATTGTTAACCCTGAATCATTGTAGTGACCCTCCTCTGTACTGACTCCAGCCTGTCTATGTCCTTTCTCAGGTGAGAGCTCAGAACTGGGCACAGCATTCCAGGTGAGGTCTCACCTGACATCTGTATAGAGGCAGTATCACTTCACTTCTCCTGCTATCAAAAGCCCTTTTGACACCCACCAGCATCTCCTAATGGTGCCCCTGATCTTCAGAGTACTGTATGTGCTTGCATACTACTGCAGGACACTACATCAAACAACTCTAACTGATTAATTTTGTCAAAAGTCTTATGTATGTTACAAACTGAAATCATGTCCCTCTGGGCCTGTTTTTCTCCAAGGTGAATCTGTTAAAGAGATACTGTCAACCCTTTTTGTATCATATAATGTATGGGGACCCCTTATTACTAACTGAGATCAAGCAGATCACAACCTTGTTATGCCATCAATATGACATCACTCTGTTGTTAACCCTTCCTGAGTATGTCATATTAATGGTATAACAAACCAGAACGCTCACAACATTTAATGTTCTGTTCTGAGAATGGCGATCGCTAGTAGCTTTAAGCATTTGAAACTGAAATTCTATTTAGTTTTTTTTTTCTCCCTGTTACCTTTGTCACGACCAGTCCACTCAGGTCACAATCTGCTGCATGCAATGGGGCTGACTAGTATCCGTGGTGGCTGTGTGGTGATTACACAATCTTGGAAGCCCCTACACTATAAAATATAATGTATGGTCTTTGGTTAATAACCACACTGAAAACACTTCTCGAAGTTGCCATGACATCTGAAAACCTCTTGAGCTATGCTCTTGGGGTTTACAATGATGTCACAGCAACCTCTCAAAGTGTTTACAGCATGGTTATTAACCAAAGACCATACATTATCCTCTATATAATTACTGGTCATCAATTTTTACCATAGGTTTAAGTGGTTGATATTTCCCATAACAACCAGCTGGTTGTTATGGGATTCACGCACTACGATTGTCTTAGCCAAGCTGCAAGCATTCTTAGAGGGCACACATAAGCCCAGTGTCAATAAGAAAAAACAACGGCATCCGAGTTTGAAATAAAAATCCGGTCTTACTAGACAAGAACTTCACGTCTGTTCCCGGTCTCTCTGGTTCACAAAAAGTAACAAAAGTAACTGAAAGGGAAATCGGTAATTTGGACATGATCCCTTTCTTTTCACAGGAACCTCCGGACCATGTGGACACGTCTCTTAAATGACCAACCGCTGAAGAACCATGAAGGCCATGTCACGTTTTTAACATTTCAGTAACTATAAAATGCATTTTTAGTTGCTAGTTGTAGTAATTTTGCTATAACTATTTTTCAATACTCATTTTACTATTCCTGTCAGTGTTTTCCTGTTCACACTGAATCCCCGTTCTTTACATGCTGTTGTGGACGCATAAGGAGAAGAACAGAAATGTTCATTTAAATCATATGAATTGTTTGGGTTGCATTTCCTGTTGTTTTAAGGCAAGTAATTAAAAAGCCTGCTGTTCAAAGAAATCCCTTGTCTGTATCGATGTAATTTAGTAATGCTTTACTTTAGAGTGCAGCTTTGCATTTACAGGAAACATGAACTCTATTGCATAAAAAGTGATGGCAAGCAATTATGCAAAATAAGTCATGAGGAGGTAGTCCTACTCGAATTGAATGCACACCTTTGTCGAGTGATGCTTGAATAAACCCTTCAAGCTGCACTCTCAGGGTTTATGTAGCATCACTTGACTCAGGTGTGTAATTAATTCTCGTATCAACCACCTCCTCATGTATTATTTTCTACTGTATATAATTTATAGTTGAAACCCCACATTTTATGATTGCTTACTGTCTCCAAAATTCATCGATGTTGCTGGTTGTTTTATTTGATTCCTTTCTCAGTAGAACTGAAATGCATACTAGCGGTGTAATTATATGCAGCCTTGTTATGTTTCAAATCCTGCCTCGACTCTTATTGTGTACTTCCTGAACATTGGGAACACCCTCAAACAGTATAGCCACCGATGCTACATCCTGACCAATAAAGCAGCAATCCACTGTAACAGGGAAAATTATGACCCATACATTTCTCTTTTTTCTTTTGAATTTCCCTTTATCTTTGGTCTTTTAAGATACTTTTTTCCCCATTTTGTGTTTGCTTTAGCACTTATTTTTCCAATGTAAATAATAAAAGGAAAGTTTCATTTAAAGAGCAAATGTACTGCTTGGAATTAATAGTAATTTTCAGATGCAGTCTGCTATCACTTCCAATATCTGAAGTATTTTTTTTATTTTCTGTTTGCTAATTACAAGATTTTTCACCTGCCAGTACTGGGGTGATGTGTGGAGCAGAACTCTTTGTGGAAGTTAAAGAAAGTCAGTTCTGTTCCTCCCACAACGTCTTCAGAAATGTGACCAAACACCTTGAGGCACCACAATCCTTGCAGTCTGAACAGTGACTTTCAGAAGCTACCAATAAAAACACAGGAAATTGTGGCATCACTAGTAACCAGGAAGAGCCAGTCCCTGCTGCTTCATGTGAAAATAACACCTGGCAGTAAGAAATGGTTCTTACTGGTTACTAGTGATGTCATAGTCAGTGTGGTCTCAGTGTTGATGTAGTGGGAGGAACTGAACTGACTTTTTTTTGCATCCAGAGTGCTGCTCCACACATCACCCCAGTACTGCCTGGTGGAAAATCTTCTAGTTAGCAAACAGAAAATAAACAAGCATTTGTCAATGTCGAATGTTGTCATGCTGGCATTGGCAATGGGAGTGGCAGAGCTAGAGACGCATAGTGCTGTGATTTTGTGAATGTGTCTCAAAAGGTGATTTTGCACAGAGAGCACGTCATTGTGCGCCACAGCTGTGCAAACACATTTTGGGCAGGCTGTGAAAAATGGCAGCTGGACTGTTGATAAGGAGATGTGCACAAATGCCAGTGGTGAAAATGTGGCATGAAAATATTGCAGATTGACAAAGTTACAAGGGTGCATGCAAACTGCGCAATGCACGCTTGCAACATAGTCATTGTATGGAGTTTCGGCACCAAATTTTCAACATAGGCATTTTAGGACCTCTGCTTATGAACAGTGTCACTGTCATTTCCTCAAACTGTCCCAAAAACTGTTTTCACACAACGGCCATGCAATTCTGTGCCAGCCGTGCAAAAACACATTTCAGGCAGCTATAGTGTTCATAAGGAGGTATGGAAAAATGCCAGTGATGAACAGCTGGAGTGAAACTATTACAAAGTCACAAAGTCATGAGCATGTGTGCAAACTGTGCAATGCACGCTCATAAAACACTCATTTTATTGTCTTTCATTCCCAAATTTTCAACATAGGCATTTTAGGGCATCTGCTAATGAACAGTGTCACTGTCATTTTCATCATGTGTTTTGAAAATGGACTTTCCACAGCGACCATGCTATTCTGCGCTGGAACACGAAAACAGATTTTGGTCAGGATGCAAAAAATGACAGCTGTACTGTTCATTAGGAGGTGCAGAACAATGGCACTGTTGAAAATCTGGAGTGAAAATATTAGAAGTTTGCGAACGTACGCGTGTACGTGCAAACTGCGCAATGCATGCTTGTAACACAGTCATTTTATGGAGTATTCTCACCAAATTTTCAACACAGACATTTTAGGACCTCTTCTCATGAACAGTATTACTGTCATTTTTGTAATGTGCCCAGAACACTGATTTCGCACAGCAAATGTGCTATTCTGTGCCGGAAGTGTGAAAACACATTTTGGCCAGGATGTGAAAAATGACAGCTATACAGTTCACAAGAAAGTGTGGTAAAATGCCAATGTTAAGAATCTGGCATGAAAATAGTGTGAATGCGCTAACTTTCAAGCATGCGTTATGCAGTTGCTATGCACACTGGTAACTCAGTCATTTTATGGAGTATTATCACCAAATTTTCAACATAGGCATTTTAGGACTTCTGGTCAAGAACAGTATGACTGTCATTTTTGTAATATGTCCCAAACACTGATTTTGCACCATGACCGCACTACTCCGCGCCGGAAGTGCGAAAACACATTTTGGCCAGGATGTGAAAAATGACAGCTGTATGGTTCACAAGAAGGTGTGGTAAAATGCCAATGTTGAGACTCTGTCATGAAAATATTGTGAATTTACTAACTTACGAGCGTGCGTTGCACAGTTGCTGTGCACGCTCGTAAAACAGTCATGTTTTGGATTTGTCCCACCAAATTTGTAACATAGGGTTTTTAAGAGCCCCCCTCATGAATAGTGGCACTGTCATTTTATTATGCAGTCCTGAAAGGTGATTCTGTGCAGTGACTGCAAAATCATCTTTCAGGATCGAATAACGCCATGACAGTGCAAGAATTCATGAAAAGGGGTCCCAAAAACCCCATGTTGAAAATTTGGGGCCAAAATTCAGAAAAAAATGCCTTAGATATGCAACAAAGATGAAAAAACCCTATTTATTCCATTATACAGCTTACCGTCATTTCCTTAGTTCGCGGTCGGTTTTGAAGAGTGCAGATGTGTTCCCGGTCCACCGAAGATCATCGTGCCAGGCTCCGGAGGTAAGTATGGGGTGGGGGTGTGTGGAGAGGCAGGGTGTGCAGTGGGTGGATGCGGTTGGGGGAGGGGTGCATGGAGACTACGAGGGACCATTTTCCTTTTACAGGTTCAAAAAGAAAAGAAAAAAACATTGCGGGACAGTGTTTTTTTTTGCAGGGGATTTGGCACGCTGGGGTGGACTCCCAGCATGCCACATAACTGTTTGGGGGGGTGTCTGTAGCCAATGGGGATTGGGCACCCTCATCAGCAGTCAACATGGGGGGAATTTATGCAGACGGGGAATTGGCACCCCATCCGCAAAACAAAGAAGGTGGGGGGGCACAGAGCTGAGGGAGATTGGGCACCCCTTGGCATTAAACAATTGGGGTTATTTCTGCTGATGGGAAGTGGGCTTCCCTGTCAGCACACAAGGAAAGGGGGTGGGGTAAGAGCAGAGGGAATTGGGCACCCCCTCAGCATATCACAAATGGGGGTGCTTTATGCTGACAGGGAGTGGGCTCCTCTGTCAGCACATTCACAGGGGGCAGGGGCAACCAACAGGGGGATTGGACACCTCCGAAGTCAGCAGTTCGGCGGCCAGTGTGCCGTCATGTACATAATGGCGGCAAGCACGGCAAGAAAAGGACTGCTGTGTCTGACGAGCTTTGCTCAGATTGCAGCGGACCTTTTCTTAGATGTGCTCACCACATTATGTACGCATGGTGTGGTGCCGGCATGCAGGCTGATTGGGGAATGTGGGACGCACCTACTGGTGCATGCCCTGCATTCACCCAACAGCGACTGCACCTCCAAAGCTGCACTGTCCCAAGATGTTGGCTGCGCAAGCGTGCCAACATAAAAATACTTTCGATATAAGACATGATAGCTGACCACATCTGAAAGTTACAATTATTGCAGGCAGTTTTCAGGCAGTACACTAGCTCTTTAATATAGTTTCTCCTAGATTTTTATCAGTATTCTTAGCTGTTTTTGAACATCCACTGTTTAGCATCACTTTTTGCTTGACTAAAATAAACTAGCATGCAACAGATACTGCTCCCTGACGTTATGGGGCAATGGTTTTTCATTAGCAGCTGAGAATAAGATGAATACCTGAGGACAGCCTTATCAAAAGGCGAACACTTTTGATTTATTTCAAATGCACAAAAAGGTGCTAAAACAGACTTGAAATGGGTAAAAAAAAATGGTACAGTGCTCCCCCTTCTATCTGCCAACCTCTGTACACCCTAAATGTTGGCGAATAAAAGGGTGTCGGATAACAGAGGGTGGCAGTTAAAGGGGGAGACAAAATTTCTGGAAAATTGGACAGAAGCTCACAGTGGCAATAAGCAAGGGTGGCAGATAAAAGGGGAAGCAGATAAAGGATGGAACACTGTATTTTACAAGATAGGAGTTAAGGGATAATTTAATGTCGGAAAAAAGAAAAAGCAAAATGTTCATCTTAACAAGCACTGTACCTTTAAACAGATCTCAGTTATCTCCTTCTTACGCTAATCAGTTAGGCAGTTTTCCCTTTTACAGATAAAAACCTCAAGTGGTTCCAATGAGCTAATCTCATTATTAATAACCAAGATTTAACCCCCTCCCTAAATTGCTAAAGATAGGTGACATTTGCCCCTAGAAAACATAACTTGAAATTATTCAGTATTCTAGTATACTTAAAGCAGTAGCATCTGTTTCTTGGCAAAAATGGTATCATATATTTTTTCTTGCCAATAATGTATTTCTGACATCCTTAGTTTAACCATCAGTGTTTTTTTTAATTTCCTCAGATAACTTTTTTAAACTTTATGTTTTATTCATTTTCAGAAGATGAACAGCTAAAGATACAGATACTTGATGCAGAGTATAGGATAAGTTTGTAGAAGCAGTATTGCAGTAGGAAATTCTTATCACATCAGCATTATAGCATTTTGGGGAAGCTGCAGAGTTATTTAAAGGAATACTACACCCTCATATCTTTTAAATATTATTTGTTTCCTTGTCAACAGACAATTATTTTCAGGTAGCTGTTGGAGATATATATGTTTGCTTCAGTTTGTTTTCACTGTCCATACCAGTCCCTGTGACTATCCCGAGGGTCTCCATTTTCTGGCTGTTGAAATCTCATTGTCCCTGAGAGCTGCATTAGCATATGAGAACATGATGTCAGATCACCCATTTATACCATGCATCACTATGCTGAAAGTGCACATAACCTGAAAAACTCTCTAGAAACACACTGATTGAATTCATTTTAAAGGAAAAAACCCTGCCTTGCATCTAAGACAGTTTGCAAAGCTAACTGAAGATAAATGTGATATTTCATACCTTGCGGCAACTTGTTATGTTGAATTCTAAGTAAGCAGACAGGCACACTGTGGAGTCTAAAGGGTGCTGACACATCATGTTCTCATATGGTAATGCAGCTCTTGGGACAATGAAATTTCAACAACCAGAAAATGGAGACCCCCAGGATAGTTACAGAGACTGGTATGAACAGTGGAAACAAACTAAAGCAAACATATACTGTATATCCCCAACAGCTACATGAAAAGAGTTGTCTGTTAACAAGTAAACAAACAATGTTTACAAGATATGAGGGTATAGTACTCCTTTAACAAAACAACGGAGTGTTCAGTTTGGGTCACTGCAGTACGACCATGGATGACCATCCAGAAATTTACAGAGTCAGTGTCCAGAGAAACAAATCTTTTTGATGATGGTGGGCTTTAATAAAGCAGGCCTGTCGTCCATGAGCTAAAAAATAAGACAAATGACTAATACCTTTCAGCATTAATGGATGATCCCCATAACAGACCCTTCTCTCAATTATGTGTAAACATTTATCAACTATAAGTAGTCTATCAGTAAAATATATCAGTTGAGACAATAACAAATGAGGGGATTTTCAATCACAAGGTGGACAGCTATTGGTAAACGCAGACACAGCGATCAATCCTCAATAACTGACTAAATGAGAATATACCCCTCGACATCTGGGACTTGCCTGACTGTCTTAATGTAACAATTATCCAGATTCTCTAGGGCAGCACTTGTGACCTTAATGTCCCAAGAGAACAGAGGCCTCCTGCAGCACTCTAGTCCATGTGGTAACCACCATGTTTTACCATGCTGAGGCATCTGGTACCCCACCAGAAGGTTGGAGGAGTGATACAAATTGGTGGCAATATATAAATATAAATGCCAGCGGTTCCCAGAGATTAATCTGTTAATATCAGTACAAAACTGAATTTTAATCCACCAGTTATGTATGATACAGGTAACAAGATATATCACAGAGCATGCAGCTCACAAGGAAAGTCTCAGTACCCAGTCCTAGGTTATGGTTTCAGGTCTCCTTGTCTTCCCCACTTTCCTCTTCCTGAGGGTTTTGCTCAAAGTCTCTTTGTATAGCCTCTAACTTGCACCCAGCCTCAGAAGGGTCCCTATATAAGAAAACCTTGCCTGAGAAAATGATTTTAAGATGAGCAAGGAGCTGCAGGGCATGAGACATGACACGCTGCCACAGCCCCACTCCCTTGGACAATTTTAAAACAGCTGTTATTACTTGTTTTATAAGTATTAAGTCAATAAATACGTCCGTCATTAGCAAGTTCTAAACATCTAGTCCATTAAGGTTACTTTTTTATTTTAACTTTCTTCATCCCTCTTCTCTCTGGTGACTGAAGCATATCTCAGGTGGACCTGCTTGCCCTTGCCACCACCGCCCACCTGAACCCCTCCCCCAACTGAGGGATTGGGTGCTGGGTCCCACTTCTCCCACCAGCCCTTACAGGGGGAGGCGGGGACCACAGAGAGTCAAGTCGGGGAAAGCACTGGGCATGTGGGCTCTGCCACTGGGGTTCCACATTTGCCTCCCCCGGCACCAGGGTTTTCCACTTTTTACTGGATTCCCCCCAAGACACAGGACATGCACTGCCATCCAACACATGATGTGTGCACTCCCACCTACATCCACAGAGTGGCTGCCTGACATCATCCCCCTTGCAAGTCCCTGACTGCAGTGCACCCAGTCTCCACTGGGCACCACTAGCGTTGCAGGATGGGAACCCCCCTCCCTCCCAGGAGAGGAGAGCAGTCCATCTGATGCTTAATCCTCTCCTCCCCGACCGACCCCAAGCTCCCCGGGCTCATTCCCAAACCTGAGTCGCTGGTGTGGCACGAGGTAAGGCGGATCCCTCAGCCCTCAGTGCCACTAGACCCCAAGGTTACTTTTTGAGTGTACAAACTAGATTCACACTGAGTGAATGCATTAGGATAATGCCAGGAACACACACATTTCTAGTGGTAAATAGTACAGTACCACACCAATAAGTTCATTTTTTTTTCATGGAGAGCATGACAAGAGATCCAAAACTTTTAAAAATGTTCAAAACCACCTAGCTCAGTTCAGGAATGAAATAAAATAAAAATGGGTACATTGACTTTTTTTTTTGCCAGAAATATACTATTGCTATATAAAAAACTATATTATAAAAAGGTTTTGCTGTCTAACAACTACTGCTGGGTAAACCATTTTTCCAGTATCTAAGAGAACTTTTTAGAAATGTACTATTAATACACAGTTCTGCTATATTTCTGTAATGTTTTGTGTTTGTATCCCCTTATACCTTAATTATTTATTTATTAGCTTTTGGTAACTGGGTAAGTACACTAGGCAAAAAAAAAAACTGCCTATTTTCAGGTATAACCCAGGAGAGTACAAACTGCAAAATACAGCAATGACAACAGTAAGGTATCACAGTGACAATCTATTGGAACATAATGAGGATAACTATCAGGACAACAATAAGTCAGCATTATAGAGCACAGAAAGTATACAAGACATGGATAACAGTAAAAAACAAGTTAGAGTAAAATGACAATTACAGCATGAATAAGCAGATCGCATGTCAAATAGCCTAGCTAGAGGAGAGAAAAATATACAGGTAATACAATGTACTTAAGTTATACATTATAGTCATGGGCATCTACACATCTGGTAAAAAACACAGAAAGTTAGGCGCAGTCGCAGTTACTAAGAGCATAGAGGTGAGAAAACAATGAATGCTTAAAAGTAAGGTGAGATGAGGAGTTCTTAACTTGTAGGGGGAGTGAGTTCCAGAAACTATGTGCAAAGTAGGAGAAGGCTTGCTCACCCGTTTTTGATGAGCAGGGCTGAACAGAGAGAAATGGGAAGGAGGAGGACCTAAGGGAGCGGGAGTGTGAGACAGGGGTAAGCATGTCACCCAGAGTGGTGAGGCGAGGGGTTCTAGTCAGGGAGTCAACAAAACAACCTAGGGCATAAGAATGGAGAGCACTGGGAGACAGCCAGTTTAAGGCAGAATAGAGTAGGCTGTGATGGGTTAGGCAAGGAGCAGATAAGGCAAATCTACAGATGTTGTTATAAGACTTGTCCCACTTGCGAAGAACCCCAGTATTGGCATGAGAGAGTACAGGGAGGGCATATAGTAGTTGTGGGAGAAGAACACCTCTTTCTACATAGATTCTAGCTGCCGGGGTGAGTGAGTGGCACACTCTATAGGCCGCACCAATCTTGGCGTTGACTGAATGACAGACTTCATTGACATGAGCTGCAAAATCCAGTACTGGGTCTAGCGCAACCCCAAGATATTTGAAAGATAAATGTTAGAGACAGCAGTCCCATTGCGGCAGTGGACCAAGAACATATGGGACTCTGTGGGTACTTTTCTAGTGGACCCAAAAAGCATGGCCGGGGTCTTAGCTATGTTTAGGATTTGATGGTTAGACGAAAACCAGGATTGTAGGGTCTGAAAGTCCTGAGAAAGATTTAGATTAATGTCCACAACAGAATTGGAGGCAGAGTAAAGAACCAGGTCATCCACATACATGATTATGCTGCTGTGTGGAGTAAGGATAGGAATGTCATTAAGAAAGAGAGAGAAGAGCAGGGGACCAAGGATAGAACCCTGCGGAACCCCACAGGAGATAGATGCAGGGGAGGAGAGAACCTTACAGAAAGAGACAGCCTGAGAACGATTATCAAGGTAGCTTCCAAACCAGGATAGAGTAGAGCTGGAGGCACCAAGAGATTGCATCTTGGCCAGCAGTAATGGGTGATGTACCAGGTCAAACGCTTTAAAGAGGTCTATGAACACGGCTCCAGTTAGTAAGCCCTTGTCCATATTACATTTGACATCGCTGGTAAACTGTGTAAGAGCACTGGTTGTGCTGTGCCCAGCCCTTAAGCCATGTTGTACAGGGGACTGAAGGTTAAAAATTACAAAGGTACTTAGAGACCTGATGATGAACTAGTTTCTCAAGCAGCTTACTGATTGTAGGCAGAAATGAGATGGGGCAGTAGTTAGACAGGATTTTGGTCTCACCTGTCTTAAACACAGGTGCAGTTCTAGCTGTTTTCCGGACCACGGGTGCTGAGGCAGTACAGATAGAGAGATTGAACAGCCTGGTGATGGGCACCACAAAACAAGAGGCAAATTTCCTAAGTATTCCCGGATAAATGCTATCAGGGCTGACGCAACCACTAGCAGGAATGGCCTTTAGTAACTTGAATTAGTAATACTGAAGACATTTACATGCCAGTGGGATCTTTGTGCCTTGTTCTTCATCTCATCCTCCTCTTTCTAAGATGAGGGTCCTGGACTTCAGAAGGGCAGATTTTAATGAAATGGGAAACTGCCTCTGAGAATGCTATGTTGGGGGGCAGAGGAGGAGGAGTGGAGGTTTAGTGGAGAAAAATTAAGAAGGTATAGTCTAGGCAACGGCATGCTGTTTGAAGGAAGTGAGGCAGGGATAGAGGAGGAGGAAGAGGCACTATGGTTCTCTAAGGACCTGGCAAAGTCAGTGAAGGAGAAGGAAACAACATTTAGAAAGAACAAGGAGACCCGTAAGAATGAAGACAAGAAGGTAAATCTAACAAAACAAAGGGAGGCAGGAAGGCGGTTGAGGGCAGCTAAAGCACTAACAGAGGAGAGGATAGCTAAGGAGGTCAAAAGAGGAGACAAGGCCTTCTTCAGGTATGTGAGGGAAAGAGGAAGACAAGGTGAGGGATAGTGAGAATCAGAAGGGCAGAGGGGAACTACACAGTGGAACATCAAGTGAAAGCAGAAATACTAAATGATTACTTCTGCTCGGCGTTCACAGTAGGGGGGGACCAACATGCTGCAGTAAATACAAGGGAGAGGAGGAAGTGGACATAGGTCCATCCTTGGGGGAGAGGAATTGGAAGCCTTAAAGTAGAATAAGTGATGGAGCTGGATGGGATTCATCCAAGGGTCCTAAAGGAACTGAGCACAGTGCTGGCTGTGCTTTTTAGCACCTCAGTGGAGAAGGGGGAAGTTCCAGAGGACTGGAGGAGGGCCATTGTGGTGCCTCTACACAAAAGTGGCAGTAGGGCGGATACTAGCAAAAGCAGGTCAATTAGTCTTTCATCAGTGGTGAGGAGGGTAATGGAGACACTACTGAAGGAGAGGCTTGTGGAGCACCTGGAGGCAGAAGAGCTGAAGGACCACCAACAGCATGGTTTCAGAGGGCGGAAGGGTATGTTAAACTAATCTCATGGATCTCTTTGACTGGGTTACCAGGGAGGTGGATCAGGGGAGATCAGTGGATGTGGCCTCTCTGGGCTTCAGTAAGGCTTTTGACACTGTGATGCACAGGAGGCTAGTTATGAAACTAAGCGGCTGGGGGGGGAGTGACAAGCTATGTATCAAAAGGGTGGTAGTAAACAGTAGCCACTCTTTCGAAAGGAGAGTGACTAGCTGAGTGACACAGGGTTTGGCGTTAGGACTGGTCCTCTTCAATGTCTTCATAAGTGACATTGTGGAGGAGCTTGAGGGTAAGGTGTGTCTCTTTGCAGATGATACAAAAATCTTTAACAGAGTTGATACTCAAGAATGGGTGAAGAGAAGGCAAAAGGATCTGAGAAAACTAGAGCAATGGTCTAGGGGCTGGCAGCTGGGTTTCAATGCTAAAAGGTGCAGGATTATTCACTTAGGGCTGCGGAACCCAAGTGCTGTGTATAGGATGGGGGAGTGGAACTTACAGTTACCAAGCAAGAAAGAAACCCAGACATCATCATCATATCTGATGACCTCAAGGTAGCTGGGCAGTGTGACAAGGAGGTGGGAAAGGCTAGCAGGATGCTGAGGTGCATTGGGAAATGGATTTCTAGCAAAAGGAGGGAGATGATGCTGCCATTGTATGTCTCATTGGTGAGGCCCACCTGGAGTACTGTGTCCAGTGCTGGAGGCTGCACCTCTGCAAGGACATGAAAGGGTAGAGGTGGTACAGAGGAGGGCTACCAAAATAGTGAGGGGGTTACATGACAAGCCTTATGAGAAAAGGCTACAGAAACTCAACATGTACTCCCTGGAAGGGTGGAGAGTGAGAGGGGACATGACTGAAACCTACAAGTACCTCACAGGCATGAACAAGGTGCAGGTGGAGGGTCTACCTCAGAGAAAGGAAGGCACAAGAACAAGGGAGCATGCAATGAAGTGAAGAGGGGCAAGTTTAGGAGAGATGTGCAGAAATACTTATTCATGTAAAGGGTGGTGGATGACTGGAAGAGCCTGCCAGAGGAGGTAGTGGGGCAAAGATTGTAGGGAGCTTCAGGTATGCATGGGACAGACCCAGGGACATAGTAGGTAGAGGAATAGGGGGAGGGAGTGAAACCTATGACCGACTAGGGTCAGTGGTGATATAATAAGTAGGGACAAGGGGTGGACTGGATGGACCTAAAGGTCCTTTTCTGCCATCAAAATCTAAGTTTCTATGTTTCTCCCTCTGCTGAATTCCAAATCTACTGTTTGTGAGACCACAGGTGTTTCACAGCAAATATAGAGAATTATGATTTCAGGTTGGAGTAGGGGAAGGGGAAAGCAGGAGCAGAAGATGAAGTTTGGGGGACATAGATCATGTGTTCATGCAAACGTCCTCAGTAATTAAGTAAAAGGTGACATGAAGATGCATGATTAATTAGATATAAGTTAAATTGTGTCCGATTATTATAAATTAACAGTTTCTCCAGTTATTGGAAGTACTTTAAATAAATGAAAGGAAACAAAATGGGGCAAGAAAGGCAACCATGCCCTAAAATATCATTAAAGGCAACCATGCCCTAAAATATCATTAAAGGCAACCATTACCTAAAATATAATTAATGTCCTTAAATACTATAGATGAGTTTTAATGTTTACTACCCATTTGCAATGAAATTACGATGATGTGAGATTATTCATGTAAAGCTCTAGTAACATTCATACAAAAATTGACAGCTCAAATCTTTCCCTATTGGCAATCTTTGTGTCTTTTTCAATACCAGACATTTTTAAAAGGGTTAATATTGTGATTCTTTCAAAATGTTTTCTGATACTCTTCAACCTTATTCCTAATTCTCTGAAATGTAGTTTTGTAAGGGTCTCTTTTTTTGCCTATCCAAATTCAGATTAAAGAGGCCTACTAAAACATATATGTCTCCCATAGATGCAGGCTTACATGTGCCTTTGTACTGGGGATCTCATTAGGATGCTGATGTGAGAAGGATTTTTCTTGATGTTTTATTGCATTGCATGCTGTTTCCTCAAGGATAATTTCCATCACATAGTAATGGTAGCTCCAAGGTAGCGTTACATTTCATATGAGTCCAGTGGACCATAGATACTAATTTACAGTGTGTAGATAAAACTTAAAATATGAGAAGCAGTGCTGCCTAGTGGTAGAGGGGCAAAGCTGCAAATCTGAATACCCAGTGTTGAGTCCCACCACTGACACTTCATCCTTTCTTAGTCTCTCTGTGGTTAATTTCTCTCTCTCTCTCTCTCTCTCTCTCTCTCTCTCTCTTGCCCTCTCTCTGCACAAGCTTTCTTTAGCCTCCCTCTACAGTATCTCTCTTACCCTCTCTGTACTTGTGTCATTGCAGATGCAACCATTCATGGTTTGTAAAGTGCTTTGACATACAGACTGTGAGTGATTCTACATAATTGCAATGTTATGCATTGGAGTGGTTGGCTATGGGCACTAAATGGCAGAAAAAGACATGTCTTTGCACTTGAACTATGGGGGACAGCAGGTCTTTTGTGTTGGGTTTTAGCAATGTATATGATTCATATTGTGTATAATTTAACTCATGAAACCACTGTAAAAATAAACTAATGCTATTTTATTTATTTATTTATTTATTATTCGATAACTGGGAAAGGCACGCTGAGCCGAACCACATTTCCAGGTGCGACCAAGGGGAATGATCAGGGAAGAGAATAACAACAAGTTCAAGCAATCAAAATTTAAGTACAGCAAACATAAATTTGGATGAAAAACAACAGCAGCAGAAACAAGAAGTTACAAAACATGTCAAACTTGACCAAAAATAAAGTAAGTACCATTTGTACAGGAGAAATAGGACTAACAAAACAGGAGGAGGTCAGTGCATTTGGAGGACAAGGAGGAGAAAAGTAGACAAGGGGAGGTAGGGGCAGGGGGTAGTGGTAAGCTAGGAGGAGAGAGGCAGGATAGAGGAGATACTACTGCAGGAAGTGTATTGCAAGACTGCATGGTATCAATACAAGGCTTTTAGCTGGCCCGGTGGTGCAGAGGGCAGGGGCACCCATGCCTTGTCTGCCATCCCGCCAGTGATCCAGGGTCAGGAATGATCCTGAGCCGCTCGGGGGTTGGCCGAGGGGAAGAGGATTGAGCATCCCAACAGATGGTCTCCTCTGTGGAGGGAGGGCAGACTGTGCCACCATAACATTGCCTCTTTGGTGACCACAGGTGACAGTGCAGCCAGATAGCAGTTCCAAGTGGGAGATGCTCCCTCACAGGAGTCATAAGCATGTCCTCTGATGTGCACACATCAAACCACTGCCTCCACGAGGTGTCCATTCGGGGAAAAAGGACAACAAAAAAACAGCACCGCCTAATGGGCACTGGCGACGGATCTGAAAGAGGGCTTGGGGAACCCCTCGATAGCCCTGCCACAGGGGATTATCTCTGGAGCACTCTGTCGCTGAAGGTAAGTCCCAGGAACAGCGGGTGATGAGGTTGGGGGATCCCTGAAGGGTCAATAGGGGCTGCCAGTGGAGGGTGGGGAAATACAAAAGGTTTTTGTCAGTTCATTTATTTATTTTTGTTGTAATTATTTTCCTCTGTGCACCAGTGAGTCCCCATATTCTGATCTTCCTCCCCACCCCGGCCAGCCCTCTGACTCCCGAGCTCACTAGCAAATTTGTGTCATTGGCATCACGGGTGGTAGTGCAACTGCTACACTGGCTGTTTTTTCTCAGTTTAAATTATCAGAAGTACCCCCAAAAAATCACTTTTGTATTGCATTACTGTTGCTTACTCTGCTTACTCAGAGGCACTGTATAATGCAATTTGAGTGGATTGTTACTTTGAAAAAAGCTTTGAAAAACATAACACTGAATGTAGACAGAATTCAATACATAGGTTGTAAAATTCATTGCTAAAAAAGCCTACATTAATGCATCAGTTAGGATTTAAGCACAAAACGTCACAAGCAGGGAAATGCAATTTTAGGGTACAAAGTCCCTTGAGTCTTGGTGACTCTGAGGCACGGTGCTCCTTGGGGACTGAATGATGGCACACTGCAGTGTTGATTTTACCCTAAATTTGGTGCTGTTCAGTTGCATGGCATGAAAACAAGTCCCCACCATACATGGGCTGGGGAAGGTTGGGCGTGCCATCCCTGTGCAGCCTAGTTTTCCTTAAAGAACTATTAATACCTCAGGGAAAATACTGAAAAACATAAGATGTAGATACAGAGTTAAGCTTATATTTCATATATCTGCTATAGAGTTTTCCTCTCCATTATTTATTACTCAAGAAATTAGCACAAAAACAGGATACTTGTCCCTCTGAGTTCATCTGTCTCTTCAGCTCATTCCCCACTTGAAGTTGTAATCCTTTGTTGTGACATCATAATCTGTTGTCATGAGAATAACTGTGATGTCACAAGCAAAGTATTATGCTATCTACTGAGGACAAGGCAATAGGGGCTGATGAACTCTGAAGGAGCAAAGAACCGGTCTTCATGCAAATACCCTCAGCACTTAATAACTGGGATAAGAAATAATGAGCTCATGTGAAGTATAAGCTGAATTGTATCTAAAGATTATGTTTTTTTAAAATTCCCCCAAAGGTGTCGGTTGTTCTTTAAGAAAATACCTTTCTACATGAGTTGATATTTTTAGCTTGCTGTTTATGCCCCTATCCAGTCTCCAGCTCGCTGTCCCTCAGAAACTCCCACGGCACTCCCACCCCCCTGCACCCTTACATGTAGTCACCATCCTCCACGGACTTTCGGATCCCCCCAGGTGGGAATGGGTTAGGGGGATTTAACCCTGAGGTCTGTATGTCTCATCAGGTGTGGGAGCAGCTGTGCCTCTGTCCAGACAGTTAGGAGCCCAGCATGCCTGCCTCTTTCAGCACCTGCTGGGGGTATCGTGACAGAAAGGGGGACGCTTGTCTGCTGTTGGCTGTCATTTGATGGCGATGGATGGGCTGATCATTGCTGTGGCAGCTAAGGCACCTTGGATGGGATCTTTTTTCCCCTCCGCTCCTCGCGCTTTGTCTGTGTTTACAAAATCCCGAACAGTAATTACAGCTTTCATTCCTCATGTTGGGTGTCAATAGCGCATTCAGCGGCCACCCTTTTTAACCTTTTTTGTCAACTATCAGCACCTAAAATTAGACACTACAGCCATGATTTGATGCAGACATGCTTAGACAGCATGATGTTCTCCGCTCCTTGATTTCCATGCTGAAAAATGTAGTGCAGTGAGTTAATGGGCCAGTCCTTGCGGCTGCCTTCAGAGAAATACATCGGTGTGTTTAAAGGAGCATTGTGTTGAGCTTGTAGGATATTTTTTACAACAACAGTTGTATTTTTTTAATACTGTTTTACATTCTTGTTCTGTTTTACCTGGCCATTTAGCCAGGAAAAAAAAAGAATATGTTGATTAAATCAGTTTGTATCTTGTGAAATGTGGGCCAAAAAACTCCCCGTTGTTATCCTGTGATATGACAATCTAGAAAATATTCCTGTTGAAACAGAGTCAAAGGTAAAACAAGAAATAAAATAATAAAATTATTTTTGAAAAAGAAGAGGGAGGAATCCCGAAGATCAACTTATTTATTTATTGTCATTTATAAACCGAGTTGATGTTTCTTTTTTTTTGAATTTAGTATACTTTGTCCCCTGCACACCCGACCAGTGTCTGCATCAGCCACCCACTCCATCCAGCCCCATCACCCACCATCTCCAGGACTTACCTCACTCCATGACTCCCCCCTTGGGAAGGGCTGCTGGAAGTGTCGGTTCCCATCCCTCAGATGTCAGGAGGCCCAGGTTCTGATGCAAGAACACGAGTGTGCTGTGTGTGTCAGAGTATCAATCAATCAATCAATCAATCAATCAATCAAAATCTTTATTTATCCAGGCAGGCAACATTGAGCAAGGCTCATTTGCAAGGTGGGTCTAGTCATGAATACATCAAAGTACAGTACAGAAGCAGGTATACAAAAAGCAATAATATACAAGAAATAAAAAGTATATACAGTGTTACAGTACAGAATAAGGTTGAAATAAATAAAAAAAAACAGTTTTATTTTACAATTGAAGAAGTCAGCAGATGTACGATCAACCATAGGCATAAAGGGGTTATAAGCAGAGATCTTTTGAATGAGGCAGCCAGCAACTACACCTGTAGGGGAAAGAGGCCTTGTATGGGGTGGCAGGTTAGAGAGGTAAAGAAGAGGAGGGATATATTACCGATGACTGGGGGAAAATTGAGCTAAAACCACAGAAAGTGATGATGGCTGTCGTGTACTTGTTTATTATGATAATGACGGAGGAGGGGTAGATAATTGGGACACTACTATGGATGGGGTGGGACTTTAACCAGGCTGGAGTGGACAGGAAAGGGTGGGTGCAGCAGGAAGAGTTAATAGGGAAAGAGTGAGAGCCAGGTGTAGAAACATGGCGAGCATCAGGATGGAAAGGGAGAGTTGTGGAATTAGTGGGCTAGCGGTGAGGAAAACATTTGCAAGATGCTTTCATGTAGCGATCGTAGAGTGCCTTGAAGATATTCAGGCTAACAGGGCAGCTCAGCTTCAAGTTCCTTTGTAAACCATTCCACGATATGGGTAAAGAGAAGCTTAGAGCAGCTTTGCCGAAACGAGTTTTGACCCTTAGAACTTGGAGGGCAATTAGGGAATAGCTCCTTAGAGCGTAGGTGCCTATAACGTCTCCCTCCGTGAATTCTGGCTTCAGCTTGTACTGCCACCTGTGGTCACCAAAGGGGGAGGAGAGGCAGTATCATAGCAGAGACCAGGAGCCCTCCCACTCTTGAGGAGGTGAGTGTCTGCTGGGGCGCTCAACCCTCCTCCTATCCGGCCTTCTGATGACCTAGGCTGGTTCCTGAAGCTGGGTCACCAGTGTTGTAAGTGGTAGTGGTAGCGCTACCACTGCACCAACGAGCCAGCTTGTGTTGATGTTTCTGATTTACCCAGTGGTGTAAGAACCATTTTAGAACTAGAACTGTATGATGACGTTTATGGGCTTCTTAAAGGAAAACTGCACAAAAGCCAGTTATTTCATTTGATGATGTAAAGGTGCCTAGTGTGGGGTTATGTACATAATTTGGCTGGCAGTATAGCCTAAAGGTTAGAGTAATGAGCTGTGAACGAGCTTGGTACATACAGCAGACCAGACCTGGGTTGGATTCTCACAGCCTCCACTTGCATGCTGTGTGACTCTGAGCAAGTCACTTAACCACCCAGTGCTCTCGGGTCACCCCTGAAAACAGACACTTGTGCCTAGTGGGCCTTACCCAGTTACCAAAGACTAAAATAAAATAAAATAAAAAAATGTGTCATGGTGGTGGTGGTCCAGGGCTCAGATATCTCATTATCTGTTATCATGGGTGCTAGGACTACTTTCCTGTTTCTTCTGAGCCCACATAGGACATTAGAATGCTAGGTGCACAGTGTGGCAGCGCACACGATGGCATGCCAGCAGCGCACCCAGCCAATGTCCTCTCTCCCACTCTACCTTATGCTGCACTACCACCTCTGGTCTTCTAGGTGGCAGCACTGCACCAGAGGCATTGACCTCCCTCCCCAGAGGAGTGTGTCTTCTGGGATACTCACTCCTTCATCTGATTGCCCTCCAGTGACACAAGCTTGTTCCCGAACCCAGATGGTCATCATCCCAAGTGGCGCTGCCCTGATGGCCAGCTTCTAAACTTCTTGTTCTAGAAGCTTCTTGAGCTGCTATGACAATTTTTAAAGTATCCCTGATTTTGGAAATATGTTTCTGCTTTTTAAGTCATGCCCCTGATTTGCGAGATCAGAAGTTGCGAGGAATGGCTTAGTTGTAAAACACAGTGTAAATTAATAGCACCTTTGAGTGATGTCTCTATGGCATAAGACACATCTGGTCCTTCCTTAGTATAGTATCTACTCACCTCTGGTCAGTCCCTAGCTTGCAATAGCACTGAGCCCATCTATTTTTGTCTGCCCTGGTATTATTCTCGTGTATCTATTGTGTCCTATCTGCTGACAACTCACTTTCCAATTGCATCTTGTCTCACTTGCTCTGCTGCATGTGGGCACCTGACCCCCTATTGCACTGTAAGCTGTGCCTGTACCCATCTTTGTAGTACCCATTCACTTGGGTGTATCTTTAACCATTGAATGCTTGCATTTTTATTTGTAACTGTGTTGGATTTGTATTGTAACTGTTTTATATTGCTGTATTCTTCTAAATTTGCATTGTATGTTTTCTGTGCCATCTTGTGGCCCAAGTCATGCCTAAAAACAGTCTGTTGGATCAGTGCACTTACCCAGGAAATAAAGGCAAGGCATAAATAAATAGACTCTGAGTCTGAGGTTTGAGTGAGAGGACCCTGAAGCTAAGCTAAGCGGTTCTGTCTGTCCACACCTCACGAGAGGAGTTTCTCATACCATAAGAGACATCCCTCAGAGGCCCTGTTATCTTATTATAAATCACTTGAGTTTAGCTTGAGTGATTTGTAAGAAGTTTAGAGTCCTTTTTTTAAAACTATAGTTTGCCGTCCTCCCTCCTGGGTCTGAAGTGGAGCTCTCCCTTCTACCACTCTGGCATGAGAGTATATTGTACATGGAATAAGAGGTACAGCAGCTCTGCATGCTGATTGACGGAAAGCACCTTAGTGATTTATAATAGTATTTATTTATTACCAGAAGAGACACACTAAAATGGAAGCTTGTTTACAGGTGCAACCTGGAAGCACAGGGAAGTTAAGTGACTTGCTCAGGGTCACACAGTATGCAAGTGAGGGCTGTGGGCTTCAAACCCAGGTCTCCAGGTTTGCAGCTCAGAGCCTTAACCGACTGTACTATACTGCCTCCAATATACTACCTCTATAGTAGCTATAGTAAAAAAAACAGCTTTTATAGCCGTCCCGGCGGTGCTGAGGGTTGAAGCGCTAGATGCCACACCTCGCTCCATTCCAGCAACCCGGGTTCAGGAACGGACTGGGGTTGGCAGGGGTGGAGAGGGATTGATCGTCTGTGAGACTGCTCTCCCTCTCTGGGGAGGGGGGAACCAGTTGTTGGCTCACTTGCGACCTCTGGCAGAGGCTGGGAGTGACGAGCTGGCACTGCACTGCAAGGGGTGACACTGGGGCATGACACTGGAGGAAGCATATGTGGATGCATGTGCAGTCCCCCCTTGGCATCCTTACATGCCACTGGCACACTGGCCAAGAAAACAGAAAACATGGCGCTCGGTTGCGGCAGCTTGATGGCCGTCTTGGGGATGCCCGGCCTCAGGGGGCACCACTGCCAAGTACTGGATACTGGTTTGGTGGGGAGTGAAGGGGGCTCTCCACCACCCCACTGTGGGGGGCATGCCGGGGGGTAATTGGGCAGTGGGGGCTTTGATGGGGGACAAGGCAGAACCAGATGGCGGCCGGAAAAAGGACGGATGCCAGGACATGACTGCAGATTGGAGGTGCCAGACAGGTAAAAAGAACTAACAAAAAACCAAAAAAAAACAGCTTTTATATTTGAATGCATCATTTTCTTCCACTGCTTTCACAGGTATCAGCATGCAAAAGCAAAGAAGATTTTGGGACGGCCAATATAAAATAAAGATTATAGTAATTTTCATGATGCAATTACAGTACTTCACAAATGAATCATTTTAATTATTTTGTTTATGAAAAGTAATGGAAACTTTTATTTGGTTGGAATATGAAACAAACATTTGAAAGTGTTTAAAATGTCTTTTTTGTAAAGTCAGGCAAACAATAGATAGATAACTAGATAGACAGACAGACAGACATAGATATAGTTTTAAACCATATTATGTTAAAAATCTATCAATATGTTTTTCAATATATATATTGGCACATGGAAACTGTATTGTCAGAACTTATCTATATTGACCTGAATGTAAGCTTTTCTTTTTAATTTTGCATTTATCTCCGGACACCTGGCAGGCCCTTGGCCCTCTCTCAAGCCCTCTACCATGTCCTAGGCCCATTTCTGACTGCCTTTTAAACAGTATTCTAGGCAGTATCTTCCCATCCCCATCTCTCTAGAAAAGTTTTACTGCTTTGTACAGGCACGAAGTAAGTGAGAGAGGAAAACCATTGCCAACTGGCTTATTCTATGCATTGGATATGTAAGAGTTCTCTGATGGGAGCACTCATTGACTTTCACATGGCCGCATCAGTATGCTGCAGGAAACAGCTCTCTAGAAACAACCAAGTCAAAAAGGATTAAACATGGAAAGGTTTATACTGAATGCTTAATGTAGTGCAAGAATTCATTTAAAATGTGGGATTTCTCTGATTACATTTCATCCATCTTATTAAAAATGCATAATGTAGCAATAACAGGCAGCATGTGAATCTATCATTCTTCTATTTGAAAAAGTTTTGTTCAAATCAAATTGAAGTTGGTTACTTTGCAGCCATCCCAAGAGAGGTTGAAGGCAGTACAAACAGATAAAAGGCAGAAATATATTATATATTCATACAAGGGTGGTGAGACAAAAAAATGTACAGACAAATGAAATATTTAAATGATAATAAGACCTGGAGTGATGAAAAATCATGTAACATCACTAGAGGTGGGTCATCACCATTTATCCTCACTTGACGTTGGTCACAAAGGAGCCCTTAACCAATGAGACAGCAGCTTGAACAATGCCTGATGACATCACAATGACCTCTGCTACACTCAGAGCAGTGAAATCAAACAAAAATAGTTTATTCTTCATTAAAAGAAAAAAATCTGAAAACTTTACAATTTAAAATACATTGCATAAATTGGACACACAATGTCCTCACTCACAATATACCATTAATCATCATGAGTGAGGGGGCAGGATCATAACTTACCAGTGGCAGAGTGGAATATATACAGTAACATATTTTGATAAAGCAACATTACAAAAAACAATTTTGGTACAGGTATGCATGGGTGGGACAATTTATATATATCGGCATATCATGTACAGTTATTGAAAAGGAGGTAATTCTGGCTGGCTTAGTGGTAGGTAGCTTACATTGAAGTCTTCAGGTTGGGTCCAGTGAGGTATAAAATGACAGTTACTGAGGATAGCTTATTAAAGAAGGAATATTTGAAAGAATGGATGCTTTACAGAATGAAGATCTTACGATAATTCTGTTTCCTAACCCTTCTGGGGCAGTGCTTACGTTGTCATCTGGTGGAACATTAGTATGATTCTCTGGTTACAATTAGTGTGTGTAACTTGTGATTCATGGCCTTCGTTTGATTGTAGAGGGTTTGGCACATTCCAGTGCATCTGTGGACCAGAAGCTCTAAATCAGAGTCTTTCAGGTTGGAAGTATAGCTCGAACTGAGCCAGATCATTCGCCAGACCCTTTTCTGAGTTCTTTCTCGTATAACTGACAGAGTTTATGAGAGGCCCCTGTGAAAGACAGGTGTGGCATATTCCACTAGGCATCTGATCAGCAATTTATATACATTCCGTAATGAGTTTTCATATGGACCTGTGCATTTCAAAGTGTTGAGGTAACATAGTTACCTACTAGCCTTGGTCTCTGTTAACTCAACACGTCAGTGCCGATGTAAGTCATCAGTTTTTGTAAAACTGAACAGTTTGACTCCCTTACCCTTACTATAGTTTTGGAACCATTTCATGGGGAGAAAGTTCAGATAGTGAGGCACACCCAGTGATACTTTTTTTTTTTTTTATTTGTTCATTGGCATATTTATTTGTCTAGTCTACTAAGTTATCCTAGTCATCTTGGAGTTCACAGTTTTCAGTGACTTTGCAACTGGACCAGGTAGTGGTGTCATCCACATAGACGATGGACTTATTTCTCATGCATGTAATAGTTATCATGAACATGACTAGGGTGGGGCCCAGCTTGGTTCCTTAAGATACCCACCCATTTAGTGTGATCCAGTAAGAGCTAGTATTATGCATCTTGGAAACCCCCCAAAAAATGGTGGCACAGGGACTTGGACTGCTTCAATACAAGTATGAGCCAAAGTAGAAAACATCTTGCACTCATAATGCCTATAATGTGCTATCATTCAACATGTTGCTCTCTGCTGGTTTGAGGCCTCCTTCACTCTCCCATACAATACACAGAGCAGGCTCAGAAAAATAGTTATGAAGCTGTATTCCCAAGACAAAAAAGTGCAGTGAGTGAACAGACACAGTGTATCTGTGATGGGACCCCACATTGGAAGCCCTAATGCATCTTAAGATATTATCTACTTTGGAGAAACAATCTAATCCAAATGAGGAGGACAGAGTGAACATCTATGGTCATAGTTTGAATGTCATGGTCAATCCTACTGTAGCAGATGCCTTAGTGAACTTCACCAGAGGATTGTGGGTTGTTTTGTTATAATCCTTTACCAGACATGTGTTCTGAAGATAGTAAATAGGACATGGGTAGTACAGACAGCTGTTATATCCTCTTATAAAATAGGTGACAAAATCCTAGCAATCTGATTGACCAACAGCATCATGTCTCTGGCTGTCACAGCACAACCAAACACTTCACTTCTCATGGCAGATTGTTCATCAAATATACATTTTTGCTTATTTTTATGACTGTTTTGTAAGAGGACTAACACACTTCAGGGTGTCACGTTGTGCTAGATACACAGACACACATCCGTGGTTAAATGCACTCGGCTGTGCCTCATGCCTTGCAGTGCACTGGCAGTGTCTGTATGCCTCTGCACAGCCAGACACCTTGTCATTGATTAGTCCTTACATATTGTACTGGACTGATTTTTTTCTTTATCACACTATGATTTTCATATACATAGGGCCCTTGTACACTTTTGTGAAGACTAAAGTACAGGAGATGAATATGTTCAGATGCAAAGTTGGTTAACTTGTTGGATTTAGGCAATGGTGCTACATAAACTTTTTCCAAGAGTGTGGCGTCTGCCGATCTTATAGTGAGGTATTAAAAAGGGTGCAGATATGATGAGCCATAAAAGGTACTGTACACTAAGCTTCCAGAACCAGGCTAGGATATTATCTGGGCAGACTACTAAAGTTCATACTAAAGTTTTCTTGAAAAGATGAAGGTGAGTGCCCATGTGAACTGCTCCCCCACTATTTCAGTAGAAGTATTTCATCATAGGTGTCATTGTCATATAATGATCCACATTTTGTGTGAATATGCCTTTGTTTCTGCTTAGTACCGCGCCTGGCGGAAGGGAATTCTATGTATAACCCCACTACTCTCTGAATGAAGAAGAATGTCCTTTTCTCACTTCTAATCTTATTCCTTTGAAGCTGCAATGGATGTCCATGTGTGGTTTTACAGTCCTGTTTGAAATGAATGTCTGGAGTGGACATTAGGTTGTACTTTGTGTCCAGTTTCAGCAGTTCCATTTTAACAATTACCAGTTGAAAGGTGGGAATGAAGGACTCCTATGAAGTAGATAATGAGGAAGTTGCTACCAGGATGAGACAATTTGCTGCCCTGCTGAACCCAAGTTCACGTGGCTATAGATGGCATCAAGTATGGTACCTAGGTTCATCCAGATGACTCTGGTGCTTTGAGCTTAGAAACTTGATTTTATTCCACTTATTTCTTGGGTCACTACACTGAAGTTGTTCCATTTGAGTTCTATAATGTATTTTTTGTTAAAGCTTAGTTCTCTGATTACTTTGTTTTGGAGGTACCTTTAAAATGCATTCAAATTTGACTTATAAACTGCTTGCCTCTTTTTGTTAATTATTATATGATTAAGCAACCCTTTTTTTCTCTCCTTTTCACAAACATTTATTGTCTAGTTTGGGAGGGTAGTGTTAGGAAAAAGATTTGTTTAAAATTTGTTTTAGAATTACATTTTGAGAACACACTCTATTTGGCTGCTAATTGTTAGAGATTGTTTTATTATTTGTAGAACTGTTGGTAGACAAAGGCACACCGAGCTATAACTCATTTCCAGGTGCGACCCAGGACCACATGAAGGTTAAGTGACTTGCTCATGGTCACCCAGTATGCAAGTGGTGGTTGTGAGATTCAAACCCAAGTCTACCGAGTCTCCAGGTTTACAGCCTGGTGAATTTGAGCATAAGCAATAGATCAAATGAGTATATTGGGACTATATTTAAAATCTGAATCACAGGATAGCAATACGTGCTTTTTAATGCACAGCAGATACATCTGTAGGAGGAAGGAACACATTTCAAGGTCTCTTACTTAACTATTGAGTTAACAAAACATGAGTTGTATCTAATTGAAATAATGGTCGTTTGATCTAGACAGCAGTTTCCAAAGCTATGTGCTCAAAAACACTATCAAAACCTTCCCTGCAAAATTACTAGGTGTAAAGTTCACTCCCTGTTGTAAAGCTCTGTTTGGTTACCCCTATCTAAAGCACATCCTGAATGCTCTGTCAATCACCTCATTGCTTAATAACCCCTCCAACTCACCATCCCGGAGTCACAGTTTCACTTAATGACAACCTGCCAATCATTCACTGAATCAAAGCCAAATCTGAACTACAGTTCAATCCAGCTTGTCAGTCATTGCCTTCCACCCACCCACATCCCATCACCTGACAGATTTTAACCCTCACTCAAGAAAATTTTATTTAGTTTATTCATTTTATTAGTGCCAGCGGGAGATAGTGTAAGCCGCCAGTGGCCAGAATCCGGGATAAAATAAGATAATGAAAGTACAGGATGTGACAGACACTGGGATAAGATACTTCTGTGTTGAGTTTGTAATGTTCCCCTGAACCATGACATCTTTTAATAGTCATTGATTGACTGCTGGCTGTGTTCCAGTGTTATTGTTAAAGTACGTGAGATATTCATCCCAGTCCTGGCTTTGAAAACAATGCAAGGGAATGCTTCCTTTTTGTCAGGCATAGTTTGCGCCAAAAAGTGCAGCTAGGATATATGCTACATGAAATCAACCTTCACTGCAAAACTACTGTAGAACGTCCTGCCTGTGTGATCAAGTGCTACAGATAGGAACTGGCATATACACTGCAGCTATAAGTCACAGCATTATGCTGAGAAATATGAACTTACTAAGGATTAGCTCAGACAGTGTCTTTGGCGACATTTAGAAGATTGGTACACTGCTACTGGCTGAGAGCATATGAAGAGGCATGCAGTTAAGAGGAAGTAAACAACGGAAGGGCAAGGGCAGTAAGCATTGTCAGATCTGTTCCATCCCTCTAGCAAGTGAATAAGGCCATGGGTACTAAAATAAAACTGTGTTAGGTTAAGTGTGAACATACCATACATGTCTCTTGTTTTGTATATTTGAAGAACAGCATCATTCTTATTCTTTAAATAACTCCTGACACCATTGGAAAAACTTTGAAAACTATAACATTTAGACACAATTCAGTTAATAATTCATATAATTTCTGTAATTCTTCCCATTCCATCTCTCTTTTTTTGTTGCTGAAGACAGCTGTGTGAAAACTCGATCGCTCTCCCCTAGAATGTATCTGCTGTGGCTGCTTGTTTACAACCGACATCATAATCCCTAGTTTATGACATCCTAATTATCTTCCCAGCAGCAGACTGTGATGTCATAAACAGAATTGTGATGTCAAGGGTAAACATCGTAAAGATCCTGTTTCCATGGAAATGCCCTTATCAAGAAAGAAATAAGGAAGGGAATTACAGAAACAATACAAAATATAGGTAGAACTGTGTGTAAATATTATGTTTTGTCAAAGCTGTGCCAATGGTGTCAAGGACCTTTTTAGTCACATATATTTATAAAACTAAATCCTGCATGTGTTCCTGTCTTTATGCATGTGCCATTCCCGAGCCCTTTTACCTGACACATCAGTGTGTCATGTGTTCTGGTCTTTGGTTGGCTGATCTCACAGCAGGTCTGACTCTTTTGTTGTTTGCTATTATCTCCATGGTATACAATCAAAAAGACCTTCAGATGAAACACCGCAAGGGGACCGTTCTATCACATTGCTTGGCTACAGCTGCAGGTTTCAGTGTCATGGGATCACTAAAAGACAAAAGAACTTGTCTTCAGGTACGGCCCTGGCATGGAAGAACAAATCTGTGATATAATTACCTCATGGGAGCAAAATGCTTTATCTTGTCTTCCGTTATCTATATGTTCAGAGAGATCACAATTCTTTAATGTGTTTTAAAAGCTTAAAGAGCCTCTGACACAATTAGAAAAATGTTACAAAAAATTTGAGTTTTAGACACAATTTAGTTTATATTTCATATATTTTCTATAATTATTTTCCTTTTTTCTTTATTACTGAGGACGGGTATATGAAACAGGATTACTGTCCCTTAGACTTTATCTGCTCTTTCTGCTTGCTTACACCTGACATCATAGTCCCTACTTTATTACATCGTAATTATCTCCACAGCAACAGACTGTGATGTCATAAATAGAACTGTGATGTCAGGTGTAGGCAAGCTGCCAGAACTGATAGGGCAGTGATCCAGTTTACGTGCAAATGTCCTTAGTAATAAAGAAGTAAGGGTGATAATTACAGAAAAAAAAAATAAGCTGAATTTTGTCTAAATCTCACATTTTTTCAAAGTTATCACAATGGCGTTAGGTGCTCTTTAAAGGGGCCTTAGCTCTCTAGTCAGCCTAAAGGAAATGCATTACATCTCTTCTTAGAGTCAGAATTATGGCATCTTTTGGGTAGTACATAAAAGCACAACTGTACCCTTCTACTGAAGGAACAGATAAGTTGTACTCTCTTCTGTATAATCTCTATGTAACCACAGTCAGAGTGGGAATCTGCCAATGTAACAGTCCCCCCACCTGTATTTGCAACAGTATGATCTGAGAAAAGAGGTTTTTTTTTTCAACAGTATGAAATTGCTGTGTCTAGGACAGATACTCAGTATGCCGTATCATTTGACAGTGGTGCTGCGGTACAATGAAATACTGACAAAATCCAAAAAACTAAAACATTCGGTATTATTTGCATTTGTGTGCACTTTGCTAGTCATGGAGGAGAGTTTTCACACAGAGACAGAAATGAACAATTATTAAAATAAACTATATGATATAAACAGGGATCATTTTGCCCCGTTGGTCATAAAAAACAGTGTCCAGCCTGCTAAAAAATGTAATACCCATAAAAATATTTGCAGACTTTGCCTGCTTAGGTAAAATGACCTTGACATTCTAATTTGGGTATTTCTCCAAATATGAATGAACATCAGTGTTTTTCCCCAGCAACAAGCATGCTAAGAAAGCCAGAAGTTTGTCTGTAAAGGAAGAACTAAAATGTCTTCCTGTTTTAGTTTGCTAGGGCCACTTGCACTTTCTTCAAGTTTTCCTTTTATAGAATTCAGGACCTTTTCAGAACCTTTTCTAGCCCCTCAAAGTTTTGAGATAAAACAGTAAACTATCACCATTCAGGAACTGAAGGGAAGTCATACATGGAGAGGTTGAATGACATCAACATGTGTAGACTGGAGACAAGATGGGAGGGAGTATTACAACAGTGGTTAAATTGGAAATGGTTAGGTGAGAGAACTGTCATTTTGAGATGATGGAACTCTCCTATAGAATTCAATGGAGAAAGATGACAGAGGTGGTGCAACTGTTATATATTTTTTTTAGAGGTGGTGGAACTGAGTTCCTGTGGGCTCTTGCTCAGTTTAATCCCTGTATGACAAAGACTTGCATGGGATAAACAAGGCAGATAGCAGGGAGAGGTTCACACTAAGTGGAAACACAGACATGATGGTGAACACAATGAAACTGATGGGGAGGATTCAGGAACAACATTGGGAAACATTAATTCATGGAAAGAATGGTAGACAGGTGGAGCAAACCACTAAGGGGTGTTGACCATGCAAAAGCAGTGGAGAGATTCAAACATGGGAGTAACAAATACATTGAACATTGTAAGGACATCAGGAAAAGGGAAGGGGTGTAAAGTGGAGTGAATGGCCAGTATGGCCCTCATATCCAACCACAGGTAGGGCTGTGGGGATTGGGTGGGTTACAAGGCCTTTTCTCTTGTTAGCCTCTATGTTTTTGTCTCACACTGAGACCCCTAGTAGGTGTTGTAACGTCTCACCTTGGTGCAATGTCTAAAGTTGGTCCTCACAGTTATTAAAATACAGCTTTGATAAAAAGGACACTCTTTAAGAACTGGGTGAGCTTCAGAAACACTCAATAATTGCAGAGAATATGAAGACTGTAATGAATAAGTCAGTAGTAAAGGTTTCCATGATGATTTACAGATCTAAAAATACTTTACAATTGTGAGTCAAAAAATAGTACATTTCTAATCTGCCAAACTGTACATGCTTCTGAAATTTGATGATGCATGTCCTAGTATATATCACAGCTGTATATATTAATGCTGTGCAAAGATTTTCTCTTTACTGTGTAACATCTTGTACTTATTTCATGCCAGTGTATTGTCTTTTGAATTGGGTCCCCACTAATAATGAGATTAGCTCAATGGGTCTTAATACTGAAATAAAAATGAAATGAAAATTAAAATGAAATGAAATGAAATAAGGATCAATCTGCCCTTTTTCAGATTTTCAGAGTATCTGAGTCTAATTCAATTCTGACCCAAGTATAGAATACCATCAGCTTCCCTTCCGGATTTCAGAATCAGAATCCGATTGGAATCCAATTGAATAAGCTTTAGGATTTTCAGCAACCAAATCAAAAATTCCTAAATCCTACCTTTTGGATCTGATTCCAGTGTATCTGAATCCAAAAGTCAGAATCTGATCATCTGTAGTTGAAAGGGTCTAAAAGCAGTAGAGCAGGCATATTGAATGACTTTCGGTTCAGAGGTTGGGATATCACAAGCAAATACTTGTACGTAAGTTGAGAAACAGAGGAGCAGGTTCAGCAATGAAGTGGTACTTTTGGCCAAGGTGTCTGGACCTTTTCTTTTGTTTAAAAAAACATGTAATCCTGCCGGCCGAGTGGCATGGAGGGCTGAAGTGCCATATGCCTCACCTCCTGCCACGCCAGTGACCTGGATTCAGAAACAGAGGTGGGTTGCTCGGGGACAGGCTGGTTGAGGGAGGATTGAACATCTATAAGATTGCTCTCCCCCCACGGGGGGGTTGCTGTGGCCTGCTGTTAGACTGCCACCTAGTGGTAGGTGGGGTGGCTGCACATGCAATGTCAAAAGATGGGAAAGGAACCCATGTTCAGAGTGCTGGGGGCATCTGGGGGGGGTGCAGAGCTGGCACTTTGTGCCCTGTAACTGGGTAATAAAATTACCTTTTTTAGGTTCTTGTTGGAACTGCACAAAAGTGAAGAAACAACAGATAAGTGGTGTCCAGCACATAAAGTGATTCATTTTTGGTTTATAAAGCAGGTCTACAACCAAATCACAGTGATAAACACTAAGGAGAACACCTCCAATCTTTCTTACCTATAGGCAGCAATAAGTTTCTTCTTCTCAGAGAAAAAGGTGCAATGCAAAGGGTCTTATACCCCTGATAATCACCATAGTAACTACTAAAAGATATATATATATATATATATATATATATATATATATATATATATATATGTCTCATTACTGGATAATGGCAAATAACCTGACTTCTCACTAGCCTGAGAAAGCATGCTGAGCTAGCAGAGAGACAAGATAAATAAACAAAGGACCTGTATTTGTGAAGGCCATTAGTGATTACACACATAATTACATAAGTAATTGCTGTTCTGCACTAGAACTAAAGATGGAAGTATTGTCTGTCTAATGATTATACAATGGTATAAACAGAGGTGTCTCCCAAGTGGTAAAATTATGATAGCAGATATATATATATATATATATATATATATATATATATATATATATATATATATAGATATATATATATAGATAGATATAGATATAGATATAGATCTATATCTATATATTCTAAGAAGGTCATACATTTAAAGATTATATGTATATAATTATCATAGAGCCAAAGAGATATTCAATCCTTGCCAGAATTGGTACGGTGCTTAAAGTTGACCAGCATTATTCTGTGGTGATTTGCATATGCAGCCCATGATGCTTTGCATCAGTGGGGTCATGTGATTTTGTATTTTCTTGAAACTTGGCTTCCCAGCCAAATGCCCTTTGGGGTAACCCTTGCCTCAGTGTTTACGCACAGAGGTTCTTTGTCTTTTATATATCTATATATCTATATATATATATATATATATATACTGTATATATATATATATATATGATTCTTAGTAGAAAAATACAATAGAACTCAGATCCTGACACTTATGCTTCTACGATAAGTGCCTGCACCCTAAGTATTACTGTCTGTGAGGTAGGGGGCCAATCAGGGGTGCTGGTCCATGGATAACACCCCCCCATTGTTGCCTCAGAAGGGGCAACAGTCCCAATAAACTGGTAGGGATGGAGCTAAAAAAGGTCATTTACAGGCCTAACTCATGAGCCTTGTAAAGGAATTCGAGATGTTCTCAATGTTGTTTGAGGGTACGTCGCAGGCAGCATAGAGTGAAGATTAGAAAAACAATCAGGAATGCTTGAATAATAACAAAAACCTTGAAGCTAAGTTCTACTCAATAGTTGCCAATAGCAAGACTTAACTCACCATCATTTTTTTGTCAACATAATTTTTATTAAGACACAAGAGGAGGGCAGGATAATATACAAGTTTGCACAAAACATCATAATAGTGAGTATGTTACAGGGTAGGCAGGACATCAATCAGTGCTTTCAAATAACCAGTAAATTTGATTTGAATTGGAATATCAATAATAATTTACAGAATATAACAATAGAGAGAGGGTGTAAAGCATCATTATGAAGACTTATAAAGACTACAGCACATGCAAGGAGGATAAGTCTACTATTGTCCCTAGGATCCTACTGGACAGGGCGATGACAGCATATGACAGAATAATCAGGAAGGGAATATATAGCTGTCATAAGGGGACCCCACATCTCCAAGAAGATCTCTTGCCATCCCAGAGACGAATTTTGTGCTCTCTCGATAGACATGCAAGCCTTCAAATTATTAGCCCACTGCTGATTGGTAGGAGAGGAAGGTGCCATCCAGGTTTGCGCAATCGTCTTTCTGGCATTAACCAATGCCAAAGACCAGAGGGCTCCTGAACTCTTTTCCCTGGGGTGGTCAGGGTCTGCACCCAACAAAAACTCTTCAGGACTAGCAGGTAAAGAAAAGCCCAGCACTCTGGTCATGATTGCATGGATTCCATGCCAGAATGGAGCAACTTTAGGGCATAATAGGGATAGATGAATAAAATCCCACAGAGCCACATTACATTTAGGACAGATATCTGATTTTGTAGGGTCCAGTTGATGCAATTTAACTGGAGTAAAATAGGCTTGGTGTAAAAAGTTAAACTGCACTTGCCGTAGCTTATTGCTCCTAGAACAGTCTGCCAAATGCTCACATGCACGATTCCACAAATGAAGATCAACTATACACCCTAGATCCACTTCCTATTTTGTAATGATTTTTTTTAAGTACTTCCCATTCCCCTCCCTTAAGGGTGTGGTAGAAAGTGGACATCAACTTGGAACCTGGCTGTGGGTAGAAAAGGCCCTCTTCAAACGGTGTAAGTGGGGCCCAGCCATCCTCCAAGCTCAATGTTGTGCCAAATAAGTTTCTCAGCCTAATAAAAATAAAGAAGTCTCCTTTGGGGATTTTCCATTTTAAGTGTATGTAGTTAAAACTCACTAAGTGATCTCCCTCATACAACTGACCTACCCATCTCAGGCCTCTGCGTTCCCAGTCTTTCAACTTCTGGACCATTGCCACAGTAGGGGCAGCCTTAAGTTTTATCTCCCCTAATATAAAGGTCTGCCTGGTAGGGGCTGGTTGCCTCCCACTAAGGGTGTGAACAGTGTGCCACACCCTAATAGCCATAGACATAAAAGGATTGGGATGTTTAGGTTCCTCTCTTGTCCACAATATTTCTTACGAGCAGCCCCCCTTTAATGCTCCTATCACAGCTCACCTCCCCCAACTCAAACCACTCCAGGTGTTCTCACTCCAATCCCGGGGGGCTAGCAGCAATCTGAGACGCCAAATAATATGATTGAAAGTTTGGGAGACCCACACCTCCCCATTTCTGAGGCAGCTGAAGGATTGTTCTTTTGACCTTAGCTGATTTGCCCCGCCAGATAACCCTATGGGTTATAGAATCAATTTTTTTAAAGTGATTTTTTGGGATTCTGACTGGGAGGGACAAATATAGATATAAAAGTTTGGGAAAGACCATTATGTTTATTACTCCCACTCTCCCCATTAGTGACAGTGGCAGAGTTGTCCACCTTTCACAGTCAGTTGACACCTTCCTAAGTTAGAGTCTGAAATTCAGACCATAAAGGGCATGAACTTTACTGGACATATATATATGCCCAGATATTTAACCTAGGGACCAGTTGTAACCCATTCAAGTGATGCATTAAAAGATGCCTATTCAATGAGCCAACTGGAAGGACTTCACTTAAAGACCAATTAACTTTGTGGCCTGACAATGATTCATATTCCTTTAAGACATCATGTACCCTGGGCAGGTCTTCAGCAGGACACTGAAGATACAAAAGGAGGTCATCAGCATACATTGCAAGTTTATACTCCCGTTCATTCACCTTAAATCCCCTGATTCCTGTGCTCACCTGTATAATCCCAGCTAGCGGTTCTAAAGACAAGATGTACAATAAGGGGGAGAAGGGGCATCTCTGCCTAGTGCCCTGACCTACAGCAAACCTTGAGGATAAATGACCGTTCACTATCACCTGAGCTGAGGGATCCCTGTAGAGGGTTTTCATCCAGGAGATGAATTGAGGGCCAAACCTCAGTCTCTCCAGGATGATAAAGAGATATCCCCATTCCATCTGGTCGAAGGCCTTCTCTGCATCCAGTGCCAAGATAGCCGCCCCATGTTTATTGCTAGATTTTCCCCAATGATGAATAACATTCAGGGTTCTCCTGATATTATGTTTCCCCTGTCGTCCTTTCACAAAGCTAGTCTGGTCTTGGTGGACTGTATCGGGGAGCAAAGGGTCCAGTCTGGAGGCCAAAGCCTTAGCCAACACTTTACAATCTGCTGTTAAGAGAGATATAGGCCTGTAAGAGGCACACCAGGCTGGATCCTTGCCTGGCTTTGGGAGGATTGTTATAACAGCAGACCACGTGGAAGGGAGCAGTCTACCAGAAGCCAAGCTTTCAAGCAACATATCCCCCAGAGGTTCAAGCAACAGATCATGAAAACATTTAAAAAATCCACAAGTATACCATCGGGTCCAGAGCTCTACCACTCCTCAGAGCTTTAATGGCCTTGATAATCTCCTCCCCAATTAGTGGTGATCCAAGACTGCCCACCTGCTGTTCACTAAGTGAGCATATATGTCCTGTCCTGAATGACGTGGAGCCTTTGCAAAGGAGTCCTTGACTCAAAGGTTGTAATTCCGAAATGTTCAATAAATAAATAAATAAATAAATATGGTGGCCCTGTCCAGAAATGCATGTATTTTTTCCGGCAAAGGGGAAACTTCAGAGGCATATAGTCCCTTATAGCAATACCCGAATGCCTGTCCAACATTCTTCGGATCATCCACCAACACTCCAGCCATGTTATGGATCTGGTGTACCACCCTCTCCCCTTCCTTCCTATGCGGTTGCCAAGTCAGTAACTTCCCGGCTCAATCACCATCAAAGTATTGGCCTGAATGGGATAGTAAAATAGCTCTCTCCAAGCGGGCTCCACATGTGGCATTATATTGCTATTTTAACTTCTGCACAGTGTGATACAGGGCTTGAGTTGGTGTCACCTTATGTGCCTGCTCACAAGCCTCAATCTGGGATCTCAAATCCTCAATGTCCTTGGCAGAGGTCCAAGCCTTGTGCGCAGCAAAGGAGATGGTCTGGCCACAGATACAGGCTTTCAGTGCCTTCCATCTGATTGTATGGGAGGTATCCCCCTTTTTATTAAAAGTCAAGAACTCACAGATACTTTTCTTCATGTGATCCACATATGTTTGGTCATTTAGTAATAGTGAATCCAGCCTCCATGGTCTATTCCCAGGAGTCACCCCCCAAGGGATAAATCCACAGTTAGAGAGGCATGGTCCCATAGAAGGATAGGAGAATAAGTCACCCTCCCGAGGGCTAGCAAAAGGGTGGGACAAATCAAAATTCAGTCTATTCTAGCATAGGATTTGTGGGCATGGGAATAGAAACTACAATCTCTGCCAGAGGGAGACAAGTGCAACCAAGCATCCACAAGACCCACCTCCTCCTCCTTCAATACTCCCAGGGCCCTTTTTTTTTGAGATATTGGGATAGGTGTTGTACTAGATCTGTCCAGAGTTACATCTTGCACACAGTTATAATCCCCACCCAGGACCCATAAGTCGGACCAGGAAACCATCTCCAAAGTGAGTTTCAGAAACAATTGAGCATCCTCAACATTAGGTGCATACACCGAACCCAAGTTGAGAGTACCAATCCCCGGGAATACAGCCCTGGCAAGGGCATTTCTACCAGCTTGATCCACCCATCTATCCACAACTGTGGCCTGTGACATCCAAGATAACCAGATCACAACACCTCTAGCTTTGGTTGAGAAATTAGCGGAGATCCAAAGCCCTCCCATAAAGGCTTCTGTTTTAAGGGCCTCCTCCCTGGACATGTGGGTCTCCTGAACCAGAACTACTTGCCATCTAGCCTGTTTTACTACAGCAATAAGTTTTTTTCATTTCATCACAGATTTCAACCCATTGATATTCCAGGTCGCCACTCTCAAGGCCCTGGCAATGTTGAATGTTTAAGCAGGCACCATCTTGCTCGCATTAGCTACCAATATATATCCTGTACATGTGCAACACAGTTAACTAACAAACCACCAGTTCCTCCCCTATCTCTGTGTCTAGTTTTAATGTTAAATTCCCTGCTTCCCTTTCCCCAGTGTGTCTTCTGACCCTTCCAGACCTGTGTAATGTTCCTCAAAAAAACTGCCCATGATCACCCAGATGTGGAACAAGCCCACACAGCAAAATGGGCTGTCTCCTGAATGGATGCCACCCCACAGGCCCCCCACCACCACCAACATACCTCCCTCCCCACCCTCCCTCTGAGAAAACAAACCAATAACCACCACAAAAAGAGTAACATTAATAAACCCAACCCTCCCAGTAGGCCATAACGGGCCCTACCCAGAATCCCCTGCAAACAAGCAGCGAATCTTGCAATTTTACCTAATTTGTATTGCACTCTTTAGAACCACACAATACATAGGAGTAGCCCCAGTAATACAAAAAATAAACATTGTACAACTTTTGCTATCAACTGACAGCATTTAAGTAGATTGAGCTGCAGTTCTCAAAGCTCTCCATCTCCAACACAGAACCAGCATGTCCAATTTGATGAATTCAAGATCTACTGCAACATAGATGGCGTTTATACTCCAACGAGGCAGTACCAGAGTGGGCAATTTGAATGAAGTGAAAAAATTAGATACACCCTCGCTGATCCCCTGATCCCCAGATCAGGTTGAGAGTAGGTGAACCTGTATGGAGCTGTTATAAAGCTCATACTAGGACTAGAGTTTTGTTACAAAGTTCACGCCTCTTACTTTATAATGAACATATCCAGAGTGGTCTTAGGCTCTCTAAGGCAAGATCCAGTTAGTGTCAGAAGACTAACCTCATGGTACAAGGCCATTTTTGTTGCTACCATGTGGATTCCAAACGTCTATAGTTCAAAGCCACCAGATTGCTTACCTCCCAGATCACAAAAATGAGCCACTCCCATTGATACCCTGATCCCCAGATCAGGTCGGAGAAAGCCTGCAGCCATGTCTCCGAATCCGTTATCTGTGGTCTGATGACCACCATTAATTCTGTACCATTATTTTGTATAGAGAGCGAAAGGCACCTTGCTTAGTAGGGCTCCTGCTAAGCAATAATATCCCATCACCCACATTGCCAAACTGTCTTTAAATTCTGATGAGAGAAGAGCCAGACTGGAACAGAGGAGCTGTTCACAGCGAGAGCTGCAGCCCAATTTTACCACCCCACTCAAACATAACATCAAATGGTGGGGTTTAGTCAAGTAAATAAAGTCACACCTAAATGATCAGTGCTCCTCTTGCTCCCAATGTTGTGGCAGGTGCTGTCCTTCCCCATTCCGATCCACATCATCCACCCACTTCATGGCCTCTCAAGGATAAGAAAAGAAATGTAGGGCCCTACCAGGCTGATCAATTTTTAGCTTGGCTGGGTATAGGAACGCAAAAGACCAGCCCATTCTGTGTAACCAACTCTTGATCTCATTAAATTTTTGCCTTCTCTGCTGCAGCTCCTGCTGTAGTCTTGGAACATGAAGACTTTCCAATTATCCATCACAATTGGACCCTTCTCCTTTGCTTTCCTCAGGATGGCCTCCTTGTCCACATATCAGAGGTACTTTATCAAGAAGTGTCTTGGGTGCAAGTTCGAAGGTTTAGGTCCCACTCTATGTACCCGCTCAACCTCACAATTATGCAGTTCAGGGGAAGATTTAGGTGCTCAGCTAGCCAATCATGCAACGCTCTCTCTGGTCATTCCCCTCGGTCCCCTCAGGGAGACCAATTATCCTAAGGTTGGAACGACTCAACCTGTTCTCCTGGTCCTCGACTCTCTCTGAGAGACCTTCCACCATTTTCTTTAAGGCCTGTTTTTCTCTTGTTGTTTTGGACAAGGAATCTTCCAGTAGTCCGACGCGGCTCTCCAACTTTGTGATCTGGTTTGTGTGAGTGGCCGAGGTCTCAGAAAGCCTAGTCACTACTGATTGAATGTGGGAGATCTACGAGGTAATATTATCAAAACCAGCCTTCATATCATGTTGCATAAGGGCTAATGTTGTGGGCACCAAAGCAAGAGGCCTCTTGAGTTCTGAAATGCTCTCCTGCATCATTAGTAAATTCTGTGGGTTAGTTGTATTTTCTGGGCATGACACTGTTGTCTGGGCTGCTCAGAGGCACTGAAATGCAGCTTAGTCTTTTAATTTTTGCTCCTGCTCAAAGCCGTTAGGCTCGATCAGCATTGCTAACTGAAAGAAAACTTCAATTTCCTATGGGTACTCCTACAAGACGTTAATCAGGCTGAGTGCATACAGAAGCTCGGATAGGCTGCATCTGTCATAGTCAGCTGCAAGCCGAGCCCCCCTTAAATCACCATCATGATTGAGATCATTAAGAATATTATTATCTTTAGATATATTATTGCTAATATAAATCAAGTGACCATCTTTTCTAACTAAAAGCGATCACAAGGAGAAAGTCAAGGGATCAATGTGCACATTAAAAATAGGCAAATATTGAGACAGGGCAAGCAAGCATTGAGTGAGTGAGGATCAGTATCAATAAGGTCTGGTTCGGGGAGAGGAACAGGCGTGATGACAGTGTGACCTATCACATTTTTTTGTTGTGGAGTAAAACAGAAATTAGGGTTATTAATATTACAAGTATGAGTTCCATAAACAAAGGACGGATAATTTGTTACCACGCAAAACTGTCCCTCAGAGGTATAAGTGACTCTGAGTGTTGGTACACGCCAGCGATGTAAGTGTACAGGGCAGGTGAAAGTCTGACTTGTTAGCTGAGTGGTGAAGCAATGTGTCTCTTCAAGACAGCTTTTGGATGGTGCTGTTTCGGCGTTGAACGCCGAAGATGCAGGAGGAACATCATCTGGATCAACATCAGTAAGGTTTTTCAACAAATCATCACTCAGTGTTAAAGCCCAGTCAAGGTGTTCAGTCGAGTAGCCTCAAACTGGTTTCACGATGTCAAAAAACGTCACAGCGGCACAAGAAGAAGAAGAATCCTTTCTTTGCACAACAGTTTGTATGAGAAGCCACCCAAGCTTGGAGAACAGCATGGTAAACCAACATCGAAGGAAGTTCAGTATGTTCAAGGAAAATGTCATTTTCAAGATGTCCAATGGAGTGGATATTGGCCAGCTTGTCAAAGACAGATGTAGCTGGATCAAAGCATGGTAAAGAGACAGTAAAGGTCACAAACATATTGTCCTTAATTGTGCAAGATTTTGTCAAGTAGCATGTTGCTATGTTAGGAAATTTGGAAACATAACCAATATTACGTACTGTGGACATAGAAATATTAAGAGAAATCTTTAAACACACAGAAATGCAACCAGTGGTTGAGCAAGGTGGGCAATACCATTTTCCAAATCTGAGATCATGAATAACATCTGGAATTTTGCCTGATTCCAAATCCCTGAAGAGAGCGTTGACAGTAGAAATAACATAAAAACCATAAGCAGAACATAGAATTTCATACCCAATATATTGCTTGTCCACCTCGCGGTTATCCTGAAAAATAAGATCATTAAGTTTCTGTCTCATATCATTGAACCTTTGAGCAATCTCCTTCATATTATACACTATATAATGTTCTTCCTCACTGAGAGAATTAACACCTTGCAAGATAGGGGGCATAACATCATTGCCAAGTGTTTGCTGAAACTTCAGTGCCTGGGCCTTAATGGAGGCAATATCTGCTCTTTTCCAAATAGACATTCCCAAGCCAAAAAGGCCAGTAACAGTGCCGGCTACTCCGGTTATACCAGAGACAGAACCAGCTGCACCAGCGACGTCTGAGGCTGTGTCCCGCTTCGTGCGTTTTGGTCTGGGTTTTACATATTTACGGGCTGGTCTAAAAACACCAATATGGTCGGTGGTATGAGGTCCACCAATAGGATCATTTGTGCATGTTTGGTAAGCAGCTACAAGATCAGTAAGCATCATACTGTGAAACTTAGAAGTATTAGTCTGTTGACATAAACCAAATTCAGCCATATTCTAATGTGATAAATTGAAAATAGCTGGGACATGCATAGATTGCACATTGTTTATCAGAGCTCCTGTGAGTGATGTGGTGCTCAAACCACTAGGAGGGCCATCCTCCATATGAGGACAGGCAAGCAGTTCTTCCTGACTGGGTGGGACTATAGAGAGGTAGAGAGAAGAGGATGCAGCATAGTTCTGAAGACAAAAGTCAGTGGCCTCCTGTGAAGGGAGTCTCACAAAAGGCAGGATCAATGAGTGCAGTAAGATTGTACTGACCAGTGTGTCATGGAGAAGCCGGTCTAATAGAGAGAGTACCATTTTGAGATAAGTCAGTGTTAGGCCAGACATGGAATGCACCTTTGGCCAGGTGAGCTACAGGGATTGTGTAGCCCATTGCATCAGTTTGCCATTGGATGGAAAGTGAAGATTTATCCGGGGCAACCACTACAGCATGCAGAAAGGCATCTTTGCCTTGCGTAACCTTAACATTTTTGTTTGGAATGTTAATCTGAACATCCATGGGAGTCGAATGTTCCATTTGACCAAGAAAGTGATCCAACTGGTCCTTGTAAGTCTGTGGGGGTTTGAGTGGGGGTGCTATAATGGTTAGAGGCAGTAGTCCCACCAGTAGGAAAAGAGAGTGCAAGATAGCCATCTTGTCGATATCTGAAAGAAACAGAAAAGGATTAATTAGCTGAAAGTACTGTTCCTCCCTGTGGGGTTAGAAAAAGTAAGTTTTTTAGTTACCTTTATATAGTCTGAGTTGGTTAGCATGGAACCACTTGTCAGCAGTCTTTTTCTGCTGCTGCTGTACTCTGACCTACTACTCAGCAGGGCTGAGCTTGTTAACAATGGGATAGGGACCTTCCCATTTACTGGCAAATGAGTGTGCGGGTTGTATGTACTGGAGAAGCATTACTTGATCTCTAACTTGCCAGTCGACTTCTTTGACATGCTTGTCAAAATGAGCTTTAGCTTGCTGTTAGCCGCCTTGCCCATTTGCTTGGCAGTGAACAGGTGTGTCTTCATGATGTCAGCATGAAGCTTTTCCACATACTTGTCTACAGATAATCTATCTGCAGTAGGGGTGGTGTGGAAATCAATCAACAGGTGCTCAGGTAGTCTATTTATTTATTTATTTATTTAGTTAAACATCAGTTTAGAAACCTTTGAGCCAGAGGCTCATTTACAAAGGTATCTCGTCACAAAGAGGACATCAGAACAGTAGTACAAGGGACACAGTACTTACAAACAAAAAAGTTACAGTTCAATTACAATTTTGTTTCAATAGAATACAATCTCCAACGAAGCAAAAGATAACAAAAGGTGCAAAACTTATGGTCGGGGGAGAGCTGGTGGGAGTAGAAGGGAGGAAATAGGGGAGGAGGAATTAGTAGGGAAAGGAAGGGGGGAGCCGCTCAGTGAGCATTGTCAAACAGAGTATATATATATATTTTTTTTTTACACTAGGCTAGCGGCAGTTGCATTTGCGAGAGCTAAGCAGGAAGTTTCTGAGCCTGGGCTTAAAGCAAGCTAAGGTTAGTGAGTTTGAGACACTGGCAGGGAGGGAGTTATACCAGTGGGGTGCATGGTAGGGGAATGCCCTCTGACCTTGAGAGGTCCTGGCTCTCGGAATAACTAGGTAGTTTCCTTGGACGCAGCCGCGTGATCAGGGTCTGCAGTACGGCTAATGGAGTTGATAGGCCTATGGGGATAGGTCACGCAGGGCTTTAAAGGTGAGCTGGCATGTCTGATACATGAGTCGCTCTTCCAGGTTGAGTAGGGTAGCCAGGGTGTACAGCTCACATGTGTGAGTGAGTCTGGGAGCACCAGTGATAACAGCAGGCCTTATTAACTGTGAGGCGAACCTTGTTGAGGGCAGTCTGATCTGCTGAGCCATAGACCGGAAGGCCATAGTCAATGAGAGACATGACAGAGGAGGTGACAGCCAGGCGGAGGGTATCAGGAGGAGGCATTTTTGCCGGTAAAGAATGCCTAGCCGTGGAGTTGGCTACAGAATTTAGGCAGATATATGTCCATGGAATGAAAGTGCAGGGTCAAAGGTTATACCAAGATATTTATAGGACTGCACCTGGTCAATGACGAGATTGGTGTGGAGTGGACAGCTAAGGGAAACTTGCTGTACTTATTTTGGGGTGGAGAAGAGCATCATTTTTGTTTTCTTAAGGTTGATAACAAGTCGGGTGCTCAGTGAACCAGGTAGCTGCAGAGTTAAAGACTAGTTGGAGGGAGTTCTGTAGCAGCATGGGGTCATTGTGGGAGGCAACGAGAACAGCATCATCAGCATAGAGAAGCATCTTACCCGTACAACTGCTGGGTAGGGAGTTAAGAAAGAGTGAGAATAGTAGGGGTCCAAGAATTGAGTCTCATGCACCCCAGAGCTAATGGGCATGTTTCAGAGAAAGTACCGTTGACTTTCACACATTGGGAGGGGCGGAGAGATAGCTGGTGCACCAGGAAACAGGTCCTGAGGCAAAGTATATTAGGTCGAGGGTGGAGAGCAAAAGAGGATGCGAAACGGTATCGAATGCTTTAGACAGGTCAATGAATATAGCACCAGCCAGGGCACCAGAGTCCAAGGAGGCATGGAGGAAGTTTGAAAATTCCAGGAGTGCTGTATTGGTACTATGACCTACTCTGAACCCGTGTTGTTCAGGGCAGAGAACATTGTACTTACAGAGGTAGTCAGAGACTTGGGATACTACAATTTTCTAAGCTTTTAGAGAGGGGGAGAGGATTGAGATGGTCGTAGTTACCCGAAGAGTCCTGTCACCACCTTTAGTGGACAGGGGGTAACTGTGGCAATCTTCCAGGCAGAGGGAATTTGTCCGAGACAGAGTGATTTGTTGAAATGTGCGTGTAGGTAAGAGGACCTGATCCAGGACCTGACGGAAAGGCAGGGATCAAGTGAGTCATTACACGGTGTTACCTTTAGGCTTTTAGTAAGTAAGGCCTAGCTTCTTTTGGTGACATGACGCAGGTGGAAAGAGAGGCGGCATGGGTGGTGGTACAGATGGAGGAGGTGGACTGAAAAGTTACCAGGAAGTACTGAGCTAAGGTCGGTAAAGGAGTTATTGAGGTGGGTGGCAATGAGGGCAGGTCAGAGGAGACGGTACCATTGATGTTGAGAAGACAAGGAGAGGGACTGGGATGACCATTCAGTTGCTTGATGTTGTCCCAGAACACCTGGGGTTCCCCAGGAGGAGGTAAGAGAGGCTTGGTAGTATTCCGCCTTTGCTTTGCGGATGATGGCCCAGATGCACTGGTTGTAGGCAGCATAGGACTGCCTGTCAGCTGAACGGCCAGTAGCAACAGCAAGGTGCCAAAGATTGTCACGCTGTTGTTGCCAGCAGGGCATGGGTGATCCAAGGCATGTTTCACTTTGACCTCCTAGCAGTTATGGGAGCAAAGATATCACAGGCAAAGTTGAAATGCTTACAAAGAAGGCCAAGGCCAAGTCAATGTTGGTTGCCCTCGTCAGAGGGGACTAATCAGTGTGGGCAAGGAAGCACTTAAGGCCTATGAGTCCCCCAGGCCTAAGCCGCCTTCGAGAGGTGGTTTTGACCGGGGATGAGGGCCGAGGGATTTCCCAGTTGAAAAGCACAGGGGAGTGGTCACTGAGGCAGTCAGGGAGGATTTGGATGTTGTGGATGCGGATTGGCCTGTTGGTGAGAACCACATCCAGGAGGGTGCTTGTCCCCCCCTAGGGTTTTTTCTAGTAGGCTGTGTGACCAGTTGAGTTAGGTCAATTGAATCGAAAGCTTCACGGTGGGAGGAGGACGAGGGACAGAGCCAGTTTATATTCAAGTCACCCACCAAGATTTGGTCCGACGAGTTGGGTAGGGAGGTGAGGTAGTCAATTAGTGGGCCCAGGGCCTGGGATTGGTTCTTGGGGGGTATGTAGGCTACGGTTAGGAATAATGGGCCTCTAGCTGGGTCAGGGGACAGCTAGAGTAAGTGCCTGGGCCTCATGGTCGAGGTCAGGCGGGGGAGTGGTATCCCCATGAGAGAATCTCAAATAGAAGACACAGCCCCACCTTCCTGCTGAGACGGTCCAACTGGTGAAGAGGTAGCCGGGAGAGAGACATGAGAGTTAGGTGGAGGGAGACAGCCAGGTTTCAACCAGGGCAACAACATCAGGTTTATGGAAGCGCCACCCAGCAGTGTAGAGAGTCCAGTTTTTCAGGAGGCTACAGATGTTCATAGAAGCAATGCGCAGCCCAGGAGATTTCAGGGAGAGGACCAGTGCTGCCAGGCCTGGGATTGGGGTGGCATTGCCTGACAGGAGCAGGAGGAGGAGGGTTGATCTGGGAGGCACAATGGCAGGATAGCTGGACGATTGGAGAGGGGTGATGAGGGGTGATCACCAAGGAAAAACAGCTACTAGAGAGCAGTAAATGTGACAAGTGAGGTATTGGGAGCAAATTGTTCAACTTAATCAGGCTCCCTAGTGGAAAGCAATATAAGGAGCTAATGGAGAAGTTGGGTGTTAAAAAAAAAAAAAAGATCAAGCACAGGCAAAAGATTAACTTGCTGGGGCTGGTAGTGGGTGTGGGGAAGAGCAAATGGGCTGTGGGCTATCAGGTACTATTGTGATTCAAAAAGAAGGTGATTACTAGTAGGGCAAACTGAAATTTGCACACAGGAAAGCATATTAGAAGTTAAACAGTCCCAAATGAGTTTTTCACAGGGGTAATTCAGTTACAACTGGAAATGCACTTTACAAATTAACAAACAGTCCCCAGTGAGATTTGCAATGGGGATTTCAGATAGAACATCAGGTCCTGGGCTTTGCAGTGACTCTAAGCTTTTAAATATAGTTACAGGCAAATGCAAATAGTTTTAGCTGGTCTGCTTTAAAGTTTCAAAATCAGGCAAAAGTAACAGTTCTGTCTGTTTGAGCATGGGCAGCAACTCGAGGTGCTACTCGGCGGGATTCATGCGCTGAGCAGGGAGCTTGAGCCGCTTTCAGAAAAGGCCAGATGGCTAACGCTGGTGGCAGCAGCCTGATCAAGGTAGAAATTACCTGGTGTGTCTCGGTTTGGGGCTTCTCGGCAGGGAGGGCTTCAGAGCAGGCCCTCGTGACCTCTGGTCTCCTCAGGGAGGGGTGGTCCCTGTGTCTCGGGTTCGGGCTTCGATGGCAGGAGGGCTTGGTGAGCAGGCCCTCCGCGTCTCCCTCAGTGGAGGGGTGGTCTCTGTGTGTCTCGGGTTCAGGGCTTCTGCAGGCAGGAGGGCTTCAGAGCAGGCCCTCACGACTCGGTCTCCTCAGTGGAGGGGGTGGTCTCTGTGTGTCTCGGTTCAGGGCTTATGGGCAGGGAGGGCTTCAGAGCAGGCCCTCGACTCCGTCTCAGGGGAGGTGATCTCTGTGTCTCGGGTTCGGGGCTTCTGTGGGCAGGTGAGGGCTTAGAGCAGGCCCTCGTGACCTCCGGTCTCCTCAGTGGAGGGGTGGTCTCTGTGTGTCTCGGTCTGGGCCTGCGGGCAGGAGGGCTAGAGCAGGCCCTCGCGACCTCCGGTCTCCTCAGGAGGGGTGGTCTCTGGTGTGTCTGGTTTGGGGCTTCTGCAGGCAGGGAGGGCTTCAGAGCAGGCCCTCGCGACCTCCGGTCTCCTCAGGGAGGGGTGGTCTCTGGTGTGTCTCGGGTCTGGGCTTCTGTGGGCAGGAGGGCTTCAGAGCAGGCCTCGCGACCTCGAGTCCTCCTCAGGAGGGGGTGGTCTCTAGTGTGTCTGGGTTCGGGCTCTGCAGGCAGGAAGGGCTTCAGGGCAGGCCCTCGTGACTCCGGGTCTCCTCAGGGGAGGGGGTGGTCACTGGTGTGTCTCGGTTCGGGCTTCTGTGGCAGGAGGGAGCCTTAGAGCAGGCCCTCATGACCTCCAGTCTCCTCAGGGAAGGGGGGTGGTCTCTGCAGGAGTCTCATAGCTCTACCAGTCATAACCTCAGAGGGTGAGCACTGGGTAGTAGCCACAGGCATGCCACTAATTACCATTAGTAACAGTGGTAAGAGGGAATCCCAATCTTTGGGACTATCATCAATTAATTTGCATAACATCTGTTTTATGCATCTATTAGCTCTTTCTACCTGACCTGATGACTAGGATGGTAAGGAATGTGGAATTTTTGATCAACTCCAAGAAGTTGGAGTGTCTGTTGCATCAGTTCAGCTGTAAAGCTGGTTCCCCGGTCTGAGTCTACCTTTACCGGTAAGCCCCACCTGGAGAACAATTGATCCACCAGGATCATGGCAGTGGTCTTTGCCGCGTTGTTTTTAGTGGGAAATGCCTCTACCCAATTGGAGAATAAATCTGTGATAACAAGTGCGTACTTGCTGTTCTTATTAGAGTTATTAAGAGGGCCAATGAAATTGATCTGTATTGCATTCCATGATCCAGACTGCCTTTGAGGCAGTATCTTGCCATTTTTCTTCACTGTAATAGGATTGTTCTGAACACACACTATGCAGTTGTCTACATAGTGTTCCACATCTTTGGCCATGCCAGGCCACTAGACAACTGTCTTGATCCTCTGAAGGGTATTTTCTGTCCCCTGGTGTCCACCAGTGGGAGTGTCATGAGCCATATAAATGAATTTGGTTTTCAGAGATTGTGGTCCAACCCACAATTTGTCACCCGTATCCTGTTTGTGATACCAGATGAGTTTCTGATCACTGGACAAATGTAAGTTGTCCGAGTGTCTTTTGTAGAGACTGCCAATAGGCAGTGGTTGTTCAGTTCCTTTGTCTAAAAACTTGAACACATCTCTGATCTCTGGATCTGCTTTTTGTGCATTGGATAGATCCAGAGAGGGCTCTGGTACTGGTTTCTTGGTGGCAGCAATTATAGATTGCACAATTGATGGTATACACTGTGGGTGAGTCAGTTCCCATGTCTCCCCCTCTCGAGCGCCTGCTTTGTCAAGCAAGTCCACTCATTCATTGAATTCATGGTAAGGTTCAGACTTGCAATGAGTCTTTACCTTGTGACTGTACAGCTTCTGGGTGAACATTTGTGTCAAGGTGTGTATGTACACAGACAATTCCCTATACTTGACAGGAGTACCATCAGATGAGGTAAAGTTGTTCTTTTGCAAGATTGGGATGAGCATGCCCAATTGGAGTCCACAAAAATGATAGCGTTCTTGTCACCATGTGGCATAATTTCCAATGCACAGGCCATAGCAGCCAGTTTGGCATACTGTGAAGAGATAACAGTGCACTTTCTATCAATGTGCCTGAAATCGCCCACATGATCCCTAATGAGCAATCCAAGCCCTGCTACCTGTTTTCCTGCTATATAGGATGCAGAACCATCTGTAAAGATGTGGAACATTGTTTTGTCTTCCAGGACCTCAGGTGTGGCTGGCAGAAAGGGTCCTGGATCAGGTAGATCAGATGGTTGGAGGGCACAGTCATGGAGCTTACCTATGTACAGTAGGCCATGGGCCAAGACTGATGGCATTTTGACAGGCAACACCTTAATGTCTCTATGCTGCAAAAGCAAAGACCAATGGGTGAGTCTAGTATTAGAGATTGATCCATCTTTTACTTTATCTGAAGGTAAAAAGTTAGTGGGAGTGTGACAGGTATGCAGAATGATGGGAGCATGCCCAATGATGTAGAGAAAGTGTTTGACAGCCCAGAAGGTTGCCAAGAATGTCCTTTCACAGAGACTGTATTTCCTCTCAACTGGGGATAGCATCTGAGATGCATAGGCAATGAGTCTGTAGTACCCATTGTATTTTGGGGCCAGCACTGCAAACGTAGCCACATCCAAGGTGGCAGTTTCCAAATGGAAAGGTAGTCTTGGATTTGGGTAATCAGTGCTGGGGCTGAGACCAAGGCTTGTTTGAGCTGCACCACAGCTTCGATGTGTGTGGGGCCCCATGTCCATGGGACATCCTTTTTTAGCAGTTCGTACAGGGGAACCGCCTTCAAGGCAAAATCAGGGATAAAATCCCTAGAGTAGTTTACCATTCCCAAAAAGTGTCTCAGTGTTGCCATGCTAGTGGGAAGTGGCAGATCTTGTAAGCCCTGGATCTTCATGACAGCTGGGCTTCAGCCTTGGTCCATGATGCATAGGCCAAGGAACATAACCTCCTTCTGACACAGCTGTGCATTAGAGGGGTTTCATTTGAGGCCTGCTCTCCTGAGGAGAGTCAATAGTTCATCCAAAAGGGTGAAGTGTTCTTCTTAGGTGGACATTGCCAATAGCAAATCATCTACATACTGCAGGAGACACTGGGGCGTGGAAAACCCCTGCAGAGTATCCATCATGTGGAGATGGAAGAGAGAAGGGCTGTTGTGGAAGCCCTGGGGCAGACTGATCCAGGTATACTGGCACCCATCGAAGGTAAAAGCAAATTTGTATTGGCTTTCTTGTGCTAATGGGAGTGACCAAAACCCATTAGAGATGTCAAGAGCTGAGAACCACTTTTTGCCAGGAGTCAGCAACTTGAGCACATCAGGGGCTGATGCCACAGTTGGGGCACAGCTGGGGGTAAATTGGTTAAGTTTCCTGTAGTCTATTGTAAGTCTCCAAGCTCCATTTGGCTTTTTCACAGGCCAAATGGGTTAATTCACAGTGGAAACACAAGTTCTAATCACTCCTTGTTGTAGTAGTGACTGAATGGTTTCTCTCAATGAGGGTAAGGCTTCAGCAGGAAGTGGGTACTGCTTCTGCCTCACAGGATTCAGTCCTGGGATCTCAATGGTGGTGTGCATCCTACTACAATCATGCTTGTTGGTAGCAAACACATCAGTATGTTCCTGTAGCAATGGTTGTAGTTCAGAAAACAAGTCTTGACTTTCAAACAGAGCCATGACGTCATACTCTTTGTTGTTGTGAGAAATAGCTGCCACCGCATGGGAGTCTGGTATGGTGACAACATGACATTGTCTCTTGATCTGTATCAATAACCTGTTAGCTAGGTCCACCACGCAGTCATACTGTGCAAGAAAATCAATTCCCAATATGCTGGGGTGATGACGTAATACCATAAGATCAAATATAAAATTTGTTTTGAGATGGCCTTCCTGCACAGACAGAGACACAGATCAATAAGTTTGCACTGGTCTGCCAGCCTGTAGACCAGGCAGATGTGTCTGGGTTCTCATCATGGAGAACAGACATAGCTGCTTCTGTATCTAGAAGCATGGACAGTTGGTGGCCCCCTACCGTAGCCCTTACACAAGGCCGTCCACTTGTGTCGATGAGCAGATCACTCACAATCCAGACTGGGGCCTGTAATTGTCAATCGGTACTACTCCTGGCTTTTTCCTCATCCTCCTGTCTCTGTGACATGAGGCCTTTGGAGGATCATTGGGCCTCCTCTCGGTGCTTCACAGGGCACAAATACTGTACCTTTGATGTCAGGGCTGAGATCTCAGACTGTTCAATAGGTGGCTCCCGGATCACCACATCAGCCTGGCCAGTGCCCAATGCCGTGAAAGGGTTTTTTCCTTGGCTGCTTGGCTGTTCGGTAGCCGAAAACCAGAAAGGGTTAGTGCTATTACTAGCCGGTGCCAGGCCCACCACAGAACGTGTGGACATGGCCTTCTTTGCAGCACGGGCCTCCTCCAGCTGTTTGCAGAAGGTCTCATTTTCATCTTTTAAATCCTGATAGCTAGGCCCGTTATGGTACTTGCCATCGGAATCTGATTTCCCATTTCTGCTGCAGTTGTTCTTGTTCTGGTTATCCTTGTAGTTCCAGTCCCCCCCCCTTGTGTGACTGTCGGTCATCAGAAGGGGCTTCCTGTTTATCGTTGATGCTTTCCACCACATAGTGGGTTGGGGCAGTGCCTACCACGTTGACTTGGGCCGGAGTGGCCTGGGCCATTGGATTTTGGATGGCAGCGGCCTTGTTGGTGTTTTTGCCAGAAGCTAGGTTACAGAGATAGACCTGGAAGGCCCACTCCACCTTAGTGAGGATCTCCTCAAAAGTGTCAGTCTATGGGTAGATGTTGAGTTCAGTCTTCTCCTGGACAGCCAGAGTCATGTTCCGGATGTACAAATCCTTGTACCTAATCTGTTTTTTGTTACCATTCTCACCCGCTAGGCCTTTGCTGGCCTCATAGATGGGTCACAACTGTTGATGGTAAGCCGCTGGGCTTTCCTTCACATTCTGCTTGATCTTATAGGCCAAACAGGTGCCAATGATACCTGGGGCATTGGCAGCAAGGAGTGCCTGTGCGATATCACTGTAGTCGAGCATCTTGCAATTGCAGACAGCATCTAGGAGTTTGGCCCAGAGGGTAGGCTTGATGGTTTGTCTCAGGACTTGGACCTGGTACTCAAGTTGGAGGGGAAGCTTCTCATAGAGGGCACGTACCTTCTCCAAATGACAGCTGAGGTTGTTGGTTGGGCCAATCTGTCCAATGCCTTTGGCAATTTCCTGAACAGAATGAGTGACATGTAGGGGATTGGAAGTGGGTGTGTGGTGCGCAGAGTTGAGTTCCTCATGACCCACAACACTGCGAAGGGCAGCTTCCACTGCCACATCAGCAATTGCCTTGAATGCATTCTCTTGAGTTACAGCATTTTTGAACATGCGTCCGATCTGCTCCTGCATGAAGGAGCTTCCCTCAGGGTGGATAGTCTAGTCAAGACATCCTGTACAATGCCTCGAACCTCCACAGTCTTCCCGGGAAAGGGGAGCCAGTGGAAGCGGGCTCCTACTTGGAGGTAGTTGGCCTCCCGTATCATGAGGGCTGCCATGTTTGTTTTGACATTGCAGCATAGAAGACATACCAATGTGACATGGGGACGGGCTGTAACGGCCACCATCTTGGGAATGGCTGGTAAAGGCCACCGCCCTGTGGGGTGGGATCTTAGACGTGACGAGGCACCCTAAGTCCTCGTAATCAGAGTTGTCATCACCTGATGAGATAATGTCAGTGGGTGTGTACTGAAAACCATTCATGGCTTTTACATGGCCAGCGACAGTATCTCACTGATGGCGCATTCTCACCATTTTATCTCTATACTTCTTGTGACAAACTTTAGCAGTGCCCTGCTCAATACCCTTCTCAACCTTATGCTGCAATACTCTGTACACGGTGCCAAATTCAAATTTTTTCCTAAGCTCTTTGTCTAGCTCATGCATCAATCTCACATTCTCTTCCTTCAGTTAAACCTTATCCTCTCTCAAACTTTCATTCATATCACACAAAATGTCATTCAAATAAGACAGCTGTTTCTTATCACATTTTAACCTTTCATTGTCATCCCTTAACATACACAATTCATGCTCAGAGTCTTGAGCAGTGCAGTGCAACAGTCTGTTATTATGATCACGGAGTGACTGTGTCTCCTCCACGAGTTTCTGTTCGCTTTTCAGTAACTCCGATGCCTGCATGCCCATCTCTTTCTTAGAGAAGCGTTTTGCAGCTCAAGGGAGGCACAAAGTGCTAGTAAACTTTCAATGGCTGTATGTAAAGCCACAACCAAGAGACCTTTGGTGTGGTATTTCTTGGCTTTTTGCTTCGACTCTAGATATTGATCAGAGATCATAAGCAGAGGGTCTTCTGATTACTTTGCGTCCAGCACAAAATCAGTCCAACCTCCACTGGAGGTAAGATAGTTTGAGATATTGAGTCTCAGTTCTGTGCACAGTTCAGGCACAACAAATAAAGGGGTAAGCAGACAAACAAAGAAAGCAGTTGAAAGACTGGAATAAAATCCTTGCTGCCATCACCCAACAGCTTTCTGGTCCCCCATGGGCAAACGATGGTGCCAAAGTGGTACGCTGCCACTCACAAAGGGAGTGTACCAGTGGTTTGGTGTGGGTCTGCCACACCCAAAACTGAGATGGAACAAGTCCGTAAAGGAACAACCACAGTAAGTTTGAGTAGGTCCAAGTGGGCAAAAATGCACCACACTACTCGACATTCAGTTCAAAGAACTCGAATGGAATCCTCACTTTGTACATTCCAACCTGCATACGGTCACCAAATGTAACTGGGTAATAAAATTACCTTTCTTAGGTTCTTGTTAGAACTGCACAAAAGCGAAGAAACGACAGACAAGTGGTGTCCAGCACATAAAGTGATTTATTTCTGGTATATAAAGCAGGCTTACAACCAAATCGCAGTGATAAACACCAGGGAGAACACCTCCAATCTTTCTTACCTATAGGCAGCAATAAGTTTCTTCTTCTCAGAGAAAAAGGTGCAATGCAAAGGGTCTTATACCCCTGATAATTACCATAGTAACTACTAAAAAGATATATGTGTGTCTCATCATTGGATAATGGCAAATAACCTGACTTCTCACTAGCCTGGGAAAGCATGCTGAGCTAGCAGAGAGACAAGATAACTAAACAAAGGACCTGTATTCGTGAAGGCCATTTGTGGTTATACACATAATTACGTAAGTAATTACTGTTCTGCACTACAACTAAAGATGGCAGTATCATCTAACTAATGATTACACAATGGTATAAACAGAGGTGTGTCCCAAGTGGTACAATTATGATATCATATATATATATATATATATATATATATATATATATATATATATATATATATATATATATATATATATATATATATATTCTTAGTAGAAAAATACAATAGAACTCAGATCCTGACACTTAGGCATATAGGATGAGTGCCTGCACTCTAAGTACTACTGTTCACAAGGTAGGGGGCCAGTCAGGGGTGCTGGTCCATGGATAACAGCCAATTGCACATCCTGTGGGTCCAGGGGAAAACCGGTGGAAAAACGCCTCAGGTGCAGGATGATGACCGACCCCTCACAGGCCCTGCACTGGTAACCAGGCACCCCCCCACACACAGTCCTGTGGTAGAGGATGACAGTGGAAAGGTAAGTCCCAGAGAAGCTGGGTGATGGGGCTTGGGGGGATCAGTAGAAATGGGGCAGTTCAGGAGACAAAAAGATGAAAAAAGTTATCCTTTTATACAAAATACTCCCATAGAATTTTGTATTTGATTCCATTTTATAGTAACACTTCTCTGTCCAATTGTTTCCTCCCTTTCTGTATCTAGGAAACCATTTTGGAAGGTCTCTGTTGTAGTTGTCTCAGTGAAGGAAATTGGATACTTTTTCTTCACCTGAGCAGAGTTCTGATCAACATTCTGCTTTCTTGAAAAATGAATGCAGATGAACTGCCTAGTAGATAGTGGCTGCATATGGGGATGAAGACCCTTTTTGATTATCAAGGAGAAGGAAGACTTCGATGATCTGTAGTTACATAGTCCAGGTGTTGCAGATCTGTGGTAGGAGTGCATGGCACACTGGAGTCATGATGTATTTCAAACTGGCTCCTACACATAGTAATGCAACAGAGCAGCCTATGATAGTTATTTAAAGTTGGAATTAACTCTACTGTAGGTCCATCAAGTCTGACTCCTAATATCACAAGTATGGATGATTGAGTGAGCATTGGTACACATTCAGAATACACATAAGGAGCCAGAAGAACTGTGGGTGGGACAGCCATATGAACTGGAGTTGTCTACAGGCCTCCAGATCAGGTGGAAGACATAGACACATTACTGTTGAAAGATATGCAAAACATGACAGCTAAAGGGGAGGTTCTGATAATGGGAGACTTCAATGTGCCAGATACAGATTGATCAATACCAGTAGGAACATCCACCAGAACTAGACACATAGAGGATTCCCTGCAGGAGGAGGGCCTTAAACAACTAGTACAACAACTCACAAGAGACAGGGTTATCCTGGATCTAGTACTAACTAATGGAGAAAGGACCACAGATCTCCAGGTAGATGGTCACCTGGGGGCCAGTGACCATCACATGGTATGTTCAATTTGGCCACTAGAACTAAATCATCTCATTCCAAGGCAAAAATATGGGACTTCAGAGGAGCTGACTTTGATAAGATGGCCAACAGAGTTAAGCTAGCCCTGGCAAGAAGAAATACAGGTGAGGGGGTACAGGCAAAGTGGGCAAGCATTAAGGATGCATTACTTGAAGCAACATCCCATCATGTTAGGGAGAAAAGCAAGAGCAAAAGAAGGAGGAAACCACTTTGGTTCTCAAATACAATAGCAGAAAAGATCAGAGCCAAAAGGTTAGCCTTCAGGAAATATAAGGGAATGCATCGGGATGAAGATACGGAGGCATACCAAACTTCCCTAAAGGAAGCAGAGAAGGCAATAAGGCAGGCAAAGACCCAAACCGAGGAAACACTAGTATGAACAGTAAAAGAAGGGGACAAGATTTTCTATAGATATGTAACCCCCCCTACAAATGGGGGTTCCTAAAAACCTTCCTTGGGTGTGCCTAAATGCCCTCTGTCAGGCTGGTGTCCTGTGTTTTAGCTGCTTAAAAAGAAATTGCATGAGAGTGCCCAATCGCCCCCATGCCTGTCTCTTTAAGAGACATTGTTTTTGTAGTGTATAATTAATCTGGGTAGGGGCCGAGTGTTTCCCAGCTGTAGTCCCGCCTGGGCTGCAGTGCTTTTGCTTCTTTCTGCCCTCGCTAATTGGGCAGAGGGAGCTTTATTGGAATCTGTAACTGTTTGCTGATTGTTTGCTGTAATGCCAATGGTGTTATAGTTCATCTAACCTGCCTTCCTTTGTAGCCTGGACATTTCAGTATTGCACCACCATCTTAGTTCTGAACTGCCTATTGGGACCAATCAGTACCTTTGGGGACCTTAAAATGGAGTCTGTCCCCAGGGGTCTTGTGGGTGCAAATTTCTGTAGGAATTGTAGTTTTTTACATTTTGGTGCCAAAACAGACCTGAAAGGGGAGCTTTTGCTTTGATAGACAGATGGATCAACCAATTGAACCCTGTGGATCTGAGGGAAATCCCCAAGCTGTCTGCAGCAGAGAGGCAGAAGTGAGTTGGAGCTGGAGGAGTGAGCAGCTCATGCTGCTTGAGCCGCTGCCCTGCAGGGTAGCATGGGGACTTCACGGGAAGGCTGAGCCTGGCCTGCCTGCCTTCAGCTCTCCTGCATGGAGAGATAAGAGAAACCCCATTTTGAACTATGTCTCCGAGCCATTTTTTTGTACCACAATTAATGGGCACGGTGAGCAGAGAGTCAGTCAGGAGGTAGAGTTTGGAGAGTGAACAGCTCGAGGGATTCGAGCAGCTGCTCCTGCGTAGTTCGCACATGAGATTGGTGGAAAGGCTGAATTTGGCCTGTTGCCTGCTGTCCCTTGAAAGGGAATCCTTTGAAAGGCTTAGCAATCAGACTGTATCCAAATTGCAGTGTGACAAAACCACTGAAGGGTGACCAGATTTAAACCTGAAGAAGACTGAAGATTTGCTGTATGTGACTGGCCTGTCAGGACATCCAGTTGCCACAGAATTCCCGGTTTTGCTCAGAGACACTGATATTGCTCCCAGACTGCTATCCACACTGTGGTATGGTGATTGCTTTTTTATAAATGTGCTGCTTGCTATTAGTGGGTCACGATTTGGTTCCCCACTGTTTAATTGTTCCACGCTTGCTGGAAGCTGCATCCAGCCTTCCCGGACTGATATCTGAACTGTCTTACCTGGCCTGCACCCTACCACACTGGCCCAGCCAGCTACTTCAGGTGCAGAGAACACCATCGACGAGAGACCTGCCTGGGGATCAGACCCCTGCTCAACATCACGAACAGGAATTACACCACAGTGAATCGTGTGGGCCCTGCTTCTCCTGGTAAACCAGAAAGTCATCCTGCAGTCTCCATTTCATCTATCCTGTGTCCTGTACTGGGTAGCGTGAGTAAACACCAGGGTAGCTCACTGCAACAACAGCTCAATCAAAGTGTGTCATCTGATTTAATTGTTTTGCCTAATCTTCATGAACTGAGCCTCCTGACTCCAGATTACAAATTGTGTGTGGTTGTGCATGCCTTTTCTTTTCATCACAGGGCCCCAACCAGCTGCGACGCCGGCCTACCCCGGGCAACGTTCCAGGCTAGCCCACCTCACTTACAACTGGGTACCTAGAGCGTGTGACTGTGCAGGGACTACAAGCGCATGCATAATTGCCTGACTAGATCAGTTTTAGAATCAATCAACCTGATTATGCCCCTCCCTTGTTCAATTCCCCTGAATAACTCAGATGTAACTCTTTTTGCATTTAATCTGACTGTGGTTCCAGTTTGTACTGAAAGCACTGTACTGTTGTTTGCTGTGCCTAACCTTGTTTTATAGAGGGTCTCCAGGGTCGAACTGGTAGAACCAGCCCTGGTGGTAAGTGCAAACAGTGTGGGGATTTATATGCTGAATAGGGGCTACTGTGAAAGTGTTTGTTGCATATTGTCTAGGCCACTAGAGGGAAAGAGGGGAGTTACAATGTCCTGGAGGGCTGAACCCAGGTTAGCCTTGTTACTAACAACCCTGTCCTCCGGGTGGAGGCACCCATTTCAGTACCCAGGCCCCTTAACCTGCAACTAGCCATGCAGGCAGGGGTAGTAGCCCTTGGGATAGCACCACCTAGGAGTTACAGATACATTAGTAAAAGGAGAATGTCCTGAGAGGGTATTGCTAAGATCAAAGGGGATAAGGCGGAGTGTGTGGAGGAGGAGGACCAAGGAAAAGCATCTATCCTAGATAAATACTTCTGCTCCATATTTACTGAGGAGAAGGTAGGGCAGGGCACACAGCTCAGCACCATGGACACAGGGGGGAGGGAAGTGTGCACAAGTCCCTTCACAAAAGAAAGGGTCTTACAAGAGCTCACTAAGATCTGGGTGGACAAGGCAATAGGACCTGATGGCATACATTCTAGGGTACTAAAGGAGCTAAGGATGGAACTAGCAAAGCCACTATCAGAACTGTTTAGTAAGTCTCTGAGCATAGAAGAGGTCCCAGAAGACTGGAGAAGGGCTCATGTGATCCCGCTCCACAAGAGTGGCAGCAGGGAGGAGGCAGTGAACTACAGACCAGTCAGTCTTACCTCAGTAGTGGCAAGATAATGGAGGCACTCCTTAAGGAAAGAATAGTGCAACACCTGGAATCCATAGGAGCACAGAGTTCAAAACAACATGGGTTTATAACAGGGAGGTCCTGTCAAACTAATCTCATAGATTTCTTTGACTGGGTAACCAGAGTGGTGGACCAAGGGGGTGCAGTTGATGTCACCTACCTTGACTTCAGCAAAGCTTTCAATACTGTTCCACATAGAAGATTGATTAATAAGCTGGGTAGGCTCAGGGTGGGTCAGATGTTGATCAACTGGGTAGCAAACTTGTTGGTGGGCAGAAAACAGAGAGTGGCGGTAAATGGCATAGTCAGAAGAGATGCAAGTCACAAGTGGGGTACCTCAGGGATCAGTCCTGGGGCCAGTCCTCTTCAATATCTTCATCAGTGACATTGCAGATGGACTGGAGGGTAAGGTTTGTCTGTTTGTAGATGACACCAAGATCTGCAACAGAGTAGATGATCCAGATGGGGTGAGCAGAATGAGAAGAGATCTGGATAAACTGGCAAAACAGTCAGAAGAGTGGCAACTGGGGTTTAATGCAAAGAAGTGCAAGATCATGCACATAGGGAAGAGAAACCCTGAAGCTACCTATAGGTTGGGAGGGGAGTTGTTGGCAATCACAAGGGAAGAAAGAGACTTGGGCATCATCATCATCATCACAGATGACCTGAAATCATCCAAGCAGACCACTGAAGCAGTAGGTAAGGCTAGAGGGATGTTGGGATGTATTAATAGGGGAATTGCAAGTCAGAAGAGGGAGGTAATAATCCCTCTTTATAAGACACTGATAAGGCCCCATCTGGAGTACTGCATGCAGTACTGGAGGCCACACCTGCACAAGGACTTTAACAAAATGGAGACAGTCCAGAGAAGGGTAACCAGAATAGTGCAGGGACTGTGTCAGAAAATGTATGAGGACAGATTAATGGAGCTCAACATGTACACCCTAGAGCAAAGGAGGGAGAGAGGTGAAATGATCTAAACATTCAAACATCTTAAGGGCATTAACAAGGAGAAAGAGTCTAACATGTTTCAATATAAGAAAAATAGGAGGACACTGCATGAGATTAGAGGGGAGACTGATTAAGGGGTAATGTGAGGAAGTTCTTTTTCACAGAAAGGGTGGTGGATGCATGGAATGGCCTACCTCAGGAAGTGATGGATATGAATACAGTGCAGGGCTTCAAACAGGCATGGGATAAACATAAGGGAGCAATACAGATGAGTATGAATAGATAGGCCATTGACAGAGCAAAGGTAGAAAAAAATGAGCAGACTGCATGGGCCTTGCTGTCCTTATCTGCCATCAACTTCTGTGTTTCTATTCTATAGGTTATAAAGATTCCATACCCATTTAATTGTTTCAGTTTCATTGTACATGCACTGCTTTTCATTGCCTAAAATGTGATGCCCAAGGAACATGTGATGCACTGATAACTCATTTAAAACTACCGGCAGTTTCCGCTGCCCATGCATTTGCAAATCAAATCACAGTTCAATAACAGCCAAATGCAAAAGTAATTACATGCAGACTGTACGGTAAATTGAAATCAGGTTTAAGAGTGAAAGTTCTGTTTTCTTCTACCAAACAGTGTGGTTAATTGTACAATGTTTACACTACTGTGCATTCCATCATCAGCACTCTCTGAAAGATGGAACAGCATGTTGGTCTTCTGCAGGTGAAGTCATCCAGAAGAGTCAGGCTCACTTCTCTAAGCTGCATCTCCCCTGCAAGTGTTTATATCATTGATACAGTATAATTATGAAGTCACTTCAGACTTGGCTGGCTTTGAACCAGCATCCCAGAGGTGAGTGAAAAAGAAACATCCACTGCACCATTCGAGTTCCTTGCAGTTATCATCTGTTACAACAACTGCTTATTTATGTTCCTATAATAAGAAGGAAAACAGCTGGTAAACGTTTCACGAATGGGAACGCTCCTGGAGAGGGCCACCCATGCAGAAGGTCCATTATTCCAGTGTTTCAGTTTGCTCATCTTGTTAAAATATCTATTTTGTACATAATATCTAACCTATTTACTGTTGCTAACATATTAGCAAACAAGGAAAGCAAAAACAAAACAAAACAAAAAAAAATGTTTACTACACTCCCAACTCACAGCTCTTGTTTTCAGCACACTAGAGGTGCTTCATTTTTCTTTTACTCAGGATATTAATCTCTGTAATGAGGAATGATCCTTATTACAAAATGGTGATTACATTTCTTTTTTTTATTACTTTTAATTTTTTTTAATTCTTTGGTAACCACATAAGGCACAAGTCCAGTTTACAGGGGCAACCGGGGAGCACAGGGAGTTCAAGTGATTTGCTCAAGGTCACACAGTATGCAAGTTAAGGTTATCAGAATCAAACACGGCCTGATGGATGTACCAAGCTTGTTCTCTCTTCCTTTGCCAACTGCCAGTAATATTTTGGGAAGACAGTTAGGACCAGAGGATAGGTCACAGCACAGTGTCATAGAATCCCAGGTTCAAATCCCTCCACAGTGATTGATGTTCATTTGGACATAGAACAAAGCACTTGACCTCATTCTGCTTCAGTACTTCTAGAAATAAAATCGGGCAGATATAGGAACCTACTGAAAATAGGATGTTGCATAGAAATTTGGCTATGTTTGGGTACATAAATTGTAAAATAAAATAAAAAAGTTACCTTTTGCAAATTAAAGACTGGGTAGTTGCTTATACTTGCTGATTTCATTACTGCTTCTTACATAATATAAAGTGTATGTCTCCATTTAGAAAGTGTCATTAAAGAGCAGAGACCTGTGCCTGGATTTTCAAAACATAAAGAAATATGCAAGCCCCATGTGCGCCGAACATAGGGCACATGGAGTTTGTGGTATTCTCCAGCTGAGGATCGTAATTTTCAATGTCTTACAGACAGATGCAGGACCTTAGACCACAGTTTTATTGTCTAGCCTGCGCCACTCCTCGGAGACTAAGTTACGGAGCTTGTGCCAGATTTTTGGCACAAACTGCCGTAAATCAGGGAAACTGTCGCAACTGCACCTGAGATCGGAATGTCGGGTGTGGCTGCAGCAAAGGGGTCCAGTGCACTGGCAGAAACCAAGTCCCGGGGCACAGGGTACATCGCATGCCCTGCAACACTGTTTGAAAATCCGGCCCCAGTTAGTTCAAACATCTTGCTAACCACGTAAGTTGCTTATACAAAGTTTAGACCACTTTGTTGGCACAAATGGCTGCTCAAAGTCTTTAAGGACAGCACCAGAACATATAATGGGAGGGCTTAAGCCTGAAGTTCAATGTGGGGGAATAGCTTCTCCCACATCCCATTCAAAAATCTGCCTTATTCAGCAGTCCAATGCTTAGCTCGTTCGGAAACACTCACCATCCTTCCATCCTTCTCCGGCACTCTGCTCACCCTTGATGCTGGGCCCTCTCTTCTCTACAGCTACAACCTACCAAGGAAGGGAGTAGAGACGGGTCAAAAGTTCATAAGTTTACATAAATACTACATATTCACCAAACATTGAACTATAGCAAATAGCTGTCCAGGATCTCCGGGGCAGAACCAGAAGTTATAATTATAGCAAGTGGCTTTCCACTGTCTCCAGTAACAGCACCAGAACTTATAACACATGGCAGTTCTCTGCCTCCCAACCCCACACTGCACACCACCCAGAACTGCCCCTTCTGACTGCACTCTGCACCAGACCACATGCCATGATTATCCTTTCCTGAATTCACTTAAGGAAGGCCTGCCAGAGCTCTGCCTCCTTTTAATGGAGGCTCCTCCACTATGGAAAGACTACACAGGAAAAAGAAAAGGCGCATTTAATCTCCAGCCTGCACCACTAGGCCCTGCTCATCTTGAAATACATCCACCCGATGTTTGCACAGAGTAGCCTGTGGATTGTTACAGGGTCACTTCCAATGTCGGACTGAACTTCCTGTGTTGCAATCAGTATTTCAGCTTGGGTCGGGTTGGAGGGCTCTGCTTAGCAGTATTGCCCAATGCAGGTTCTTCTTTTATTGTTATTGATAAGGAAAACTTGCACTGTATGAAAAGCTTCCGTTCAAAAGATGGTGGACTGCATGTATTTCCTATTACATTTTACTTTTTATTTACTTTACAATTTTGGGCCAGGAAAGACTCGCTAAGTCAAGGTTTATTTCCAGGTGCATGCTGGGAGCACAGGGAAGTCAAGTGACTTACCTATGGTAACACAGTACACAAGTGACAGCTGTGGGATTCAAACCCAGTTCCCCAGGTTTGCAGCTCAGTGCTCTTAACCACTACATTATATTGTCTCCCGACAAAGAACTCAGTTCCCATAAGGTAAGTAAATGTAAGTCTGTTTATTTACCTTTTAGGGTTGCAGTTCTTTGTTGCCATGTAATGGAGTTGTGGCATGTCATGAAGCCACAGTGATGCAGATGGTGCAGTGTGTTTACACGCTAGCAGGAAATGCCTTTACACAAACTCAAGAAAACAGCAATCGTAGTTTGCTGCACTGGAGAGGTACATGGCCTGATCTGCACTGGTGCACATCAGACCATCTAAATGAGCCTAATGACAGTGCCAAAACCACCACTACGTTACAGAAAAAACACCATCAGACTAAGGGAAAATCTACACAGGCAAATCACTATGCTACAGAAAAAACACCATCAGACTAAGGGAAAATCTACACCAGCAAACCACTACGCTACAGAAAAAACACCATCAGACTAAGGGAAAATCTACACAGGCAAACCACTACGCTACAGAAAAAACACCATCAGACTAAGGGAAAATCTACACAGGCAAACCACTACACTACAGAAAAAACACCATCAGACTAAGGGAAAACCTACACAGGCAAACCACTACGCTACAGAAAAAACACCATCAGACTAAGGAAAAATCTACACAGGCAAACCACTACACTACAGAAAAAAACACCATCAGACTAAGGGAAAATCTACACAGGCAAACCACTACGCTACAGAAAAAACACCATCAGACTAAGGAAAAGTCTACACAGGCATGCCACTATGCTACGAAAAAAACTGGCACTAAGGTAAAACACTAAAATGACCTATTTAAGCACTACAAGACCCGTGAACAATCACAAGTCCTTAACCGGTGTCTGACCTCATGTAATATATAAAATAAATGATGGGTGTGATAATCTGCCCCTTGGGCTGTACCAGCTTGCAGGGCAGTTTACATCTGCTGTATGTTGAGGATCTCATCCTTGCTAACTACACTGTACTAAGCTGTGTTTCTAGAAATAAAAAGAAACAGTGGTATGATGTAATCCTACTCCATGGTGCAGTATGCTGACAATGCCATACTCTATAGAACTGCGCAGCACTTGAATGACCTAGGGCCCCCGTTCCAGTCAAACTTTACCAAGGCTGAAGCTTGGCTAGTCAAAAACCATCTGGTCCTTAACCCTAATAAGACCAAAGTGCTCCTGTTTGGTCCAAAATCCCTGGGTCCTTCCTGGGCCCACCTTCTCACACTTGTTACTGTATCTGGCTCCACAACTGAGGTGGTCCAATCCTTCAGATACCTTGGCCTTACACTAGATCGGGGCTCACTCTAAAGCGACACGTGGATCTAGTAACAAAAAACATACACCAAAAACTTGGCCTGCTCTATCGTCTATGCACTAACATGATACCAGAGACTAGATTGGCAATCGCACAGAGTATCCTCCTCCCAACTCTTACCTATGCTGCCCCAGCACTACTGGGCATAGCAAAACTTGACCACTCTAGACTACAAACTTTGTAGCATAAAACTGCACGATTTGCCACAAAAGCTCATCCAAGGACCCACCATTGTGAAGCCCTCGTCTCACTCAACTGGTCCACCCTGAACCATAAGCTCCAGTACCCCCTGTTAAGCTGGACGTATAAGCTTTTCAATACCGACCCTCCTGCAGGGCTAACTGGGCTACTTGCCCCAAAGCAGTCCAGCAGACTACTCAGGACTTCAGGCAGAAAACTCCTGGAACTGCCCAGGCCCTGCTCCACAGCTGGAAGTAAATCCTTTGCCCATATAGCCCCTGCGCAATGGAAAAAGCTCCCCAGACACCTTCAGGAAACCCCCTGCCTAGTCACATTCCAGAAGGGACTGAGAACACACCTCCTAAACCACAGTCCCTGCTCGTGTCCTGAAGGCTAGCCAACTCGCCCCCTGTGGTTTGGCCACAGCAAATCTAATGCCCTGAGTCTGTCAGCTGCCATTGTTGAACTGTGTAATTGTACTGTATAAAACCACTGTCCAAAATGAAAACTGTATACTGTACACTGTCGTTGTATTCCTGTACTCTGTGTTCTGCACTGTAGCGCTTCTATGTATTTGCACTGCTTTTTGTAACTAATTCCAGGTCGCTCCTGAAAAAGGGACCTTCGAGGCCCAGTGGGCTAACCTGGTTAACAAAATTTAATAAACAAATAAAAATAAATATCCTGTTTCATGACTGTTATGGTAGCTTCTCTACTGGCAATCTCTGTTTCAGCACATGTGCTAGGTAAAGCTTTTACCTCTCTCACAGTTCCTAGTCCCCCCAGGAAAGCACACGGCACACAAATTCTGGCTTTAAATATGTGCACTGATCAGCACCATCACCACCAGTTTATGACAACTTGCCCTTTGGGCAGTACCAGCTTATAGGGCAGTTTTGGTATTTATTTAGTTTTTGTTGACCGGGTAAGTGCACTAGACAAATTCTGCCTATTTTCAGGCACGACCCGGGGTAGGGGGATACAGATGAATGCCAACTGATTTTTTTTAACCAGGTTAAGCTGGTGGTATTGTAGTGAATGGGCGAAATTTGGCCAGGGCATTGGGAAATTCCCCCTACTCTTTTTCGAGAAGTGCCATGGGATCTTTAACATCCACCTGAACTACCACCAGAGCAGGCAGATGGGACCACGGTTTAACATCTCATCCAAAAGACAGCACCTCAGGAGTGTAGCACCCCCCCCCCCCCTCATGCTACACTGCAGCATCAGTACTGGGATATTAACCCAAGTGCCTGGTGTGGGACTAGAACCCACAGCCTTCTGATCTCCCAGCCTCAGAGGCTAGTGTGCTACCTGCTGAACCACTGACACTGCAATAACTACTGTTTCACTTTGCTGCCACCACCTGATTGTATATGGAAAAGCTCCATACTGCTCAGGACTAGGAAGGTCAAACACAATAATATTTGGTAGAGTGCACTTCAGGTGGTGGACTGTTAACAGAGAATTCTTTGTTGCCAGCAGAAATATTAAAATTACTTTTTCAATAATGAGGCACAGTCCCTGTTCTATAAACTATTAGTTCTTTACTACTAGATACTGCAGGTATTAACAAATAAACAAGACATACTGTACATACACAACAAGACAAACAATTTACATGTTTATTGGAAAAATAAAATAAAAGTAATTACTAGACAGATGATTGTTAGAAGAGTCTCAAAAATCTAATATCTCCCAGAGTCCATATTTATCTGCCAGATAACCTGAAAGAACTCTCACCCACAACTGTCCTTCCCTCACACAGACAGCTATCTATTGGCAGGGCCCCTCTTTCTTCACTAGATGTAAAAAGAGAGAGCAAGCTGGGTGCCCAGCTCCTCAATTTATGTGTACAGGGCTGTGGGGGTGTGACCTCTCCCTGGAGTGACAGTCTCTCCAGCATCCCCAACCCCCTCACCCATGTGAGTCCATGTGTGTATGTCTGTGTGCGTGTGTGTACATTTGTTTTTCAACTCTATTTATGTACCTTTGCACTGAGGCATCTCTTGGAGGTACCTGCTCGACTCAGCCCTGCTACTCCCCATCATGACTCCCCCCACAGCCATCCCCTTCCATCTGAGAGATTTCCCAGCCCCCCAGATCACCCCTCTGGGGGAGGGCCCGCCACTCCTACCTCAGCAGTGTTCTTCTGTAATTAGAGGGTCCATCTCTCTCTGGAAGGTGGCCGTGGATCACCTTGGTGATTGTCCAGTGTTGGGAATGTGAGGGTAGGTCCCTGAGGCCCTCGTCGCCTCCTTAGCATGTAGGAGATTTTCTTGTTTAGTCCCTTCCCAGACATGGGTCGTGCAATGTCACCCAGCCTGCTACATGAGCGCTCCCACTCATGTCCAGAAGGCAGCCACCCAACGTCTTCCCCTGCCTTGCATGGTCCAACGTCTGTAGTACACCCGGCTTCCACCAGGTATAACTAACTGCTCAGGACAGGTACCCCCTCACAGGAGAGAAGAGTAGTCCTCTGGATGGTCAATCCTCTCCTCCCCCGCTGACCCCCAGCAATTCAGGCTCATTCCCGAACCCAGGTCACCAGTGTGGTACGAGGTGTGGCGTCCAGCACCTCAACCCTCAGTGCCACCGGGCCGGCTGTGTGTATGTGTACATTACCAGTGGCTTTATTCCCACCTAGCTACATCCATACTCACAGTTTTATGACCCTGTTTTCATCCTTCTTGCAGGAGGTGTTAGTGCCAGAAATACCACCTTCACATCTGCCAGTGTCTTGCTAGATGAGCTCGTGGGAGACTTAGCACTTTCCAGTTGGTTAGTGTTTCTCCTGAGAGCTGTCTAAACATGTGACCTGGCAGCCATTTCGGTGTCCATCCAAAACAGCAGAACTTATTTAATCTCGTTACACTTCCTGTCACAATGGGAGGGACCTGTATGGGGAAATATGCCCATCTCAGGAGCTTGCAAGATCAGAACGCCACTTGCCCTTTGTACTCACAGCTTTTATGACTTTGTGAGCCCCTCAACTGATACTCCTCATACACACACACACACTCTCACACACGTGTATATATATATATATATATATATATATATATATATATATATATATATATATATATATATATAAAATATTAAATGCACAATGAGAACAGGAAATAGAGTTAGAACTGACATTTCGACCATAGATCTTCTTAAGGAATTGTCTAAATGAGAAAAAAGCAATTTTTTTTTCTCTTTTGATTAAAGGAACATTGTCAATCATTTTTGCATCATGTTATATCTCATTGTAAACCCACATTTTATGATTGCTTACCATCTCTAAAATTCATTGATATTGCTGGTTGTTTTGTCAGCTTCCTTTCTTAGTAGAACAGAAAGGCAAGCTAATAGTGTAATTGTATCCTGCCCTTTGTTTCAAATCCTTGACCTACTTGTATTACATACTTCCTGAACATTATAAAGATCCCCACACAGTGCTGCCACTCGCAATGCAATAGTCTCCTCTCCTTCCACTTGCATAATGAGTGGCTAGCTATGTGGGGGTGTTCCCAAGTCCAGGTAAGATGCGGTGGAAATGGATCAAGGAATGTGAACAAGCATGTTTTTATGTGGTAACAAAAGTATGGTGGGCTGTCTGTTTTTCAGTTTAGAAAGAAACAAGGAATCGGAATCAAACAACCAGCTATATCAGCAATCTGTACAGAATGTGACCAATCATAAAATGTGTTTTTTAAACTAAGGACAATTTGAGGCCTAAGGGGGTTGACAGTGTCCTTTTAACTTGTAAAGAAGAACTATGGTCAAAAAATTTCAATTCTAACTTTATTTTCTATTTTGAGCATGCATTAATATCACTTTTTTGTTTTGTTTTCAGTCCACATGCTCACGCAGCACCTTGCTTTTTGATATATATCAGTGCAACACTATGTTAATGCATCTACTAGGGTTGAAATGCAAAGCGTACAAAGTAGGGAACTGACAATAAGGGTTCAAAGTCTCGGGAGCCTTGACAAATTGGTGGTGTGTTTGTTCTGGTTTGTACAATTATGTGATACAAGTTAGGCGATAACCTGATATCGTCACACTCTTCGCAGGCATTGCTGTGTCTCTTATTTTGTGAGACAAGACAGTGACTGTAGTAGGGTCAATGATATTATAAACCCTAGAAGATGCATTAACAGTTATTTGAAATCAGTTTCTTTACTTTTGGAAAATGATATCTATAAGCAGCTGCAAGATGATGCTCACTGTGCCAGACTTGTAGCTTTCTTCATGAATGCAGGTAACTCACATTGCAGCTACATAGTGAAGCCCACTGCAGCAGACTTGTAAGTTGCTTTGTGGCCAGTCACCAAGCAGATGCATAATGAAGTTCAGTGCACCAGACCAGTAGCTTGCTGCACCAGTGGCACTGTGCCAGCTCACACTCATGAAGCAGCTGCATAGTGACATGCACTGGGCCAGACATGTAGCTTGCTTCATGCAGGGCCATGCAGATTGTATACCAAGCAGTGGTCCCATTGGGCAGGGGGCAGACCTGAAGCTTACATCATGAGGGCCCTGTAGCATGCATCACACAGGGCCCACAGAGCCCCACACAAAGCAGCTTACCCATCAGGCAGGTGTGAAACTTGCCAATTTGGTGTTCATGAGGAGGGGTACTAAGTAGCCTGCCCCACAAATCTGGCAAAAAATATTAAAAAATTAAAAAGATTATGTTAAAAGAAAACCCTGACACAAAACTAAGTCGTTGCACATGTGCACTGTGTATTTCATAGGACTTAGGTTTTTTTTTGGGGGGGGGGCATTTTTTCTAACACCCATTTTTATAAAAAAATGTTATCAAATTTAAAGGGTTGGGGTTCTTACCATCACCATCCCCCAAAACACAGAAACATGGACATTAGCGGCAGATAAGGACTGTTTGGCCCACCCAGTCTGCCCATTTCCCTATCTAGTCGATGAGCTGCAGATCCTAGTTAACCAACAACCTACTTCTTTCTACCCCCCAGCAGAATTGTCTTATGTCTGTCCCACGCATTCTTGACTTACCCCATTGTTTTTGACCCCACAACCTCCTCAGGAAGGCCATTCCATGCATCCACCACCCTCTCTATGAAAAAATACTTCCTCACATTGCACCTGAGCCGCCCCCCCATCTTCAAATTGTGCCCCCTTGTTCTTGCACATCTCTTTTTCTGAAAGATGCTACCCTTTCAGATTTTGTTGATTCCTTTGAGGTACTTGAAAGTTTCTATCATGTCCCCCCCCCTTTCCTCGAGGGTATACATATTATGCTCCTTTAGTCTCTCTTTGTATGGCTTCTGGTGCAAACACTGCACCATTTTAGTTGCCCTGCTCTGGACTGCCTCCGCTCTGTTTATGTCCTTGCAAAGATGGGGTCTCCAGAACTGCATGCAGTACTCTAGATGGGGTCTCACCGATTGTCTGTACAGAGGGTAACAACTTCTTGTTTTCTACTGGTGATGCCTCTCCCTATGCATTCTGGTATCCCCCCAGCCCTTCTTACTGCCATCTCACATTGCTTGCCTACCTTTAGGTCATCTGATATGACTACCTATATAAAAAACATGCAATTGGAAATTTTCCAATGTGTCTCCAAATCTATCGATGCACATCCCATTTTTTCACTTAAAAAACAAAGTCCTGTTTTTTTTTTTTATCCTTTTTTCCCTTGCTTGCAGGATAAGGAGCACATCAAGGGACAACTGAAGATTGTACCATGGGATGATGAGGAATTGCAATGAGGGACATTGAGGAATCGTGACAAGGGACATGTGTGCACTGGTTGGAGGGGGGAGTGTGGGGACTGCTAGAGGGTTGGGGGAGGACTGGGGTTGTTTTATTACATGGGATAGGTCGGTGGAAGGAACAGGATGGAAAGAGTAACTTGGCCAATTTTTTCAGTGAGGAGGGGTAGGGATACTGGCAGCGTGGTTGGGCAGACATTGCCAGATTATTCTACTTTGGGTGGGTGGGAGGGGATTGGCAATAGGGTGGGCTCCTTCACCAACTTTTTTAAAGTTTGTGTGTTCTTTAGGGGTGTTACAGTGGGGGAGCTGGGCACCCTTCACTGGTTCATCTAGAGTTTGGGCAGGTGGTTGGAGGTACCAGCATTGGGGTTGCGCACCAGCCATTGGCTTGTTTCAGGTTTGGGCAGGTGGGAGTACCGCTGGTGCAGTTGGACACCCGTCCCTGGCTTCTTTTAAGTTTAGGAGGGAGGAGTGCTATGTCTAGCATTCAGGTGGGTGGGGATGAAGATGTACAAGCAGCTGGGTTGGACACCCTTCACTAGCTTGTTTCAAGTTTGTGCAGGTGGGCAGAAGGGGGTGCCAGTTTCACGGTTGGGTGCCCACCGCTGGTTGTTTTACATTTTAGGTGGGAAAGAGGGAGGTGTCAGCAGCAGGGTAGGACACTTGCTGCTGATTCTTATTTATTTATTTGCACTGTTCGACCAGGAATGGCACACTAGCTCTTATATCTAGTTTCCAGGCGTGCCCTGGGAAAATGGGTTGCATGGGCCTGTTTTATTGGCTGGGGAATTGTTGGCCATAACACCAGCAAAACTCCACTGCTCTTCTTATAGTTACAACCCACAATATGTATGGAGGGAAGGGAGGGAGGGAGGGGCAGCTGCAGTATAAGGGCTGCTAGCTGCACAATCGAGCAGGCTCTATAGACCACAGGGCTTTTATCTGCTGGCATTTCATATGTTTGTATGTATCAATCAATTGATGCAATGGTAGAATCTGCAATACGTGATACAGAACTTGGAAACAGGGTTGTTTACAAAGGTACCAGTATCTGTCATAGTGGGAGGCAATAAACTGATTATGATTTTCTTCCCCTTTCCTTTCAGATGGTTTCTTTTCATATAGATAATCTGAAAATAGTTTTGTTTCATTAGTCTTATGAAATAGCAGTTTAGGGTGAGAGCATGTCTAACATACTAACATACTAAAATGCCAGCAGAATAGGCCTAACGGTCTTTCGTGTCTGCTCGTTTGGTCAGTTCCCAACCTGGGTGCTGATCTTGCTGTCCCCCTCGCCTTCTCTGGCTTTTCCCTTCCCAGTTCCGGATATTCTTGCTGCATTGGATTTTGCTTCCAGAACCCTTCCCCTGTACCTGTCCCATCCCCTCTTGAACCCCTCCACTGTCTCTGCCTCCACCAGCCCCCTAGGCAGTGCATTCCATGGCTCCACCACCCTCTCAGTGAAGTAGCACCTCCTCCTTTCTCCCCTGAATCTTCCCCCCTCCAGCTTCCATCCATGCCCTCTAGTGGCCCCTTCCTCTTTCCTTGAAGCACCCGATTACCTCTTCATACCTAAAGACCTCTATCATGTCCCCCCGGTCCCTTCTCTCTTCCAATGTGTACATATTTAGCTCTTCGAGCCTCTCCTCATAGGTCCTGTCCCCCAAGCCCCAAATCATTTTGGTTGCCCTCCTCTGGACCCTCTCCAGGAGGTTAATGTCCTGCTTTAAGTGTGGCCTCCAAAACTGCACGCAGTACTCAAGGTGCGGCCTCACCAAGCAGTTATACAGAGGGAGTATCACTTCCCTCCTTCTGGAGGTGATCCCCCTAGCGATGCATCCCAGCATCCTGTTGGCCTTGGCTGCTGCCCTCCTACAAGTCTCAGAGTTGTTCATCTTGACATCCACCACCACCCCAGGTCCCTCTCAGCCATCGAGACTTGTAGCATTTCCCCAGGTGTACACTTGACCTGGGTTTCTGGCCCCTCAGGTGGAGTACCTTGCATTTCCCTGCATTGAACCTCAGCTTCCACTTTCTAGACCATCTTTCCAGAGCCTCCAGGTCCCCTGTAGGGCCACCCTCCCCTCCTCCCCATCCACCACTGCCCCCAGTTTCGAGTCATCTGCAAAGAGACTCATCTCACTCCTGATTCCTGTCCTTATGTCCGATACGTAGGCGTTGAACAGAAGGGGCCCAAGGACTGATCCCTGTGGGACCCCACTAATGACCCTCCTTGGGGATGAGACTATCCCCAAGGATGTCTGAATCCTTTTTTCCATGTCTGAATCCTTTTTTTTTTTTTTTACTGGTTTTCTCCTTTGGTTTGATATGTGTATGTCATGATTTTCTGGTTCATTTTTGTATGATTTTTGTCTAATTTATTTTAATAAGAATTCCCCTGCTTTTCTTCCATAAGTGCCATGGAATCTTTTACTCCGCATGGGCAGTTATCAGAGATGGGCCGAAGGGACCTCGATTTAAAGTCTCATCTAAAGGATGGCACCTCACCAGTAGAGCACCCCATATAAGCCCTGATCATTTGTTTGCTGGTCCTGCTGTCCTCCCTGGGCTAAGAACAGTCACAGAGGACGGTACCTAACCACTGGAGAAAAGCGAAACAAGAAAACATCTGGTCAAAGATTATAAAAACTCATCATGCACCGCAAGCTATTGAATCTCCCACTGCTGGAGCCCTGCTCTGATGTCAGCTGCAGGAGATTCTGGGATTTGTAGTAACAAAAGAGGTCAGCCTAGAACTAAGCAAAATTAGTCTGATCCAGTCTATTATACTACAGTAAATAGTAAATAAACCAAGATGTTTTTGTTCTCAACGTGCACATTGGGACCAGCCCCGCACTTGAGTGTGGGGGCCCTATATGCTGACTATTTCCCTATTAAAAAAAATATATTTTTAGGGTTTTACAACCTTCTAGAACTTTTCAATTGCTGAACCACCCATTAACAAACGTATTGGATCCAGAGAATCTGGGATCAGCCGCATACCAAAAGTCAGGCTATTCCATCCAGCCACAGATGAGTTGCTCCATACAGAATTCAGGGTTTAACATTAACGTGCCTACTCAACCCTAATATAGGGGCACTACTGCTCCCCTGTAGTATATTACTTAGACATTTTGGTAGCTGTTGAAAGTGACAAATATTCACTGAACATAAAAACTGCTGATGATATTTAGTGCGACACCTGTTATTCTCCGAGGGACTCCACAGTGCGCTGTGGCAGTATAGATGTTCTCTACTATTATGAGGGTGACAGACTTGAACTGTCATGTGTTAGTAACACCCAGCACAGACTACAAATGCCAAAAAGTGCTAACAGTGTCTACACAAGATCTAAAGCTTTCTCTCTGAGTGGTTGATACTTGCATATTTAACAAAAGTGACTTTAACTAAATATTGCAAAAGCACATTTGCTCTTTGTCAAGTTTGTTTTATTATTTCAATGATTCATTCTTTACTGACATAACCGTACAAGAGCATTTTTACACCAGATATTTGTAAATGTGTTGTTAAGGTGTGGGATATATAGAGCTGTATTGTAGCAGTCAAACCATCCTTTAGTGGGTCTGAATGGGGGGGGGGTGGACAGGGTGTAGGTGCTTCTCCTAGACTAATACCATCAGGGATGGGCACAATATAAGTGTGACTCAGGTAAGAAAATTTAGCAATCATCTTCATGGCCAGTCTATGGCTTAGACTGGCAGGTGCTGCTGTTCACATGGGTGCCACAACGCAGTACAATGATAGCGCTATGTAAAATACAAAACAAATTAAGAACAGGAGGTCACATAATATCTCATAGCTCCTATGTCTGTTTCACAGGTTCTTCCAACTGAAGTGAACCAATTTCTCCAGCTCTAATGATAACTAAAAAAGAACACATCAACACCCACTGTTGACCATTGTTTTTGAGAAACATATAACCTGCAAATTGTAGAAGTATGATATACATGCGGACAATAAAACGCAACAGGGCACGCATTAAGTGTTATCGCCAACGTGCCACTGGCTGAGTGCCTTAAAAGGATGTTGTCAGCCCTTTTGCTTCATATTATATATTTTTGCATCATATTACTTTTGGTTGAAACCTCATATTTTACGATTGCTTACCTTTTCTAAAATTCACTGATGTTGCTGGTTGTTTTATCTGCTTCCTTTCTTAGTAGAATAGAAAGTATGCTGCTAGTGTAATTACACCCATCCTTGTTTCAAATCCTTGATCTACTCTTATTGCACACTCCATGAACATTAGAAGCCTCCCAAGCAGTGCAGCCACTCATGATGCAATAGTCGCCTCTCCTCCCACTGCATCAAGAGCGTCTAGACTGCATTGGGGATTGTTCCCAAGTCTAAGAAAGATGCAGTGCATGTTGATCAAGGAATGTAAACATGTTTTGAAAGTGTGGTAACACCAGTATGGTGGGCAATCTGTTTTTTAGTTTTTAAAAGTAAAATGGAGTAGAATCAAGCAAACAACTACATCAGCAGTGTCTACTGAATGTGACAAATCATAACGTGTTTTTAAAACTGGAAACAATGAGCCTTAAGGGGGTTGACAGTGTCCCTTTAAAACACCAGGGGCGCGTGGTGATTATAGCTCAGTGCAAACCCTGGAGTGTGTTACAACTGCTCTTATGAAATCAATTTTTAGCAAATCAAACATGTAAAAAGAAAGCAAAATGCGTGACCATGCATTAAAGAGGACAGGAAATTATTTCTATATTTCTAACTGGCAACTGTTTGTAATGTTCCTGTCTTCAGAAATGGGTTTGATACCCTTAAATATTAGTTCACAGAAAGTGCAAACAAGGATTGTGGTGCTCTTGACGTTCAAAAGTTAAACTCACATGCATGACTCGGGCACTCACCACCACATTTAACACCGACTCCAGATAAGGCAGCAAACATTTTTATTTCACATATTAAAACAACAAAAGTGCACCCACCTGATGCATTTTCGGATCCCTCAATCCTTTCTAGCACTTTCAACAATCTCTGCCCCCCTAGCACCACTACCTGTCTATTTCACGACAAGGCCCCTGGGCTGCACTGCCACTTACCCTCGTTCACCTCTCCTCCGTATCACCCTTCCTGCTCCCATCATCCCCCCCACCTCTCGTACTCTCCCTCTCTCCCTGAACCTCCCTCCTCACTTCGACCTAACAACCCACACCTCTATCCCCTACTCACCCCTCTCCTTTCCCTAGTTTCAACTCTGGCACTAATCACAGCTTTACTCTGTGACCTGTTAATTACCTGTCTTGTTAGTCAAATGTGTTTGTCTGTAACTGAAAGATGTATACTGTACACTCTGATGTGGAACCTTTGTAAAAGAGCCTCGGCTCAAAGGTATTGTTGTAATCCTAGATTGAAATAAATAAATAAATAAAGGATCAAAGGATCTGAAATGCATCAGGCGAGCGCACTTTTGTTGTTTTAATATGCAAAATAAAAACTTTTTCTGCCTTATCTGGAGTCAGTGTTAAATTTGGTGGTGAGTGCCCGAGTCATACATGTCTGTTTTACTCCTAAATGTTCCATATTTAACTGTACCTGATTACAAACTGTGGGGAATGTGTATTTAGCTTTTTGTTTCTTATGGACAGCATTCTGCTGTAGTTCTCGTCATGGATTTGGTGATCTGGAATTTTGACTACATCACAGTTCGTATACAGAACTCTGAGTATGGTTCTCATAGGTATGCCATCTCTATGGTGACACCGGCACAGCAAACCCCCCACAGCAAAACCCCGACCACGCCTATACTGGCAGCTATGGGGATTTCACTTCGATGGACTTTGCACTGACTGGGGTATATATCTAATTCCACTGTCTGTGCAACATAGAGTTAGATATCTAAAGTGGGGGGATGCAGGGGGACACAGTCCCCTCCCCCTGCATTAGGCATTGCGGTGTTGCCAGTCATTGCAGGGACATCAGTGTCGAGGGTGTTAAGGGGTTTCCAACGCTGTTGAGAACGTCACTGTGGGGATGTCACACCGGTGTTGTAGATCTGCTCTCGTAAGACAACTCATGCTTAGCATTCTGTACACAAACTGCGACATAAAAAAAACTCCAAATTACTGGTTCCATCAAAAGAACTGTGCAGAATGTTGTTTATAATAAGAAAGCAATTGAACACAGTTTTCACATAAGTATTTATTCAGGTACAGTTAAATGTCAGGATCATGGGAAAGTATGACTTTCACATCTATAACCAGGAACATTGCAAACTGCAGAGACTTAACACAACTTTCCTGTCCCCTTTAAGCAATCTCACCTCATGGTAAGGTGATGTGATCTGGGCAGTGAAAATACTTTTTTCACCCATTTTCTAATTAGAATTAAATCATAATCCCAGGCTAAGTGCATCACCCCCATTGTTTTCCAGAAACATGTTCTGTTGGATTGTAAGTATTCCTCTATTGGCCTTCTTAAAATAATAATGGAAGGTAATGGAATCCTAGATCAAAGAGGCTAAATGAGCCATTGAAATGCAGCTTTCTGCACTAACCAGCTGAGTTTTTGGAAACTGAATCACATGTCAGACTGGGAAAGGAGGAGCAAGAGAGTATGAAAGTAGAGAGGGGAGAGTCAGACACGGAAAGAGAACCAGAACCGGTACATCTAGATTACTGGGAAACTGGTGTGTAAAGGTACTTACTTCAGTAATAATTATTGGCTATGTAACTCACATCCACACAAAGTAACAGTAATTTAAGGTTGGAAGGGAATCTAGGTGGATCAAGTCTGCCACCTTCTTCATAAGCAGGGACTGACGCAGTATGCTATGTAAGCATGTACTAATTTATAGGGATTCTACTACCCATGGCACTCAGTGATTCCTTCCATAAGCAGATATTTGTCCAGGCTTATATTGAAGGCCTGTACAGTACTCATGGCCACTGTCTCCAGTAGTAGGCTATTGCATAGGTTCACCACCCTCTGTGAGAAGAAATCCCCCCTAACATTACCCCTACCGTTACCACTTTTGAGCTTCATGGATCCAGATCGAACATGTCTATCTGTTAGACCTTGTTGATACGCTTCAGTATGCAGAAGACTAAGCTCATGTCCCCCTATCATCCTCCTTTGCTCCAAGGTGAACATCTTAAGAGCCTCCGGTCTCTTGTCATAGCCTTTGGCCTCCCGTACCACTGATCATTTGGGTGGCCCTATCTTGCACTCTCTCCACTGCCTCAGTGTCCTTTCAGCATCAGGGAGACCAGAACTCCATGCAGTACTCCAGCGGGGCCTGATTAGGGCCTTGTAAAGTGGCCCAGATAATAATTAATGAACACTGACTCAACAGCTGGCAATTTCCAGTTGATTTACAAATGACTAGTGGGGAAGGGTGGCCCAAGCTGTAGCTGAGGAAATAACAGGCCGTGAGGTAATTATTGGGTTGATAAGTCCAGTTGCAGCAATGGGGGGGCTACTTTTTAAAAAAGTTTGCAAACAAACATGCCGCCCTGAGCTGTAAGGGGCATTTGTAAGGGATTAACGCCTAATGCAGCAGTCAAAGAGAATGTGCATTTGCCTGATGAATAATTAATTAGACTTAGAATACTTTTTACAGACAATATGTTATTTGTCTGACAGATAACATATGTTTAGGAAAGCCTACTGTGATTAGTCAGAGGTACTGAACAATTATAAAACATATAAAATGGGTAAGAAAATCCCGGAGTCATGTTGGCTAAGGCTTGGTCCTAGCTATGGCATAATGAGAGCACTACCAGTGGCAAATAAGAAGTCCTTGTCAACCTTGACACTCACATTCCATATCTTTGTGCCACCTGGAATGTTCATTTTCAAATATTAGTCATTTTTTTAGCAACTCCACATAAAGTAATGGTGCAACATACCTGCATTGCAAGACTGGTCAATCAACTCCACATCTCTTCTCTCCACATAAAAACGTTAGTTTATGTTGTGTACTGAGGTACTGCTCAGCTGCCAAACACACTGCTCGTTCACTCCTGGCAAACTTGATCGGTCGTTTGCCTGTCTGCCCACTCGCTCGGCTACTCAACCCCCTTCCCCCAGTTAGCTCCCTCACTCAGTCACATACACTCACTCACCCACCTGATCACCTTCAAGATTATTTTTTCCACTGACCACTCAGTCAGTTTTTTCAAAACTTCCAGATGTACATCTCAACACTAGACATGGCTACTTGGAACTCTACAACTGGTGATCACTAGCTCGCTCGCTTCCAAAACTGGAAGTAGTCCGAAGCGCATCTTTTGGATCCACATTGCAGAGCTCGCTACACAGCCATCCTGTTTTCCTACTCTTGAATGTTCTCCTAATTCAAGAATTAAAAGCTTTCACCACCACTAAAAAAAACCTGGCTTACAACCCAACATTAATTGAAGTCTAAAAAAATCCCTTCCATCAAGGTTCCTTTTTGACTTTACATACTGAATTCATACCATGAAGGTATTAGGAGGGTTCTAGCATACACTTAGGAACATATGAACATATGACTAACCCAGCAGAATAAGGCAATTGGATCAATTAAGTCTGTTTGTATTTCAGGATCCTCAGCATCAGCTACTGACCCTTCCCCCCTCCACTCTGTCCACTGCTCTCGACCCTTTCTGTTTCTCTTATATTTGTTTCACCCTCTCTTGATACTGTCCACTGTGTTCAGTGAAACTACCTCCTCAGAAAACCCATACCAACCTGCCACTGCCGTCTCCATGAAGAAGTGCCTCCTAGCCTCTCTCCTAATCCTCCCCCTCCCAACTGATAAGTCCCTTCATGTTTTGGTTCCCACTAAGCTTGAAGAGACCCTCCTTAGCCACCCTATTCCTTTCAAATACTTGAAGGTCTCAACATATCCCCAGGAGTACATGTTCAGGGCCTTCAACATCTCCTCATATGTCCTACCCTGTTGGCCTTGATCATTTTAGTTGCCCTTCTTTGGGCTGTCTCCAGAAGGTTTATGTCCTTTCTAAGGTGTGGGCACCAGTACTGTACACTGTACTCCAGATCCAGCCTCACTAATGACCTGTACAGGGGCACTATTACCTCCTCCTGCCTGTGGCTGATCCCCCCAGCAATGCAGCCCAACATTTTATTTGCCTTTGTTGCTGCTTCCTATATTGCATGGAGTGTTTCAGATCACTAGTGATCATCACTCCTGGGTCCTTCTCCCCTTCTAATGCAGATACCCAGACCCTGCCCAGATGGTACTCAGTCCTCAAGTTTTTGGCTCCAATGTGCATAACCTTGCATTCTTTGCATTGAGGTCAAATTGCCAAATCCCAACCCCCCCCCAGCTTTTCCAGATCTTCTCTTAGATCTTGTGTCCCTTCTGCTGTATCCACCCTCCCACAGAACTTGGTATTGTCCGTAAACAGGCAAATGTTGCCCTTAATGCCAGCTACAATATTGTTGATGAAGACAATGAACAGCACCAGTCCAAGCACTGAGCCCTGTGGGACCCCACTGGTGACCTCCATGGTGCTGGAGAGCTCACCTCTCACCACCACACTTTGAGTCCTGCTCCTCAGCCAGTTTTCCATCCACCTGGTCAACTTCTCTCCAACTCTTAGATTCATCAACTTCTTGATCAACTTCTTGTAGGGTACAGAGTCAAAGGCCTTGCTGAAGTCCAAGTAAAGGATGTCCACTGCTTGGCCCCTCTCTATTGTTTTAGTGGCACAGTCAAATAAGTGAATCAGGTTTGTCTGACACGACCTCCATACCATAAACCCGTGTTGCCTCTCATCCTGAAAAACATTGTTATCCAGATACTCTTCTAACCTTTCCTTGACTATGATCTCTATCAGTTTGCTCACAACTGAGGTCAGACTGACCAGTCTATAGTTCCCTGGGTCATTTTTGGTGCTACTGTTAGGGAGGAGCACTACATGTGCTGTTCTCCAGTCCTGCAATACTGTGCCCAACTCCAGGAACTACTGAACAGGTCAGTTAAGGGATCTGCAAGCACCTCTGTCAGCCCTTCAGCACCCTTGGGTGTATGCTGTGTGGGCCTGGGGATTTATCTACCCTCAATGCTAGCAATCCTGTCCTCACCCTATCCACCTCTATCAAAACATCCATGCACCCTCCTCCCTTCTCCTCTCCTTCCCCCTAGCGGCACTGGTCTATCTCTCGCTCTCTCTCTAGTGAAGATAGAACATCTCTAGTATCATAGAAACATAGAAACATAGACTTTGATGGCAGATAAGGACCACTTGGCCCACCCAATCTGCCCATTTCCCTACCTATTGGATAAGCTGCAGATTCTAGTTAACTAACTGCCTACTTCCTGCAACCCCCCACTATAATTGCCTTATGTGTGTCCCATGCATGTTTGAATTCTCCCACTGTTTTAGACCCCACAACCTTTCCAGGAAGGCAGTTCCATGCATCCACCACTCTTTCCGTGAAAAATAATTTCCTCACATTACCCCTGAGCCGTCCCCTCTCTAACTTTAAATTGTGCCCCCTTGTTCTTACACATCTCTTTTTCTGAAAGATGCTACCCTCTTGGACTTTGTTGATTCCCTTGAGGTACTTAAAAGTTTATATCATGTCCCTTCTGTCCCTCCTTTTATCAAGGGTATACATATTAAGCTCTCTCAGTCTCTCTCTTCATATAGTTTCTGATGTAGACCCTGCACCATTTTAGTTGCCCTCCTCTGGACTGCTTCCATTCTGTCTATGTCCTTGCATAGATGAGGTCTCCAAAACCACATGCAGCACTCCAAATGGGGTCTCACCAACTGTCTGTACAGAGGGATAACCACTTCCCTTTTTCTACTTGTGATGCCCCTCCCTATGCATCCCAGTATCCCCTTGGCTCTCCTTACTGACTTCTCACATTGCTTACCCACCTTTAGGTCATCTGATATGACCACACCCAGATCCCTTTCCATTATTGTTGTCGTTAGTACCTCCCCTGCTATTGTGTACTCTTCTCCTGGATTTTTATTTCCCAGGTGCATTACTTTGCACTTCTTTGCATTGAATCTAAGTTGCCATATGTCTGGCTATTCCTCCAGCCTTGCCAAGTCCCTTCTCATCTTTTCTACCTCCCCTTGTGTATCAACTCTTGTCACAGATCTTTGTGTCATCTGCAAATGGGCATACCTTTCCTTCCAGACCCTCTGCAATGTCACCTATAAAGACGTTAAAGAGGACTGGACCCAGTACTGAGCCCTGAGGTACTCCACTAGTAACCCCCCTTTCTTCAGAATGTGTTCCATTCACTATTACCTTCTGTGTCCTGTTGTGCAGCCAGTTTGCTACCCAGGCTACCACCCTGGGACCCACTCCCAGGCTGGCTAACTTGATTATTAATCTTTTGTGCGGGACTGTGCCAAATGCCTTGCTAAAGTCTAGGTAGGCCATATCCACAGACCCTCCCTGGTCTATTACTTTGGTCACCCAGTCAAAGAAATCAATTAAATTCATCTGACATGACCTTCCTGCTGTGAATCCATGCTGCTTTGGGTCCTGTGCCCTGCTGGCCTCTAGGTACTGAACAATTCTTTCTTTCTTTTCCCCACCACTGAGGTCAAACTAACAGGTCTGTAGCTTCCTGCTTCTGCCTTGCTCCCACTTTTGTGAAGGGGAATCACATCTGCCCTCCTCCAGTCCTCAGGTACCACCCCATCTTCCCATGATTTGTTAAAAGGTGTGGTTAGTGGTGTCACTAGGTCTTCCCTTAGCTCTTTTAGGATTCTAGGGTGAATCCCCTCAGGCCCCATTGCTTTGTCCACCTTGAGTTTTAGGAGTTCGTTCAGCACTCTTTCTTCTTTAAATGTACTGGTGTCAACCCCACTACCCAGAGTGCTTCTACTGTTTGGTTTAGGTAACTCCACCTCTTCCTCTTTTGTGAATACTGAGCAAAAGTATTCATTCAGTATCTCTGCCTTTTCACTGTCTCCCTCTGCCCACCTCTCCTCTCCTTTATTAATCTTCACTATTCCTCCCTTAACCTTTTTATGCTCCCTAATGTACCTGTAAAAGGTTTTATCCCTCTTCTTAACTGAGTTGGCTATCTTTTCCTCGGTTTGGGCCTTTGCTTGTCTGACTGCCTTCCCCACTTCTTTCTACTTTAATTGATACAGTTCCCTGTCATGCTCCTTCTGTAATTCCTTGTACTTTTTGAATGCAGCCTTTTTCTCCTTAACCTTCCCTGACACCTCTTTTGAGAACCATAGTGGTTTTTTATTCCGCTTTGCTTTCTTTATTTGTTTCACACAAAGGCTTGTTGCCTCTATGATGGCAGTTTTGATTTTTCTCCATTGTTCTTCCACACCTCCTTTCTGGCCATTTGCTAATGCATTCCTCAGGTATTCACTCATTATGCCAAAGTCAGCCCTTCTAAAGTCCAGTATTCTTGTCTTTGTATGACTTGTCTCCATGGCTGTGTTTATTGTGAAGCACACTGTGCAGTGGTCGCTTGTTCCCAGATGTCTACTGACTTCTAAATTTGTGATCCTCTCTCCATTTGAGAGTACCAGGTCTAATATTGCTCCCTCCAAGTGGGTTCCACCACTAGCTGTCTAAGGCATGCCCCCTGTAGGGCATCGAGAATGACCCTGCTCTTGGATGTAGCTGCAGTCCATGTCGTCCAGTTAACATCTGGCATATTCAGGTCCCCCATCAACAGTAGCTCCCCTTTTTCAGCCATTTTGAGAATGCCCTCTATCATTTTTTTGTCCATTTCCTCCTCTTGAGACGGGGGTCTGTATACAACCCCTGTGCGGATTGTGATGCCATTCCCTGTCTCCAAGGTGACCCAGAGTGCCTCTTGTCCTCTCCCTTTACTTTTTAGTTCTGAAGCTTTGATCCCTTCCCTTATGTAGATAGCTACTCCACCTCCTCTTTTACCCTCCTTGCCCCTTCTATAGATTGTGTACTGTGGTGTGTTGATATCCCAGTCATGGTTCTCCGTGTACCATGTTTCTGTGACTGCCACAATATCCAAGTGTTCCTCTTCCATCAGGGCTACTAGCTCTGGAAGCTTGTTTCCCAGACTACGGGCATTGGTACTTATTGCCCTCCATTTAATGTTGGCTTTATCATTTTTTACCCCATCCCTGCTCTTATTGCCCTTGTCCATTTTTCCATTTACCCCTGTCCTGGCCTCTGTCAAGCTCTGTACCTCAGTGTTTACCCTACTACCTGCCATGTTTTGTGGGGGGAGGTTTGAACTTTCCTGTTTCCTATCAGCACCTCCCCCCTTGGCTAGTTTAAAAGTTTGCCAAGGAAGCCTTTAAACCTGTCACCTAGGAGCATGTTTCCCTTCCTGGACAGATGCAGACCATCATGCCAGTATAGACCTTCATCTCTTCAGGTGGACCCCCAGTCCCCAATGAAGCCAAAGCCCTGTGCTCTGCACCAGTTTTGCAACCATTTATTAAACTGCATGGTGTGCAGTACCCTAGCCTCACCCTTGCCATAGACTGGCAGCACCTCTGAGAAGGTTACCGTGCTGGCAACCTGTCTGAGGCCCTTCCCCAACTCCATAAATTCATCCTGCACTGCACTGATCTCATGCCTAGCTAGGTCATTTGTCCCGAGGTGGACAATGATATCTAGTTTCCTCTCCTGTGATACTGCTTCTGCAATCCTGAGGATTTGCTTCCTGTCCTTCCAAGCCATAGCACCAGGCAGGCACCTTACTTCCCTCTCCTCTCCTGTCCTCTCCCTTCCCCAGGTCTACACCCCTAACAATTGAGTCCGCTATCAGAAGCTGCTTCTTTCCCCTGTGGTGTCCCTTGCCACTCTTTTGTGGGTCTCCCTTGTGGATGTCCCCAGCATTCTTCTTCGTCTCCACTGAGGGTGCCATCATAGAGGAACCTTGATTTGCCAGACTGACATATGATTTGTGTAGAGGTACAACTCGGGGTCTATGTCTCTGTTCCACCACCCTCACCCTTCCAGAACCTACTGTGGTCCATCTGCTCTTCACCCATGGCAACCTCTGAGGCAGTGGTTGTGGAACTGATGCTGTTTGGGTGGGAGAGGCCAAACAGAATTACTCATTCAGTACCTCTGCTTTGTTCCCATCCTCCTCCACCCACCCCTTTACTGAGCCTAACAATCCCATTGTTCTTGTCCCTTTTTTTGCTAATATAGGGAAAAAAATGACTTTTCCCTCTTTTTAATTCCCTTAGCTAGCCTACAGTTCCTTCTGAGCTTTAGCTCGCTGGACTACCTTACCTGCTATGCTAGTCATCTTCAGGTAGTCTTCACTGTCTTTCTCCCTCTGGGTCCTACTGAATTTCTTGTAGACTGACCTCTTATCCCTTACTGCTTGGGCAACCTCAGTGTCAAACCAGCTGGGTGCTTTGCCCCTCGAGTTCTTCCCTTTGAACCTAATGCACTCAGCTTGTGGCAACCAGTATTCCCTTCTTGATGATGGACCACACCACCATTTGTCCACCCCCATATCCACTCAGATGCTTGTCAGATGACTCCTTAGCAGCTTACCCATCTTTCTGAAGTCTGCCTTTCTAAAATTCAATATTTTAGTCTTAGTGGGGGCTTTTTCCCTGCCCATGACCAACCGGAACGACACTGTGTGATAGTCATGTTCTGATTTCTGATGGTAATCAGAACAGCACTACATCAAAATGTTTAATTTGTTCATAGTGGGTGTGGCCAGAGAGCAGGGACTTTAAACACTTTAAAGCCTCAAAAGTCTGTTTAGGAGTGAGATACAATGTAATGAAAACATTGATTTTTTTTTACCAAAATGCATTACTTCTTTGCTTTTCAAAACCATTAATTTAGGGTGAAACTCATTTGGTAACACAACTCAGCATGGGATGCCTATAGAAACAGAATTTGCCAGCAAATAAGGACCGCTTGGCCCACCTAGTCTACCCATGTTCCCTGCCGACAGTATTACCACAGATCCTACTTGATCTCTGGTCCATTCTCCCTCCTTCCCTCTCTTCCTTTCTCCTAAGACTCCCTTATGCCTGTCCCATTCATTCTTAAACCGCACTACTGCTTTTGCCCCACCACCTCTGCTGGAAGGCTATTCCAGGAATCCACCACTCTTTCTGAGAAAAAGTACTTCCTCACATCTCTCCTGCATCTACCCCCTCCAGCTTCATAGCACGTTCCCTTGTCATTAAGCATCTTTTTTCTGAAAGATACTTCCCTCCTGTACCTTACAGTATTTACCCCTGTGAGGTATTTAAAGATCTTTATCATATACCCCCTCCTCTCTTCTAGGGTATACATATTGAGGTCCTTTAGTCTCTCCTTGTAGGGCTTCTGATGCAGGACCTGCACCATTTTAGTTGCCCTCATCTGGACTGCCTCCACTCTGTCTATGTCCTTCTGGAGATGCAGTCTCTAGAACTGGACACAATACTCTAGGTGGGATCTTACCAGTGATCTACACAGAGGCAAAACCACCTCCTTCCTTCTATTGGTGGTACACCTCCCTATGCACCCCAGCATCCTACTAGCCCTCCCAACTGCCTTCTCGCACTGCCTGGCCACGTTTAGGTCATCAGATATGATTACCCACAAGTGTCTTTACTGCTTAGTGGTTGCCAGTACCACCCTGCCCATTTTGTACTCTGTCCTCAGGTTTTTGTGCCCAAGGTGCTTTATTTTCACTTTTTCACATTGAAACCTAGCTGCATACCCTTGACCACTCCTTGAGCTTTCTTAGGTCACTGCTCATCCTTTCCACACTCCCTGGAGTGTATAACCTATGGCAGATTTTGATGGCATCCACAAAGAGGCAGACCTTCCAATCTAGCTCCTCTGCAGTGTCCTTTTAAAGACATTAAAGAGGACTGGTCCCAGCATTGATCCCTGAGGAACCCTGCTGGACACCCTCACTTTTTCAGAGTGAGCTCCATTTACAACCACCTTCTGTTGCCTATTCCCTAATGAATTTCTTATCTAGTTTACCACCTTTGGACCCACTCCTAAGCTACCTAACTTGCTTACTAGTCTCCTATGTGGAATGGTGTCCAAAGTCTTACTGAAATCTGTGTAGGCCACATTCATCACTCTACCCTCCATCCTGATCCAGTTTCCCATATAAATCTGTAAAGCTTTACTGCCATGGATTATATGTTACCACACTCCTCGTGTGTTTAACTCTTCACACACTGCTATTCATACTTTATGTTATATTATTACTGTATAGAACTTGGAGCAGAGCACAAGATCTTATGTGTTAGCTGAAAAGGACCCAGTGGACCCAGCAAGGAATTCTGATGAGAGCAGGGATCGAGATTCATGACTCCAGCCATGTTAGAAAAAATTGCTGGAGGCAGTATCACACTGAGTATCAGTACAGAACCAAACTTGTTGGGTACTGTCAAAACAATTTTGGAAGCACAAATGTTACTCTTTTCATGCTTCTGTATAGATTTTGTTATTCTGTTATCAGATGCTAAAAACACATTCACATATGTGTTCTACTGTCAGAAAATGAGACAGCCAGAAAGTGGAAAAATTAATGTTCTCATGTTCTCATTCTTGTTCTCCATGTTGAAGAAGCAAAACATATATTTTATTTATTTATTTATTGAAGTAATCAGTTTTACAACCTTTGAGTCAGAGACTCGTTTACAAAGGTACCTTGTCATGTGGGTGGGGGAGACAACAATAAGTGCAGTTATAGACAGAGGTTACATACAGGTGAGATACATACATACGTTGAGTTACACTCTATATAGGTATATGCTGTAGCCTGACTAAAAAAATTTGATTTGTTTTTATGTGCGAGGTGGCTAAACCATAACTCAAGAGTGGTAGAGCCACGAGTCAGTTATAAAACTCCTGCCCTCACACAAGTGATAATAAATTGCATAATCTGAGTCAGCCTGTTGCATATTTGATTTATACAACATCCATTTACATTTTTTGTTATACAGCTTTATCCTCCATAACTCCTCCCAGTGGCCCCCATCTAATCAACCCCCTCCAGCCCCGTCACCCGTCCCCTCTGAAATCTTACCTTCACGCCATCCTGGCCTTCAGGACTTGGCTTGCCCAGCTACAGGTGTGGAGCCTGTGGGGGTCGATCATCATCTTGCAGCTGTGAGGTGTTTTCCTCCATTTTTGCCACAACCCTCCCCACTGCTGGGGCATGACATGTCAACGCACATACGTGGAGGCATACACATGCTGCGGAGTCCCATAGGACCCACCCTTCATTGATGTGCCCATCCCATTCTACCCTCAGGCCTCCACCTGGGGGCAGTTAATCAGTGGGACTGCCAAGTCACCCTCCCCGGGAGAGGAGAGGAGAGGAGAGGAGAGGAGAGGAGAGGGAGAGGAGAGGAGAGGAGAGGAGGCTGTCCTCTGGATGCTCGATCCTCTCCCTCCCTGCCTGACCCCCTGCAACCCACTGACACAGGTCACCAGCGTGGCAGGGAGTAAGACATAATACCTCAGCCCTCCATGCCACTGGGCTGGCACATCCATTAACTAGTTATAACATTTAAATCTTTTGTTTGTATTAAGATTTAACTAGCTTTGATTTCAGCTGCTGGCTTCAGTGCTGCACGTGGCTGCTGTGATGTCACCAGCAATGTGAAAGCTGTTCTCTGATTGGTTCAGTGTTCCTTTATGATGTACCCAGCGTTGCTAGATATCAGCTGTGGCATGCCCCAAAATGCAAGATACTATGATATTATGTAAGGTGGTCCTGAACATGTCATTTTTATTTGGTGGCATTCCTTTATACACCTGTTGTATAAAATAAAGGATGTCTGATTTTATGAAAATGCTCATGGGGACAGTGCTGAATATGAACTAGGGAATACACTATGCTTGAACTCTAGCCCCTAAGAAATATGTAAAAAAAAATGCCAATTTCAGTTCACTTTACTAACAGGAATAATATAAATACAGCAAATGAGAAGGCTGGATAAAAATAAGAAAAATGGGGAAAAGATGGAGGGAAAATTAATAAACACATGAATAAATGATAATTCAGCAGTAACTGGGAAAGCACCAGCCCCCTTCTGTTCCCTTCCTTTTTTAATCTTTACTGGGTAAGCCAGTGCAGCATGTAGAACACAAAAATCTAAATATGTACAGATGCCAGCAGTATATCATTAATTCGGGTGTACAAGAGGCATAGCTATAGTACAGTCTGTCAGATCATCTCAGCTATAGATCCCAGCATGTAACCCCATGTAGTCAGAAAACACATCCCTTACATGCTACACATCCTGTTTATATCTGGCTGGGTAGCCCAGATGATTTCCATTCACAGCTCTTTCCCAATAGTTAACGTTACTCCAGAATTTTTCCCTTTCTTTTTTTTTAGTCCATTTTTTATCTCCATGGTTGTCACTGACCTGCCCCTGTCTGAGCAAGTCCTCCAAGCCCCATCACCCTACATCCCTGGGACTTACTCTGGTGTCCTTGCCCCAGCACATGGTGGGAGGTGCCCAGTCATTGGTGCTGGGCCTGTAGGTGTTTTTCTTCCATTTTGTTCCTGGCCCAACATGCGTGCAGTGATACAGTGTGCATGGTCTGCATCCGTAGAGATGCCCCTGGTGTCTGGGTGTCAGGCCCCTTCCTAAGCAGTCCTGCTGTACTACCACCTAGTCTCCTCTAGGTGGCACCTGACCAGCAAGACATGCATACCCCCAAGGAAGGAGAGCTGTCTAAGGGATGTTCAATCCACCTTCCCATGGCCAGACCCTGGGTGTACACTAAAGATTACCACCATCGCCAATGGCTACAGTAAATTGAATTCTGCTCATTTTGTTATGTTCCCACTTTGGCTAAAGTATTTGAGCGTTATGAATTTTTACTGTTTGGTTAAGTTGATATATTGGCTAATACAGTTCACATGTGACTGAAGGTTTGGTGCATTTGAGCCACAATGGCTAAGATTTTATTTAGATCAGATCTTAGCGCCCACCTAGAGACCCCAAGCAACTCAAGTCTGTTCTCGAAGCCAAGTTGCCAGTGTAGCTGATGCTAGCTCTACCTCTGTGCTACTGGGACAGCTTAGAAACATAGAAACATAGAGTTTGTTGGCAGAAAAGGACTGCTTGGCCCACCAGCCTGTCCGGTTGGTCTCTGCCTAGTCTGTCTCCACAAACTCTAACTGGTCTCTGGTGACCCTCCCTGCCTATTTACAATACTGCTGTCTATCACATGCATGCTTGAAGCCCCCTGCCATTTTTGCCTCTCCCACTTCCACTGGCAGTCTGTTCCAGGCATCCACCACCCTTTCAGTGAAGTAATACTTCCTCACTTCCCTCTTAAACTTTCCCCATTCCAGCTTCATTGCATGCTGTCTAGTCCTAGTGCTCTTTCTCATTTGAAAGCGACTCCCCTCCTGCACCCTGTTCACACCCGTAAGGTATTGGTAGGTCTCTATCATGTCCTCACTTGCTCTCCTCTCTTCTAGGGTGTACACACTGAGATCTCTCAGTCTTTCCTCGTAGGCCTTTTGAAGTAATTCCTGCATTATTTTAGTTGTCCTCCTCTGAATTACCTTCATCCTACCTATGTCCTTTCTGAGATGTAACCTCTAGAACTGAACACAGTACTCCACGTGGCATCTCACCAGCAAGCAAAAAGTGGTAACGCCACCTCCCTCCTCCTACTGCTGATACCTCTCCCTATACATTCCAGCATCCCACTGACCCAACCCACTGCCTTTTCACACTGCCCTGTGACTTTGAGGTCACCAGATATGCTAACCCCAAGGTCCCTTTCCTGCACAGTGACTGCCGATACCTCCTCCCGTCCTGTACTCAGCCCCTGGGTTCCTATGCCTTAGGTGTATGATTTTGCACTTTATGGCACTGAACCCCAACTGCCATGCTCTTGACCACTCCTTGAGTTTCCCAATATTCCACTGCATTCTCTCCATCCCCTCCTGAGCATCCTCCCTATTACAGATTTTGATGTCGTCTGCAAAAAGGCATACCTTACCTTCCAGGTATTTTACAATGTCACTTACAAGGACATTAAAGAGAACTGAGTACTGTACACCCAGTATTGAGCCCTGTGGCACCCCGCTGGTCACGCTTCCCTCATTAGAGTGGGTGCCATTAACCACTACCAAAGATTACTGATTCATAAGAACCATAACCACAGAAGACAAAAGTACTTGAACCCTCAATCTTTTGAACAAAAGTCAGACACCTTTATCTATTAGGCCACTTTGTCATAATTTTCTTCTCTAATATTAGGTGCTTGCTAAGAATCAAACAGTTTTTTTTTTTTTAGAGAGCAAATTTGTGTAACCACCTAGAGTCAAACCTTTGACCCTTTGCTTTTAAAGTCAAGACATATCCAATGTGCCACAGGAGCTTCATGTTCTTACCTTTGTTATATGACTCAGTAAGATTTGCTTCATTTGCCCTGTATAAACTACTTCTTGCCATCTGAATTGCACTGTGTGTGGAAATGCCAGTAATCTGAATTGCACTGTGTGTGGAAATGCCAGTACAATTCATGGGACACTTGTCATTGTCAGCAAATGAGTGTGAATGTATGTTTAAGTGATAACACAAAATAGGGCACGCAGTCGCAGTCTGATATATGCATGCTCCAGGTATGTTGTGAGGCTGGTGGCAAAGTCAGGTTGCCTTCAACAAACTGAGTAGTGTGTACATCTGACAGCAGCTGGACACCCTGAACTGTGTTATCACAAATAAGTGCAAAATTAATGTATAGGGAAAAATGCATGACAAAGCTGCAGGCATTTGGTCATTGGGAATACTGCATAGTCATATGATGTGTTTGCACCAACAGTAGATTGGGATTCTTAACCATTTTATATGCCGTCCCGCTGGCGCAGAGGTTGTATTTCCATCTGCAACTCTGGTGCCCCAGGTTCGAGATCAGCCTTGGGACGTTGGAGGGCCGGTCAGAGGAAGAAGGATTGAGTGGCCTTGGGACTGCTCTCCTCCTCCTCTGGGAGGGGGGTGCGACTGATGCATGATTGACCCCCAATGGTGGCCAGGGAAGTACAGCTGCTGGTGCCAGAGCTGTCAGGGAGGTGTGCTGGATGTTGCATGTAGTGCCCTACACCATACCTCCTGGGGAGTCATAATTGAAAAATCCAGCTGCCGTCCCTCTGGCTCTGTGCTGTCCTTTGGGGACACTCAGCCGGTGACTGAGTGAGTTTCTGTTGGTGCAGCCCAACCCTGTGGCTGGAGGGGCCAAATGTGCCTGATGGCCCTGTCCAGATAGGGTAAGCCTGGATGGATCGCAGCTCTGAGGCAGTCCTGGGGTGGGCAGTGTTCAGGGGAGTTGGGAGCTGAGCTCCAGGAGGTCTAGCACCCCTTAAGCATAGTAAATTAAAAACAATGTATAAGTGGACTGTGTTGATGACAGAAACTGTTTGTGTGGACAGTCGGCTGGCTGACAGCATCATCCACTGGTAATAAATGTATAGCCATTTTGTCAAATTACAAATCATATGCTCATACAGATACTAGAACACCACTGCCAGAACAATAGTTTCCCTGACAGTTTGTTTGGGCATCATATTCGAATTAGAAATCACAGTGACTAAGCAGCTCTTTTGTGAAGTGGGTCAGGCTTCTTGTTCTAGAGTCCACAGATTGACTTTCAAAACAAACCTGAGAGCAGTCCCAAAAACCATGTCATGTCAGCTGACAAAGAACTATTTTTAAAAAATATGTAAAAGTGACAGACACCCCTGCTGGAAAAGTGGAACATTACATTTTTACCATCACTGTACATAAAACTCTCTTAACGCTCAGCACTGATTGGTCATATTAGTGCTGATGATGCATAACATAAACTACAAGCTGTTATTCTGTATTACATTTAAAGGGACACTGTCAATCCATTCTGCATTGTATTATTTCTAGTTGAAAACCCAAATGTTATGATTGCATACATTCTCTAAGATTCACTGAAGTTGCTGATTGATTTATTTGCTTCCTTTCTTAGTTGAATTGAAATATATGCTAATGTCACAATTATACCCAACCTTGTTTTGTTTTAAATCCTTGATCTACTCTTATTGCATACTTCATGAACACTAGGAACCACCCCAAACAGTGCAGTCACTCTTGATGCAACAGTCTCCTCTCCTACCACTGCACACTGTACCAGAAGAATTCTGATTACGGACATGAATAAACATTGCAAAGTAACAAAAATCTGGATGATGTCTCTGAGTGTAAAATATAAAATTAAAACTTATCTTTTACAAAATAAAGTAAAATCTTTCAGTAATTTCATTTCGGTGCCAGTGTTGGGATTATTACTGTTATGTTTACAATGTCTCTCTTGTTGTTATTATAATCTGCTATTTCAGTCTTGTAACAAAGCTTGTATAATTGGAAAAAATCGCAAACATGTACTGAATGCTGGGATAAACCCATGGGAAACACTTCTGAAGTTAAGTTAGCCTGCAGCAATAAGAGAAAGTTAGAAGCAAAGCATTTCAATGGGTGCAAATGTCAAATTTTGATGGCTAGCTTTTAAATTGTCAAAACCTGACAATTCCATCAATTTGATGGATAGCTTTTGACTTGTCAAAATTTTGACAGTGTGCTGCAGAAATACATTTTGGACTTTAATGGCTGTCTCCGCTCTTATTGTAATAGTATGTTGTCAGTCTGTGTCTGGTAAGTCAGGTGATACTAAGCAGGCTAGGTGGTTTCCTGGCGACTGCAGCTGGTAATTGTTAAGAATACAAGGACATAAAGAAATCAAACTTTTACAGAATAGTCACATACATTTCTTAAACTTCTTTAGGAATACAGAATAGTCACATATATTATCTTCTCTAGGGACTAACCAGCTCTTAAAACATACATTATATATCATTCTGTCAGTCTGTATATCTATCTATCTATCTATCTACTATCTATCTATCTGTCTACCTGCTTACAGTTTTATCTGTCCAGCTGTCTGTCTGTCCATCTGTCCATATATCTATCTATCTAGTTAGCAGCATCTACAGTATGACTCCCCAGGACAAACCACAACCTTCTTCCCGATGCCCTGTCTTTCCTGTCCTCCATTTCTTCCTCTGCTGAACTCCTGATTCTTGGGATGTTAATGTTAACTGGCTGTCCCCTATTCCTAATGCTACCATCCCCAAAATGTAATTTGTCACCCTCAGACAGCTCATTAGCAAGCTCAGCCCCCTCAATCTCCATATCAGTAACCATTCCCTAATCCACTGGGTCCTCCCCTCTCATCGCCCCACTATATTCTTGATTCTGACTGGTACCCTCCCGGAATCTCTCAGTGACTATCAGATGGTGTACAGTGTCTGCAAGATCTGCTGCCCCACCAAATACATCTGGGTCAGGTCAGTCAGGTTCTTTGGAGGGGTTGGGGCTGTGCTTGTCTGTAACTTCCACAATAATCTACTTAAAGGTATGTTATCAATATTTGTAGTACAATCTCCATTTTTGTGCATATTTTGTGAGTACTCTTTTTGTTTGGTTGAGTCATTGAGGCCTCTTGACCCTCCCTCCCTCCCTCCCTCCCTGATGATCTTTTAAATACTACTTGGTCCCCATTACAATGTCCACTGATATAAATGTGACCCTATCCCAGTTCTAGACTATATTCACTGCACCATGGGACACACATTTCCTTGTTGGGAGGTCTCATGTCCAAGGGTCCCACCTTCCTTGGTGTCTCACTTGCTGTCTCACTACCCCCCTGCTGCAAACGGATCTCTACTTATTCTGTCCATCTAGTTATTTTGTTAGGCACTTATGTCTCATTTGAAATTGCTTCATCTGCTCTTTAATCCAATTGTTGTTTGCTACATGTGTTTGTTGTCAGAGAATTTGGTACTGCTTATGAACTCTTACTTATCTTGTTATATGCTTATGTATTGATTAATCTTGTTTCTGTCTGTATTTTGTTTTTTCCTGTACACAAAAATGTATTCCCTGTTTATCGTTATATGCTTATGTATTGATTAATCTTGTTTCTGTCTGTATTTTGTTTTTTCCTGTACACAAAAATGTATTCCCTGTTTATCGTTATATGCTTATGTATTGATTAATCTTGTTTCTGTCTGTATTTTGTTTTTTCCTGTACGCAAAAATATATTCCCTGTTTATCCCTCCTCATTGTGATCTCCCGGGTCGTGCCTGAAAATAGTTATGTCTTGGCTATGGTACTTACCCGGTAAACAAAAACTAAATAAAATAAAATAAATACTGTAGAGCTCATCAACCAGATAAAAGCCCATGACTCTACCTGGCATCTCCACAAGGCGTCTGGCTCCCCTGATGACTTTCTGAGATATAAAACAGCTATGCAATGCCAATTAAAAGGCCACCAGAGAGAGCAAAACAAATGACTTCTCTTCAGGACATCAGGAAAACCTTAATTCCCAAGCAAAGTCATACCTTGAAATCATGACATAATTTCAAAAACCAAGCTTAAGAAGAGCAATGTAAGGGTTAAACTGCATCAAATGTGGTCAGCTGGTCAGTAGCCAATAGTATCTTCATTTCTGACAGATGCAACCAACGTTACAGAAAGAACACTTCATTACAGAAGAACACTTCGTCCTTGTTCATGACGGTCCCAGTTGTTTTTGTCATTGCAGTGACACAAGGGACACCTGGTTAGAAGCAGGTGTGCTAAGTATGAACTGATATCAGCAGAAGGATGCAGACTACAGGAGACACCTTCCAGTACAGCTGAGGGAAGTGCGAATGCCCTAAACAGAATCAGCTTAGTATTTGCAAATTATTCAATTTCCTGCAGGGGCAGCAGCAAACATAAAGTAATGTGTGCTATTTTACATACTGTATAATGCTACTCTGAGTTTTAAATGGTGGTGTTGTTTTTAATATCTGTTGCAGAATATGTAGCGCTACTTCTAGATAATGAATTCTTATTGTATAGCAAGGTTTTTGTTGTAACCACCAACACAGTTCATCGTTTATAATTAATGAATGGGTAGCATTTTTTATGCACAGATAATAACACTTTTATTCTGCATTACAACCTCCTGGTTTATATTTTCACATATAACTGGGTGATTGTAATCGGCACTTGTCAATCCAGCCTGTGTTAACCTCAGCCCGAGCTAAGTAACCCAAACTCAATCACCCGAACAAACTTCCTCACAGGGAAAGCAACCAGCCAGAAAACATTAGAAAACCTCAGAAAACCACATCAAAACAAAGAAAATAAAACTGACATCCTGTAAAGAAAAAAAGAAAAGAACTATGGAATCCAGATTTGACCTCACAGACATACCTAGCCGGGAAGACTTCATCTCTGAACAAGAAAACAAAAACATGCTGTGAAAAAATGCTGGCTGGTAATTAAATAAAATAATGTACATGTGGGTGCGTGTGACCCAGAATTTTACACACACACACACACACACACACCCGTACATCAATCTATAATTTGTATATTTTATCCTTTTCTTTCTTGTAGCATTTGTAATGCCCCTTATTGGTTGAAAACTTAAAGTAGCTGTATTTGTTGGTCGGCAAAAGATTTCCTCATGTAGGGGTGGATTCCAGGATAGCTGGGGTAACTCGCATACAGTTGTGAGTTATGACAGTCGCCGCAATGCCAGGGACTCTACACTGCATTTCAGAAGTGGCAGGGTCCCGGTACTTGTGACATGCGAGATACACCATGTGTGTGGCAGCAGCCCATGCATGGCATATCGTAGCTGCATGTTGCAATTTGCAGCAAGCAACAGGTGGCCCCCCAGAGCCCCCCCACCCTGGACCACCGCAGAACATATCAGGGGCATGGGGGGACCAGGACAGATGGCACAGGTGTCCGGTGGGCACCTCTGAAATGTATCCTTGGGGGTCCCTCATGATCGGGGGTTTGGGGGCAGGGCTGTGCATGTGGGGGTCAGGGGGACAGCATGGCACCATTGCCATGGTGCTGCATGGCTGCATCCAATGGTGCCAGCCATGGGATGCCACTTAAGACAGCTCCGAACTGTCAGAGGATACCTACGTCAATGCGTGTCCTGGAATGGCAAGTGCGAGTCGCAACAGTAGCCCTCCTGGAATTGAGCTAAGTTGCTGTCACAATCTGCAGTTGCGGCAGGTATTGTGGGCTGTGGCATAACTGCAGTCGTATCTTGCGATTGTCGCAGCCCACAGATGCCGTGGCATAGGTGGCCTCCTGGAATTCCACTAGGCGTAATGCATGGTATAAGTCACAGAATACACCATGGGGATTGGCGTATCCCACCTTACACGGGCGTAGCCCATCTTGGAATCAGGCCCCTAGTCTTTTTTAATGAAAAATGTATTTCTGACATCCTTAGGAGTCATTCTCCTTGTATTTTTAGTTTTCTCAGATATTTTTAAAATAGCTTTTATAGCTAATTGTGTAATTAATGACTAACATCATTAAAGATGGTCTCCCCCCGCAATTTCTAAAAATTTCTCCTGTATGCGGTTACCAGTTCAATGTACAAGCTAGATTCATAACACGGATATATTAGGATGGTGCTGCCACATGTCTCTGATGGTGAACAACACAGCACTGTATCAAGATACCTTTTTTTTCATGGTAGACACGGCACGAGAATGGGAACTTTTAAAATCTTTAAACATCCCAGGAATGAAAGAAAATGAAAAGACAAATGGGTCTATTGATATTTTTGCCAGGAAAATATTATCATTGAATAAAACTATATGGTAGCTAACAGGTACTGTTGCTTTATGAAACTCCGGTCTGAAAAAAACAGCACTGATCAGAGATATTTTTCAGCTTGTTTTTGTGGCATAAACAACTTAATCACCCAATACAGTGGCGGAGATCACCATGATTATGCTTGACAACATTTTTGTTTCTTGGGGAGGCAGTATAATCTAGAGGTTAGAACACTGACCTGTGAACCCAGAAAGCTAGTATATTGAGGTTCGAATTCCCCAGCTAGACGTATTCGCTGTATGACCCTCGGCAAGTAATTTACCCTCCCTCTGCTTAATTCTCTCTCTCCCTCTGTACTGACCCCTTGACCTTCCCACAACCTTTCTGTGTACACATAACGACTACTGCCAATTATTTGTGGACAATAAAAGTAGATAACAGGAAGCAAGGCCTATGATTGGTCAGATGTGATCACCTGACCATGAATTTTACTAGCACAACAGAATAAGTCAGAAATACTTAATATTTTGAACTTTATTGCTCAGTTTATAAAAATCAGAAAAACTATTTTAAAATTGCATTAAGGCACTCCAATGTGTGTGGAAGTGTGTGATGACAGCACTGCCTGAGCACGAAAGGCACTCAGCATTGTCTCATGCCTCACTTTTCCAAGGCATGCCACAATCCCACAATAGCACCTAACACCCACCCTGTCATACCGTATTGCTTAATTGTAAGGCACCTTGGGATACAATGTGCACAAAAAGTGCTATATAAAATCAAATCCTTTTCCCCATGGTGTTAGCAATGTCAATATGTTAGTATGCATAACCATAATCCAGTATATTGTATGTGGAAAGCTCAAAGACCAAAGTTTGTTCCTAAATTTGTTTTTGGTCAACATCTATACATGGACATTGGACAAAGTGGCTTTTAAATGAGAAGTAGAAAAATTCTGATTGGACGTGCTAAATAGATAGCATTCCAGGTACTGATCTGGCTGTGTGTTTTTTAGTTTTTGCAATTTCTGATATCTATAGTTAAGAAGTTTGCCACTCTAAAATGTATTAAAGTCCGTGGCATTATTAATAATTTGATTATTCCTGATTGGTTGAAGACTGTGAGAGACAGAGCTAACATTTGGTCTAAATTTTAAAAATCAAGGTTACTTGATCTATTATAAAAATGTAAAGAAATTAGAAATTTGTGCCAACATAAAATTAGAGCTGCAAAGATGAGTTACTCTAAACAAAGGCCTCCTTCACAAATCCCTGCAGATTTTTGCCAGATGTGTTGTAAAACACTTTGGGATGCAATGCATGCAGTGCTATGTAAACATAAATTCTATGGTATTTTTCAGTCCAGACACTACCAGTTGTTAAAAGTAGCAATGGTACTTAGGTGTGCCAAAGACCATGGCCAACATATTCAGATGAGATGAGCGGCACATCCCTCGATGCGCCCATGCATCTCCAGACCTGCGAGGGCTGTCAGGGGTGTGGCAATATTCAGAAGCCCCCAATAGGCCGGCAAAGCTGACTGTGCCACTGCACAGAATATTACGATGCATGAATGCAAATAACGGGTCCCCCATGCATATGCCATGCATCAATATTCGAACACCCCCTAGCAAAGACACGGCCAGCTGTGCTGGTGCAAAGACAAGTTCCCAAAACCTTAACTTAATTATGTATGAGGCAGGGTGGTGCCCCATGCACCATCCAGGGCCGGACACTTGATCTTCCACTTTGGCCCCAATCACCATAAAGAAAAGTACTGTTCCTAGCCCTGTTTTCATAGTGTAGGGTCCCCTCTCCCCAGCCCCGATCACCATAAAACAAAAAATTATCCTCAGCCCCTTTTCTATAGTGTAGGGTCCCCCTTCCCCTGCCCCAATCACCATACAATAAAATATTTTCCCTAGCCCCTTTTCCATAGTGTAGGGTCCTCCCTCCCCAGCTCTGATCCCCATAAATGAAAATATTTTCCTCAGCCCCTTTTCCATAGTATAAGGTCCCCCCTCCCTAGCCCCAATTAATGTAAAAGAAAATATTATCCCCAGCCCTTTTCCATAGTATAGGGTCCCCCTCCCCAGCCCCAATCACCATAAAAGAAAATATTATCCCCAGCCCCTTTTCTGTAGTGTAGGGTCTCCCCTTCCAAGCCATGATCACTGTAAAAGAAAATATTTGCCCCAGCCCCTTTTCCACAGTATAGGGATTCCCCTTCCCCTGCTCCAGTCACTGTATGAAATAAAATAAGAAACCGATTCCCATTTCCATAGTGCAGTGTCCCCCACCCTCCCATCCTGGTAGGCAGTAACCCCACCCCCACCCCCACATCCTGACCTGTGCGGCAACTGGCACAGCCCTCTTCACCCTGCCATGGCCTGCTGCCAAATGATCTGTTCTCGAGCATGTACAGTAAATAGCATGCGCTCATTGATTGGCGACAACCAATCAGCATGTACTATTTACTGTATGTGCTCAGGTACAGATCAGTCAATGGCTGGCCATAGCAGGGTGAGGAGGGCTTGCCAGTCACCGCAGAGGCTGGGGAGTGCGGGTGGGGGTTTTGCCTGTCGGGTGGGGAGGACACTACACTATGGAAATGGGAATCAGTTTTATTTTATTTCATACAGTGATTGGAGCTGGGAGGGGTGTCCCTCACCTCGTGGAAATGGGGCTAGGGGGAAATATTTTCTTTACAGTGATCAGGGCTAAGGAGGGGAACCCACACTATGGAAAAGGGGCTGGGGATAATATTTTCTTATGGTGATTGGGGCTGGGAGGGGCCACACTATGGAAATGAAGCTAGAGAAAATATTTTATTATACAGTGCTCGGGACCGGGGGGGAGTGCTACACTATGGAAAAGGGGCTGGGGACACTATTTTGTTTTATTGTGATCGGGGCCAGGGAGGACTGGCCCCACACATTCAGCCTGATGCAGCCATGCTAATGAGCCCATAGTGGGCATGCATGAGGCCCCTTTGTACCGTGCATGCCCAATGAGCTCATTTGCATGTTTGAGTTGAATATCGCCCATGGAGGACTCGGCGCACCCAGGTATATGCCATGCATTCCCCCATTGGTGGTCTTCAGCCCCGCACCATATTGCGTCAGAGTTGGTTGGCCCAATTGTTTTGTGTGGTACATCGATTTGCTCATGCATCCAGCCAGTTCTGAATATGAATCCCCATGTCACTATACAGACCGCACCATAGTTGGGCCATGCACATGAAGAGGTAACATTAACCTTCCTTAAACCCATACCTTCAGCTTCAAGAAAAGGGCGAAATGTGGCAACATCAAAAGCAGCCCCCAACTACAGCCAACATCATCCTAAAATATGCCAGAACAAAATCCTCATATGCAGATGATGCTGTGCTCTATATTTCACAGGCAGCACCAGATGCACTTGAAGAATTGATGCAAGCCGACTTTAGCGCAGTGGAAAACTGGTTCCTTAGCTCAAGACTCATGCGTAACTATAGAAAAACAAAAACAATGTTGTTTGCTTCACATCAAAACTGCTTTAAATCCTATCCCTTCAAAATACATAACAACACGCACGAGTTTCTGGATACAATCAATAGCTTTAAGTACCTTGAGGTCACCCTTGACTGCTCTCTTTCATATGGTCTACACATCGACCACGTTGCTAAGGCAGCCAGCACCCGTATAGGCCAGCTTTATCGGCACAGGCATTGCCTCACAGAGATGGCCTTAAGCTTGCTGTTAACAGCTTGTTTCTATCAATCATAGACTATGGCCTGGTTGTTTATGGAGCAGGCATGGACACTGCCCTTAAGAGGATAAAGACTGTCCTAAACAAAGCCTGCAGAATCGTGCTGGGCATACACCACTTGACTCACACCTTTGAGCTTTACTCTAGCACTGGATGGCTAAACCTGAACAACAGGATTCAATAACAGGTTTGTCAGCTAGCTAAAAAAATCTCTCTTGGTCACACCCCCATAGACCTGCAAAAACTCCTCAACTATTCCTCCAACCATAGACAAACCAGGGGGTCCAGCAAAGTGGTCTTCCACATTCCTTTTCATCGCAGTTCACAGGGGCAGTGATCCTTTGATTATCGGGCCTCCCTTTGGCTAAACTCTCTCAGCAAAGAACTAGTCACGGAACAAAAATTAGGCCCCTTTAAAACCAAATTATGAAAGTACTTGGCTACTCTCAACGTGTGTGACTGCGACAGATAACCTTGAAACACCCCGTTTCCCTCCTCCCCTGTCATCCCCCTCTTCTATTTTAATTTCCAACTCCCCAGCTCACTTTTCCTTTTTTGTTTCTCTCTTTGTCTCCTCTCCCTCCCTGATCATCCCTTTCACTGATACCACACTATCATAACCTTCCGGGGCTCCTCCCTCAGTTATTTCTCTCATCCCCTTCCCCTATCACCCAATAACCTGCTTCTGAGCCTCACCTACTTACAAAACCCACTACGTGGATTTCCCTACTGCTACTACTCCCCACTCATGTTACTCACTCTCTACCTCTTCCCTCTCACTAACAGGGCCCCTGGTGTTCTGCGGCAGAATTTTCTGATTTCTGCGGCAGGGCTCCTTGACTTCTGCGGCAGCATTTTCTGATTTCTTCGGCATGATTTATTAATTTATCTGGCAGAATGCAGTCCTGTCATTGGCTAAATATGATGTGATGTCATCGATGACATCATATGCTGAGCATAGAGGAGAGGCTTCAGGATAAACGAGGTGGGAAAGAAAGCGTGACACTATGGAAAAACAGTATATTTATATGAAAATTCACCAAAAGCAATGAATTCTGCGGCACTATATATATTCTGCAGCATGATGCAAATTCTGCGGCAAATTCCACAACCGCAGAACCACAGAATTCCAGGGGCCTTGCTTATAAACTATCCCTCTCTTGAGCTTTACCTGAAGCAAGCACTTCTGTTCTCAGCAGTCTTAGGCTCAAATCCTACCAACCTCTGTGATTAGTCTCTCCCTTTAGATAATTTGTACACTGTTCTCAAATGCTATACTTTGTCTCACCTACAAACTCTTTGTACATAACTATTGATATACAAACTCTTTGCTTGAATTTTTGCCGCTGCATATTACCTGTATTTAAGTGTTAAATGTCTACTGCTGTCTGTACCACTTTTGACATGGAGCCTTTGTAATTGAGCTTGCTAGCTCAAAGGTTTTAATCTGAGAATTCAATAAATAAATAAATAAAATAAATAAGCAAGGGTCAGACTTTTATGAAAAAGTACTCCCCAACTGCCAACAGTTTCTCTTTCCCACAAGATACATTCCATAAGCATAGGCAGTTACTGACACTTCAGCTGCCTCAGAGCAGATACATTTTAACTACTTTTTTAATGCTGTAGTGAGTGAGTAAAAGAGCCGAAGTAATTTAAATGCAGATCAAAAAGACCAGTATGTACAGTGTGATGCGTAAATGATGCAAGTGGGAAGATACTTTCTATTTTATGTGGTTTCTGTAAACACATGTAAGCTTCAAACCCATCACAAAGCATCATGGATATGCAAATTTGCATGTGGTAGTGGGGAACTGACAAAAAAAATTATTTAACTGGTGCTACATTCTGTTTGACATGCCACTACTCAGGCCTCATCACAGACAACTCACACATTAAACATAATAATCTAAACTCTGCACAAAAGAGAGCATATGAGGATTACATATGGAAACTATTGCTTGGCACCTGGAAGAGTTCTTACAAGAAATTATAACTTACATGTTCAGCTCAATTCTTCTTTATTAATGTGAGTTGCAGTGGATAGCATGTCAGGCCATTTTTTCATACCTGTGAAGTAGGAGTGGTAACTCATATCTGTGCTATCAGTATGCTCATCGTATGAGCCCCTCTAATCAATTTCATTATAAAAGGTTTGAGGAAAACATTTTATTTCAGTTATGTTATTTAGTAGCACGTTTCTTTGAAAAGAATATAAGGAAATATACACAAAGGTGCAAACTCATTTTCTGTCTCCTACCTGCCCATCTCAGAGAGCAAAATCCTCTTCTCCCCCCAGGATTGTGAGTCCTTATTTTCATTCCTTTTTTTTTTCATTAGCAATCTCTCCTGCAGCTGAGCACATCTCGTCCAGTCCTTTGACTTCTTCTGAATTCGGAGGTATTGCTTTAAGGAACAAAATTAATTACCCATGACCCTTGGGGGAATAAAAAATATCCTTCTGCATTCGCACAATGTGTGTCAGCTTATATAGCAAATAATTCTCATTCACCATATAACACACCAATCCTCCTTGGTTGGTCAAAAGATCCCAGCAATAGTTTTTGCTGGGGAATCATCTGTTTCTTTTCCTAGTACCTTCCCTATATCCTCCACCAAATCCTCTGGATATATTCCCATTCCAGATTACTTTATGTTCATAGTATGTGTGTGGTCAGATTTCTTTAGTCAAACTTCTGAGTTGCAGAAATGCTGTGATACTGTAAGGGTCTGGTTCCAAGACAAAAATGGTTGTTGAGCTTGTTACCACATATGGTCGTGTGTGTGTATATATGTGTGTGTGTGTGTTTTATTAGTTGTTATTAGTTGTATAGTGCTTTAGGATGTTTTTACATAACTGGTGCTTTATAAAAAAAATAATTGCTTGCATCCTACATGATAGGTGTACATTTTTTTACATGGAAGACTATATTTACGTTTTGAGCTGAAATATAATATGAGTAGAGTAAATTTTTATTCATGTTAATCAGTATGAAAAAAACATGAATATGGTTAAAATCCCCAACTGAGCAGCAAGGCTCATTTACAATGGGTACTATATGCAGTGCAATGTTGTAAATTGCAAAGTACGCAATGTTTAGCATATAAAAAAAATATTACATGCTGGCCTGGTGGCACTGACAGTTGAGGTGTGGAATGCCACATCTCGCGCTATGCCAGCAACCTGGGTTCAGGAACAACCTTGGGTCATCGGGGTGCCAGTGTTGGGGGGGGATGGAGCAGGATCGAGCATACCGATGGGCAGCTCTCCTCTCCTCTCCAGAGGGTAGTGAGGGTGGGTTGGTGCCCCCATAGTTCTGCTCCAACCGGGTGGAGGTCCAGTGGGTAGCATAGGTAGAGAGGGGGTGGCAAACAATTACGGGAGGTGGAAGGCGCTGAGCTTGCACCACAGGGTGCATTGCATGCCTCCACAAATTTGCATGGCTGTGTGCCGGGGCCTCCAGAAAGCAGGTCAGGGGAGAAAAACATGTAAAAACACCTATGTGTTCCCATTGCCAGTTGGCGGGAGGAGGTGACGGGGATCAAATAGCTTAAATAAAAAAATATATATATTACATAATACATATTATATTCACTGACACATACATGACTTACATTACACAAGACAATCTCAATGAGGTACAATTTTTTGAAAACTTTAGAGATTATAGGTAGTAAAGATATTGGTCTATAATTGTTTATTACTGATTTTCACCAGTTTTATAGACAGGTATAACCTTTGCCTTTTTCCATTCTGATGGAAACACACTTGTTTTGAGAGACAAATTGAAGACATATGCTAATGGTTTTGCCAAAACAGGGGCTGCATATTTTAATAAAGCTGTTGGTATTCCATCTAATCCCCTTGCTTTATGAATTTTCAACTTAAGTAGGGTGTTGCAAACTATCACTTCTCCATTACCTGATCATGAAAACCTTTACGATTTATCTTAGTTTCACCGCTTACATTAATTGCCATCTGTGTATTGATTGGGGGTTTGAGCACCAAATTCCCGGCTTCTTTTCCCATGTTCACAAAAAAGTATTAAAACAGATGACTGTATCCAAACCTAGTGCTACCTCCTGACCATTTGCTGTAAAAGAATGGCGTACTCTTGTTGAATCAGATGAGTGTAATAATTTATGTATCAAGCCCCAAAAGTCTTTAGGTTTGTTATCAACTGTTTCTGAAAACTTTGTTTTATGGTATTTTTGTATATAGATATATGCATATATGTGTGTATATATATATATATATATATATATATATATATATATATATATATATATATATGTTATAGTGGCATGGTAGTGCCACTATAGTTAGGGTTGCGTAGCCATTTCTATGTTAAACCTCAAATTTAGCATTTTAATAACTTTTGAACCATTTGTCCAATTTGCCAGAAATTTGGAATGTAGAAAGATTTATCATAGGTCTCTGGATCTGGAAATTTTGTATCAGTTGGGTGTACGGTTGCGGAATTGTAGTGCGGATGACCCCAACACACACTCTGATGCCTGGCGGTGTGTGGAGGGTGGGGGTGGGACCCCTAATGTGGAATTTCCACACTTTTGTCAGTGTGGAAACAACCCTAACTGATGCATTAATGAAGTTTTGCAAAGAATATATGTATATATAATATCTATCTATATATATATATATATATATATATATGTGTGTGTGTGTATATATATATATATATATATATATATATACTGTATGTATGTATATATAACGTACATATATATATATATATATATATATATATATATATATATATATATAGTTTAGTATATATCTATTTTTATTTTTTTATAAATAGGCTGCTCCTAAGTCCACTTTAGCCATACTGGATCCATGCTACTATTCTTTTTGACACTTTGTCCTGGGCTGTCCACCCCACACCCACCACTACTCCCTCTACACCCCCCTTCCTTCCCCCGAAGCCAGGTGCTTAGCTCATTGCTCCTCCTTTATTGCTAAATGCTGTCTAGGCTCTCTCCCCTCTTACCTCTCCTCTCCCCCCTTCCTCCTACAGCCTTCACAACTCTGGCTTTTGCTCCCTAGCACTCCCTTCAAGCTCATCCTCAGCTGGTCAGGCTGCTTTCTCCTACTGCTTCCCTAAACTATGGAACTCTCTCCCCCATCCATCTGCTCTGCCTCTTCCCTTCGCTGTCTCTCCTCTCTTCCCATGACTTCAGCTCTCCCTCCTTCAAATGTTCCTGATCACCACCTCTGCTCCCCACCATCTCCCCCCTTGACTACTCTCTCCCTTTTTACCCTGCACTAGTCCCCCTGCTTAACTCACCCACCTTCCTAGTGTTTATCTCCCACTGCCCCAACCTGCATAGTTCAATGTTGCACCTAATTTTATATCCTCTGCTTTATCCTGGCCTAATGTATATATCTTAAATTGCCAATTGTTATTGATTATCTCTATGCAAATTCTGTGTCTCTTCCTGAGGTAAATGTTTTTTATCAGTTTTGCTTTGCCTTCCGTTACCCATCCCCCCTGATGCATCTGAGCTAGTACTCAGCTCAGTATGTCTTCTTGTTGAAAATTAAAAAAATATATATATATATATATATATATATATGTATATATATATACTGTATATCCATTGCAAAAATTATGTTAATGCAGATATCAGAGTTGAAGAACACAAAATACACAAAATAGGAAAAAGAAAAAAACTTTAGGGTTTTGGGTCTCTGGAGTCTTATCAAATCAGTGGTGGGGTCTTCCTTGAGGCTGTCAACCCTAATGCCCATCCCTTCCCCCCAGCTTATAACCTCTTGTCTGAAGCACAAGGTATAGTTCCAAGCCAGTGCCTTATAGTGATAGACTGTTTTGAGGTAGAGAAGTATGGCATGCCACATGTTGGTGACAAAATCTATCATAACTTTCTTCATGCAGGGCCCTGCATGAAGAAAAGAAATTATGTCTGACCTTGCGTGCTCAGGAAAGGGGGTGGGCATTAGAGCTGATAACCCCAAGGAGGGCCCCACCACTGATTCACTAACACTCTGGAGACCCAAAACCCTAATATTTTTTTCATTCCCTTACTTAGAGTGCTTTGTGTTCTTCCACCCTAATGTCTCCATTAATCTAGTTTTGTTTGCAATGAACTGAAATTAAATAAATAGATTAATAGAGATAGTTCCGATGCAGTGCATGCACCCTTCAGGCCTGAACACGTACATCAACCTCTTGTGAGAGAAGGCTCCCCAGCCCACAACAAGGTGTCTTCTGTGCACCAGAACACTGTCATAGAAACAGAATTTGATTTTTCATTTCCCTGCTTTGTGTGCTTTGTGTCCTTCAACCCTGATGTCTGTATTAATGTAGTTTTTTGTAAGAATTTCCCTTCTCTTTCTGATAGTTGAATCCTATCCTCATTTGTGCAGGTCCCATTTGGGACCTGCACGAAATGAAATGAAAAGAATAGTAGAGATATTTCTATCCTTGCTTCACCAACCAACTAACAAGTGAAAGACAACAGTGTCTTAATACTTGTTGTTGCCCCATTACACTGTACCATCCTAGCTTAGGTACAATACTAATAATAAAGATTTCTTACCTGCATCCTGGGGATTGTGGCGGGGGGGTTGGGCAGCTTGAGGGAACATCTAGTCATAGCTGTAAAATAAGAAAAGCAATGGATCACAAAGGGTCTGCCACTTTATTAACTAACTGTGCAACCCAGTCTGTCAGAGGGTAGGTGCTGCAATTCCAAAGGCACGAGTGCCAGATGACTTCAAGTTAACCCTCAGAATCTCCAGCAACCCCTCGTCAGCCGAGCAGAGCTGTCGCAGAGGGGTGTAAGGCACCAGGAGCTCTTTCAAGTAATCAGGACCCAATCCATGTAGGGCTTTGTAGGTCAAAAGACCTACCTTAAAAGTGATCTGCCACTGTATTGACAGCCAGTACAGAGCATGCAGCGCCGGGGTGATGTGAGATCTTCTAGATGCCCCAGTCAACAAACATGCTGCCGCATTCTGCACTAGCTGCAAGTGGTGGATATCAACCCCAGGAAGCCCTAGATAAAGGGAGTTGCAGTAATCAAGGCACAATGTCACAAAGGCACGGACCAAAACAGGTAGGTCACTGGGTGGAACAAGGTGCCTAATCCTGGCAATGTTCCTAAGATGGAAAAAGGCCAGCTTGATGACTGCCGACACCTGATGTCGAAGAGTCAGACCAATGTCAAGCTCCACTCCCAGGTTATGCACCCGTTCACAGGTGAGAATCTGGTCCTCCTCCAGGACTAAACCAGAAGGAAGCCCAGTCCTCAGTCCCTGTACCCTATGACCCAGGTCCACAACTAAAACCTCAGTCTTTCCTGGGTTCAACTTTAGACTGCTGGAATTCATCCAATTTTGTATTTCTACGAGGCAGTGGTTCAGTGTCGAGATAGCACCAACCTGGTCAGGCGCAAAAGACAGGTAGAGCTGGGTATCATCTGCATAGCAGTGAAACCTCAGCTCATACTGTCTTACAATGTCTCTGAGGGGTAGCATATATACTGTGAATAACATGGGAGACAGCACTGAGCCCTGAGGTACCCCACATGGCAGAGAGAAGGCCCCGGATTAAAACAAACCCAAGACCACTCTCTGCGTGTCTCCGATCTTCGTACAAATTATGGATGGTTAAATGGTTATCCAATTGAGCAGCCACAACTTTCTCAATAACCTTCCCCACAAAAGGCGGTTAGAGATTGGCCTGTAGTTTGCTAGGTTCTCCGGGTCTAAAGAAGCTTTTTCCAGAAGTGGCTGCTCAATTGGATAACCATTTAACCATCCATAATTTGTACGAACCTCTCCAATCTGGTTTTCGTAAGAGGCATAGTACTGAAACTGTTCTGGTTCAGGTACTCAATGATCTCGTGATGGCAAGAGATCGGAGACACCATTCTATCTTGGTTCTCCTAGATCTGTCATCAGCTTTTGATACTGTGGATCATGGGGGTCTGCTCGAATGCCTGAGGTTCATCTGTGGGCTGTCGGGTACAGTCCTCAGATGGTTTTCATCTTTTCTCACAGGGAGAACGCAGAGAGTGGTCTCGGGTTTGTTTTAATCCGGGGCCTTCTCTCTGCCATGTGGGGTACCTCAGGGCTCAGTGCTGTCTCCCATGTTATTCACAGTATATATGCTACCCCTCAGCTCCAGGAGTGCAGGATGGTGGGGAGTTTTAAGCAGGCACTAAAGACTTTTTTATGGGGAAAGGCATTTCCTGTTTTATCCTGATTTCATATTATATGTATTTGAATATATGTTATGTTTTATATTAATACTGTACAGCACTTTGAAACCCTGAAAGGTGCTTAATTAAATAAATTTTATTATTATTATTATTAACTGGGACAAACAAGGTACTCTAAACATAAAACAATACTTATCTGATACACGTGGTCAGTGTTCTCTAATGCTGGGGCTGGCGTCTTGTCTTCATTATTCTACTGGACCTGTAGACATAAAATGAAAAATGGATTAGTATGATTAACAAAAATACCCATTGGCTTTGTTGGGTGGAAAGGGACTGTAGTTTTTTTTTGGGGGGGGGGAGTTAAGGTGGTTTGGTCAAGAGGATTAATACGAGTACCACAACAGTAGCTTGGGTTCAGGAACAGACTGGGTCTTTCATGGAGGCCAGCGTGGGGGATATGGACATGATTAAGTGTCTCTGTGACCACTCTCCTCTCACAGAGGCAAGTTGCTCCACTCATAGGTTACCACCAGGGCAGGATGAAACCACCACATTTCACATGTCCTGCAACACCTACAGCATGACGGACTGCCAATCTGGCTTACAGGCAAGGGGGTGGATGTCCTTCCCCCTCCTATCCCCATCATGGGGGAATCTGTGGGAGGTTACCACTGGTACAAGGTAATATCCTAGAGATGGAGGGTGATGGGGCTGGATGGCTGACAGCAGTAGGGGGCATGTTGGTGGGGTGGGACCTGCAGTGACCCAGTCTTCATGCTGCCAGCTGCTCTTATCCCCTTTTTTCTTGCCACCCCACTTGTCACAATGCGGTGCATGGCCTTTAACATGTACAGCAACCCCTTGTGACGGAAGGCTCCGTGGCCCACCACAAGTTGTCACCTGTGTGCCACAACACTGCTCTGGCCCTCCCTAAGCTGGGGCCAGCACTGCATGCCACAATGCCTTCCCCCCAGCTTTGGCCCATTCAGTCAACTCACTAAGCTCACACCTGAACTCAGTTCACTGGCACAGGAAGGCAACATTCTCCCCATTGAGTCAACGGCTTTCCTGCAAACCATGTTACTTGATAATTTTTTTTATGACATTCTGACCCCAAATTTTCAACATAGCCTTTTTATGACCCTTCCCTTCTGATCATGACATGTCATTTATAAAAAAAAAACTGACCAAAATGTCATTTTGTGCCACAAGTACGGAACACATTTTGGACAGAGTTTGAAAAATTACACCAGTCATGTTCCTGAGGAGGTGTGAAAAAATGGCTATGTTAAAAATGGTGGGTCAAAATATTGAAAATTACCAAAGTTATGAGTGAGCATTGAAAACTTTTGATGTACCTTCATAACTTTTTTTTTAATTGTGATCTCAAATTTTCAACATAGAGTTTTTATGACCCCACCTCATGAACCCAGGTAGGTGAACATTTTCAAATCCCACCTGAAAGGTGATTTTGCAGAGCAACTGTGAAATCACCTTTCAGGTAGATTTAAACATTTTCACCTACCTCGTACATGAGGTGGGGTCCCAAAATGGCCATATTGAAAGCTGGGGGAAAAATATTTAAACATGACCAGGTTAAGAGTAAAAGTTCTAAATGCATTGGAAATACATTAACCACATTTACCTTATTACTTCAGTTTGCAGTCATGGTTCATAGAGGAGGACATCTTTTGGTTTGGAGGCTGGATCTATGATGGTGGACCAAATTTAGGTGAGTGACAGGTGTGTGAGGAGGTAAGGGGTGATGGGTGCTGAGTGAGGGGTTGAGGTGGGGATGGGAACCACAACAGACATCGGTGGATGGTTTTCTTTATTTTAGGTTAAAACAAGCAAAATAAAAAGACTATTAAGAACAGTTTTTGCATTCACAGGTACCAGCACTGGGGACTGGGCACCCAGTGTTGATTTTCTGTATAGCAGCGCCAGGGTGGGCACCTCAGTGTCATACATTTGCATCGGGGGTGGAGGGATTATGTAGCCAGTACTGGGGATTGGGCATGCATGTGTCAACATCTTAATCGGTTGGGCGGGGCTTACCCAACACTGGAATTGGGCACCCCGGTGTTGGGAAGGGAAAAAAACAGAAACATAGGGGAGTAAACCAACACCAGAGGTGGGCACCCCAGTGTCAGAAACTTGAATTCTTTAGCCACTACTGGGGATTAGACTCCCTTGTGTCTGGTTCACATTAAAGAGGCTGCGGATGCAGCTAATGGTGGCCAAAGGACCCTATACACACAAAAGCCATGCACAGCACTGTTCAGCAAGGGCAGGGCTACTCACTGATGTACAGCCCCACTCCACTGACTGAACACTGTTGAAACAGATACAGACACTGTTTGCAGTGTCAGGATAGCCCTGCCCCCTCAGATACGCATGCATTTTCATCAAATGATCGCATTAAGAAATGTGTTTGTAAAACTTCAGTTATCCTTAGAATGTTCAGTTTTTAAAATGAGCACATCCGGGTTTTTCTTAATTTTCTCAAATTCAGGGCAAGTTCGGGACTTAAAAAGCACAAAAGTACATACCTTGTGACAAACTCTATCAAACCGGCAAGTTTCAAGTTTGAAATCCTCCTAGTTTTTTAGTTAAAGATGAAAAAAAAAGGTCTTAATTAGACTAATTTGTATATTTTTTGCACCACTGTAACTTTTCCCCACAGTAAACTGATTGCCATGACATTCTCAAAATCCAGATATCCTGGCACCAACTATGTGCATCAAAATTTCAAGTACATCAGTGGAATGGGGGCAGAGTTATTAAAGTGCAAAATTCAGGGTTTACGATTACAGTATTTACCCAACCCTACTATACAGGCTCTATTGCAAAAAAACTATATTTATGCAAACATTAGGGTTGAAGAACATAAAGTCCAAAAAGTAGGGAAATGAAAAAATATTAGGGTTTTGAATTTGCAGAGTGTTAGCACAACAATGGTGGGGTGTTCCTTCAGGTTGTCCACCCTAATGCCCACCCACTCTTCTGAGAGAACATGGTTAGACTTCAAGAAAGCTATGAATGATTTTGTTGGGAACATGTGATGAGTCATATTTCTCTACCTCCAAGGAGTGTATCATTATGAGGCACTAGCTTGGAGCTGTGCTTTGTGCTTTACACACGAGGCTATGGACTGGAAGGGAGGGCATGAACATTGGGGTTTTAACTTTTTTTCTGATAGTGGAATCGCATCCTCATTTGCACAGATTCCTTTGGAACCTGTGCAAAATGAAGGAAATACAATACTGAAGACAGTCCTGACTCAGTGGATGGGCCCATCAGGCCTCAACATACACATCAGCACCTTGCGAGGGAAGGCTCTCTGGCCCACCATGGGTGTCGTGTGTGTTCCAAAACACTGCTCCATCCCTTCCCAGGTTGGTGCTGGTGCAGCACCTTCCCCACCAGCCTTGGCCCATTAAACTGGCTCACTGAGTTTACACCTGCACTCAGGTCACTGGAAGGCAATGTGGTCCCCACTGGGCCAGCAGATATCTCTGCAAACAATGTTGCATCATTTTTTTTGTTGTTGTTGTTGTGGCATTCTGACCCCCAAATTTCAGCAGAGTCTTTTTATGACCCCTTCTGAACATGAAATATGTCATTTAATATCACACTGGCCAAAAGGTAGTTTTGCACTAGCAGCGTGAAATCACATGGTGGCCAGGATTTGAAAAACAACAGTTATCACATTCATGAGGTGGTGTGACAAAATGACTATGCTGAAAATAAGGGGTTTAAATATTGAAAATTACCAAAGTTATGAGTGTGTGTAGAAAAATGTCAACATACCACAATAACTTTGTTTTTGTTTTTTTAATATTTTGACCCCAGATTTTCAACATAGTCTTCTTATGACCCCACCTCATGAGCCCAGTAGCTGAAAAGTTTTAAATCCCCACTAAAATGTAATTTCACACCACAGGTGCAAAAGTACCTTTCAGGCAGGATGTGAAAAATGACAAATATAATGTTCTTGAGGCGGTGAGAAAAAGAGCGTGTGTAGAAAAATGTCTATGTACACTCATAACCTGGCAATGTTTACATATTTTTCCCCAAATTTTCAACATCCATGTCCTTTTTGGGAACCCACCTCATGACCACTGGTAGTGAAAGGTGATTTTGTGCATTAACTGTGAAATCAACTTCTGGGCCTGATTAACATAATTTCAACATTAGTGTTCATAAGGTGGGGTCCCCAAAACTCCATGTTGAAAATCTGATGAAAAAATATGTAACTAAAAATGACCACGTTAAGGAAGATAAGTTCAAAACGTCATTGAAATACATTACATGGCACTTACCTGTTTTCCTTAATTCTCAGTTTGGCCTTGAAGACTGAAGACATGTCCCTGGTCCAGAGAGGATTATGATGTTGGACCTCAGCTACATAACTATGGAGTAAGGGGGAGGTATGGGGTTCTGAGTGGGTGTTGGAATGGGGGTGGAGAGGGAGAGAGTGACAGACAACGAGGAACTATGCTCTTTGTTTCAGGGGAAAAAAAGTCATAGGATGGTTTCCTTTTTTACAGGGTCCAGCAGTGGGTATTGGGCACCCCAGTGCCAGCATGACACTTGGGGACACCGGGGGTGGGCATCCCAGTGTCCTACACTGCAGGACAGAGGGAGAGAGGGAGGTTGTCCAGTTCAACACCAGGGATTGGGCACCCCAGTGTCATATAGCATAAATTGCAGTGTCCCTACTGAACAAAAACAGTAGGGATGGCATTTGTCAGCAGGGAGCTGGCTATGCCAGCTAACAAATTACAGTTTCTCATAATAAGACAGCTTGGCATCATGTTCTTACAAGGATACAGTTATCTTTAGAATGCTGATTGTTTCAAACTGCACACGCTCACAAACAGAACTTGTTTTTTAAATAATTTAAAAACTACTTAAGTTTGGGACATTAGAAATGCAAAAGCACACACCTTCAGCCAAACTCTATGAAACCTGCAAGTTTCAGGTTTCAAAACATCCTAGTTTTTTAGTTATAGCTGGACAAAAAAGGGTCTTAATTTTGGAGAGAGGGGGGTTGCTCCTCTGTAACTTTGCCCCCAGTAAATCAATTGCCATGGAATTGTCAGGCTTAAGAGATCCTGACACTATTTCTGTGCTTTCTGACTTTCATGTAAATTGGTTGAATGGGGGCAAAGTTATTAAGATGCAAAAATTGGGGTTTAACATTAAAGTGCTTACTCAACCCTTATATACAGATACTAGTGTGCCTGTATAATCTATACATATTTCGGTATCATTATTTCATACACACTGTATCTCAAAACAATTTTCAGTCAAAACAATAAAAACAGGAAGTACAAAAAACAAATCTAGGGATACAATTATGCAAAAATAAAAGGTAAGTAACATAATTCAAGGAGTATATATAGCACATGGAAATGTTTACATTACATATACAATTAATTGCAAAAACTTTGTTAATGCACCAGTTAGGGTTAAACTGATAAAAGTAGGGACATTTTTTGGGGAACCCACCTCATGACCACTGGTAGTGAAAGGTGATTTTGTGCATTCACTGTGAAATCAGTTTCTGGGCCTGATTAACATAATTTCAACATTTGTGTTCATGAGGTAGGGTCCCCAAAACTCCTTGTTGAAAATCTGATGAAAAAATATATAACTAAAAATGACTACGTTAATGAAGATAAGTTCAAAACGCCATTGAAATACATTACATGGCACTTACCTGTTTTCCTTAATTCCCAGTTTGGCCTTGACGACTGAAGACATGTCCCTGGTCCAGAGAGGATTATGATGTTGGACCTCACCCCACCCTGCAAGCAGCAAAAGGAAAAAACTTCAAATTTTTGCTGTCCTGAGGCTTGGCAAATTGGGCCTGGCGTCTTCCTTATTAAAAACACATTTTGGGGGAATTTTTCCAAACACTAACTACAGTATCCACATACGGGGGTCCTGATTAGCAAGATACATGTGTTGATGTCTCTGCAGGAAATCAATTTTATGGCTTTTCAAAAACATTTTTTGAAAGACTAGAAATAAGATGATGGCCATGTGAAAAACATTTTTTTTCTCATGAAAAAAGATCACTCCCCCCTCCCCGTATGAACCAGAATATTTTTTTATATGGACCAAATTCTTTTTTGTATGAAAAAAGCTACCAAAAAGACAGTACTGAGCATACTCAGAACCAAAATTTCAAATCCTTATAACTGTGGAACTGATTAATATTTTTTCACCAAACCAGCAAAAGGCACCATTGTGGCCCAAGCCCTTTCTACCCTGAAAATGTCAGAACAAAATTCCAAACCATCTGGGCACTAGGCAATGACAAAAAAAACAAAAAAACAGGAACCCCTCCCTGATTTTTTCATTTTTCTCACTATCCTGATCTCAGAAACTGCACATCTGACTGAAACGAAACTTGGCAAGTCAAGAGACCTTGGCCCTGAGACTGCACATGCAAAATTGCATGCAAATACATCGAATGGTGGAAAATCTATTAAAGTGCAAAGTTGGGGGTTGAACATTAAACAGCCTACTCAACCCTAACCATAGTGGTGCTACCACGCCACTATAATATTAAATAAATACAACAACAATCTTTTTATTTTGGTTAATTTCTAGCTGGAAGACTAAATGCTACAGTACCTGATGACTGGCTAGTAGAAAAATAGATTAGAATTTATAACAGCTATTATAACACATGAGGCCTGACCCCTCTGCTCTCTACAGATGTAGAGGGCTTTTAAATAGTAAAGTGCCCTCTCTGCATATGTGGAGCACCTTGTGCCAATTTTAGAGCTCCCACATACCCATAGATTGAGCTCCACCCCAAATTACTCCTCAATGCCAGCTGAAATATGGGGGGTGTCACAAGTCAGTCAGGGATGGGGGCCACACTCTGCAGCATCCACAAAGCCAGATTCACCTGGTTGTCAGCTCAGGAAGTGTGCAGAGGGTATGTTGGTTGGACCCGAGCTATGCCACCTCTATGCCTTCCTGTCTTTTCTCCATTTCTTTGTTGTGGCTCCAGTTGGTCCTCCCCAAATGGTACTTGAGCTCCTACTAACCTGTGGAGGGCTGGGAAGGCCACAGAGGGATAAACCATGTCAAAGTAATTGTGTGTAGATTCCCTGCATGGGGAGGGCCTCAAATAACTGGTACAACAACCCACAAGAGACAGGGCTATCCTAGATCTAGTACTGACTAACAGGGAAAGGATCACAGATCTCCAGGTAGAAGGTCACCTGGGGGCCTGTGACCATCACATGGTATGGTTCAATTTGGCCACTAGAACTAAATCATCCCATTCCAAGGCAAAAATATGGGACTTCAGAAAAGCTGACTTTGGTATGATGGCCAACAGAGTTAAGCTAACCCTGGCAAGAAGAAATACAGGTGAGGGGGTACAGGCAAAGTGGGCAAGCATTAAGGATGCAATACTTGAAGCAACATCCCATTGTATTAAGTAAGAGCAAAAGAAGGAGGAAACCACTTTGGTTCTCAAAAACAGTAGCAGAAAAGGTCACAGCCAAAAGGTTGGCCTTCATGAAATATAAGGTAATGCAGCAGGATGAAGATAGGGAGGCATACCAAACTTCCCTAAAGGAAGCAGGGAAGGCAGTAAGGCAGGCAAAGGCCCAAACTGAGGAAACACTAGCACGAACAGTAAAAGAAGGGGACAAGACTTTCTATAGATACATTAGTGAAAGGAGAAAGTCCAGAGGGGGTATTGCTAAGCTCAAAGGGGATAAGGAGGAATGTGTGGAGGAGGACCAAGGAAAGGCATCTATCCTAAATAGATACTTCTGCTCAGTATTTACTGAGGAGAAGGTAGGGCAGGGCCCACAGCTCAGCACCATGGACACAGGGGGGATGGAGGTGTGCACAAGTCCCTTCACAAAATAAAGGGTCCTACAAGAGCTCGCTAAGCTCAGGGTGGACAAGGCAATAGGACCTGATGGCATACATCCCAGGGTACTAAAGGAGCTAAGGGTGGAACTAGCAGAGCCATTATCAGAATTGTTTAGTGAGTGTCTGAACACAGAAGAGGTCCCAGAAGACTGAAGAAGGGCTCATGTAATCCCGCTCCACAAGAGTGGTAGCAGGGAGGAGGTAGGGAACTACAGACCAGTCAGTCTTACCTCAGTAGTGGGCAAAATTATGGAGGCACTCCTTAAGGAAAGGATAGTGCAGCACCTAGAATCCATAGGAGGACAGGATCTAGGACAGCAACGGTTTACAAAAGGAAGGTCCTGTCAAACTAATCTCATAGATTGCTTTGACTGGGTAACCAGAGTGGTGGACCAAGAGGGTGCAGTTGATGTCGTCTACCTTGACTTCAGCAAAGCTTTCGATGCTGTTCCACATAGAATATTGATTAATAAGCTGGGTAGACTCAGGGTGGGTCAGAAGTTGGTCAACTGGGTGGCAGACTGGTTGGCGGGCAGAAAACAGAGTGGTGGTAAACGGTATAGTCAGAAGAGATGCAAGTCACAAGTGGAGTACCTCAGGGATCAGTTCTGGGGCCAGTCCTTTTCAATATCTTCATCAGTGACATTGCAGATGGACTGGAGGGTAAGGTTTGTCTGTTTGCAGATGACACCAAGATCTGCAACAGAGTAGATGATCCAGATGGGGTGGGCAGAATGAGAAGAGATCTGGATAAACTGGCAAAAAGGTCGGAAGAGTGGTGACTGGGGTCTAATAGAAAGAAGTGCAAGATCATGCACAAAGGGAAGAGAAACCCTGAATCTACCTATAGGTTGGGAGGGGAGTTGCTGGCAATCACAAGGGAAGAAAGAGACTTGGGCATCGTCATCACAGATGACCTGAAATCATCCAATCAGACCTCTAAAGCAGTAGATTAGGCTAAAGGGATGTTGGGGTTTATTAGTAGGGGTATCACAAGTTGTAAGAGGGAGGTAATAATCCCTCTTTACGAGACATTGGTTAGGCCCCATCTGGAGTACTGCATGCAGTATTGGAGGCTGCACCTGTACAAGGACATTAACAAAATGGAGGCAGTCCAGAGAAGGGCAACCAAAATGGTGCAGGGACTGCATCAGAAAACCTATGAGGGCAGATTAACGGAGCTCAGTACGTCTACCCTAGAGCAAAGGAGGGACAGAGGTGATATGATCGAAACATTCAAACATCTTAAGGGCATTAACAAGGTAAAAGTGTCTAACATGTTTCAATATAAGAAAAATAGCAGGACAAGAGGACAAAGCATGAGATTAGAGGGAGGCTGATTAAGGGGTAATGTGAGGAAGTTCTTTTTCACAGAAATGGTGATGGATGCATGGAACAGCCTACCTCAGGAAGTGGTGGATATGAATACAGTGCAGGGCTTCAAACAGGCATGGGATAGGCATAAGGGAGCAATACAGACGAGTACGAATAGATAGGCCATTGACAGAGTACAGGCCTATGGCACATTCATAAGGTAGAAAAAATGGGAAGACTGGATGGGCTTTGTGGTCCTTATCAGCTGTCAACTTCTGTGTTTCTATGTTTCTTTGTAAAAAGGACATTGCACTCCTGTATCCCCAAATCCCCTGCTTGGGCAGAGCAGGAGATTCACTGTTCGGTCTAAGCTTCCAACTAAAGGCCAGTGTCCGGTATAGTTGCACCCCTGCTACTGTCCTCCTTCCCCACGAGAAACTCTGTTGTAGTGGCCTGTGGCAGCTGGGAGATGTGGATAGTTAAGCAATAATGAACGATGGGGGTTACATTAATCTTCTAGTTAATCACCGCCTGAGGGTGTAATGTTGCATGAGGTGCAGCCGAGTGCCATATTGCCCCGGGGGTGATTAACTTGAACATTAACGTAACACCCAGGAGTTCATTATTGCTATTACTATAATTGGGTTACAAGTTACTGTACCTTGAATATTTATTTTAATTTTTTTGCTTATTTTGTGTAAAATTAACAGAAAATAGTCCCTCTGCTATGTAGGAGATTAACATAAGGCTCTGAGAATGTTGACAACCAATCAGATTCCTGAGACCCTTGTAATAATTTTGCAGAGTTGTTGGCAGTGGCAGAAGTACTGTACCTGGGAATCACTTCCATACTGAAACAGCGTGGAGAAGCACGTCCATACTGCAGGCCTTTACTGTCTTAGGAAAAAACATATTTTTTCCTTACAGCATGACATTTCTTAATAAATTGCCTACCCCAGTTCTTGCAAGGAACAGAAAATTTTTTCCTCCAAGTGACTGACTCATATAGACTGACGACTGGTCTACTTGCATTGATATGTTCTTTTCAAGTACTGGGAAAAAATTATCACAAAAAAAATGAATAAACTTATCAGCACTAGTAGGCAAGCACTGCACCATCATTCACCTCCAGCATCTCTCTGCTTGACTGCTTATCTCTTTTGGGCAGAGGGATCTCAACCCTTGCTCAATGAGCGGCAATTCAAAGTCAGTGCTGGTGGCTCAGAGAAATAGACGCACTCTTCTGCTCTGCTTGGGACAGTGGTCACAGATGGACTAGGGTACTGGAACAATCAACAATTTAGATTTTACAATTTAGTTTTGCTGCTTGGGGAGTCGGGTCAGGTCTCATGGTCATGCCGCCACCTCTCGATCTCTCACTCTGAGTCCTCAAAGTAGAATGAAGCTAAAATCAGGCACATCAGCACACAGGTAAAACTTGTTTTTTGAAGAGCCCACTGCCAGGGCTCACCAACCCCCCCACACACACTGCTGACCAATTACCTTAGGTCAAGACCCCTATCATGCTCCTATCACGCCTTCGTTGCATGACTCTAGAGTTGACAGTCATGTTGGGAAGGTGTGATTTCAGCCATTCAATCCTTTCTTTGTTTTTTCTGGGGGTAACTTGTGTATTATGGGTCATTAAAAGCACTTAACAGAGTCTAACTAGTGGCACCACGGCAAACAACAAAGGCAGAAGATCTCAGTGGCAATGTTACTTGTTTTGTCCCCACCCCCTGGTCATTTTTTTTTTCTTAATTTCAGCTTCTCTCATGGTTTTGTCTCACTGAATTCGGGTTCATACTTCCCACTGTAACAGCTCAGCCTGCTCCTGTATCATTAGCCCCCCCATCCGATTTCAGTTTATTCACAGTGCAACAGCTCAGCCTCACGTCCTGCTGTTAAAACTGCTTTTCATGTCCGCAGTCTCAGATCGGCAACGAGGAATCAGCTGGAGGCAGAGAAGCTGTTCGAGAGTAAATGCCAGTATTTGTAAATGATGTTATTTGTGGTACTATAGTACATTACTATATGTGCTTAACTAAGGAAACTGCCAGTTTATTTTAAGGATTTGAGACTTTGTACAGTAACTATTGAAAGTTTTCTTTTTTTGATTACGAGTACTGTACTTTCCACTAGAAAAAAATGTATTTAACAGTGTTTCCTCCTTATAACAAAACCTTGTTAAAATTCACAAATGAGATGGACCCCTAGGGGTTCATTATAAGGAGGCACTACTGCACTTTCATCTACTCAGACAAAACATAATGGCATACATCTCAACCCCCTGCATCAACAATCAGGGACACATCTTAAAAATGGGTAAGGGTAAGGGTACGACCACTACTGGCAATCTGAATTTTTGTTCTTGTTGGGGGTTACAATCGGTAAGCATATTGGAGTCTCTGAATTCCAATAATGGAATTTTTTTGAACAACTAGTGCCACGCGGATTAATCCTCATGTGATTAGGCTGTACAAATACATTAATAAGGAGATTAACATAAGGCTCTCAAAATGCTGACAACCAATCAGATTTCAGCATCCCTGAGACCCTTATAATAATGCCTATAAGCTAGGCTTGTGGAATACCATCGTGGTAAACAGCTTTGTGGCCCAACAATGTGCAAAATGCGTGTATCACTAGGTAGATGAGGAACAAAAAAGGCTAAGGGCCCATATAAATGTTCCTAGTCAGTCAAAGTAAAGAACTCCATATTGCCTTTTGTATTTATATAATTGTCTAGATATGTTTTGAAAATATCTTTGTTTGTACTAGAAATTATTGATAAGGGGAGCTTATTCCAGAGGTTTGCAGCTCTTACTGTGTAGAAAAACTTTCTTCTGTTTGTTCTAAATCTGTCTATTTCTACTTGTATTGGGTGACCCCTAGTTTCTATCTGGTCACTTTGTATTCTATTTACAGTTCCATCATTAGATTTGGGTCATTAAGAATATCATAATATAGCATCATGACGCCCCTATGTGTAGGTCGGTCAGGCTATGGATCAGACACTAAATTACCAATTTGAAAGAGTCTACTATAAAATCTCTTATTGTTGCACGCCCGCATAATTACATGTGTGGTTATTTTAGTGGGACAATAAAGAAAGGAGACTACTAACATATCTAGTTAGATCCCAGCATCTGTAGTCTGATGCTCTTAATTAACCATTCTCTATATTTTATGTGAATTTCTGAAGATTCCCAACTAGGGATGTTGCAGCTACTGTGCTATTACTGTATAATGGAGGAAGTGCAGTCCAGTGGTTAGAGCATAATTTTGTGGATCGGGAGGTCACAAGTTCAAACCTCACCAGGGCCAAATGCTTTTTTGTGTGACCTTAAGCAAGGCATGCAACATGCCAGTGCTTCAGTCCACCCAGCTGGTATATTAGATAAAATCAGAACCCCTGTGAAAATGAGATGCTGCACCACAGATGGGTTGTTCTGGGTACATAAACTGTTTCAAACTGGCCTGCTGGCACAGTGGTAGCACTACCACTTGTGATGCTGATGATCTGGGTTCAGGAACAAGCCTGGGTCATCAAGAGCCAGCCAGGAAGAGGATGGTCGAGAGCCCCATGGACACTCACCTCCTCAGGAGTGGGAGGAAGTCTGGTCGCTGCTGCAGCACCACCACTTGGGTGACCACAGGAGGAAGCGTAGCCAGAGCCATAGATTAATGGATTGAGGGAGGGGGATGTTGGTGGTACGATGCTACGCATCAATCAAGGCCTTCCCAACATCAGGAGGGGAGCACAGAGTAGCAGAAAAAGCCTGACCCAATGCAGGATGCCATCCACTGACCACCACAGGCCAGGCACCACCAACGGGTTCTCTGCCTCATCGACTAACACTTCAACACTGCCCTAGGGGGAGTAAGGGCCTGGCTCCCAGTAGCTCTTCCCACAGGAGGTTATCCATAGGGGGACTGCGATGTCAAGATAAATCCAGAGATGGCAGGTGACAGGGGCTGAGTGGGGAGGCTGGACCAATGGGTGCCAGTCAGGATGTCAGGCGATAAACAGAAAACTAAAAATAAAACTGATTCAGTGATGCTTATGGCCCCCCCCCCCACCAAATTGGCGACTGAGGAGGACTCATTCTATGAGGTGTTACCCCATCTCAGTCAAGATCTGAAAAATATATTGACCAGCTAGGGCTGGCAGTATAGCCTAGAGGTTAAAGTAACAAGCTGTGAATGAGCTTAATACATCCAGCAGACCTGGGTTTGATTTCCACAACCTCCACTTGCATACTGAATGACTCTGAATAAATCACTTAACCTCCCCAGTGCTCCCAGGTTGCCCCTGAAAACAGGCACTTGTGCCTAGTGGGTCTTACCCAGTTACCAAAGACTAAAATAAATAAATAAGCTAGGACATTAGTGGAAACATAATGACTATGAGTCCAAGTTCACTTGTCATCTTAGCCAGATTCCAAAACGAATGTGCCCTGCTTCCATCCTGACACATGCATAGTATTTCGATTATATGCAAGCAGACTTTAAAGATGATATAGCTTTCAAAACTGATGATGTCCTTTCACCGCACATTCACTGTAGAGAAAGAGTGATCTGAGTGGGCAGCCACTGTAGATAGCGCCTGTTGTAAATTAGTCACACATGCTATGGCATTTTTTTATGTTGACTCATGTTTTCTGTGAAATTTGCCACCTACATGCCACCACTACATAATTTTTCATCTGTAAAGTATTTACAAGACATGTCCATTTGTTGTGCAGGCATACCACACATTGAGGCTAAACAAGGGAATTTATAAACTCGTGAAGGATATTAAAGATGCACTGTCTCTCTTACGATGCCTTACTCATGTTGCACATTAAAATGGCTAAACAGAACTCTGCACTATCCCCTTTCAAGTACATGATTGGAATAAGTGACTAAGCAGGCATGGCTTGCAGCAGATTTCAACTAAAAGTCATGTTTGAAGTTTGCTATGAGGGTTTCATACCTCTTACCATGTAAACTATCATTTAAGCAATAACGCATGACATGGGGTTAGACTGACAGTCTGTTAATTGCTCCCTAGGGGCCTGATGTGGCACGAGGCACTGCTGAGTGCCACATTGCCCTGTGGGGTGATTGACTGTTAACCTAACCCCTGGGAATGCTTTATTTCTATTATAAAAATGATGTAAAAAAATTGTCTACAGTATACCTTTTGAATGTTTTCCTCATTGAGAAGGAGATTAGTAGTCCTTCTGCCATCTGCTTAAGCATGCTGGTTCAGAATGTCAAAGGGCATCTTTCTAGTCAATCAGCAGTGCCAGTGGATGGAATGCAGCTAATGTTTCAAAAGAATTCATGCACCATAGTGATAAGGTTCTACATGACATTTTAACTGAGATCAACGGAAGTGTGTCAGAACACAGACAGACAAAGAGAGTGCGGCATTTCATAGTCCCTTTTTATAATAAGGCCATATCATAAGAAGGACATCAGCTTGGTGGAGAGGGTCCAATGCAGGGTAACCAAGATGATCAGGGACAGCAGGAGACGTCTTATACAGAGACGCTGGGAACCTTGAGAATGCACTCCCTGGAAGACAGAAGAAAGAGGGGGGAGATATGATAGAGACCTTTAAGTACCTGAAGGGAATAAATAGAGTGGATAGGGACAGTCTTTTTAAGCTAAGTGACAACAGAAACTCAAGGGGGAACAGTCTGAAGTTGGTAGGGGAGAGGGATAAAGAGGTAGCATAGCATAGAGGTTAAGGTCACTGAGCTGCAAACCTGGAGACCTGGGTTTGAATCCAATCAGCTCCCACCAGCATACTGTGTGACCCTGAGCAAGTCAGTTAGCTTACTTGTGCTCCAAGTCACAGCTGGAAACAAGGTCTGGCTTAGTGTTCCTTTCCTAGTTAAACAATTTCCCCTTTCCCTTTCCTTTAAGAGGGATGCTAGGAAGCATTGTTTCATGAAGAAAGTGGTGGACAAATAGAATGCGCTACCAAAAAAGGTGGTCTCAGTGAAAATGGTGGGCAGTTTTAAGAGGGCCTGGGATAGGCATATAGAGAGGCAATGGAACCATTGGAAAGGAGGGGATATGAAGGAAAGGTTGTCAGGGGAGGGGGAGAGCAGGGTCAATTACGTAAGCCAGGGACACTGCATTCCTAACAAGTAGACTCGATAGACCAATTTAGCCTTCTTCTGCCAACTCTTTCATATGTTCATATAATATATGAGAAATTTCAGAATCCCACACTAGGGCAGTACTGAATGTGAAAATTCTGCATCCACAGGAATTGCACAGAATATAGGAAATTCCACAAAATTCCACCAGAAGTTGAAGTTCAACATTCAGGCGGAATTTATTCTTAAACTGCAAATTGTACTCCTTGGAGGAGGGATCAGGGGGATATGATTGAGACCTTTAAGTACTTAAAGGGGGTAAGCAAGGCAGATGCTGAAGTGATATTTAAGCTAAGAAGGAGGAGAGACACGAGAGGTCATGGTCTTAGATTGTGGTGGGGGGAGAGATATAAGAGAGAGAGAGAGAAATGAGGAGGTACTTTTCACGGAGAGGGTTGTGGCACAATGGAACACTCTGCCAGAGGAGGTGGTATCCTGTAAGATAGTGGGCAGTTTCAAAAGGGGATGGGACAGGGTGAGAGGGGTAAAGGTGAGGTGGGAGGGGGTGGGGCAGCTGCAAAGTAAGGGTGCTAGCTGCACATTCGAAAGCAGACTTGATAGACCATATGGCCTGTTTCTGCTGGCAGTTTTGCATGTTCATATGTAAGTTCATAAATTAGTACTCCACTGTTTACATAAATTGCGGATTCATTTTACTCAATTTACATTGAAATGATTTTGAAATTGTGTGGAATTAAAAAAGATATTTCAAAAAGGATTTCAGAAGAGGAATTGCTGTGCCACACAAATTTCACATTATACACAGCTGTATCCCCGAGGCCAGCTCGGGGTTGGGTGCTTTGTGGAGGTGAGGCACTCAGCTCAAGGGAAGGGAGCACACTGACAGCCTGGCACTTGTGTACCCCCTGCTGGCCAATGAAGGTGTGACATGGGCCCAGCTGTCAAGGCCTCTGTTCGAGTGACACTGTGGTGTGGTCGATTGGCAGGGGGCCTGGGACTGTAAAAACAAACAGGGCAAAAGAAGAATAAAAAATAAAGTAAATGCTGGCACACCGGGGCAGCAACAGCAGCACAGTCATTTACAACATCAGCAGCCTGGGTTTATCATGCCCAGAGCTTGGTCTATCCAAATGGCTAACAGAGGGGAGGATTCAGCATCCTAGAGCAACTGTCCACCTCCAAAGGAAGGGAGGGATCCAGGTCCCGTTGCAATACCCCCACCAGGGAGACCAAAGGTAGTGGTGCAGCCAAGAACAGACAGAAGTGGCAAGCAGGGTCACTGGGCCTACTTTGCATTAGCATGCAGTATCATGTGGGTGCTGTTGTGTGCTAGTACTCACAGAGAAGGAAGCAAGAAACGAGCCAGATCCTCGACAGCAACACCTGTGGCCCCCTCAGGTTCTGCTTGTTTGTCCATGGAATCCCTCCCCAGCTGGACTGAATTTATGCAGGGCTACGTGCCTGCATCCAGCCCCAGAGGTATATCGTGGGTGCATGAAAGGTACCAGTGATGGGGAGAGAGGGATGAGTCAGTAAGAGGACAAAGAGAATTAAACAAGGAGAGAGAGAGAGACTATGAAACTAGAAATGTTCACACTTATTAGTGGCAAAAAATATGCACTAATTAGCCCTAGTAACACTTTTTCTGTTATAGTGAATGTGAGGTTAATAATGTAGGACTAAATTAACACAATCACATATATACACACATCTATGACATTTACAACACAGTACGTGCACTTAAAGAGTGATGTTTATGCTCCGAGGAGCCCCCAGACTTAAAACGCACGCATATGCCAATAATGACAAAAATATAAGATGCTTATATAATAGATGATAAGCATGTGTTTGTTGGTGGTTTCCTTTGTGCCATTCTTTACACTGGGCCATGCAGAATGATATTTTTAAGAACCTAGAACTGTGTGGAATGAACTAAACGTGCAGAATGGGCTGGGTTTCCATGACAACAGGGAAAACACCTTTAGAGCAATCGCCTTTTTGTTTAGTAACTTGAGATCTTGGGTACCTCCTCTGCTGGGTAGGCAGACCCTCCCCCCTCCCCCCGCCATTCAGTTACTGTTCTGGACTTCTGGATGGTTTGGTGATTAAATAGTGTTTGCAAAATGATCAAATCACATACATAATTATTAAAAAACACTGTGGTTGAAAAACAGGATTGCTAGAATACCTCAGCATTCTAGTAATATCATACATATCACTTGGGCTTTGCACTCGTGGTTCTGTGATGTCACAAAAGAACCCCCTCAGTGTCCTAACAACCCTGTTCTTCACACTCAGAGGTTAATTGTTCTGTATTTCGTGTTCATGTGAAGTATTTTATTCTGTTTTACTGTACAACATGTAAAACAACTCCCAGCAGTGCAATTTAGAGAATCAGTTACTATGAAGGCTATGCTTTGGCTTGTCATCATTTCCTGCTATATAAACAAAATATGAATTATTTCATGGTTCAGTTTAAATAATGTAACACTCGCTGTAAATATTTTTCTTTGTCAAAATACTTCTAAACCTGTGACGGAGCTAATCTGTCTAACAATACAGTTAGCAGTAACACTGCAGCTGGACAGAATTTAAAAAACAATCTGACAGAATGGGCCTACGTCTTTTTGGCTGATGGAAATGTTATTAAACAGTGCAATCAAGAAAAGAGCTATGGAACCTAGTGGCTAGTAGCAGCATTGCCAGACAAAGTGGTATATGAAGTATCACTTCATAGCGTGCAGTACTGAGAAGAAGGACTGCTACTACACAGCATTTATAATACTCAGCAAGACAGCTGATGACCGGTTTAGACTCCGATTCCACAAATGTGTTGGAGTACTCTCATTACCGTGTAAAATTACACAATGCTGTAGAAAAAGAAATAAACCTGCTTGACTGAGACCCGTCAGACTGATGCATGGTCAAGTACTTCATTTCCTGTTTATAACCAAAAAGCCTATTTACTAAATGACGGTGAGCCAGTTCATAAATGCACTAACCAACACCAGCATGTGCAGTGATCAGTACACTTCTAGTTCCCAAGGGTGTAAATGCTCTTGGCATCAACCTTTCATGCCTCGTTAATCGTTTGGGGAGACAGTATAGTGCAGTGATTTGGGGCTCTGAGCTGCAAATCTAGAGACCTGGGTTTGAACCCCAGAGCCCCCACTTGCATACTGTGTAACCCTGAGCAAGTCACTTAACTTTCCTGTGCTCCCAGGTCACACCTGTAAACAAGTTTTCAGCTTATAGTGTGCTACTCCTGGTTAAACAATTAAAAAAAAAATCCCAGGGTGGGCCTCGCTATAGCTTTACCACATGCCCTAAAGTGGGTTAATGCTTTGTTTTTTATGGAATAGTGTTCACATAGGCATCAAAGGTCCCTGCTGACTATCCCTAAAACCTCTACTAACACGGGGGAACCAAACCTGCTCTATTACTGCTCCAAGGTTGTGTAATTCTGTTCTGTCCTTTATCCAATGTATCCCCTCACATTCACACTTCGAAATATCCCTTTGGGACTACCTAAAAGTTTGTTCAGCCTGTACCTGCACTTGATCTAACTCGTGCTTTTTTTTTTTTGCTCTGATGTTACTTGTATATTTCTGCTCTGGTGCCTTGTTCTTGCACTGCCTTTGGCATTACAATATGTTTGTCTGTTTTGCTTCACTTGCCTGCACTCCTACTTGTTTGCCTAGCACAACTGGGTTCATTGTTCTGGTTACACTTGAAGTGACAGTTAACTACACTACAACAAACATGTAACTACAGGGTAATTACCCTGTTGCATGTAATTAATAGTTAGTTACATTGAAACCAACATTTAAAATAATGTGTAACCATTGTTCTCAGTATTTTGCTTATTAATTACCTGAAGCTGCCTTTGTACTGCCTCCATGCTTTCAATGTCCTTGCAGAGGTGCGGCCCCTAGAAGTGTAGACAGTACTCCAATTGGGGCCTCGTCAGTGAGCGATAGAATGGCAGCACCACCTCCATCCTCCCGCTAGAAATCCATCTCCCAGTGCACCCCAGCATCCTGCTAGCCTTTCCCACTGCATTGTCACCCTGCCTAGCTACCTTGGTTGGTGACTGTACACTCCACTCCCCACATCATAGACACAGCCCCTGAATTCCAGCCCCAAGTGCATAACCTTATCCCGATACTTTATCCCTCCCTTACTTTTTGAGCTCCCTCTGAGCCAGTTATTCTTGACTTCACATAACATGATGATCAGTACTCTGGTAGTCCAGGACCCCCACCTGTTGGCAGGTCATTCTCTCCACCCTTTTGTCCAGTGAAACCTCCCTCTCTAGCCTCAGTCCACAGATGAAGGGTTTTGATGTCCAAGTCTGCCAGTTAACATCTTCTCTTCCCTCACCTTGGGTTTCTGTCAAAGCACAGCAAGTTCCACCATTTGACCTCACTGTAGAAGTTTTACAGGCAGAAGGGTCACATAATGCTGCAACAGACATTGCGAGGGCTGCTAGGCGCCATGTACGGCATGTGCACCATTTTATGAGTGGCACCTACCCCCCACACACACACACAGTCACATACACTTTTGCAATTGTGCAGGGAAAGCTTGCAACGACTGTTGAGCATAGCCTGATGTGTCACAAAGTTGTGACTGATGCCCACCTCTTCAGCTGTGTATGAACCTACAGTGTGTTTTCTTGCTTGTAAGCCAATTTAGTAACATTGTTGAAATCATCCCGATACTCTCTACGTTGGTTGCCTTTGCTTGCTGGAACCTGTTCTTGCAAAAGGCTATAAACTGGCATATGCTTTAGTGTTGAAATGGTATCAAATCCTCTTTTTTCAACAGTATAACTGCAACCCAAAATAATGCTATGCCAAAATGACGCCTCATGAGAAAATGGTCCTTTCCAAACCAAGCCAACTGTATGTATGTATCCTAACACCAGATTGTGTTTACATTTATATTATTGCCAGGTATACATCATTAAGCAGTTCAGAGGATATAATATGTAAGCAGTACATCACGGTATGTTGGGCAGTGTTTGGGCTATATCTGTACACCCATCTGAGTATCGAGGCCTGACGCCACAGACCTTACAGCCCCTGGAAGTGTAGACATAGCCCAACACTGCCCACCCTGGGATGTCTTATTGCACTTAGAAATTGGGACAAAAGACTGCTTAATTTTCTTCTTTTTTTTTTTAAATAAAAATGGCTTTACTTCTTGGATGGTTGAAGATAGTTTTTCTGCTTTCACTGGGGAGTTGAGCGTGACGTGATGTGAGTATAATTTCTTGCAGGGACACTGTCCAGTTTCCTGTCAGCTCACTGGCACTAGTCTCTTGTTCTATCTTCTCTCTCTCTTCCCCCTCCCTCTTTCTCCTTAAACTGCTTTACCTGACTTCGGTGAGGTATCTAACAGAGCATTATATTCAGTAGTGACAGAGTGAGTTGGTGACTGATATGATTACAGGCAGTCATGGAATTAAACTTTATGAGCTTTGGGAGCTGGGGGGGGGGGCCCATCAAAGTCATTTCTTAAAATTGAGCCCACCTTCCCATTATAAGTTAATGGCAGTGATGTGTGAGCTACCGAGTCTCACTTCAGAGCTAGGTGGGCAGAGCTATGGGAAGCCCCCCTGCAATTCCAACACTGATTACGAGAAATGAAATCACAATCTGAAGTGGGAAAAAGTAGTGACTGTTTCAAACACAAAAACAGAAAGCTACAGAATGATATGCTTGTAATGGGACTTGGGGTACTGGATCTTGTTTTTAGTGGTCTTTGTTACCACATAAATGCACAACATTAGAATGCCATTAACCAATCACAGCCTAAGATCTTCTCTACTCATTTTCTAAGAAGCAATAAGGGGCATGAGTGCAAAATGTACATGCAGATTATCAGGCAGCTATTTTGGGTTAGCTTCGAGACTGGGAAGTGATAAACTACCAGTTTATGTAACCCAATTAAAAATCCCATCAAACTTCAATTCATCATTTTCTTTATTCTGTTCTGTTATTAAATCAGATAATCCCCTTAATAACATTACAGCCTGTGTCCTCATTGTTCAACCCCTCCTAAAAAAACTATGACAATGCTTCTTTAAGAGCAAACATGGGAGGCTCCCTGGGAGTGAGTGAGACTTGGCAAGCATGAAATATGGACATTCTTACATCCTGATTTACTGAAGAAGCAGTGGTTATTACAATAATTCAAGGACAGTGAGGCAATGGAAAAGTGTGACAGATCATTTCAGTATGGATCTAGCCATCTTTCAACTTTCATGTGCCTGTAAGGCGAATATTAGCTAATATAATTGGCTTGCCATTATGTACACATATGCATAGTAAGTACTAAAGTTTGCATTCCTCTCTCATAGAAGTATTGTGATAAGCAAGCCCTTGTTGGCATTTCTAACACTATTGCTGAACTCTGGCAGAATGCTACATTAGGTACTGACAGGCAGTTTCCATCATTTTTAAATGGAAGGTCCCCTCAGCCTTTTATTCTGTTCACCTGTGTAGTTTGCAGGCATGAACAATAACTGGCTGTATTGCACCTTCCTAATTTCATCAGGATTTAAATGTAAATGAAATTCCTGAAGTCTGACGTGAAAACTTGCTTGACTCCATTGAAAAAGGTCATGACCTGACACATGTAAGGCATCCTGGATTTTATGACGTTTTAGTGCTAAAGCCTGCAGTAGTTATACTGTTATCAGTTAGTGCTGTTGCTGTTCTCTGCAGTCCCTATGTTCTTGTCTTATGCTGGCCATTAAGCTTTTCAATGTATAGTAAGAGCCCTGCTGTTTACTGTAGTTTAAAGTGTATATGAGTTAAAAAAAATGTTTTTAGAGAATACAGGGACTTCACAAGATGTGTAACAGAACTGAATGTGATTATAACTTCTGCTGGCTTGTGCAGGTATGCATCATCATTGCCCATGATGCCTTGCAAGAGTGGGGTCATGACCTCTGCAATAGAGTAAAACAGGTTTTCACACCAGGGTAAAATGCAGTGAAGCAATTTCATTTATATTTGAATTAGGATGAAATTAGGGGGATGCAAGAGAGGGAATAATTTTTTAGGCCAATAAACTACTCGGGTATACAGAAAATAGGTTGAGGGAATTTTTCTTTTAAACAGAAGGGAGGTGGGTATTCTAAAGGATCTTTCTGCACTACATACACAGCTATTTTCAAACTGCAAATGTGTCCAAACTGTTAGACTATCTAATATATGGTATAACAGCACCGATGTTTTGTGCCAGAAAAAAATGACGCAGGCAAACTTTGTGTCAATTCTTTTGCGCAAATCATGACATTGTGTTGCAGACTGGCGTACCTTTTGAAAATAGCAGCAGGACTACTTTGATACAATTGGGTGGATGTAAACGCAGGTGCAGTCTGCATTTGTGTCTGTCTTCTGTCTTCTGAAAATCCCAACTATTATGACTAGGAAGGCCCCGATTGTCAAAGTTGTCCTGCTTACTAATGTTGCACAAAACACCTACATCATTGCAAAAAATATTAACAGAACAAAACAAGTATACAGAAAAACAAATAGGATCAAAACAAAACATTTTCAACTCACGCATGAACACAGTTGTATATTTCAAACATCTCCTTTTTAAGTGCTTGTTGAGATTTAGCCAGCATAGCTGCATTTCTCATTTGTGGAGTTAACACATTCCATACTTGAAATGCGTTGTATTTAATCGACATTTGACCATATTTAGTGTTAACACCCTTGAAAATGAACATCTCATTACAAAACAACTGTGATTGGTTACCTCAGTTACACTTTAAAATTTCCCTGTGTCAAGCCACTCAGCATTTTTGTACACCATAGTAGCCCACCGTTTGCTTCTCCTAAATTTTAGGGAATCCCAGGACTGCTGGCTGAACATAAGGCAGCCATGCCTAACATATCTACAAAGAACCACACATCTTTGTCTATTATAAGTGCTGTTTAGCATTTCAAATAACTGTTTGCTAGTCTATCGATAAATGTAATTTCCCTACTTGAAAACTGGTAATATTGAGTTACAGTTGCACTCCTGGAGAGGGTCCAGAGGAGGGCGACCAGGATGATACTGGGTCTGGGGGAAAAGTCCTATGGGGAGAGATTTTAGGAGCTCAGCTTGTACACCCTGGAGGAAAGGAGGGACAGCAGGGACATGATTGAGGTCTTCAAATGTAACCCCCAGGGGGCACTATCCTAAGGGTTACTACCCCTGCCTGCCTTAACTGTAACAGGGTGAGGGGCCCAGATCCATTGGCGGGTGCCTCCACCCAGAGGTCGGGGTTAGAACAGTCGAGGTTGACTTGGTCACAGCCCTCTGGGTTGCTGCAACCCCCCTTTCTTCCCACTAGTGGCCCACACAGTTCAGTTGCAGTGTCCTTACCATAGAAACTTACCCCCTGGCTCAAACCACTCAGCTCACTCCGGGAACCCCCTGAAAAGAAAGGTACAGTTACACAATATTCACTGTGCAGTATTTCACCATGAATACACAAACTAGCCAGTGTACTTTTGCAAAACAAGCAATCTGATTTATTTAAGGGGAGTTAACAAGGACTGGGGGGAATCAGAGTGATTGGCTTACCACTACAATATATGAGTATCTACCTAGGGCTCTGTGCACAGGCCTAACCTATAAGTTGCTGTCTATGGGTACACAAGCCCTAAAGGCTAGTTCCTCGATGCAGCTGGTTGGGGCCCTGACACAAATGAGCATTTAATTCCTACAAAGATTAGATGGAGCCAGCAGGCTCAGTTAGTGCAGTCAGCAAAGCAACCTGAAGATCTTGCCCTTGCTGGAAACATTTAACAGGGAGCTACCCTGATTTAGTACTTACAACTCCAGAAGAAAACTGCTCTCACACCACTCGCAGGGCTGAGCCTGAACTTCAGATACTTCTCCACACATTTATATGGAAAGCAACAGAGGGGTACCATACCAGGCAGCTGCTCCTAGGGCCCGACCGAACTCACAGTTAATCGGGAGTCTCACTGCAGCTTCACTTTCCTGACAGACCGAGCGTGATTAAGCAGGTTCTCCAGTCCTCTACAGGGTGAGCCTGGTAGGTAGCTGCGCTTTTGCACAGCCTCCTCTGACCGCTGCCCCAGGGATTTAGTCCATAGCTCGCCGGCGATTCAAAATGGCCACCTCTGGCCTTTCACGCGCTTCCTGCACGAAAACTCAACGGCGCAGGAGCCCAGCGCTCCTTCCTCGTTCACAGCCACAATGTCTCTGCCCCTTGGCAGTATGGGGCAATCCTCTCAGCTCGGGCGCCACCCAATCCCATTGGTTGGCTACAGATGCCAGTCACTTAATCTTGCCCTCAGTGGTGCGAAAAGGTGCCATGGTCCAGACTTCACTTCCCACAATTATTAGCTGTATCTTCATTGGTCAGCCAGCTCCCTAAAGAGTCCTAATTCTGGTTGGTCACCAGTTACTCCATTTGAGATACCCCCTGCCCCCATTGGACCCTTCAGAAAGTCCTGGTCCAAAATGGAGGGGCACAGCACACACAGTCTCAGCTGCGAAAGAAGTAGGTTAAACAAACTGTAATTCCATCAACATGCTAGCTAATTATGGCCAAACAGTTACATCATTTAAAAGGGCTCCCTCTGCGCATATAGCAACTGCCAAAAGGGGAGCAATTTCACTGCAGCTGTGGCAGGATTCGAACAGGGAAACACCAGTCCCCCCCATACCAGCCCGCTGGAGCCTGCAAGCAGGCAGCTCTTAAAGGGACAGTACTGGAGGCTTTGGAAGCACTCACAACACCCACACTTAGGCAGCATTACGCCGAACACCAGTTAGGAGGGAGCATTCAGACAAGCTCCGGGAAGGCTTTCAGGAACCCCCCCCCCATGTGTAAGGGGGTTACATCCTTCCTGGCCTGGAAGGAACTTGGCGTCCACGCCAAGTAATTACCCTTAAATCACTTTAAGGTAAAACAGGTTAGATTGACAGCACATTAGACCTTTTGTTACATACATTGGCACTGTATTCACAGCTTATTATTGTTTATGCAATATTGCACATAGACAACCATTTCCTTTTTAAATCAGGTCATTACTTCCTGCCCATGACAACTGGAAAGAGGGGGCTCTTTCCTATCAGCTACTTGCGGGCTAACTGGGCAGGGACACCACACTCAGAGGGCAATACGAACAGTTGGGCATCGTCCCCCAAAACTAACTTGGGCAATGAACTTAGAGATACATAGACCCCCTTATGGACTACATTTAATGGCAGGTCCACAGGCTGACCCAGAGACTCATAACTTAACCTTATTACAGGCCTTAGTTCTCGGCCAGTGCGTCTAGAGGTCTCAGTAAAATCTACTGCGGGCTCTGGCCCCATTTCCACCTCAGCTAGATTAGCGGAGGGAACCTCCCCATGAGAAGGGGACTCCGTGCCCATAGCACTTTCCGGGGACACGACCCTCTACATCAGGACCCACACTGCTTGGTTCAGTCAGGGACATTTCTGGCACTACCGGGGTGCTATCAGGGCACTGAAAGTATTCTTCAGGTTCTGGCATATCACTAGCTTGCTCCCCCACAGCACTTCCTTCTTCTGAAAAGTCAGATAGCTCAGCCAGGCCAGACAATTCAGCCAGGCTCAAAGACCCCACCTCTTCGGCTTTTCTGCAGCTCACTTCATCCTCGGGGAGCATGGGCTCCAGAGACAAAGCTGGGGGCTCAGACAGTCCAGAAAGCCCAACTTCATCCCCAGAGTTAATTAGGGGATTGCCCCTAAACAGTTGGCTCAGTTCATAAGAGGAGTAATACTCAATGTTGTTCTCACTATCTTCAGACACAGATTGGCAATCAACTTCATCAGAGGGGGGTGGAGAAGGCCTCTTTAGTTTGATTTCTGAAGATTCAGCCGATCTTAGTTTTTTCTTGGCAGCAGCTCTAGTTACAGGCCGGGGGGGGCATTGAGAGGTTCAGCTTCTATCAAAATATGTCCGATTGGCAGCAGATGATTTCTGTGTATAGTTTTCACATCTTTTGAATTGTTTTCAGGCCGCACTTTATATACAGGTAAATCTTCCAGTTTTCCCACGACAGTATGAGGGAGGTGATCTGTCAACAATCTTATGCTTGCCATGCAGTCCCAAATTCCTCAATAGCACTCTATCCCCTTCTCTCAGTTCCATTGCTTTCACTTTCTTATCATACCTCTCCTTATTGGCCAGGTTTCATTTAGCAGCCATGGTCTGGGCCAGTTGGTAGGCATGGTTTAATTGGGCCTTCAACTTCTGTACATACTGTAGATGATTTGCTGCTTGTACCCCATCAGGGGAAACCCCGAAACACACATCCACTGGCAGTCTAGCCTCTCTTCCAAACATCAGTCTGTACGGGGAAAATCCAGCGGCATCACTTTTGGTGCAGTTATAAGCATGTACCAAGATGCTAATCTGCTGGCTCCATCTAGGCTTGTCTTTAGGTTGCAGTGTGCCCAACATATCAAGCAATGTGCGGTTAAACCTTTCAGGTTGAGGATCTCCCTGGGGATGATACGGGGTGGTTCTTGACTTTCGTACTCCCCACAAGGATAGCATTTCTTTAATCAGGCGGCTCTCAAAGTCCCTCCCCTGGTCGGAATAGATTCTCTGGGGGGCCCCATAGTGGACAAAGAAGTTCTCAACAAGTACTTTAGCTACTGTGGCTGCTTTCTGATCTTTAGTAGGAAAAGCCTGTGCATACTGGGTAAAATGATCAGTGACCACCAATATGTTGCTGATATTTTTCAGATCAGGTTCTAAGCTCAGGAAATCAATGCAGACCAACTCCATAGGGGCGCTGGTATTGATATTGACCATGGGGGCAGCTCTCTGAGGTAAGGCTTTTCTTTGCAAACAGCGGCCACAGGTCTTGACATACTGCTCTACGTCTGCACTCATTTTTGGCCAGTAGAATCGGGTCCGTACCAGGTCAAGAGTTCGGTTTATGCCAAGGTGCCCCATATGGTCATGCAGGGACCTCAACACCAGTTCTCTAAAAGCGGTGGGCAACACTAGTTGTTGTTTGTCTATTTGCCCCTCTTTGTCTATGGTCTCCCTATATAACAGTCTATTGTTCAACTTCAATTTTGGGCCTTCTCTGTACAACAGGGCAGTTCTCAATTCAGCGGACCGCGGTTGGGACACGTCTCTCCCTGCTTGCAGAGCCTCCAAAGCAGTTTTTATCATGGGGTCTCAGGACTGAGCCCGTTGGAGACGATCATTGTTGAATTTGGGCAGCGCACTAGTGTCTAATGCAGAAAAATGACAGTAGGCAGCAGGTATGCAGTTCTCGGATGGCCCCAAGCAGTCCACCATGCAGTCCACAACATCAGGAGACACCTGTTCCTCCTTGTCAAATTTTTGGCAAAGGGCTCTTATGTCAGGTTCTGACAACCTGACCCAGTCAGTTCAGGGCACAGGACAGGCCTCCGAGAGACAGCATCCGCATCTATATGGTTTAGGCCTGCTCTGTACTCAACAGCATAGTCGTAGGTGGCCAATGCAGTAAGCCACCTATGGCCAGTGGCATCCAACTTAGCTGAGGTCTGCACATATGTCAGAGAATTGTTATGAGTCTTCACCAATATCTTGGCACCGTACAAGTAGTTATGAAATTGATCAACAATGGCCCACTTCAAGGCGAGGAACTCTAGTTTGTGCACTGGTTAGTTTTTTTCTGAAGGAGTCAGACTTCTGCTGGCAAAAGCTACAGGTCTCAGCCTGTTTGGGTGCTCCTGATCTAACACAGCCCCCAATCCTTGTAGGCTGGCATCAGTGTGGAGAACGTACGGCTTGGCTGGGTCAGCATAGGCCAGCACTGGGGCATGGGTAAGTTAATATATAATGTCATAGAAAGCTTCCTCACACTCAGCAGTCCAGCGGTTTCCAAACACATAATTCGGACGAAAATACTTTTTCTCAGTCTCAGAAAGCACAACTTTCTTATACTTTTTGTGGGTGGGAGGGTACCCCTGAGTAAGGTTGAGGAGGGGGCAGATCACTCGAGAATAGTCTTTGATAAACTGCCTATAATATCCACAAAACCCCAGAAACCATTGCAGTTCTTTCAAATTCTTTGGCTGAGGCCAAGTAGTCAAAGCCTCCACTTTGCTGGGGTCAGTCTCTATGCCTTCATCGGATACTATGTGGCCCACATACTTCACAGAAGTTTGAAAGAATTGGCACTTGTCTATAGATAACTTAAGACCGAAATCCTCCAGCCGATCCAGAACCTTGAACAATCGACGTTCATGTTCTTCCAACGAGATGCCAAACACTATGACATCATCTAAATAAACCAAACACTCGAGCAAATTCATGTCCCCCACAGCATGTTCCATCAGGCGCAAAAAGATAGCTGGGAAACTTGAAATCCCTTGAGGCATCCGGATAAACTCCATAGAAACCTAGGGGGCAAATGAATGCAGTCTTCTCTCGGTCCTCTGGAGCCATTGGGATCTGATAGTACCCTCTGCGGAGATCCAACACAGAGAACCACTTACTGCCATTCAGGCAGTCCAAGGCGTCCTGTATGCGCGGCATGGTATACTGGTCAGGGATGGTTCGCCGATTCAGGGTACGGTAATCCACACACATCCAAACAGCCCCATTCTTCTTCCTCACTATGACAATGGGGGAAGCATAAGGGCTCCTGGATTCTTGTATCACACCAGCAGCAAGCATCTCTTGCAGATGCTGTCTCACATCGTCTATGTCAGCAGGGGCCAAGCGCCGAGACCTCTCTCAAAAAGGCCTTTCATCATGCAGTTGAATGTGGTGTTCGGCCCCCCGCATACATCCCACATCCCATTCTTTTAGGGAAAAGACCTGGTCTCTTTGGGCAAGCTTCTCACTGACCCTTACTTTCCATTCAGCAGGCAACAGGGAGTCACCGAAATCAAACAAGTCTGGCATGACTCTGTCATCCTTCCCCAAACCCTTGCTATTAGGGAGCACTGCAGTGTCCACACAATGCACACTAGCCAGGGTGCAGCCTCTATTTACTCGAATCTCTTTGTCAGACACATTATGAACTTGAACCATCACTCTCCTGGCATAAGCATGGGCTCTAGCAGGCAAAATACTGGGTTTAACCAGCAGTCCTCAGGCAACTTTCCTTCCCCAGGTGCATCCAGCATCAATAGTTTATTCTTGACATCCTTTTTAAGCTGAACCTCCCCCTTCAAAACACACTGGGCATTTGGGGCTAATAGCAATGGCTCCGGATCCTTCCTCCAGACAACACCCACCGGGCCTTCAGATTCCTCCTGACTAGCTTTCCTCTGAGTCTCGTAGGCCTTCTGGATCAAAGCAGGTATTCTAAGAGCTTGCCCAGTCCTGGACACCTGCTTTTCAGAACACAACTGTGCTAATCGGCCAAACATGTGAGCACTGGTCCCAATCAACAAGGGTACCCCATCATACAGTTCAGTGGGGGGGCAGACTAAAGCCAAAGTTTCCACCTGTTCGTCCACTCCAGCCACAGAAGTAGGAAATGACAACCAGATACAGATATACCCCAAATATGGATAAGCCTTGTCACTCAGCCCCCATACATGTAGACCATCCAAGGGTTGTAGTGGCACCTCAGGTAAATGTGTCTGATACGAGTCCTGAAACATAATGGTCACCTGAGAGCCACTATCAAATACAGCTCGGGTGGGAATCCCATTTACCCACACCTGGGCCTCCATCGAGGGCCCGACCACATCAGACCACTCAGGGGGCACAGCATTGACAGTTGCTTGGGCATTGGCCCAGGTCACAAAACCCTTCCTGGGGGGTCAGACGTGGGTCCTGCGATGCCAAGTGATCAGTCTGCTGTTGACCTTCCTTAAATTCTCTGGCAACTGGCACTCAGTCTGAAAGTGTCCATCCTCCCCCACAATGGTAACAGAACTTAGGGTCCCGGGGGTCTCTATTGTGAGGGGAATACTTCATTTGCTGGGGGCCCTCTGGGGGATGAGGGGATTCCCCTGGGCTAGGGCATTGGTTTCTAGATAACTCAGGCTCCCCAGACCTAACAGGGTGGGTAGTGGATCGCTTCAAGTCCCTCACCAGATCTCGTAAGTTTCTGACCTCGGCCATCAACTCACTTTCTACTTGGGGATCAGAGGAAATGGCACGCACCCCCACCCCTCCCTGTAACTCTGGGGATACATCAGGCCCCTCTGAAGGGTGGGTCTCATCGGGTTCACTAGACTCAAAGGTTTGGCTTAGATTCACAGCCCCAACATAGGGTTCCCACCCCTCCTCATCAGTCTCTACTTCTCTAATCTCCCTCATCAATTGACAGTATTCAGGCGGGGCAGCTCGCCGATCATGTAACTTAAGTTTTAACAGTATCACACTGGAAAATCTAGCAGACTTTAGAACATGTTCCAACCTGACCTGGTTCAAGGCTGGGGCGGTGATCCCCCCTTTCCGGTAGGCCTTCTGTAAAGCCCTTTCCACCCTAGTGACAAAGGCGGAAAGCTTTTCATTCCTCCACTGCTTAGCAGACTTGAATTTCCATAATAAGTCTTCCCCAGTTTCTGTGCTCCCAAACACTCCCTCTAGAGCAGAAAGATACTCTGCTGCAGTAGCTTCTGGGCTAGTGAGCCTAAAAACTGAATGGCTTCTAAAGCCAGACCCCGCAGGCTCTCCATCACTCTCTTTCATTTCTCCCCTCAGAGCACTGTCACTCCTGGACTAAGGGGTGAGTCCATCCATGCCTCCAAATCATCCTCCCATGAAGGCACTGGGCACTGTGCCAGAAAACATTTTAGCCACGGTAAGAATCTAGCTGTATAGAGGGAACCACTAGGGGCAGTGGAGCCAAGATAGAACTCTTGGTGGGGCTCCGGAGAGGTACCAGAGGAAGCCTGAGGGGTGGGTTCACTGGAAAGGTCCAAGGCCTGCAGTAACTCTTGGGTAGTCCTCCCTTCCATAGCTAACAATTTAAGTAGTTTATCTTTGAAACTATTAGTCTGGGGAGACCCCCCGGGGGTGACTGACCCACTCCAAATGTGAATGACCCTCCACCCCGGTTGGGCACCTTCCGGGTAAATCACTGGGGGTACCCTCTCAGGGTCGATAGCTAGGCTACACAAGAGTAACACCTGCAAAGTCTGATCGAGTAGGTCAGCCATACACCCCTTCACCTCTACCTTGCCTAAACATTTAACACGCTCCACGGCAGAAATAATGTCAGCGGTCGTTGTCCCCAGAGGTACATCTAGTAGTAACACAATTCTCTGAGAGTCCAGCTCTTCGGCTTCACCCCACCCCATCAGTTTATGTACCATCATCTTAATAGGGTCCAGTTTAATCTTAGCCATGATATCCCCTTCCAGTTTTTCCTTTAATTTATCCATAGTTATGCACTTCGCCCACTTGGCCACTAGGGGACACTAATCCCAGCAGTGCCTCCAATTTGTAACCCCAAGGGGGCGCTATCCTAAGGGCTACTACCCCTGCCTGACTTGATTGTAACAGGGTGAGGGGCCCACATCCATTGGCGGGTGCCTCCACCCAGAGGTCGGGGTTAGAACAGTCGAGGTTGACTTGGTCACAGCCCTCTGGGTTGCTGCAACCCCCTTTCTTCCCACTAGTGGCCCACACAGTTCAGTTGCAGTGTCCTTACCATAGAAACTTACCCCCTGGCTCAAACCACTCAGCTCACTCCGGGGACCCCCTGAAAAGTAAGGTACAGTTACACAATATTCACTGTGCAGTATTTCACCATGAATACACAAACTAGCCAGTGTACTTTTGCAAAACAAGCAATCTGATTTATTTAAGGGGAGTTAAGAAGGACCGGGGGGAATCAGAGTGATTGGCTTACCACTACAATATATGAGTATCTACCTAGGGCTCTGTGCACAGGCCTAACCTATAAGTTGCTGTCTATGGGTAAACAAGCCCTAAAGGCTAGTTCCTCGATGCAGTTGGTTGGGGCCCTGACACAAATGAGCGTTTAATTCCTACGAAGATTAGATGGAGCCAGCAGGCTCAGTTAGTGCAGTCAGCAAAGCAACCTGAAGATCTTGCCCTTGCTAGAAACATTTAACAGGAGTTACCCTGATTTAGTACTCACAACTCCAGAAGAAAACCGCTCTCACACCACTCGCAGGGCTGAGCCTGAACTTCAGATACTTCTCCACGCATTTATATGGAAAGCAACAGAGGGGTACCATACCAGGCAGCTGCTCCTAGGGCCCGACCGAACTCACAGCTAATCAGGAGTCTCACTGAAGCTTCACTTTCCTGACAGACCGAGCGCGACTCAGCAGATTCTCCAGTCCTCTACAGGGTGAGCCTGGTAGGTAGCTATGCTTTTGCACAGCCTCCTCTGACCCCGCTGCCCTTGATTTACAGTCCGTAGCTGTGGCGTTCGAGTAGCACTTCTGGCCTTTCACGCACTTCACGCAAAAACTCAAAGGCGCAGGAGCCCAGAGCTCCTTCCTCATTCATAGCCACAATGTCTCTGCCCCTTGGCAGTATGGGGCAATCCTCTCAGCTCGGGCGCCACCCAATCCCTACGGATGCCAGTCACTTAATCTTGCCCTCAGTGGTGCGAAAAGGCGCCATGGTCCAGACTTCACTTCCCACAATTATTAGCTGTATCTTCATTGGTCAGCCAGCTCCCTAAAGAGTCCTAATTCTGGTTGGTCGCCAGTTACTCCATTTGAGATACCCCCTGCCCCCATTGGACCCTTCAGAAAGTCCTGGTCCAAAATGGAGGGGCACAGCACACACACACAGTCTCAGCTGTGAAAGAAGCTGGTTAAATAAACTGTAATTCCATCAACATGCTAGCTAATTATGGCCAAACAGTTACATCGTTTAAAAGGGCTCCCTCTGTGCATATAGCAACTGCCAAAAGGGGAGCAATTTCACTGCAGCTCTGGCAGGATTCGAACAGGGAAACACCAGTCCCCCCCATACCAGCTTGCTGGAGCCTGCAAGCAGGCAGCTCTTAAAGGGACAGTACAGGAGGCTTTGGAAGCACTCACAACACCCACACTTAGGCGGCATTACGCCGAACACCAGTTAGGAGGGAGCATTCAGACAAGCTCCGGGAAGGCTTTCAGGAACCCCCCCATGTGTAAGGGGGTTACACAAATATCTTAACGAGATCAATAGAGCAAGCCAGCATAGGGTGTTCCAGCTGAAAAAGGAGGGGTCCACCAGGGTGCACCCAATGAGGCTGGTAGGTGGGAGACTCAGAGGGGAGATGAGGAGGTGCTACTTCGCTGAAGGGGTGATGGAACCCTGGAATGCCCTACTGGTGGAACTGGTGGCTGTGGATATTGTGGAGGGGTTCAAGAGGGGCTGGGACAGGTATAGGGAAGGTGCGTCTAAGCTGGGGGCAGCCCAGCCAGTGGAAGGGGAGACTTCGGGGCAGAAAATGGTGCCCTAAATGAGCACTGATCCCCGAGCAGATTTGATAGACCATAGTGTCTACTTTGCTGACTTCTTAGTACGTTAGTATTTCTTACGTAGTTTGAGATTTCAAAAGCACAGAAGCACAGTGCTCTGATTCTGGAATTTACTTGTTTAGATAAAGCAACTATATGAGACTCAAAACTAAGTGAGATATCTAACAAAACACCTAAACATTTCTATTCCATAGTATTTGCTATTCTCTGCCAATTGAATAACATAATATTTATGTCATAGTCCTTGTTTTGCTTTTTCATGGTTGCGGTGGAAAGACATTGCCTGTATTTTCCTGCTAACCTGTCATACTGATTTAAATTTAATGCCCCCCCTTCACGTTTTCACTTTGATCCCTCCCCTCCATCCCTTTGTATGAACACAGGCATTGTTAGCCCCAAGCATACACAGTATGCCCCTGCTGTAAGAGCTAGCTTCGTAACCCAACCACAAGGATTGTCTTGGTGCTAAAGCTCTCAACTGATGAGGCACACCATGCTGGTACAACCTGGCTTGCCTCTCGACATGACAACCCAAGTCCTCTCCTGCACTAAGGTCACCTGAACTACAGTGTGACACTCTGCTGCTGGTCCATAAGTGCAGCCCTTCTCAGGCCTTTTAAGTATTGTAGTTCTAATGTTTATTTATTTTAGATAGGATAGTAAACAGTTATTTATACTGTTGCTGTCGATTTTGCACTCTTTGCACTTTTCCTTAACATAGACACATAGAATTTGACAATAGATAAGGACCACTTGGCCGCCCAATCTGCCTATTTTTCCCTGCCTACACTGTTACCACAGGCCACCTGGTCTATAGCCCCTTCCCCCACTTCCCACTAAAGTTTTCTTGTGCTAATCCCATGCATGCTTGAAAGCCTCCACTGTTTTCAACCACAACACCTCCTTCCTCTGGCAGACTGTTCCAGGCATACACCACTCTTTAAGTGAAGTACTTCCTCACATCTCTCTTGAATTTACCCACTTCAGGCTTTATTGTATGTCCCCTTGTCCTCATGCATCTTTTCCTCTGAAAAATAGTGCTGTCCTGTACCTTATTCACCCCATGAGGTATTTACAGTTCTCTGTCATATCCCATCCCCTTCCAAGGTGTACATTGAGGTTCTTCAGTCTGTCCTCATAGGGTTCTCGATGCAGACCCTGCACCATTTTAGTTGCCCTCCTCTGGACCACCTCCACTATGTGTATGTCCTTTTTGAGATGTGGTCTCCAGAACTGGACACAGTACTCCAGGTAGGGTCTCACCAGTGATCTATACAACGGCAACACTTCCTCCCTGCTTCTGCTGGTCATACCCCCTCTATGCACCCCAACATCCCACTGGCCCTCCCCATTGCCTTGTTGCACTGCTTTACCACTTTGAGGTCATCAGTTAAGTGATTTGTAAATGTATTTTATTAAACCTTAGGGAAAAAAGTCCTGATCTCTGATTGGAGCAGATCCAGTCACATGACATACATGCTTTTTAAACTATTGCCCAGGCTAAAACAAAGAACCAGACAATAGTTCATCAGAATAGGGAAATATTTTTTTCAACTGTTGCCCATTGTAATTCTTGTGACTCTGGCAAGGTTAAATAAAACATATATTAACTGGAGCTGTGTCGGGATAGAATAAGAAAATATAGACCCCTTGAGATGTATTATTGCTGTGCAATAGTTTTATTGCTCTCAGCCATGGTTTGGGGTAATATAACTATTGATAGGCAATAGTTCATACCACGTGGTCAATATTTTCCATCTATTTCCCTCACCTCTGGTCAGTATTTGTATATTGTCAGTTTCCTTTGTGTTTCTCCCAATTTCTCTCCAGAAATGGATATATTTCCAAGTGTACGGAGCTCTGGAAGAGTGATCTATCACTAAACTACTAGTATGATTATCAAGTACAGTACTTCATATCCGCTAATTAGAAAATGGGCCATGAAAATTCAGTAACTTCATTGATTGTAACATATCACATGACTGTTGATTATTTTTCAACATCTGCATGCCTCACCTGAACTACATTTTTGAACAAATAAAGGCCATTTCATAAGTGGAACAACACACTCCAGGGTGTGCATTCATAAAGGAATAATGCACTTTTCGGGTGGTTGTGGCACTTGTTTAGCTTCCACCTAACAACCCCCTGGAGGTGTGCATTGTTTCCTTATAACCGCACATCCTGTTATGAGTTATCCCTTATTTGTGACTGAACCCCCATTTTGCTATACTCGAAGATATACAACTCCTCTGTTACTGTATGGCTCAAATTACTATTGATTAATTGACTGACTGACTGATTGATTGACTGACTGATTGATTGATTGACTGACTGATTGATTGATTGATTTTATTTATTAAAAGAACTGGTTATCCAATGAGCAGATGCCTGCCCATTTTCATGGATGGCCAGGAAGAAAAATGCAAAAGAGATAAAAAGCATATACAACAATAAAAAAACATAAACAGACCTAAAAGCTAAACAAAGCACTGACAGATTTCACCTGCTAACACGTGTTCTCAAACAAACATATGTACAGATTGCTATAGCACTTATAACTTTTTGTTTAAAGAGCAACTGACATGTCTCGGTAGAGACGTGCCAGTGGTGCCCTATCCTGCCTACAGTACCTCCTGGTACAGAGAGTACCACAAACGGAGGTACTGTAAGGCAGTATTTTACTGTACAGATGTGGCGGAGTGCAATGCGCTCCCCCACCGCAGCCTCAGGTCCCCTTTCCAATCCAATCCTGAGGATGACATCACGTCGGGATGGGGACCGGGTGAAATTCCATTTTGCCAGTGAAAGTGCCATGGAATTGGCATTTTGCCAGTGAAATTGCAGCAAAATGCCAATTCCGCAGTGCTTTCGCCGGCGAAATGGAATTTCATCTGGTCCCCATCCTGACCTGATGTCATCCTCAGGATTGGATTGGGAAGGGGGCCTGAGGCTGTGGTGGGGGTGCACATTGCACTCCCCCACATCTGTACAGTAAACTACTGCCTTACAGTACCTCTGTTTGCAGTGCTGTCTGTATCGGGAGGTACTGTAGGCAGGGTAGGGCACTACTGGCACATCATTTCAGACGTGTCAGTTGCTCTTTAATTATTTTTTTCCCTCATTTGTTAAAATATTTGCTTCTGTGAATCATGGAGATTGTCTTAATAATTTAGTGAACAGTTACATTTCCAGAAATAATAAAAGGATATTCCACTTTTATGTTACATAGGAAGCTTTTCTTTGTTTCTTCAACATCAATAATTAAAATGCCACCACTTTGTAGCTTTGAATTGCTCATTATCGTTTAGATCTGGAACTCCAGTAAGCTATGGGAATTTCAAAACAAATGTGTTGAACATTGTCCTGTCAGAAATTCAGGGAACAGAGATGAGATACATTCTTTATGCACATTACCTGCCTGTAGTCCTCCTGTGAGCCTTTTACTGCTGCACCGATCAGAAATGTTTTATTACGGGCACGCAGAGGTTTTTGAGAAATCATGGGGAAGATAAGAGAAACCCTCAGGTTGAAAATTCTCTTGCCATAACAAAGGGGTCCCTGCAGTTAATCAAAAGGCCTTACTGCTCCTCTCTCATGCAGTACCACACTGCTGCAAGTGCCCTCTCTATCATTGTCTCTGATGCTCCACTTAATGGCAAAAAACAGGACAACCACAGCTATGTGCCTGACATCAGGCGTGCCATTGTTGAAACACAATTGCAAAGTGATACGAGAGAAGTTCTAAGTTCGTCTGCACAAAACAATAATGACCTTGTGAAGATGCGTCAGAGGCCCCAGATATCCCATCCTGCAGCACCTGAGCTTGACAGCCTAGCATTTGAAAGCATACAGAGCGCAGCACTAGTAGCTACTGGGGGCATTATTCACAGTTTCATACAGCATAACAGCCAGCACAGTCCTTTACAATCCGCCCAGTCTAAACCCAGGAGACCCATCTCTCACTCAGCAGTCCCTCAATAATAAACTAACTGAAGCTAAATGGGCATAGTGACACACACATCACTTAATTAATTTGTGTTTTATCTTTAAGTAACTGACCATTCTGCTTAGTTTTACAGAACTTTTCTTTGCAACATCGTCCATTGTTCCTTTTATTTAGTGGAACATTGCAGCTTACTTTTTTTAATAACCACATTTGCTAAATTAAAAATAACATTAGTAACTACCATCATGATTGTCTGTCCCCAAATTAACATGAAAACCATTGCTTTGCTCCACTCCCAAACTAAGATGCAATCCACTGCCACTCCCAGTACTCAGGGTACTCCTGAAACTTTACAAGGAACTACCCAGGCTTTATCTGGAGTACTGCATGCAGTTCTGGTCTCTTCAATACACAGAGTAAATTGAGGCAGTTGAGAGAGTGCAACACAGGGCTCCCAAAATGATCAGGGGTAGGGGGAAAAAATCTATGAGGAGAGGCGGGAGCCCCTTAACATTTTCTCACTGAAGAAAAGCAGACTGAGAGAGGACATGATTTGTGTTTCGCTTACTGAAGTGTATTGACAACATCAAGCAGTCAGAGATGTTTGAACTGGTGCCTCGCCGCAGGACACAGGACATGCCTTGAAGGTCTGGGCTGTTAAATCTAGGGGTAACATCAGGAGGTGTGTTTTCTCCTAGAAGATGGTGAACCTATGGAACAGTCTATCAGTGGAGACAGTGGACATAAAGACAGTACAGGCCTTTAAAGTAAGCCTGGAAAACGTTCTGTTTACCAAGTAAATCATTGGGTACCATGGGTAGTAGGGTGGGTAAGGAATCACTGGATACCCTGGGTAGTAGGGTGGGTAGTGAATCACTGGATACCCTGGGTAGTAGAGTGGGTAGAGAATCACTGAGTACCCTGGGTAACAGAGTGGATAGGGAATCACTGGGTACCTTGGGTAGTGGGGTGGGTAGAGAATCACTGGATACCATGGGTAGTAGGGTGGGTAGAGAATCACTGAGTACCCTAGGTAACAGAGTGGACAGGGAATCACTGGGTTCCCTGGGTAGTAGGGTGGGTAGAGAATCACTGGACACCCTGGGTAGTAGAGTGGGTAGAGAATCACTGGACACCCTGAGTAGTAGAGTGGGTAGGGAATCACTGGGTACCCTGGGTAGTAGGGTGGGTAGAGAATCACTGGACACCCTGGGTAGTAGGATGGGTAGAGAATCACTGGACACCCTGGGTAGTAGAGATGGTAGGGAATCACTGGGTACCCTAGGTAGTAGGGTGGGTAGAGAATCACTGGATACCCTGGGTAGCAGAGTGGGTAAGGAATCACTGGGTATGCTAGGTATCAGAGTGGGTAGGGAATCACTGGGTACCCTGGGTTGTAGCGTGGGTAGGGAATCACTGGGTACCCTGGTAGAGTGGGTAGGGACTCACTGGATACCCTGGGTTGTAGAGTGGGTAGGGAATCATCGAGTACCTTGGGTAGTAGTATGGGTAGGAATAATTTAATGCCCTCTACTTGCTGGTAGTCTACTGGCCCCCTCCTCACTGACTGTCAGCCCGATATCACAATGAAATAATGTTCCTGGTATCCAGTAGTCCCCCACCCACCCACCCAAGGCCCTGCCTGAAATAGATATACAAGTCCCTGCTAGCTAGCGATCTCTCTCTCTCTCTCTCCCCCATCTCAATCCCCCATCTGGTCCATAGCAAAAGTTCCCTGGTGGTCTAGTGCACCCTCCACCCCAGCAAGTAGTGTCCCACCACCCCACCACCCAATCCCGAACCCAAGCTGGCGACCAGCACAGCCCTCCCCTCTCCACCACGGCTGACTGCCGACTGAGCTGTCACTGAGCATCTGTACTGTATACAGTACACGCTCATTGTCTCTGATTGAACTCCTAGGTTCTCCATTTGCAAAGGAGGAGATGTTTAGCGACCAGATTTGCAGCTACCAGCCACTGGACCTGGGTGCATGTTTAGGAATACCTTCCAGTGTCCACCCAACCAAAAATAGGGCACTGCAGTCCCTGTAATGGCTGTGCTGATGTTTTGAATGGCTTCCCTGAACCCTTGTGTCTTGGGACAGGACACCAGGATGTGGGTGAGATGGGCTCCTGGTCCCTGGCAATGCCAGCAGGGATCACTGGGAAGCAGACCTAGCTTGTAAAGAACTGTTGGGATCCTTTACCACCTCATTAGTGTTTTGTCCTGGATAAAGTGACTGCATCTATCCTTGCATTCCCTATGTGCACAAAGAAGGCAAGTGGCACGTGACTCTTCCAGTATATGTATATTGAGTTCAGCTTCCCAAGCCTACAATAAAGGGATGGATTGGATGGGTTGGGCATCTGTTAGAGTATTGTAGATGACACTTGCTCTACCAGAGGAGCACCTCCTCCATCTTCCTATATTGAAGGTTGTTTCTGAAAGGGGCTGTGATCTGTAAGCTGTCAGTTTTGAGGCTAGGAGACTTCTGAGCTGGCTATATCTCCAGAAGTCACCTGTGGGCATGGAGAATTTGGTTTGCAGAATTTCAAAGGATTCAAGATGGATGCCATCAGAGGTAAGGAGATCTAGGACTTTGTGTATGCTTAGTTATTGCCATGTCTTCCAGACAGAGGGAGACTGGCCCAAGTGTAGGGAATCATTACCCCATAGCGGGGCATAGACCTGGGGTGGTCAGGCTTGCTTTGAGTTGTTTATGAAGTAAAGTCCATGCAGACACAGAGGCTTTCAGCAATGAGTGGTTCTTGACATCAGTGGGGGTCTTCTTGTAAAGGATGGTGGCTGGGAGCAGCCTGTTCACCTACTGCTGTTTGAGCAACAACCATCGGGGTGATGTCTGTGAGGCAAGGGGGAAACACTAGAATACTTGAGCAGCTAGGAAGGCTGTATGGTAGGCTTTGAACCACAGGAGTTTCCACTCCCCTTTACTCCAGTGTCCCTGCAAGTTTGCTTGACTGTAGTGGGATCACTTTCCTTCCCAAAGGTAGTTCCCAATAAGGGTGTCTATTATGGAAAACCATATGTTGGGAATAGGAATATGGAGATGAGCTAACATATGAGTGAACTTCGGGGCCAGCATCATTCTGAACATCTCCAGCTTCCCTGCTAAGGAGAGAGACTGAGATGTTTCAATCTATCTAGCTCAGCCCTAGCCCTTTCCAGGAGAGGGGTGCGTTTAAGTTCAGTCCAATTATTTTATGCATAGTAGGGTATACTATGATTCCCAAGTATTTTAAAGCATCTTTGGTCCATTTGAGGTCTCTGGTAGTGTAGGGGTCTGGTTTGCTGCTTGAGTACAATGGCAGTACTTCTATTTTACTGTGGTTGATTCTGAGTCCGGATAGGCCTGAAAAATGGTCAAGCAGCCACAGTAAGGGGTCCACTGAAGACTGACTATCTTCCTGTAAAAGCAGGAGGTCATCCACATATAAGAGTGCCTGAGTGTCACCACCCACCACCCTGATTCCTTGGAGGGAAGAGTGTTGCGGAATGGCTATGGCAAGTGGTTCGATGGCCATCAAAAAGAGAAGCAGGGAAAGGGGGCACCCCTCTCTGGTCCCCCACTGCAGGGGGAAAGGTTTTGACTTCAAGCCATTAGTGAGGACACTAACTGTTGGTAGTGTGTACAGAAGCTGGACTCATTGTATGAAACTGGAGCCCACTCCCATACCTTGCATGAAAGTGAAAAGGCATTGCCATTTGACAGTGTCAAAGGCCTTTTCAAAGTCTACTCTTGTTGCCATTGCTGGTGTTTGATTCACCTGTGCTGCCTGAATGACATTGAACAAGGTCCTAAGGTGGCCTGTGCTGTTGCATTCCTTCACAAACCCTGCCTGTACCAAATGGATAACCCCAGGGAGGACATTCTCCAGCCGTGTGGCTAATATCTTAACTAAGATTTTTGCATTGGTGCTAATGAGGGAGATGGATCTGTAGTTTCTGAGTATGGTGGGATCTTTTCTTTCTTAGGAATCACCGTGACTATGGCTTCCTTAAGAGTGTGTGTGTGTGGTGGGGGGGTAGGGAACATGATGTTAAGGCAAACTGAAATATGTTCTGCAACAGTGGGCAGATATTCTTGCTTACTAATTGAAAGAAATCTGCTGGAAATCCATCTCCTCCTGGGGCCTTAACCTTGTTGAGGGAATGTATTGGGGACCTAATTTCCTGAATGGAAATGGGGCAGTCCAGTTCTGTGGACAGGGTAGGTGCAAATTTAGGGAGGGGGAAGTTATCCAGAAAGAGAGACAGAGCATCGTGATCTGTGGGGCCATTTCAGGAGTACAGGTTCAAGTAAAAGGAGCTCATAGTCTCATTAATTCTTTAAGTGTCAATGCAAATCACCCTTGCTGATCCTTGAGCCCAGGAATATCTTTCTCTGCCTGTCGTATCTTCATATGGAAGGCTGGAAGCCTACCCACCTTTTCCCTTTCCCTATATGCTTGCTTCAGCCAGAAAAGGGCCAGTTAGGCTTTCTGGGTCAGGAACTCATTTGTGTTGAGTCTGTTACTAATCAGCCAGGCCGGCAGTGATGCAGGTGGGAGGGGCTGCTTCTTATATACGTCTTCCAGTGCTTTGAGGGCCATATCAAGGGAATGCAGTTTAGCTTCTCTTTCTTTGCACCTGTTAGCCAAGTAGCTGATAATAAGACCCTCATGGAGGCTTTGTAGGCCTTCCACACTGTGGCTGTGGACCACTCTGCTATATTGCTAATGGAGAGCCAATACTGGGTCTCCCTTTTTAGCCAAACCACAAATTGAGGATCTCTGATTAGTAGAGCATCTATTATTTTTAATTTTATGAGAAAGAATCAGATTACATTTACCTTTGAGCTAAGAGCTCATTTACGAAGGCACTCAACAGTACAGTGAAATACAGAGATACAGAGACAAAAAATAATACATATGAGCAGTAATAATATACATGGAGGCAATTAGATGATACGATGTAAGATCATAGCTAGTTACAGACTAAAGGAGTAGAAAAATGCGAACATGTTGAGACAGTTCTTGTTGTACGTGCTGGAGGTGGGGAAAACAGAAGTTTTATTTTTATTGGATGGTGGGCTACAACCAGTGCCTGTTGAGAAGGACAGGATCCAGAAAGGGAAGAATAGGAGGTGAGGGGGTGCGATCAGAGGGTGATGGGAGTGACAAAACAGAGAAAAAATATGGATTGATGGGAGGAGGGGCGTATGGGTGGATTTACAGAGGGATGGGCATTCGCTGCATGGTATCTGGCTAGGCAGAGTTGAGGGGAAGGGGGAGGGAACTATGGGAAGAGGAGGACCAACAAGAGAGGAGGAAAGGGAGGTGTAGAAAGACTAGGGGGGTGTAGGGGAAAATGCGGGCTGTGGGCTTTGGAAAGAGAGATAGGGGCATATTTTATGTTCATTGGGCACAGAATCACTGGTAGTTGTAATGCATCTAACTGTACTACAAATACTGGTTGAGGAATTATATATTATGCACAATAGCCACAGTCAGTGGTTGACGTAAACAGGGCACAAAGCTTGGTTTTGAATAGACCTAGTTTGGTTGCAGTCAGGATTTTGTCGGTCAATGTATTTAACCAACATGGCGCCCAGTTTTCGTAGGATCGTTGGCCTTGGGTGGTCTGTTTGAATGGGACTAAGAAGAACCGGCTGTTTATACCTCTAGAACTCCTACCATTGTTAGACTTGCTTAGTAGTTTCTGAACACCTGGAGGAGTTAAGTCTATTGTGGCTTTCATGGCCAGTCAGCAAACCTGGTACTTTATCCTGCTATCTAGGTTTAGCCAGCTGGATTGTGCATAAAGCTGACAGGTGTGGGAGAGGCGATAAGCTCCCGACACAAGTCTGCATGCCTTATTGAGCATCATTTTTATATGCTTGAGGGCTGAGTCGGTTGCAGCATCGTACACCACCAGTCCGTAGTCTATTACAGACTGAACTGAACTAGTCACCACTAGATTTAGTGCTTCATTGGTGAGGCACTGTTTGGTCCTGTGAAGAACTCCTAGTTTGGCATTAGCCACTTTGACAATGAGATCTATATACTGGGTAAAAGTGAGAGAGCAGTCTAGGGTAACCCCTAAGTACTTGAAGGTTTATACCATTTCAAGTGGTTCATTATTGCAATTTATTACATCCAGGCGATGAGTCCTATTTCTGCTGTGAGAGGAGGCGAAAAGCATGGCTTTGTTTTTTTATAGTTAAGCAGCAATTTTGATTTTAGAAACTACGCTTTGATTGCAGAGAAATTGGACTGGATTTGATTTTCTAATGCTACTGGATTGGTGTGGCTTGAGTATAGTACTGCATCATCTGCATAGAGTAAGATTTTGTCATTAACTGAAAGTGGTAGTTGATTCAGAAACAGACTGAAGAGCAGAGGACCCACGATGGAGCCTTGGGGTCCCCAGTTACTACCCTGTGTCTCTCTGAGAAAACGTTTATGATTTTCTCTCTTTGAAATCTCTCTGAGAGGTAGCTCTTAAACCAAGTTATGGACTGAGTGGATAGGCCAGTGTGTGACAGTTGGGTTAATAGTAGGTCATGGTTAACTGTGTCAAAGGCCTTGGTGAGGTTATTGTAGGTTGCCCCACCGAGAGCCCCTGATCTAACGCATCATGTATGTACCCTGTAAATTCAACTGGGGTGGTAGTGGTACTGTGCTGCTTTCTAAACCCATGTTGTTCAGGGCATTGCAGCTGGTATTTGTCAAGGTACTCGATAACTTGGTCATACACGACACGTTCTAATGCTTTGGACAGTGGGGGGGGGATTGAAATAGGTCTATAATTAGTGTGGCTAGTTTTAGCTCCACTTTTGAATACTGGCATTACCATGGCGGCCTTCCATAGTTGAGGGAATTTACTAGATATAAGTGATAAGTTTAGGATACTTGTTAGAGGTGGGAGTATCGCATCTAAGGTAAGTGCAACAAGTTTAAGGTCAAGAGAGTCGCTACTTGCTCTCACCTTACCGAGATATTGGAAGAGGTATTTTGGGCCTCAGCTAGTGGGACAATTTTGAGACAGAAGGGGGGGGCCTTGTCATGGGGGGGAGTAATCCTTCTTCTCTCAGTTATTGGTGCTAGAGGGTTTGAAGAAGTCACGCGGCAGCACATTACTGAGGTCGGTGAAGACCTTATTGAATGTGTTGGCGATGATACTGGGGTCTTGTGTTGGGACACCATCAACATTTAGCATGGTGGGGGGAGATTTATTTGGTTTGCCATTAAGGGTCTTAATGTCTTCCCTGAATTTCTGACTGTCGCTCCAGGTGTTAGTTCACTTTTGAAATGCTGACATTTGGCCATTCTTATGGCCCAGGTACACTTGTTATGGGCTGTTTTATAGGCCTGTAAGTCTACCTGCAATTGAGTGCTATGTTCCAGAGATTGTCTCTGACCCTCATCTGCTCGAGAAGTTGTGGTGAGATCCATGATTTAGATGCTCCTTGACTTTGCGTTTTGAGTAAGGGGCAAATATGTCGCAGGACTCACTGAATTTTTTAATAAAGATCTCAAAAGCTACATCTACATCCATAGCAGTGTGGATAGCATCCCAGTCTTGGCATTGTGGGTGACCTTTTAGTACGCCCAGTTTCCCTGTTTTTAATACCCTTGTTGTGACTATCTTGGCAGGGATCTTGGGAGATTTGTTGGACGAGGTACAGAGTATGGGAGAGTGGTCACTGATGGAATCTGAGAGAAACTCAGTGCAGAAAATTCTCTCTGGCCAGTTAGTGGTTAGCCAGTCAATTAATGTACTAGTCTCTGTCTGATCATTTTGATGAGTGGGGAAGTCAACTAGCTTGGTCATGTTGATGGAGGATAGGGCATCTCTGTACTGCGCCGCATCCAGGGAGTTCCAGTTAATGTTGAAATCTCCCACTATAAGAAGCTCGGTATTGTGGTGGAGATTGGTGAGGTAGTCAAGGACCACGTTGAATCTGCAAGATTGATCCTTGGGAGGGATATATACCGACAGTAATGTGAGGCTTTTCCCTTGTGTGCCTAGGAGTACTTTTAGTGCCAGTATTTGAGTGTTGCTGCTGGTTTTGATCGGAGGAATCATTATCCCTTGGATGTGGTCTTTTATGTAAATTACACATCCACCTCCACGTTTGCCTACCCTGTCAAGTCTGAAGGATGTGTACGTTTGAATCTGGATGACCATGTCAGCTACCCTTGGTGTGAGCCACGACTCGACTACCGAGAGAACATTAGGTTGATGCTGGGTTACCCACACTTGCAGTGAGTCAAACTTTGCCAGGAGGCTGCATATGTTAATGGAGGCAATTGTTAAACACATATGGTTTTTGTGTTGAGCTGGATTATGCTACACTGGGCTAATCTCCAGGCTGTGTGTGGGGCTCTTTAAGGCCCCACATCATGGTAAGGTCCAATGGGGCATGGTCTGAAATGATTACAGGGTGGATTGTATTGTCCATGAATGGGTGAGTGATATGTGGGGAAGTAAACCACATATCTATCCTGCTGGTGGCAGCATGTACGGTGGAGAAATAAGTATAGTCTCTGGTAAAAAGATGCTGTGGTTGCCATGGTAAAGGGATGCTGTGATTGTCAAATGTCTGTCAGGTGATGTTCATGGAGCAATTCCCCAATAACTATGTGAGCTTTGCTCTGTGGCTCATAAACAGAGACACTACAGCCCACTAGGGGTATCATGGCTAGGTTAAACTCCCCTCCTTGCAGGACAGGTATGCGGTGGGAGTGGGGGTAAAGATGGAGATCTGCTGGTTGATGTTATGGAAGAACTGAAGGTCCTCATGGTTGGGATCATAAACATTCACTAGAAGGAGAGAGCACTCCATAGTTTGTGCTGGTGTAACCCCCATCACCTGGGGTCACAAGAATCCCATTTAGATCTAGTGGCAGGCAGGGAAAGACAGCTTGTGAGACACCAGTTAAATGGGTTTCACACTGTCTCACTCTGTTCTCAGTGTCTGCTGAGCTGGAGGGATGACATCATATAGAATTATCGCAGCAGCATAAGCCACTTTGGAATGTTGCAGTAGGGAGTTAGAACGTTGAGAGGTTTTGAGTGAGTCAGAAGCAGTCTGTAGGGAGACTCAATGGAAGCAGGAGGTGTGCTGCAGTTGGCAGCCCCTCAGGGCTTAGCTCTGCTATGGAGCTGCATAGAAGAGTGGGTGTGTGTTCTCGCCCTAGAGAAGAACACAGAAGAAAAGTGGTCTAGTGGTAGAGACCGTTCCCAGTTTGTTCCAGTGCCCCATCCCAGAAGGGATGGGGGGAAAGAAAGCCAGCAATTTCAGAGGCAATCCCCTGGCCCTGCTGAAGAGGGAAAGCTGCCTGTCATTTTGTTGTTCAAGTGCTGAGGCACAAGAAGTAGTTTGCTTTGTCAGAAAGCTTGGGGCACCTGCAAACCACTGGTGAGTTCTGCTCTGAGAGAGAGACCATGTTTTCACCAGACAGTGTGTAAAGTATCTGCTACTGTGGGGTCAGGAAAGGACAGCCAAGTAGAGTAATACAGTTGTGCATGACTTAAAATGCATCTAAACAGTGGGGGTCTACAGGGATGGACATAGCCACTCAGAGATCATTATAAGCCAGGATATCAGATTTTGAAGAGTAGAGTGTTAAGTGTGAAATACATTTCGAGACAGCATTCTACAACAGTGTGTTTCAAGAAGGGTGTTGATTCCAAATGAATGTCCGGGTATAGATTTGGGAGCAAGAGGTGGGAGACCCCCCATCTGGAGTAACCAGATTTACCTCCACGGGTTCACTTTGGGCACCTATAGCTTTCTCCTGGGCACTTGGCCAGTGTTCACAGAAAGTACCCAGACGTGGGATTAGGATGAAGATTTTTTCCTTTATGGAGCCAGAAAGTGCTCATGGGTGGTAGAGGGAGCCACCAATAAATGTCCATGCCTTATGGAAAGTAGTCCAAGTGCTGGCTGGATGTGCCATGCCAGGGAAACCAAGAGAACAGTACAAGTTGGGGCTGAGATCCCAGTGTGATTCAGAACCTGAGGGTTAAAGTGTGTAAGAAGATGTGTTCTAATCTCCGTATATCTGCATTACCAGGGAGTGTAGCCTCGTGGGGGTCCATCTATGCTTTATTATTCTGTTGTTGTTGTGAATAAAAGCCACACTCTAGAATCCCACTCCTGGCTTGGACATTTCAGTTATTGCTTCCTGTGTCTGGATTACTTGGGTGTCCCTGTGCAGAGGTTTCAAACCTAGCCAAAATGCCGAGCAACAGTTTTCTCTCCGAACCCAGGCAGCCAGGTAATGGGTAACAATATGGAGGCACTGCACAGTTCTAATAAAACAAAAAATAACATCAACCGGAGCCCTGGCTGGTTACAATTCTATCATCAATCATCACCCGTCTGCATTGGCAGCTGTCTGTGTAAGTGATCAACCCAGAGTTTATGAAGGAGTAAGAAACCACTCTTTTTTCACTCTTTGCTACTCTGTGGGTCTTTGACCCCACCCTTTCCATTTCTAGTTTATGGCCCTTCTCCCTAGCTAAATGCGCCTTCTGTGTGAACAGAGGCACTTCAGGTGCTGTAATACTTTTTTGCGCTTGATAGGCAAGTTGAGGCATCTCACCTTCCAGCTGATGGCCCTCAGGTCAACATGGGGAATACTTGGTGCATTCTTATGCTGGTGGAGGGCTGAGTGTCTGGGTACAAAATGAGCCGTATTGGTGGGATGTGTAAACATGTGGTATTGGTATGCTGGTCATCCCTAGAGGAGGGTATCTATGAGTAACACAGCAAGATAGCACAATCCAGTCGGCCAACAGGAAAAGAGAAATAAGCTCAATGGGGCAATGGTAAACCAAAAACCCAACCCTCCCTGCTCCCCAACAGTACCCTCTCCATACTATCCAATACTAACAGTATCGTCCTAATCACTCTAACAGCACAGTCCAATATTTGGACTAAGTGTGAGGGCACCAGGATTGGTGTGGGAGTAGTCGACTCCAACAATCAGAAAACACTAAACAACCCCTTATACACAATCTTGGCTACACCCATTTGGGGAGCTGTTAGTTCGTAAGGGGTTATCTGGCAAAAACCAATGTTGTGCCTGGGGTAAGCCGAGTACAGAAAAGAGCTCTCCTATCATTCTTGTTGGGGGGTGAGGGTGAGCATACCCTGGCTTGATGATCTTGCTCGGCCTAGTGATTGACAGGGAAGGAAATAGCCACAAGGGGGCCTGGGTTTCAGGCAATGTGGGAAGGGGGCGGAGGGTCTAGTGACGGGAGGGGATCTGCCGCTCATAGCTCTGGAGCTGCATAAAAACATTGACAAAAAAATGAAAAAAAAAACAATTATTTCAGATATAGCAGTAAGGTACAAACATTAGGATAAGGGTCTGAGAGGTGGCAGGCCCTTCCCGGCAGTCCCCTTGTATACCCCAGTGTTAAGTAGGCACAGCAGTCTGAAGAACAAGGGCCCCAGGGCTAGTCCCAGTGGGAAGCAGGTCCCAGGTATGATTGTCGATGATTACAGGTACATCCATTATTGTGGGGGTGGGCTAGAAAGCATGTGTGAGGGGCTCCTGGTTAAATGATAGGCCCATAATCCTTGTACCACTCTGCACTGGGATAGGAGGACCATTGGGAAACTAGGGAAATTACCCCCTGCCCTGCCCCACCAACTGCTGTGAGGCATATTCTGAAGATTTTCGTACACAGCTGATGTGCAGTCAGTAAGGGGTGGTGCCCATGGTAACACAGTGGGATGGCCCTTGTTCTTCAGGAGGGGGAGAGAGGTCTGAGACTAGGAAAAACAAAATCAGCATTAATTAAATCAGTAATCCTGTGAAATCAGCCTTAAAGTCACGTGTAGAAAGGATACGCTGGTTAAAAATATGGTTCATCGCCCCTTTTAGAGTGTCGGGGCCTTAACTGAAGTGGGGTCCTGATTGGCCTAGTCCCAACAGGGAGGCCCTTTGAGTTGGTCTGACAGAGGTGTTAAAGTTCTGCATTAAATGCCCAACAGGTGACCATGACCTGGGCAGCGTTCAGAGTAGAAGAATGTCTGTGGAGTCCAGCGGTATTGAGACCAGTGTTTTTGTGGCCAAGAGCAGGAAAATAACTCTGTGGCCTTGGGGGTGTCAAATTGCTTGGCGACCTCATATTTAAGAATCCTCAACTTAGTACGGTGCCGGACAGTATGGGGTTTGCTGACTCCATGAGACCTTTCCTCATTGGCATGTAGACTTGCTGCCTGGCTGAAAGCTCCTTGGAGAAATTGGGGAAGATTCTTATTTTGTGCCCTTTCCATGTCAGCCCCCCACCCCCCCCAAGCAGGCCCCAGACCCGATGTTGTCTTTATCCGTATATCAGGCAGAAACATGCAAGGATGGGTTTGGGACATTCTTCTGGTTTGGAGAGGGGAGGGCCAGGGTTTAGTGGGATCAGCTGATCTCCAGATTCTGAGGGCATAGGTCTCCAAGTAGTTCAGGAAGAGCTCTCTGTAAAAAAAAGGTTCATTGACTTTCCCTCACAGCCCTCAGGGAAGCCGACAAAGCGGCGATTATTCTGCCAGCCCTAATTTTCCAAATCCTCCACTTTTTCACTGAGTAGGTAGATGGCTTTATTCTGGTCCCGAATGTAGGCCATGAGGCATTCCACACAGTCTTCCGTCTTTGCCAGCTGCTGTTCAGCTGCATTCATCCACTGAGCAATTTGAAGGACATCTGCATCGGTGTGCTGAGTTGACACTACTAGTTTGGAACTCAGTCGTATGAGGAGCCCAAACATAGATTTCATTTCACAGAATACTGCTGGTGCTGGATTGAGGGTGGCCATTGCCATTTTGTAAGTCAGAGGATGATGGAGCTGATGACTGCGGTGGAGCAGCACTGCGCCAATTCAGATGAGAGAAGCACCGACGTGTTCAGAGAGAGAGCTCTCCTGTTAAACTATATAGCGTTAGATAAGGTAGGTGTTAAAGCTGAGCAGGATTTCGGCAGATTGTGGGCAGGTTTGTAGAGCCAGAAAGGATTAGGCAGCCATCTTGTTGGCTGCCAAGCCACCCCCCCCCGAAGCATTCTTGATATATTATCTGGGAGCACTCACCTGGCCAGGTCTGAATGACCAGGTTGAGTTGGCACTAGTATTACAATAAACAAATGTATTGTATGTTCCTCTGTTTATATGTACAGATACTCACTTGCTGGAATTCAGATCTCCGACTAATTGAGAACATTTTTTCAAAACTTAAGAAATTCAGATGATGTTGTTCTGAATAACAGTTCACACTAATTTGACTGTATTATAGCAAAGTTCTGTGTAGTCAAATGTAATTTTTTTAATCTATTTTGCACATTGTTTAGTTTAGTGGTCACTCTGTACTTTGTAATTGCTCTATACAGGAAGTGGGCAATAGAGGGACACGTACCTTGACAAAGCACCAGGAGCAGTAGGCCTGAAACTTCGGGGCTCCAGTGGGTCCTCCTGTGGGGATCCCTTTTTAAACTACACTTTGTACAGGTACCTTAAAAGTTCATTTAAATCTGGGATTTAAAACACACATTTAAAGAGTGGTGTGTGTTTCTTGGAGAGCTGAGTGCTGGATTCCTGCTACTCTGCACGTTATTTCTTGCTCACTACAATTTGTGATTCAGTTTCCGAGCAGTGGCTAATAAAGAACCAAACATCTAATCGTCATCTCAAGTTTTCCCTGTTGTAGGATATGCAATAATATGAGATAAAGGAAGTGTGCCCAGGAACTCCAGATCTAACCACAGAATCCTTTAGAACACCAGAATGGTTCTCTGGGGGCCTAGGTTCAATTCCCTGTAGGTCGCACTATTTATTTTTCACTACCATTTGTGAAGGAAAATGGTAGAAAAGAATATGAGGGCTGGGCAGTTGAGGGTGGGGCAGGGGGTGAGCAGATGGGGTGGTGCTATTATTCCATCCTAGCTGACCTATGTAGCTTATGTAAAACTCACAGAATTAGAATATTGTTTTCTCTACTTTTGAATATTGGAGAAAAAAAACAAATCTAGCTACCTAAAGATTTTGAGCCCCTTTCATGAGCATTTATCTCAGACAGGCATTCGGGGTTTAGTTGTGGATTGTGCTGTTTTTTGGTTGTGATTGTTTAATTACCTGAACCAATCAAATTATACGATGCTCTGAGTCACAGTGAATGGCACAATAGAAGTTGATTAAACAAATAAATACAAATATGCCAACTGGAATTGGTTGTTAATGGTCATTCTCTATACGGCATTATATTGTTATTAAGCATTTTGAAATTTTTAGGACAGAATTTTCAAAAGCATCCATTATGCTTCCTGCACTATTTTCAGAAGGGAAATGCATCTAAACCCGCTAGACCCTCTATTACATGGCCTAACACCGTCTGCAATTTGCGTTAAGAAAACAGACGCAAGTGCATCTGAGCTGCATGCGACTCACAATTGCGCCCGCTTTCTGCTGCAAATCATGAATTTAGTAGTAAATAGACACAACTTCTGAAAATAGAAGTAGGGTACCTTGATACAAGTAAATGGACACAGCCACAGGCACAGCAAGTTCAACCCTCTAGAAAATGCTCCCCATGTTGTTTGAGAATCGACTCCAAGGTCATTCCTTTAAATAGAGCTTGTACTCCAGCAAATTTATCTGGTTAACAAAAACAATAAATAAATATGACTTTTGTGGGTTTAAAGGTTCAGGTGTATACCTTAGCCTTTTTGATATAATTAAAATATCTCTGACCTGAGTAAATTCTCTGTAGCCTAGCACATATTTTGCAGGGATAGCTATCAAAAGAGGAAGGACGTTGCATCAAACGAATGTGTTTGCTGCATAGTCTCTCCCCATCGGATTGTAAGAATTCCCTCCCGGAAGGCCCAGTCCCAATGTAAAACTACTAGGGTCATGGGTTATGTTTGCAGTATCATTAACATTGCAAGGAGGGGGATGTACTCAATGCCAGGCTCCACTGGAAATCCCTTGCTCATCAAAAACTGCAGGGTACCATGGGAGATAGTTAAGATTCTCTGTGCAAGTGTGCCTTGACCAAGCAGGAGCGTAACACTATGACCTGCCTAGCAGTAATTCTGATCACCTTCAAAAACATGCCTTCAGCTGACTGTCCATTCCTGTTTTCCCCGACGAGTTCACAGATTATGTCTAATACACAATAAAGCCTAATACCAACAGTGGGTTGATAGTATAGCCTAGAGGTTAGAGTACTGTGCTGTGAATAAGCTGGGTTCATCCAGCAGAAAGACCTGCGTTTGATTCCCACAAGCTCCACTTGCATACTGTGTGACTCTGAACAAGTCACTTAACCTCTCCAGTGCTCCTGGGTCACCCCTGAAAACAACCACGTGTGACTTACTTGGTTACCAAAGAATAAAAAAAAAAAAATGACTATATAATACTTTATGAGTTGATTTTACCTTCATCAGTAATTGTTTTGCATCTTCAACAATATTACTGGACAGGCCCAGAACTCGGTGACTATAGTGTAATTACTCACCTTGATCAGCAGACAGCCCTTAGAAAGAAATCATAGAGGCAGAAACTGCCCCAACCGAAGTAGAAAATAGGGAGAACCCAAGGAAAGCAGAATCCCACAGGGTGCAAATCAATAAAGCAAGCAGGCTGGTAGAAATGAAGGGGAGGGGAACGGAAGTATTAAAAAGAGAGGGGGAAGGAGGGAAGGCAAAAGGGAAAGAAGGGGGTAACAAACAGTGGTAACAAAATCTGGGAAGCCATGTGTGCAAATACTAGAAGTCTAAGTAATAAGATTCCAGAACTAGAGGCCATCGTGCCAGAGGCTGGCCTGGATACTGTGCCCATTACTGAGTCATGGTGGACTGAAAACCATGACTGGAACATGGCCATATCAGGCTATACTCTGTTAAGGAAGGACTGGGTAGAAAGGAATGGAGGGGGTGCGGTGCTTTATGTGAGGGAAGGCATAAAAGTGATGGAGGTACAGGGAATATGGGGGAGGGGCAGAGGTACTGTGGGTCACCCTAGAGATAGGGAATGGATGATCTATTCACACTGATGTGATCTACAGACCTTCATCACAGGGGGAGAAGTTAGATAAGATACTTTTGGAAGCCATTGGGAAGTAGGCAGAAAAGAGGGAGGTGCTGCTGGTGGGGGGGGCTTAAAGTCTGCCAGATATAAACTGAAGCCTTCCAGTGCAAGGACATCCTGAACTCCCTACAAGGGGTGTTCCTTAGGCAACTACTCAGTGAACCCACTCATGATGGGGTAGTACTGGACCTGGCACTCACTAACAGGGACAGTATTGCAGACATCAAGATGGGAGGCCACCCCGGGATCAGTGATCATCATACAGTGTGGTTCAGTATAAGGACAGCTGCATTTTTGAACCACGCTAGCATGAGAATCCTGGACTTTAGGAAGGCAGATTTTATGACGATGAGTGAATGCCTCAGGGATGACTCAGTATGGTGTTATGACTTGGGGGTGGGGTGGGGTGGAGGAACACTGGGTGAAGCTATAAAGGGCCAGAGTGAAGACAACAAACCTCTGCATCAAGCAAGAGAGCAAGAGGAAAAAGAGACTGCTTTAATTCTTGAAAGAGGTGACGGAAAAGGTAAAAGCTAAAAGGGTAGCATTCAGAAGGTACAAGGAAACACAAAGGGAGGAGGACAGGGAGGTGTATCAGGGGAAACAGAGGGAAGAAGGGAGAGCAGTTAGGAGCAAGAAGGCACAAACTGAAAAAGGAATAGCCCAGGTGGTAATAAAAGGGGACAAGGCATTTTTTAGACATGTAAGCAAAAAGAGGAAGACCTGGGGTGGGATTGTAAGGTTAAAAGGGATTGGGGGGGACTCAAGGGATTCTGTGTAGAGAAGGACTAGGAAAAGGCAGACATCTGGAACAAATACTTTTGTTCAGTATTGGCAAAGGAAGGAGAAGGGGAGGGGCCACAAAAAAGAAACAGAAGCTTTGGAGGGAGGAGGGTAGACACTGGTCCTTTTTTGGAGGAGACAGTCCTGAAGGAACTCGCTAATCTGAAAGTGGATAAAGTAATGGGGCCAGACAGGGTGCATCCAAGGGTATTGAGGAAGCTCAGGGAGGTACTGGCTGTGCCTCTGACAGTTCTATTTAACAACTCATTGAAAACAGGATTGGTTCCAGAGGGCTAGAGGAGGGCAGATGTAGTCCTATTTCACAAAAGTGGATGCAGGGAAGAGGCTGACAGTTATAGGCCAGTCAGCCTGACATTGGTGGTGGGAAAGTTAATGGAATCATAGAATCACAGAATAATAGAAATTTGTCGGAAGGAAAGGACCCAAACAGACCATTGAGTCTGCCCTTCCCCCCACTCATCTCCACTTCCACGGACCCTTCCCTTCCCCCCACTTACCAACCCCATCTGTCTGTCCCATGCACCGTTGAATCCCTCCACCGTTTCAGCCCCCACCACCACCTCTGGTAGCTTGTTCCAGGCCTCTACCACCCTCTCAGTGAAGAATTGCACCTCACATTACCTCTACAGTATATCTTCCTCCCTCAAATCTTAGGCTATGCCCTCTAGTTTTAGCCACCTCCTTCCTTTTAAACAAGCTCCCCTCCTTCACCTTATCGATCCCCTCCATGTACTTAAAAGTTTCAGTTATGTCCCCCCCTTCCAGTCTCTAGTGGGTGCAGATCCAATTCCCTATACTTCTGCTTGTATGGCTTCCCCAACATACCTTGCACCATCTTGGCTGCCCTTCTCTGAACTCTCTCTCTATGCCATCTATGTCCTTGCATAAGTGCGGTCTCCAGAACTGGACCCCCTACTCCAGGTGGGGCTTCACCATGACTTTGTAAAGAGGCATCAGAACATCCCTTCTTCTGCTAGTTATGCTCCTCCCAATGCATGTCAACATTCCATTTGCCTTCCTCAAAGCTTTGCTGCATTGGCTACCTACCTTAAAGTTGCTTGATAGTATAATCCCCAGATCCCTCTCCTGCTCTGTTTTTTTGACTTACTCCCCCCCCCCAGATTGTAAGCTGCTCACATGTTTTTACACATCAAATGCATCACCACACACTTCTTTGCATTGAATTTTAGTTGCCAAGTTTCTGACCACCCCTCCAGAATCTTCAGGTCCTACCTCATGGCCCCCACCCCCCCTGGGATGTCCACCCTACTGCAGATCTTCATATCATCTGCAAATAGGCACATCCTTCCCTCAAGCCCATCCACTTTATAATTGATGGAGATATTAAAAAGGTGTCCTAGTACTGACCCCTGGGGCACCCCACTCATCACCTCCTGCACCCTGAAGTGCACCCCATTTACTACCATTCTCTGGCTTCTGCCCATCAACCAGTTTTCCACCCACCTAGTTATTTTCTGTCCCACCCCTAAGCTTTCCAGCTTATTTACTAGCCTTCTGTGAGGGACAGTGTTGAAGGCTTTGCCAAAGTCCATATAGGCTACATCCACTGCCCCTCCCTGGTCAACCACCTGTGTCACCCAATTGAAGATCTTTATCAGGTTTGTCTGACATGACCTCCCCTTTGTGAAGCCATGCTGCCTATCGTCCTGCAGGCCACTATTTACCAGGTAGTTTACCACCGATTCCTTAGTCACTGCTGAGGGAAAGGACTGGGGTATATCTTTGAATCAGATGGGTTACAAAACCTGAGGCAGCATAGAATCCCGTGTTGGGGGAGGGGGGGAGTCATGTCAACCAAATCTGTTAGATTTCTTTAACTGGGTGGCCAAGGAACTAGATCAGGGTGGAGTGAAAGACATAGCCTGCCTAGATTTCCATAAGGCTTTCGACACTGATTCACACAGGAGACTAGTAAGCAAGCCGGGTAGCTTAGGAGTGGGTCCAAACATGGTAAATGGGGTAAGAAATTGGTTAGGGGCTACGTGGTAGTGGGTGGTGGTAAACAGAGTTTATGCCGTGGAAAGGAGGGTGACCAGCGGGTTACCTCAGGGATCAGTGCTGGGACCACTTCTCTTTAATGCCTTTAGAAGTGACATTGCAGAGGAGCTGGAAGGGAAGGAATGGATGTTTGTGGATGACACCAAAATCTGCAATATGGTGGATGTGGGGGGGGGTGCATGTGTAAAGGATGAGCAGAGACCTGAGAAAACTTGAGGCATGGTCAAGGGTATGGCAGCTGGGTTTCAGTGTGATAAAATCCAAATAATGCACCTGGGGTATAGAAACCCAGGAGCAGAGTGCAAATTGGGTGGGGTGGGTGCTGACAACCACCAAGCAGGAAAGGGACCTGGGATAATCATATTGGATGACCGAAAGGTGGACTGGCAGTGTGACAAGGCAGTTGGGAGGGCTAGTGGATGCTGGGGTGCATAGGAAGGGGTATCACTAGCAGGAAGAGGGAGGTGGTGTTGCCTCTGTTTAGATCATTGGTTAGACCCCAGCTAGAGTGCTGTGTTCAGTTTGGGAGACCACATCTATGGAAGGACATAGAGTGTAGGCGGTCCAGAGGAGAGTGACTAAAATGGTACAGGGTCTGCATCAGAAGCTCTACAAGGAGAGTCTCAAGGACCTAAATATGTACACGCTGGAACAGAAGAGGGGGGGTGGGGGTATGACAGAGACCTTTAAATACCTTACAGGGATAAATAAGATGCAGGAAAGAAGTATTTTTCAGTAAAAAAAAAAAAGTTGTTCAAGAACAAGGGGACATGATATGAAGCTGGAAAGGGATTGATTCAGGATAGATGTGAGGAAGTACTTCTTCAAAGCAAGAGTGATGGATTCCTGGAACAGCCTTCCAGCAGAGGTGGTCAGGGAGAAAACAGTGGTGGGGTTGAAGAATGCATGGGATGGGCACAAGGGAATCTTAGGGGAAAGGAAGGGGACATGGGAGAATGGGCCAGAGATCAACTAGGATCTTTAGTGATACAGCAGTCAGGGAAAAATGAGCAGACTAGGTGGGCTAAGCAGTCCTTATCTGCCAGCAAATTCTATGTTTCTATTATGGTTTGGGCAGTCCCAAAGTGACTTATTTGAACTTTGCAAGAGACATACATACTTTCACAGGGTGCACTGCATTTCTATAAGGATTAGTATGTATAGTAAAGAACGCAGTTCTCATAATGCCAATCACAGTGCATCACCACTTTCCATTACCAACCAATTAAAGGGGAAAGAAATGTTGCCAGTGTAATTCAAATTCTGAAAGCCCATGAAAGGATCTTTTAAACGAGATATTGGACCTAGAGCTAGGTGTCAGCAGTCCTGAGATATAAGTATCTATATCAGCCATAAATTAAATCAAGGGGGCAGCCATTTCATGGAATCTTGAGACAAAAATGATGTCACTGAGAGACAAGCTGTATGTTGTTAAGCAGAGCATGACCATCAGTGACATCACATTGTGTCACAAGATTTAATGAAATGACTGCTGCTCTGAATATGGATTATTTAGAATATTTATTTCTCAGGACTGCTGACACCTAGCAGAAAGCCTGGTACCTCGTTTGAATTATCTTTTCATGAGCTTTCAGAATTTAAGTGACCCAGCAACATCCCCTTCCTGTTTATCTTTTTAATGTAAACTAATCAGCAGATGATTCTGCATTCTGTTTGGTTGACATATCATATCGTTGCTCCAAACAAATATTCATCAAGATAATTTATCCACCACAACAAAAGTCATCAGTCGTAGATCTAAAAAATGGCAACTACATCTAATACAATTTCTTGGGAAAATGTTTCAGTTTTCAGAACATACAGATTTTCATTGCAAAATATTTGCTTAGTGAAATATGCAGAGCTGGAGGAGACTGTGGTACTGGAGTTTTGAAGAGTTACAATGAAGACTAATGATCTGGGTGGGGCAAAGAAGTTTTGTTTTCTGAAATGGGCATGAAAGTAATAGAAATGGAGTTGGAGCCACAATGCAGAAATGTTAATGTTATCTCACAAGGTATGCAATAAAAAACATTTAGTGAACAAAATGCATAAACTTTAGTGTAAAAGTTAGAAGCACATTTGGGGTAACCCTTGCCTCAGTGCTTGAGCACAGAGGTTCTTTGTCTTTTAACTTGTTTTTTGTTTTAATTGGGTTCACCACAACATAACCCAGATAGACCATCTTAGGGTAGCTGGTTCATTCCACTGGGGTGTCAAACAGATGAGGCATACTGATGAGTCCTGGTAGGATGAAACATGTGTCTATGTCTTCTGTTGGCACCCTTTGCAAACTGTGTGAGAAGCCTTTCAGCACCATGCATGTTTGCTTAAAGTTGAACCAGCATAATATTCTGTGGTGAATTGCATATGCAATCCATGATGCTTTGCATTATGGGGGCATGTGTGATATTGTATTTCTTTGAAACTTGGCTTCCCAGCCAATGCCCTTTGAGGTAACCATTGCCTCAGTGCTTGTGCACAGAGGTTCTTTTCTTTAAAAAAGAGAGTATACTCAGCCGAAACATCTTCCATGGAAAACAAAAAAAGATTTAGCTGGCACCATCAGGGCTAGTCTTGTTTTTCTTATTACTATGTTTGTTAATGTCTTGGGTCATTTTCTTGTTATTATTCTGAGCAGAGTATCCCTCTCCCCATGGCACCCACTTTGTGCAAAAAAAATTACGACAGATGGCAACTGCCACAGCCCTAGTCTCACCACCTCGGCTAGCCACCATCTGAATGAAAGAACCGAGTCACATAAATAGTACTCAGCTATTGAACAGCACTGGTAGCCAATAGCCAGCAAGTTGCTGAGCTTCTCTTGTATCATAAGTACTGCCCCCGATACATTAAAATAAGACAGTGCCAAAACACTATCTGACTAGGGTCACAATAGGAACTGGTCTACTTTGCAAACCCACCCTAATTATAAAAAGGTTTCAGAAATGCTGCAGTCTGATTGGTGGTCAGTATTCTGAGACCCTTATATTAATCTCTATTGCACTGTCATAGACAGCCGGATCACCATGGCACATGAATTCTTACTGTCGGCATTCCATCCTCTATCACTGCTGAATGACTGGAGCGATGCATTCTGATTCTGAACCAGCATTCTTAAGTAATTGGTGGATGAACTATTTTATTAAAAATCTCCCTCTCCAGGAAAACATTCAAAGGGTACACATCTAAAACTTTTCTTTTGAGACACTTTTACACAGCACTTACTTGTGCGGTTCAGTTTTGTTTCTGTCCTGTTTCACTCCTCCCACTGCGCTCACATGCTGCTTGTACAGAGGACCCCCGATTCGGCACGCGACATCTTCCATTGTTTTCTGCCATCTGTTGCCGGTGGTATCACAGGCAATAAATGGAACTTTGGGCAGCCATTCTGCTTTGATTACATAAAAAGAACTATAACCTCAGTTCAGAATTTGTTTAGGGCAGAGTTTCCCTAATGAATTCTGCTGAAAACATGAAGAAATTCATCAAACGTTATGCATGGAGAGTCAGTTGTAAATGTTTTAAAGAGAATTCATTAGGGAACATCCACCTAAATGAATTCTGTATGGAGGTTATCCTTTTTGAATGTTCTGTTCTGTTAAGTTAATAAAGTTAAGGTCTAACGTGTTGTCAGTGTGGCACCAAACTGGTAACATTTGCGCTGGAAGGGAGAAAGTACACAGCACATTGAAACGGCACAGCAGACAGCAAACCTACTAAAACTGGGAACGCATTTTAAGGGTGAGCACTCACCTTCATTCTGGCACGAGTTCCTATCACACACATTTTTTTAAATGAAACAGTGATTCTGTAATGCTTATTCTGTTACAGGGCACTGCGTGTAAAAGTGCCTTTGGAGTCTTTTTTTTATAATAGCAAAAAGGTACTCCCAGGAGTCAGACTAACAAGAAGTGAATCACCCCCTAGGGGCAATATAGCACTCGAATGCCCCTCCTGCCACATTACACTCCTAGGGGTGATTAACAGAGTGTTACTCTGACCCTTGGTCATGCCTTATTGCTTAGATAGGAGCAAAACACAAGTTCCTACTGCAATCAAAGTCAGGAAGTGTTTTGCAACTGTGCCATTCAAATGTGGGGGGTGGGGGGGAGATGTTAAGGGAAAATAAGTCAATGAACTTACTTCCTATTTGTTGGTGGTGTTGTCAGCAGCATAGTGCACTAATACTAATGGATGGGCCCCGTAACTCTGCTCGAGGGTCGCATGAGTAAGCTGTGAACCACTCAGAAATGCTCTGGAAAAGGTGTTGTGAACATGCTCCCTGAGTCACAGCAACAGTGACAACACGTGCTGGAGGCTATCAGCACAGCAAAACAGTCTTCTTCCTTTTTGTAACTTCCCTGGTGTCCAGTGGCACCATCCTCCCTCACCCAGTCCCCATTTCTGTGTTAAGTAACTTTCAGAAAGGAGAAGACTGCACACACACACAAAGCTGCACATTGAAAATGTATTACATTTTAACAAAATACAGGCTAGATAGCTGCATGCTGTGCTGGGTTAACACCCCTACATATTGTCTCCAGGTGAGGGGTCTTCAGGGGCAGAGTCAGCCATTGTTTGCACATATTTATGCCCCAGCAATAAACAAAATAAAGTGCAATTGTGCAATTAAAGACATACACCAATATGTTAGGTAACTTCCCTAATATGCCCCTCCCTCATGCAATCTTTCTTGCCATGTTAGGTAATGTTCTTGGTGCCTAGAGGTGCCCCACCCACACTCATTCATCTCCATTGCTATGTTAGGTAACATCCCTGGTGACCATTGGTAGTCCCTCCCTCACCCAATCCCTGCTGCCATGTGAAGTAACTTCCCTGGTGACCAGAGGTACCTAGTATCCCTTTCACTCACCCATCAAGTCCCTGGACCTCACCTCACTACTCAATGACCTGACCCATTCTGACTGGTCATTCATCAATCAATCCACTTCCATTGATGAGGTCCTGGAGTTCTTAAAGTCCATGTTTTCTACTGTTTGGGATCATTACACCACACTCAGGCATACCAGAGTCAGAAGTACACACCTCCCATGGATCACATCCAAAATCCTAGCCCTCCTCAGGAGCAGGGACAAAGCCTGGAAAGCCTATAAGTCTTCCAGCTCTCCGGCTGACATTCAGACTCATCGATCGTTAGGAAATGCTTGCACTAAGATCATCCGTCAAGCTAAAGCTAGCTATTTCAAAGTCTCATTCGATTCCACCTCCCATCAGCCAGCTAAATTCTGGAAAGTGGTAAAATCACTTCTCAGCCCTCCATCACAGCCCCTCACTCCTACCCTACTGGTAGGTGGGCTCTCCATCACTGACTCTCCAGCTGTGGCCTCACAGTTTAACTCTCACTTCACAAATTGCCATGCAACCCTCCTGCCCTCACCTCGCCTCACTCAGCAACCTAGCCTTACCTCCTCTGCTACATCCACACCTACTGCCCACTCATTCTCATTTCAGCATATCACCGAGGTTGAGGTATATAACGCACTGATCACCCTTAATCCCAATAAGGGCAAATGCCCAACAGGGTTGGACTCCAAAATGCTCCACCTCTTGGCCCTCACCATAACCAAACCCCTGGCCACCCTTTTCAACCTATCCTTCTCCCTTGCAGAAGTCCCCTCTGAATGGAAACATGCCACCGTAATCCCCCTTCCCAAGGGGGGGGATGCCTCCAACCCAAACAACTACCATCCCATTTCCCTACTACCTATGTTGGCAAAAATCCAAGAGTGCCTAGTACTCTCTCGCCTGTCATCCTATCTTGACTCCTCCTCCTTCACCCCCTACCAGTCTGGCTTTAGGAAATCCCACTCAACTACCTCCTCCCTTCTTAGGCTCACTGACTCCATCCTCTCTGGTATGGATGCTGGCCACCTCACAGCTGCCATTTTCATTGACTTGGCTAAGGCATTTGACACCGTCTCCCACTCTCTTCTCCTGTCCAAACTCTCCAGTGCTGGGCTGTCTTGCTGGGTCTCCAGGTGGTTCTACTCATACCTTGCAGGCAGGTCCCAATCTGCCACCTCGGCCCCCCTCCCTTTTACTACAGGGGTACTGCATGGCTCAGTCCTAGGCCCACTCCTGTTCTCCATCTTAACGACCTGCCTTACGCCTGCCCACATACCTTCATTCACATGTATGCGGGCGATACTGTACTATATACATTTGGCTCTTCAGCCATAGAGGTAATCACCAGACTTCAGTCGGACTTTGATCAAGTCCAGCTCTGGCTACTCTCAAATCGCCTCTCCCTCAATGCCAAGAAAACCATCTCAGTCACCTTTGGCACAAGGCAGAGACTTTCAAGGCTCCACTCCCCTACTACACTCCATACCCTGGATGGGTCACCGATTGAGACCTGTACCACCTTCAGGTACCTCGGAGTTTGGCTTAATCAGCACCTAAACTTTTCCACACATGTTGACTCCATACTCAAGATGTTGCACCTCACCGCAACCGTGACAGCATCCCACTCTCTGCCCGCAGAGACAATCATGCAGAAAATGATCCTCCCAGTCTTCGATTATGGCGAGGTTGTCTACAGCATGGGTCCCAAGTCCACCCTAGCTAGACTAGATCCCCTCTTTCATTCTTTCTGTCACTTTATCCTGAATTGCCCATACTCCACCCATCACTGTACCCTCTACCAATCTATGAATCTTACATCTCTAGATAACCGTAGGCATTCCCACAGTGCCAAAATCTCGGCCAAGTGGTCCCAGCTGCTCCCCCCCACCTCTCCTCTGCCCTAAGCAACACTAGCACCCAAGCATATTCACTCAGAAACAATGATTCACAGATCCTAGTTGTCCCTCATAGAACCACCGCCTCGGGACAGGCAGCCTTTAGCTACCGCATGCCTAAGATGTGGAACTCCCTCCCTCCCAGTAAGCATTCGTCACTTCTCCTCCCACCTGCCGCATCTTAACTCCATGCTCCTCGCTCACTCCTCCCCTACCTGCTCTTGCAGCATGGCCTCCTAACAGCCCACAGTGTAACAGCCTTGGTCACGCAGCCTATGTTCATTTAATGTTTGCCTACCTACTCATAATATATTTAATGTATGTATTTAAACTGTGCCTGTTTGTGTCAGTATCAACTTGTTCTCTCATGTTTATTCTGTGCCTCTATATTTGGTACTTATTGTATTGGGTCTGTCCTTCCCTAGGTGTTTGCACTACGTACTATGTATGATACGTTGTTTTACCTACCTCAGTTGTATGTACCCCTTCCCCCAGAACGCATCTGGAATCGAGCAGTAGCCTGTTCAGTATGCCTTTCTGGTTAAACGTTTGCATAAATAAATAAAATCTCCATTGCCATGTTAAGTAGCTTTCCCTGTGACCAGTGGTACCCCCTCTTACCTGATCCCCACTGCCATGTTAAGTAACTTCCCTGGTGACCACTGGTGCATCCCCTCCATCACCCAGTTCCCTCAGTTACCAGTCAAAACTCCTTTCTATCCCCAGTCACTCATGTCAATCCCTCTCCCTGACCCGCCCCTGTTTGCAGTCTCTACTTTTCCATGATGTTGGGCCTCCTGCTGGGTTCTACCTCAGCCTGTATCAGGCTCTGTATCTTTCCAGTTCTGCACTGCCATTATTAACCCACACAGGTCTTTCTGTTGCTATTTTATTGCTGCTCCTTGTGCCTTGCTACTTCTATTTGCACTTGTACTATGTTATATTGTAGCTTGACTGCACATTATTTGCACTGAGCATCAATACTGTGTATCTTTTTTGTATCTCCTGTTCCCTTTTCTCCCAGGTTGCACCTGGAAATGAGACTGGGCTCAGTGTGCCTTTCCCTGTTGCCAATTCTCAAATAAAATAAATAAATTAAATAACTTCCCTGGTGACCAGTGGTACCTTCCCCCCACCAGATCCCCACTGCTATGTTAAGTAACTTCCCTGGTGTCTTGTGGTCACTCCCTCCTATTATCTTCCTGCCCTCCCAGAGCCACACTTGATGGCAGCCAGCAATAACCCCCTCACTTACCTCCCTGACCAGCAGCTGTCTGCCCTGTACAAGACCTATATTGTTATACAGTGTACCACTATATAGTGATACAGGACTTGCAGTCTGAAAAGTAACTCCATTTGCATAAAGCGCTTCTGTGCATGCTTGCAGACGTAGTTTGCCATTTTTTAAAATTTTCATCTTTAACCCCTAAATCTGGTAAAGTCCAATCTTTTTTCACCAAATCTGGGTTAAAGCTTCCCCAACCCCTTAAAATCACATTAGTGCTGATGCATAACTCCCTCCCAAAATAGGTGTTCATTGGACAAGACACACATCCAGTAGTTGTTTGTTGTCAAATATGTTTTGTACTATTCTGGTTGTTTGTATATTGCTCTATTTACACATATGTAAACACTTTGAACCATGGAAGGGCACTACATAAAGTACTGAAATGGTATGGCTTCTTAAATAAATAAATCCTTTTCACACTCATTTTATCCCCTCTTCATCCCGGTCAATACCTCCAGAGTGTACCCCCCAGCAGGGGCAGGGTCAGTAGGGCCCTCCAGTACCTCCACCGTGAAACCGGATCCAGTAGTTAGACCGGCGAGCCCAGTTAGTTAGATGATGGGCCTATGAGGGTCCGACCGTCATCCTACCTCTGAGAGTTTTCCTCATTTCCTTCCCCCTGAGGAGCACATTGTGCAGTGACACCATGACATGCGACCCCTGTGCACCCATGTGCCATGCATTGGCATCGACCCATCCATCCTGCCTGTTTTGAGGCAAGCAGTAGGGGCCAAATGTGCACTGAGCACTGCACTCCCTCCCCCCTAGAGGAGGACAGCAGTCCACTGGACACTTGATCCTTCTCCCCCAATCAGCCTCTTGATGCCCCGAGCTTACCACTGAACTCGGGTCACTAGCATTGCAATTGGTAGCTCTACTGCTTCTCTGATGGAGCAGCTGAAATTTTATTTATTTATTTTTGTCTTTAGTAACCGGGCAAGGCCCACTAGGCACAAGTGCCTGTTTTCAGGGGCAACCCAGGAGCACTGGGAAGGTTAAATGACTTGTTCAGAGTCACACAGTATGCAAGTGAAGGTTGTGGGAATCAAACCCAGGTCTGCTGGATATACCAAGCTCATTCACAGCTCGTTACTCTAACCTCTAGGTTATACCAGTGTTTAAAAAAACACTGGTATTGCCTTTTTTATTTGCCATTTTCTCACCCCGGTTCACCCGTCAGCCCCCCCTCAGCCTCACCACTGAACTTCTCATGGACTTACTAGTTACCCACCACTTACTCATGACCATGATAGGGGTGGGTGACTTACCACGTTGGTCATGCATTGGCCTGGGGGGGGTACCAATGCAATGGGCACCAGGCCTTTTTCCTCCAGCTCCTGGCTTTGTCTCCAAGGGTGCCAGCATGAAATGATGCACATGCATGCATGTGAGGCACATATGTTTGCCTGGTGTCTGGTGGCTGCCACTGTCCCATACTATGTGCTTCCAATGTGCTGCCACTTAGCCTGCACCATGCGGCGGTTCAGCACTGTGAAGCAGCATCCTGCCTCCCTGAGGGATGAGCTGTGCTCAGGATACTCAATCCCCCCTCTCTCTGGCAGGTTCCCGAGTGACCTGAGTCCATTGCCAAACCCAGGGCACTGATGTAGTGAGTGATATCCCTATGATGTACCACCAAGATAGCCTAAAACACTAGCATGCAAAGTTATAGGTTCATACCATATCAGTACAAGAGTATGTGATACACAGCTGATTCTCCTTTCATACTAACACAATTTAATCTTATCATGCATCCTACTAAAGATGCTTATTGATTATATTTGTATCTTAAATTGTACATTTCTTAAATCAAAAACAGTGTTTTATAAGTGTGGCAACATGCCCTGTACAAATCACATGTTGGGGGGGTTTAATATAAAAAAGTGCTTTACAAAATAAGATTGGTTTACAAACTGCTGTATAAATGCTCTACCTACTTGCCAGTCCACCGGCACAGCAGTTGGGCTTCCGCTTGCAATGCTGACAACCTGAGTTCAGGAACGGACTTGGACGTCAGAGGGCCAGCTGGGGGGGAGGAGGGTTGAGCATCCTGGGGACTGCGCTCCTCCTCTCGGAGGAGGGTGGTCAAGTGTCTGGCACATAGAGTGACCCCTGGTGGAGACCAGAGGTACTTCCAGTGTCTGGCGCCTACCCAGTCGGAGGCAGGGACGGACGCTGGTGTTCACACCCTCACGTCATTGCATGTCCCACCTCCTGAGGGAGCTTCAATGGGAAAATCTTGGTCTGGCAGGATGACGGTTGCCCCGTGCTACCAGTCCCACTTCATCACCCGTGGCACCGTCAGGGATGACTCCTGTCTTCCATAGGGGAGATGGGCCCCATGCCGGCGGCCCCCACCCTGGGGGATAAGCCATGTGTCTATCAGGTGGTTGGTTTCTCCTCCCGTGGCCCTGCTCTGGGGGGCAATCCAGAGTGTACCCCAGTGTGGTAGCAGCAGGGTAGTGAGTGTCGGGGCTGGATGTGTGGGTGGGTGGATGGTGACAGGCCCAGGGCAAAAATAGCATAATAAAAAAAATGCTCTACCCAGTTTGTAACATACTCTGTTTGTACTCTAGACAAGGCATCAGCTGTTAGACTGTATATCTGTCATCTGGCTGCTTCAAAGCCAATACTAGAAAATGAAGGAGATTCAGATTAAAATCCTCATAGTAAATATGAACAACTAGGACTGTTTTTATCTGTTAATAGGAATGTTCTTAAAATGTCACCTGATTTAGGGTGAAAACACTGTTGGCTCTTTTCAAGGGGGTTAAAAGTTCAGTTTGAACAGGTATTCTAACTGTGATCTAGAAGTTTGTAGGCAAACTTTCAGGGTGACCTCCAGTTTCTGCCCCCACTTGCCTACCAGCTAGGCCAGTTGACTCGTTTTTAGGCTTTGCAGTTTCCTTAGCCTTGCCCTTAATTGAGCAACTTAAACAACTAATTAATCACCGCAGCCCATAAAAATGACAGGACTCATATGGTAGCATTCTTCATTCGTTCCAATTTGTTTTTCTAAAATCCCTACAGCAATTTATTTGCTGAATGCTCGTGTTTTCCCTTATGAAAATTACAAATTGTTGTCAAGGTTAACGAGTTAATATTCTCATTCATTATTTATTTTATAGGAAGAAGAACTGCTGCTTTTCCTTGCGCTTCCTCTGCCACAAAGCCCTGTTTCTTAATCAAACTGACAAGGACACTGTCCTTTTGATAATACCCTGAATCATCGAGAATAAAAAATGAGCTTTATTAATCAGCGCCCGCTGATTAATTGTTATAAAGTGATGTTCATACATTTCCATACATTTTAATAATTCTTATGGAGGACTAACAAAGTCCCCTGTGATTTGGAGCCTTTCGGGTTTGAATTTTCTTGAGCAATGTCACAATAAACAGTGCCACGGATGCCTAGCTTCACTCCTTCACCAAGTCTACCTCCTCTACAAAAACAAGGAAAAAACAGGTTTATGCTAAACACTGTTTACATAATTTATTATCTGCATTCAAATTAAGAAGCAGGATCTGGAATTTTATTAGTTTTCAAATATCAAGGGAGGAAAAGTTGATTTATAGCAGAGCACTTTATCCAGTTTGACTTACTTTTATATAAGTGAAACACAGAAACAGAGAAAATGTGGGCCAACGTTTTTTTTTTTTGGTCTTTAGTGGGGAGTGAAGGGAAGGAAGTTCCAGAAAAGAGTAACAAACAGAAGAATGGCATTGTTAACGCCGTAAAACAGATTATGTAGTTTATATATTGTTCTGTGACTTAGAAGTACAAAATTCATTTTTAGGCATCAAATGAAGTTTTGCACCTACAGTTATGACCTGAACATTTTTACAGCAGTTTGTGTGCTGCAGTAGACAAGCACCTCAAGTTGAGTTTTTTTTTTTCAGTTGTTTTTTTTCTCTTGGCACCTCTGATCAGGACTTTCTATTGCCACCATCACTGCCACTTTCCTATCAATCAAGGCTCTTTACCTGGGCTTCCCGGGACTCTCGGGGCACCTGTGACATACTGCTGCCATGCCCCCCTTGGTTTCAGCCTCCAAAGTGGGGCCATCTTTCTGCGCCATTGCAGCTCCACTCCCTAGATCCAGTCATCCACTGCAGAGGTGAAGCCTGGGAGCCATCCTGGGAGCCAGGATGACAGACAGCCCAGTGATGTACCTGAGGTGGGGTGGGCGGGGGTCATCTGGCCAGTTGGCAGCCATTTTTGCTTTTTTCTTTCTCCCTGGGGATGCTGCAGTGCAATAATACGCATTGGTGCAGAGTTACACGCCCAGAGTTGGTGCTGGCAGCAACAGCAGTCAGTCTACTAACCTGCCACATCACAAGCTACAGTATGCTGCCCCCCAGCCTTCACTAGGTGACATCAGCAACCAACTCACTCAGAGGGAATGCTACCCTAATCTTTAGTAAATGCAGAAAAGAGTACACACGACTGCAAGAGGTGCTACATGCTATGTTTGCTGGCACCCAAATGGCACCCAAAAAACACTGCAATGGCTGGAGACCCACATTGGGGTCTATGCACTTCAGTGTGAAATGCCTATGCACCATGGATCCATGGTGCGAAGGCAATTCTATGTGACAATGCCACACACTGGGGGGGGGGTGGTTCCCATGGACTGTTGTGCACATATATGGAAGGGATGCATGTCCCTTCTGCACTGGATCCCCCAGCCAGTTGTGCAGCTACGTGCATGGCTGGTCCGGGCATGTCTGGGGCGTGCCCCCCATTGAACACCATTCATGGAGGTACGGAGTGCCAGGCAAGGGGGGGCACAGGATACGGCAGTGGGGACCCTGTCATATCTATATATACATATATATACATATATATATATATATATATATATATATATATATATGTATGTATATTGCGCCTCCATGACACCTGCCAGCTGCAATGGGTCAGGAACCCTCCCAGTGTGCTGCCCCAGCCCACCAGACTGACAGGAAGGGCTAGGGCAGCCATTTTGGCACTTATCCATACTTTGGAAATTATCTGGTCCCATGCCTTCCCAGAGTCTCCTGCTCACGTGTAGCAGGGGATCCACTTCAGGACCAATTTTACTCTACTACCTATGGTACCTGGTGATTCCATTGGTTAGCAGAAATGTGTTCAGGTTTACCCTAAAGGATTGTACTGTACTGTCTCCATGTTCTCTGTATCTGCTGGTAGGCTGCTCCATAGACTAACCACCCTTTGGCTGAAGAAATGTTTCCTAAGGTTACCCCTATATTTACCATCTCTGAGCTTCAGGGGGTGTCTCCATGTCCTGTTGAAGGACACCAGATCAAACATATTTGTCTATTCAGTCTTGCTGGTGCCCCTGAGTATGCAGAAGTCTGAGAACATGTTCTCCCCCAGCTTCCTTTTCTCCAAGAGTAACACATTAAGGACCTCCATCCTCTTCTCATAGCTTTCATTTTCCATACTCCTGCTCATTATGGTGACCCTGCATTGAAGCCTTAGATTCTTCCTCCTCCAGCCATACCTCTAATGGAATGAAGCCAATTATTTTTTTTTCTTCAGTTAATATCTTTTATTGAAAAAATGAAGCCAAGAACTGGTCCAGTGGCATGGATGGTTGAGGCGTTGGATACCACCCCTCCTGCCACACTGGTGACCCGGGTTCAGGAGCAGGCCTGGGCCTCTGGGGGTTGGCCAGAGAGGAGTGAGCATCTGATGGCAACTCTCCTCTCTTGGGTGGGGAGAGAAAGCCGCAATGCTCACAGTACTGCCACCACTTGGAGTTGTGGTGGCAAGGGCAGTGGTCGTGACTCTGCAGGGGTTGGTCAGCAATAGACACCTGGCACGTGTGCATCTCTACATGCATGCATGCTGGCATCATTGCACGCTGCCCACCAAGGGGATCAGTATGGGAAAAATGGGCCTGAAGCCTGACACTCGGCCTACTGTCCAACCCCTTCTGCCTCCAGGACCACCTCATCTGGATTTGGTCTTGGGAGGGGTGGAGGGTGGACCTCCTTCCCCTGGTCTGCCATAGGGAAGTAATCCATGGGGGATTTTGAGGTAGGTCCTGGGGGAGGCAAGTGCCGGTTGGGAGTAGACTGGGGCTCAGCAGGGACAGCCATGAGGGAAAAAAGCAAAATAAAAAAAAATGAAGCCACTTCTTCTAGTTGCTTGACTGAAGAAGCAGGACAAAATATTATACAACAGAATTTTTTTTCATATATAGCACCTTTCACAGAGAAAATCATGCAATACTTTACAGAGCAATTAGAAGAAAATATGTAAATTAAAATAACAAACAGTACACAAACAAAAATAGATACAGAATGTAACGGCTGAGCAAGTGCTACACGTGAGCAAGTGCTACTGCTAGAGTATCAACAATACACCAAACGAATACTATTCATAATATAAACACTAAAGTCACTAATCGTATGGAGCTGATAAGGCGATTGCCCAGAATTAGCTTCCTGTGGCTCAAGAATTATATGTCAGCCTTCCACCACTTATCATATATTCATCCAATCGTTTTTTCTAAATCTCCTTTATTTCATTAACTGTTATAGACTCAGGAAAGCTACTCCACAGATTCGTTATCCTATCACTATAAAAGTATTTTCTTTTGTTAGTCCTAAATCTTCTTGCCGGCCGCTTGAAGGGGATGTCCACATGTTTCAGAATGTATGTCCTTGAATTTGGCATTTACATCGTTCATGAGGTGTGGGTCATGCATTATATCAAAACACTAGTGCTACTAATAGATAAAATAGACACTTATTGGCATAATATGGTTTGATAGAGATAATCGGAGGGGGGCAGATAAGAACGAATCAGTGTGTTTTCAGGTGAGTTTTAAAGAGTAAAGTACATTTAATATGTAGAAAACAAGACCTACGTCAAAAGGCTGTTAAATAAGGCCTCCTTTGCTCCATCATAGAAATATAGAAACTGTTGTCAGAAAAGGACAGCTTGGCTCACCTAGACTGTCCAAAGATTTTCCTACTATAACACAGGTGCAAGGCAATTTTTGGAGCCCTACCAAACTAGACCTGGGTCTAGATGAGCTGCATCTGTGGACCTGTGATAGCCAGGCTATGAACAGAACCCCACCCTGAAACACCTTGCATTCCACTAGTGAAGATGGATTTAAAAGTCCGTAGTGAATCCATCATGACAGACATCCCAATATGTTCAACTCAGCCAGTGATCTTTGAGAATGCAGCATTTTTTCTAAGGTTTGTTGTTGTGATAACCACAGTCGTGATAAGCCCAAATTGTGAATTTTTGTCACAACTGAAGCAAGCTACCTAAGGTTCTCCAGACTTGCCTTATCTGGGGACTATAATACATGCCCATAATGCTGCAGTTTGGCCAAACCATGTTCTGTGGGTCATTTTACAGATTCTAAGCACAGACATACACAAATGTCTTGGAAGCGATATTTATTGAAAGGATCAGGAATCACTGTAGTGATTAATTACTGGTTTTATAGCTGTTGCATAAACAGCGGCCAATGCAGGGCATATTACAGGTTGCTTAAAGTTTAGGGAACATTAATAAGTCTCTCTTCCTATAGTCTGTGAAAGTGTATGACTGAACTGAGGGAAGTGGTTATTAGTTGTTCAGTTTGTTGCTAAAGATGAATTTGGATGATAACGTGCACTAAACCGCAAGCAGGTCTAACGACCAGCTGACCTGCCTGATAGTTTAGTTAACTTGCTCGGTGATAAGATATGCATATCTCAGTCAGGGTTTCCCTTGATGGAGGTAGTCAGAAGGCATAGGCATAGGAAACAGCAAGTCTGCAAGGCATTGCCATATTCAGAACAGCTAGGGAGGATTCTGCCCTAGAACGTCAATGCCAAACACATTCATTAACTGTTCCTACAATATGATTTTTTTTCTATTAGTAGATAAAAGGGTTTGGTGAATGACATCCCTTATAGTGCTTATTCTGGGTTTTTTACTGAACTGTTTACTTAGCTTCTTGTTAGTGTTAGCCTTGGGTATTAGCACACAGCAATTAGTAGTAAGTGTATGTTTTACACGTCGCACTGATTTAACAGGTGCACCATACTAAATTAAGCCAAGGCTTCTACATATTCTGTGAAAACTGCAGACAGCAACAATTTCCAGGACTGTTTTTTTTTTTTTTGCTTCTAAGTTAAAAACTTATGGAGCATAAAGGTTTTACTGTTGCTTTCTTGCAATACATAGAACAGCAGTACTTTCTGGTCTTTTTTTTTTGTATTCTTTGGTAACCAGGTAAGGCCCACTAGGCACAAGTGCTTGTTTTCAAGGGTGTCCCAGGAGGACTTGAATGGTTAAGTGACTTGCTCAGAATCCCACAGTATGCAGGTGGAGGTTGTGGGACTCAAACCCAGGTCTGCTGGATGTAACAAGCTCATTAACAGCTTGTTGCTCTAACCTCTAGGCTATAGTGGAGGGGAGACAGTATAGCGCAGTGGTTTAAAACTCTGAACTGCAAATCTGGAGATCTGGGTTTGAATTCCACAGCCCCCACTTGCATACTATGTGACCCTAAGCAAGTCACTTAACTTCCCTGTTCTCCCAGGTTGCACCTGTAAACAAGCTTTCAGCTTAGTGTGTCACTCCTGGAAAAAAAAAATGTCCTTGAAAATTGTCTTTATTAGGAGTGCAGTAGTCTGCAATTTTTACAGAATACTTACTACAGTACTAATCTCTAGGCTGGTGTTATGCAGCATGCTAAGGTCTGACCTATATTATAGTAATAGTTGGCAATCTACTGCTCTTTATTCAGATGAGTACTTATTCTATAAGTGAGCTGATGCCAAATTTGCATTTGGTGAAAGTGCCATTTGCTTTCAATTTATGGCTGTTGACATTTTGACTTCAGGTCATTTCAGACTTTTGGCAAACTGATAAAAAGAAGACTCTAGCCTTTTCTAGATGGCCAAGGCAAGTTCCACAGCCACCCCTCCCAAATCCAGTCACTTCCAGTATCCTATTGATGGGGTGCAGGAAAGAGGGCTCCATAATGTGGGCATCCACAACAGTGCGTGAGTCATGTGAGTGTTCAGGAGTTTGGGGCATGGTGTAAAGTGTGCGTCACCTCCCTGATACAGGGCAGGTGGAGGTGATTTTTATATATATATATATTAGGTGTGAGTGGGGGTAGAGCCCCCTTACAGGTGCAAGGTGGACTGTGCGGATCCATGCAGTATGTGCAGTGTGTGTTGGCTGCCAGTATTGACTGCAGTGTTTTTCCTGGTGGCATTTTGACTGTGCTCTTACTTACCGCACTGTGGTTGTTTTCACACTAATATGGATGAACTGTCACTTCCCACCCTGCAGCCCCATCTTAGTTCCCCAAGAGGGTTTTTTTGGAAAAAGAAATATGAATATATATGCTGACTCCTGGCACTGTGCCTTTCCAAGTTACTGCTTTTAAACAACAACAACAAAATTCTGGCAGAATGGGGGTTAGAGGGAGGGAGGGAGGGATGTGACTGGGGGTGGGGAGAGGAGGTGGAGGGTTCCACATACCTCTACTTGTGACTTTCTAGACACCCATACCAATGACCTGAAGTATTTGACTAAAGTATAGAGCCAAACTGAAGTCAGGGAGAGACAAGCTGAACCAAATTTGCCAATGGCCAACTTCTCTCACCCTTAATTTGTTGTATTGTGCCAACTATGATGGCTATATGGTTGGTTAAAGAAATGTTCCGAGTCTCTTTTTTTTCCACCATTAGTAAAGGGTCCCGGTGAGCCTTGTATACTGCTATAGAATAAATGTGTTGTTCATTGCTAAAGAGTGTGTAAACCCACATATTAACACCTACAGATTGCAAGTCCTATGCACTGCTTCATTAAATGTGTTATGTCACACGATCTTATTTATGCATCAGTTTTCATTAGTATGAATATTAGGCACCAAACAATAGCTTCTGCCTATTGTCATCATGTTGTTCTGTTGCACAGATTTTAAAGATTATTATATTTAGTGTGTGTGTTTACATGTGAATCAGCTATGGTGAGGTCTGAGCAGTGTGACAACCCACCTCTCCCTCTGGGCTGAAACAGCTTTTAGAGAGGTGTCTGTCCTCGGGTATTCACTGCCACCAGCCGGACTTTACTTTCGGCACCTCTTTCAAGTGTACAAACTTGAATAATTAAACGTGCAATTGCACAAGTTAAAGTCTGGTAGTGTGTCTCTCTCGGGTGGCGGATGCTACACAGAGTTTACCTCAGCCAGTGGAAAACAAATATTACCTTAGAAAAATGACATCACAGTCACAACTGTTGAGCAAATAAATAGCTTTTACTTAACAGAAAGTGCACTGAGCATTTACAGGATATATATTTACAACACAAGAGAATAACACTCATAGAGGAAAAGTAAACAAATGTTTTTAAATAACAGATGGCAAAAGAAGAAGGCTATTACTGAAATATGCTCTCACTAAACTTACCCTTCCCTGTCCTTATAAGAGACACTGGACCTTGCTCTAACTGCCAGCTCCCATGGACATAGCTACAAGGTAGGCTCCAAACTTATGTTTCCCCTTCCAGCTTCCCCAAAGCAAGAGAGACCTTCTCTGTCTTTCAGAAGGTTATATACTCTGTAGAGAATAGGTCATTCCTATTCTCTATTTGAATGCACCAACCAACTCACATGTATGTATTTAATTGTCCCAATCAGAGTGAACACCTATCAGTGACCAATTATATTCCCTTTTCACCTTAAGTTTATATTTGAATGATCCAATCAATTCAAACTGCCCTGTGTAGGTGTCTGCAGGTCTGTGTGTGTATATGGAGATGTCCACTCGAGATTTATGACCCAGCTCTTATCTAGCAGCTAGGAATTCCACAAGCTGGATGCTGCTGGACAAAAGATTTCAGCCTGAGTGTATTTTTTTCCAAACTGCTAAAAAAATAAGGCACCTACAGAATCCCAACCATTAACTCTTCCCTTCCCATTTCTGTCACAAGCAGTGATATGTTGAGCAGAATCTAGCATCAGTTGAATCATTTTCCCATCAATTTATTCCCATGATGCTTTATGCTAGGTTTACAGAAACCACACAAATTGGAAACATTCTGTCTTCTTGTATCATTTGTGCATTCTACAGTATGTATTTGGCTGGATTTTCAAAGGGTGGAGCAGGGCTTGCATCAAGGCCTGTGCCACCAGAGTTTGATTCCGCCACTGCGCCAAGCACTTTTGTTGCAACTGTGTCTGATTTTCATAGCTCGAATGCAGTTGTGACAGTTTACTTGATTGATGGCAGCTTGCACCAAATCTTGGGCATAAATACTGTAGAAAGATCCCCAGAACTGACACAAGCTAGACCACAAAAAGGTGGTCTAACTTGCAGCAACTGCCTCACAGGATAGCAAATCCCTTTAGATTGCTGCTAGTTCACCTTATCTGTGGTGTACCTGGGGCTTGCAGCAATCCAGCCCTTTTGAAAATATGGTCCATTGTTCTTCTTCAGTCTTAGCATGTAAATGACATCACCTCCTTCTACTCACTACAACAATAACAAACTCTGGTCAGAGCCAGAATGGCTGCTAATGCATTAATCTGACAAAGGATATAAAATTAATGCGTGGCATGGATTGGATTGTAGTGAATAGTCACACCACACACACACACACAATATTCTTTTTATTACCCCACCTAATGATGAAGAGTAGTGGAATTTTTTTTAAATCCCGTCTGAAAAGTGATTTCATGGAGTGTGTTTCAACTCCGCCCCACTGTACCAGCACAGCTGTGCTGCATTAGGAATTCCAGACTGACCCCTTACTTTTCTTCTTCTGCTAGCAATGCATCATCATAGCTCTGGGCTATGCAGCTGTAAAAACTAGGAAATCACTACAAAACTCAAAATTAGTGATGGGAATGGGGAACACCTATAGAAAGTAAGGAACTCAGTTTTGTAAGTTACACTGAAATGGAGAAGGACTGGTCACATGTAAAATGTACTTTCTAAATGCATGCAAGTGTTAAAATGCAACATATACTGAGAAAAAAACCACTGTCAGATTACATCAAAGCTGGTCAGTTCCCCTAGTGCAGTGGTTGAACTGGAAATGTTTAGGTGGGGAAACTCTTTGCATCTAGATTTCCATCTGGAGGAACTGCCATTTATAAGTGGTGGCACTCTCCCATAGTAGTCAATGGAGAAAGATGACAGAGGTGATGGAACTGTTATACAAGTTTTTACAAGATGGTGGAACTGAGTTCCTGTGAGCTCCTGCCCAGTGTAACCCCTGCCCTAGAGATGTGTTCTTCATTTCAAATACTGCTCAATAAGGACATAGACAGAGTGTAGGCAGTCCAGAGGAGGGCAACTAGAATGGTGCAGAATCTGCAACAAAAGCCCTATGAGGAGAGACTGAAGGACCTCAATATGTACAGACTGGAGGAAGGGAGGGAGGGAGGGAGAGTGGGGCTATGATAGAGACTTTCAAATACCTCAAAGGTATAAATAAGGTTCAAGAGGGAAGCCTTTTTCAGAGAAAAGGATGCACAAGGAGAAGGGATCATTCAATGAAGCCGGAGGGGGTAGAATAAGGGGAAATGTAATAAGGAAACACTTCTTCACAGAAAGGGTGGTAGATGCCTGGAAAAACCTCCCTGAGGAGGTAGTGGTAGCAAAAACTGTAATGGAATTTAAGAAGGCATGGGATAGGTATAAGAGAACCTTAGAAGCAAGGAAGGGGGGGGTTAAAGACAGAGGTCAAGTAGGGTCTACAGTGTGACAGTAGGTAGGGAACATGAGCAAACTACGTGGGTCAAGTGATCCTTATCTGCCGTCAAATTCTATGTTTCTGTATGTTTTGCAGTGGTGTCAGTTACAGTTCTAAAACAATTGGGCAAATCTCTGAATATTTGAACTTGGGATTTAAACCCAGTGAGTTGACTGGTACGGCATTTATGGCTGGATAGTGGGTACAGTCATTTCAGACATCTACCTCTTCCTTCCACCATGCAAAGTGCCCACTGTCACCACACTTCACTGAAATTAAACATGATTTGATAAATGTAAGGCAGAGGTGGGTCTACTGTAGTCTGTGACATATTTGTTATGAAGTTACTGGTTGGGGGTCGGATGACTGGCTGGCTACACAGTTCTGCAAGCCTGCAAGCTGCAGCTTGCAAAGCAGCCTGATGAGCAGGTGGAATAACACAAAAGTAGGCAATTAGGCCAGCCCAGTGGCATGGAAAGTAGAGGCATTGCTGTCTTACCTCCTGCCATGCCGGCGACCCATGTTTGCGGTGTGAGTGGATTGCCGGGGGGGTTGGCCGGGAAGGGAGAGGATCGCGCATCTGGAGGATGGCTCTCCTCTCCCGGGGAGAGGTGGGGACAGAGTCTGCTGCTTGCCTAGCCCCTAGCGGTAGCTGGGGGCTGGCACAGTTGACCCACAGACAGAGGGGCAGATGCAGAGCAGACACCTGGCATGCTGCATGTGGATGTGCATGCAGCTTGGCTATCAGTATCATTGCATGCTGCTGTGCCACACTCAGGGGAGAAAACAGTGGCTGAAGGATAGAATGATGCCAGTCCCCCACAGGCTGTGCACCCAGCCAGTTGGGCACCACGGAGGAGCAAGCATGATAGATGTGTCCCAGTGGACACCAGGGTGACAGGGCTGGAGGGACCGGTGGATGGAGGGCTGGCTGACTGGGAGAAATAAAGTAAGAAAAAAAACCTGGGAAATTAGAAAATGCCTGTCTCATTCCCTAAACTTTGATAATTCCCTTTGATGCAAAAGGGTGACAGAGTTTTTGCTCAATCCACCTCTGCTTGTCTCATCTAGTCACACACTGCTCTGTTTAATGCAAGAAAATAGTGTGTTGGGGAGGGAGGGGGAGAAGAAGGAAAGACATTTCAATGAATGGAGAGGATGCGGACAGATTTGCAGGAAGATATGCTTCAGCTCCACTCCACCATAACAACATAGCTGTGCTGGCTGTGTTCAGAATTCCGGCAGACCCCTTACTTTTCTACTGTTCGCAACACGTCATCATAGCTCTGGGCTATGCAGCCATAAAAAGAGAAGTTCAAATGTATCTGCTCTCAGGCAGAAGAGGCAACAACAACAACTGATTATGTTTAAGGGATTCAGTTTGAACTGAAAATCGGTTTTCAACAATGTTGAGAGTAGTTCTCATAAAACTCCAGCCCTGATTTCTCAGTTGTTAGGTGTAGTTAGAGGCTGCTTATCCCATGGTCAGATTTCACCCCTTTCTTGAATCTAAAGATGTTAATTCCTGTTGACTTTAGCAGGAGAAATGAGTGTGTGTTTTAGGAAGAAAAATGTTCCCTTTTATTGTGCATGGCTCTGCTAAGATGTAGTTTGCACGGTGCCATGTTTTTTGGCATAGCTCAGTACCATTAGTGCTTTGATTAACTACTGCTAGTGTCTGGACTAAAAAATGTATTTATTTAGCTATTTCAAAATTGGTGACCAGGAAAGACACACTGAGCCGAGCCTCATTTCCAGGTGTGACTTTGGGGAGGGGAGCCAAGGATAAAAAAACAATGCATAGCTTAGACAAGTACAGTGTTACAGAGGAGTGCAACATTGTAACACACATGGATCATTAAAGTGCAAAAATGAACAAACAAAAGCTGGCAGTGAAGCATTACAACAGATACAGCGGGGCGGTTATGGAGAATGAAAACGAGCAAAGGGGAAAAGAATATTATAGAATTTACATTTATGCAGCACTGTTCATGCACTGCATCCTAAAGTGTTCTACAGGCAAATTATTTACACAGGATAGCATAGCTGAGATGCCACGGCTCACTTCCAGTGGGGTGCTGCAGCTGCTTAGCACAGCTTGATGTCTCTCAGCACCATTGGTACTTCAAGTCGTTTTTACTTGGGAAATCAATCAGTACAAATGGAAAAGAGGCTAACACAGCTTTAACCTTTGTTAAAGAGCCACCACCACTTCCAGAGGAACTTTGAAAAACATAATATTTGGACAGAAAGCAGCCTATATTTCTTATGAGTTATGCATCTGTTTTTGTCATTATTTATTACTGAGCGCATATGTATGAAAACAGTATCTCTCTTCCTTGCGAGTTCCACAGTTCCTTCCCCAATGTTTGTCACCTTCCGGCCTACTTACTATGCCCTGTTAATTGGTCCCCACTTGACAACACCTCTGCTCACTCACTCCTACTATGCTTTTCATACCCATCATCACCTTTTTGTTTTCCAGCTTCTATTCTTACCTAGCCTATTATCACTTTTTCTCCTAGATCCTCCCCATTTTTTTCATAGTTATAGATAAACATATTCCTTATTTCTCCTTACCTCTCCACTAACTTTGCCTTTTTCTCTTTTAGATCATTCCCAAAGAGGACCTATAGTCTCAACGTTATTTTTTACTCTACTTTATATTTTCAGTGTGCATTTAAAGAGCAGTTGAAACCTGCAGGAGAACTTTAACAAAACATAATATTTAGACATAGTTCGGCTTGTATTTCACATTAGTTCTATATTTCTATAAGTGTATGACTGGGACAGGCACAAGGGAAACTTGAGAGGGAAGGGAGTGTTGAAAAGCCATTGATCACATAGGGTCAGTGGCCACATACATTGTGTATAGGGCCTACGGGCAGACTGGATGGGCCTATTTGGTCCTTATCTGCCAACAATTTCTATGTTTCTATGTTTTTATGTTTCTCCTCCCCATTATTTATTACTGTGGTCATTTGCAGGAAAACAGGATCTTTGCTTCTGAAGAGTTCATCTATTCCTATTGCTTTCTCCCTGCCTGAGGTCACAAAGGACTGATTGTGACATCGCAGTTACTCCCAAAGCAGCAGATTCTGATGTCACAAGAGAGGATTGTGACTTGAATTAGGGAGTAAGATATAGAGGCAGATGGATTCTAATGCATAAAGATTATATACTCATGCAAATTTCCTCATTAATAAATAATGGAGAGGAGAACTCTATGGAATATATAAGACATGCAAGTGGAATTGTACCTAAATATTATGTTTTTCAAAGTTTTTTTGTGGTGTCAGCAGCTCTTTAATATTAATTTTTTTTTATCAGCTCCCATTGTTTATTCCCCACCAGATGTCATAATACTTTCCTTGTCACATCACACTTATTCACGTAGAAATCAACTGTGATGTCACAACAGAGCATTATGATTTCCAGTGGGGAACATGCTGTATGGGGCAGATGAATTCTAAGTGCTAAAGGTCCTATTTTTGATTTTTTTTTTGTGTGGACACTTTCTCAGTAATAAATAGGTAGGAGGAGAAATCTAAAGAAATCTAAAGAAGGTAAATGACATACAAGTTGAACTGTGTCTAAATATTATGTTTTCCAAAGTTTTTCCAGAGACATCAGCAGCTCTTTAAAGAGCACCTTTCTTGGTGCTTTGCTAAATGAACAGGAGACTCCCTTACCTGACTAGGAGTTCCTCCATAGCAGTTGGAACATTTTCTGTTAAGCTCCCTAAGAAAGGGAAAGGATCGTATTTTGTCCCCGAGGGGGCTAGCTGCTTGATCCCTTCCACTTCCTGATCGCCGATGTTGTCCCCACGCTTCCCTGTTTTATGATGTCATTACTGTATATGCCTAGAGTAGGAACATGCTCCATGCAAGCCTATGGAGCCTGGTTATAAAAGTTAGTTTTTACAGTTGTAACCCAACTTGTAATACAAATTTAAGCCAGTATTCAAGATCTGCATAAGCTGCCCAGCAAGCACAGCTGATCAGTGTCATGATCAACCCGCTTTGTGGTCCTCCCTTCCCCTCCCCAATATAAAAACAATTCCTTCCACTCTCTGCTAAATATCCCTCCCACCTCCCATTGCTTATCGCTTCTTAATGTTCTGACACCAGGGTGCCCAATCCCCGGTGCCGGCTAGTACCCCCACCCTACGTTTTCACTGTGCAACACTGGGGAGCCCACCCTTGGTGCCACAAAACATAACACCGACACTGGGGTGCCCAATACCCAGTGTCGGTACCTGAAATAAAACCATCCCTTGTAGACTTTTTTTATTTTTATACACCGTGTAAAAAAGAAAACCATCCATTGTTGCCACTGCTGGTGTACCACTACCGTTACCCTCCCTCCCTCCCCTTCCACTCAACACCCACCATCTCACACCCCTTTATTTTCATTTTGTGACACTGGGGTGCCCAATCCCAGGTGCCGGCAAGTAACCCTCACCCCACCCATTTTCATTGTGTGATCCTGATGCTGATTTCCTACCTCAAGTCACTATCCTTTCTTTGTGACATCACTGTAACTGACTGTGAAGTCACAACTGAGGAGTTATAGCCTCCACAAGGAAAATCGTAATAAGGAGCAAATGAACTCTAAGGAAAACAAAGGTATTCATTCAAATACTCTTAGCACTAAACAATAGATGGTTTTAAAATTCACTTTTACAAATGCTGTGCAGTGGTGTTCTGGCGATGTCAATTGTTTTGTTTTCATCTGTGCCCAGGACATTCCTTAGTTATATTTCAGGAGTGGCTAGTGACAGACTAAAATTGAAGTAGTATGGCTCATTTACAAGGGTATCCTGGAAAAGCTACTATACCACTAATACATGCTGTTATTGCTGAAATTTCCTATAAAAGTCAGAAAAGAGCTAAGGAGATGAAAAAGACAAATTGGGCAAAATCCTGCATTTTGGAGTGCTTAGCTTTTTCCATGCCAATAATCTATTAAAAAGGGATCATCATTCATCAGCACTTTCATTATCTGCGTTACCAGAAGCAGTGATGATCAGTGAAGGTTGATCAGTTTCTGTCATTAGGCCTTTCATTTTGGTGCCAGACCACAGGGGTTGGCTTTAAAGGCCATGCAATGTATGCATCATCACAACATTTTGAAATGTAACAATTTCATATGATATTTTTAATTATTTGTTAAAGACACAGAAAAAAAATCCACAGCAATTTTAAATTTAAACGTTATCTCTGGATACTGTAATCAGAATATTTCCTAGTTACATTTCCTTTTCTTTAATACTTTGATATTATGTTTTACATGGTGAAAATACTGCATTCAAAAGGAGAGTTGTAGTGTGCTGGCAGAACATTTGTGGTTTACGCAAGAAAGCCTGACCTTGTGTAGTACAGATACAGTAGCCAGTGAAGTGTGATGGTATATATAAGCAATATGCCATCATGGGGTGTGCATTAAAGGATTAACAATACTCGCCCCGGGGCGTAGTAAGGCATGAGACCAAAAGCCAAGTGCCCATACACCTGTGGGAAGTGCATCTTTAATCCATGCCCTGGAGTGGCTTATTGCACTTATAAAATGGCTCATTGTAGGTAATGAGGTTTTCCAGCCTTTGTAATGAGATCTGATTTCTGACCATGCATCATTAGTATGTTGATGCACAGTTATCCAAAGAAGTCTCTGGATTTATCCTTCCTATTTCATAATCAACAGTATTCTGACATAGGAAGGAAGGTAGGTAGCTTTGGCAGTTGGCACATGGCCCATAACTGTTTTGTAGCTCTGCAGACAAGCTTTCTGTACTCACTGCTGGGGTAGGGCACCCTGTAGCAATATGCTCATCACTGATTTTCCACACTGATGTGAGTATAAAATAAAATTACCACATCTGATTTACATATCCATGTTTGCGCAGTTTGTTGGTTAGGTGTTAGCACAATGCTCTACAGTACTTTCCCAGTTTGTGTTAGCCTTGCATAACCCCAATTCCAGAGCAACCCCCTTTTTTATAACATATTTAGAATCTGCATATTCCCCTAGATCAATCGATCTATCTATCTATCTATCTGACAGTATCTATCTATCTATCTATCTATCTATCTATCTATCTATCATCACTCAGTATAGTAAAACTGATTGTATATTATTGTAACATATTGTAAATTTAAGCAATAATGCCTGACAGGGTGTGTGTTGTGCTGGGATAACGTCACGCCTCAGGTGGTTGGGCACGAGGCCGCAGGTCGACTGCATACAACGACTGAGGCGTGACGTTATCCTAAACAACACACACCCTGGAGAGCATTATTGCTATTATACAATGGCTCGTTGTTATACAGAATAAAAAAATAATTTTAAAAATGTTTTTGTGTGGAAAAATATATATATTTTTTCAAGAGACAATGAAAACAATCAAGCAGAAATAAATCAAGCAAACAAATCATCTCCAGGTTCACAGTGAGGCTGAGACTAGACTCGTGATGTTGTACTGGGATAACATCACGGGTCCAGCCTAAGACCGACCAATCAGAGTCCAGGATTTTTTCTTGCCATTGTATATTATAATACTCAAAACATGCTTCTGTGTTATTGTTGCTTTATACAGGACCCCACTGGAGATGAGTACAGCTACTGTTCTAAATAAAACTACTTATTTTACTTAATAATTTTAGTTTTCTTGGACAGTTTTGATCTTTCAATCCTGCTGATGTTACTTTTATTTTTTCCTTTCCAGAAACTAAAAAATCACTTTAAAGAACCCCTGACACCATCAAGAAACATTTAAAAGATTTAAGCTGTAGCTATAATTCTGTTTATATGTCATCTATTTCTAAACTTCTTTCCCCTTTTTCTTTATTTTTAAGGCCAGCTGCATGAAACAATATCAACGTCCATCGGACTTTATTTGCTGTGGCTGCCTGCCTACACCAGCATCACAGTCCCTTGTTTATGACATGATAATTATCTCCCCGGCAACAGACTACAATGTCATAAGCAAAGGACTGTGATGTCAGGTCTAGACAAGCAGCCAGAGCAGATAGGACTGATATCCAGTTTTTATGCAAATGTCCTTAGTAATACACAGGAGCAATACGGGCAAAAATTAAATATATACTGAACAGTGGCAAAATGTTACATTTCTTCAAAGCAGTCCCAACAGTGTCTAGAGTTAAGTAAGCTTATGGCATTTAACAATTTGCCTCAGCAAAAACACTGTGTTTGCTTATCTTGTATGATTAAAACCCTAGTGTGATGTAATAGCCAGAACTGACATTTCTTTCAGTACAATATGAAACTCAGAAACCTAGACTTTGACAACACATAAGCACAGCTTGGCCCACCCAGTCTGCCTATTTTGTCCCACCTGCAGCATATGACATATGTTAAGTGACTGGCATGCATATACATTGACATTACAAATCATATTAGAATAACATACCAAAATATAAGCAAGTTAAATTAGAATGTTAATGTGATGTTGTGATGGGGCACATAAATAAAATATTTCTGCACATTGTGGTGCAATATGTCAGTTTACCACACTGAACTGTTTTAAAAATAATAGATGGCAAACTATGTATTATGAGGCTTAATACCATTGAGAGGTTCTAGTGACATGAAAGTGAAGCTTGAGAGGTTACAGCATGTTACCAAAAGCTCAAGATGGAATTCAGGAAATTAGTAGAGTAATACATAGTTCCCTATTTGATATTTTTTGTAATATATGGATCCAAGCCTTTTTCCAGATGTCTGAAGTGAGATAAGTGAGTATTGTTGGCTTTTACAATATGCAATGGCTACAGTAAAGGTTGACTAGGGCTTCGCACAAGGTTTTTTGAACATTCAATCTCATAATACAATGTGATGTCACAACAGTAGCATTTATCAGTTGATGACATCACAACAGTGGTATAGTATATGATGCAGTGTTGTTTTGCATGGAAATCCATATACTGCCAGATGCTGTTGTACTACAGTAGTGATGTCAGAATGCTGTTGTGCCATAGCAGTGGTGCCAGCATGCTGTTGTGCCACAGTAGTGATGTCAGAATGCTGTTCCACCACAGTAGTGATGTCAGAATGCTGTTGTACCAAAGTAGTGATGTCAGAATGCTATTGTACCAAAGTAGCGAAGTCAAAATGCTGTTGTACCAAACTAGTGATGCCAGAATGCTGTTGTACCACAGTAGTGATGTCAGAATGCTCTTGTGCCACAGTATCGATGTCTGAATGATCTTGTGCCACAGTAGTGATGTCAGAATGCTGTTGTACCATGGTAGTGATGTCAGAATGCTCTTATACCACAGTATTGATGTCAGAATGCTGTTGTGCCACAGTAGTGATATCAAAATGTTATTGTACCACAGTAGTGATGTCAGAATGCTGTTGTTCCACAGTAGTGATGTCAGAATGTTGTTGTGCCATGGTAGTAATGTCAGAGTGCTCTTGTGCCACAGTAATGATGTTAGAATACTGTTGTACCATGGTAGTAATATCAGAATGCTGTTGTGCTACAGTATTTATGTCAGAATGTTGTTGTGCCACAGTAGAGATGTCAGAATGCTTTTGTTCCTGTTGTACCACAGTAGTGATGTCAAAATGCTGTTATTCCACAGCAGTGATGTCAGAAAGCTGTTGTATCACAGCACTGATGTCAGAAAGCTGTTGTACTACAGTAGTGATGTCAGAATGCTGCTGTACTACAGTAGTGATGTCAGAATGCTGTTGTTCCACAGTAGTGATGTCAGAATGCTGTTGTACTACAGTAGTAATGTCAGAATGCTCTTGTGCCACAGTACTGATGTGTGAATGCTGTTGTGCCACAGTAGTGATGTCAAAATGCTGTTAAACCACAGTAGTGATGTCAGAATGTTACTGTACCACAGTAGTGATGACAAAATGCTGTTGTACCACAACAGTGATGTCAGAATTCTGTTGTACCACAGCTCTGATGTTGGAATTATGTGGTACCACAGTAGTGATGTCACTACTGTGGTATAACAGCATTAAATCTTGTATCTATTAAGATTCCTCATGCTTACCTGCACTGCAGATTCCTTATAATGAAGATATCAGCAATGCTAACAACACCCCATGTGAACTCTTTTGTTAAAAGATGAACTACTAGAAATGTTTTCAGCTCATGTAGCTATCTCTTAAATCACATCAAATATTTTTGATGATATCCTGTTTGCTATATTTTGTTTATTTGACTACAGTTCGATACAGATGTAAAAAGAAGGTAAAATAATTAAAACAGACATATACTATGCAAAGTAATGTATGAACAACTACACACAAGTCTGATGTTTCCATCTCAGGGTGAAATGACATCATAGAGACCTCTCAAGCTTTGCTCAGGGGAGCGCCTCCCCTTGGTGCTGATATGCATGTGCACATACGTGCACCACTGCACACATGGCAGTCTTTCTGGGAAAACAAACTACGGTGGACAATTGCTGATCCTGGCAGTTGCCTCACAGGCCCCGCCGCACTATCAACTTAGCCCTCTGTATCTGGCTTGAGCCCAGGAGGGGTTCAGCCACCCCAGTCTGTTTAATATCCCATTACATCTTAGTCAATCAGCGGACAGAGATCTGTCCCAGAATGGCATCAGTTCTGTCACCGAAGTGACACCATTCTTTATTTCAGCCTGGGTGCCCATTCAGTAACTGAAGTTTAGAGCCCTGCCATCATGAAATGCAGGACTAAACTGCAGCAGAAGACTAGGAGCCTTGATCATCAATTTCAATTTAAATTATTGCCTGAAGGACGCCTGTAATATATATGCATTCTTGCTGGTGGTTATCTCTTCCATCACCATTCTGTATGATACAAAATGGTGCCTTTCAATGAGGAAAGAACCCCATTTAAAATAAATCATAAGAAGATAGTAAACATACCATATTCACTGGGCTGGCGGTAAAACCTAGAGGTTAGAGGAATGAGTTTAGTACTTGCGGCAGACCTGGGTTTGATTCCCACAACCTCCACCAGCATGCTCTGTGGCCCTGAGCAAGTCACTTAACCTCCCTGTGTTGCAATGATGCCCTTGGAAATGAGCTTTGTTCAGTGTGGCTTTCCCTGCCAAAAACTATAAAATAAAAAATAAATAAAGTAAGAAAACAATCATGGCTTAGTAGAAGGCCCAGTGTGGAATGAAGAAGCAAGCACTAGCTCATTAACAGAACTTCATTTTCTTTTTCCAGATGTTGGCTGATGAACAAAACCTGTATGATAAAATGGGTAAGAGAAAACAAGACCTGTGATTGGTCAGATGTGATCATGTAACCATGCTTTATTCCAGCACAACAGCACAGGTCAGAAATACTTTTCTTTATGAACCTCATTACTCACTTTGTAAATTAAAAGTCAGATGAATCATTTTATAATCACAATAAGGAGCTCATGAATGTGCATAATTATGGGATATCAGCACTTCTCAGGTGCATAAGGCATTCCATTTTGCCTTGTGCCTCACTTCCCATGCCGTGCCATTACACCACAATAACACACACCTAATGGAACACCTTACCAGATGAGATAGTGTCCTGTAAGATGGTGGGCAGTTTCCAGAGAGGTTGGGACAGGGTAAGGGGAAGAAATACTGGGAAGGGGGGGCAGGAGGGGCAGCTGCATGATGAGGGGCTAGCGGAACACTTGAGCAGACTTGATAGACCATGAGGCCTGTTTCTGCTGGTAATTTTGTATGTTTGTATGTTCGTACCTTGGAGCACCATACTGCTTAAATAAAGTAATTCATTCTACCCACAGTATGTCAGTGGAAAGCAAAGACTGGCACATTGTACAGTTGGGTTGGGCTTATTACATGTTACATTAGTTCAAGAATAACTGAGCAAAGCAAATAAAGAGCTGTAAAAAGGGTAGCACTGGCACAGTATGTCACCTCTGAATCCATTATGAGACCTTACTCCTCGGCTGCCTAACTTCTGAGACCGCAGGTTGTTTTTGTCATTGATACTTGTTTAACATTTGAATAAAAGGTAAGAATAACACAGTGTTTTAAAATTAGATCATGCATATGCACCCAGATTATCCTTTCTATTTGCTACTTTTTTTTATTCAAAACTGTATCACCCTTCAGGAAAACAAAAGCCTTTTCTATAAAACTGATAAGAGCCAGGACAGGCACTCTCCTCCGGCATATTGGTTCTTTAAAAACAAATCAATGGCAGAGAGATTTGGCACCTGAATGCAGAACAACGGCTTGATGAAGCAAAGATTGTCTTCATTAAGGACATTAATATTCATAGAGAGTAGAAAATCTGACACAGGAGAGGACTCGCTAACCTTTTCTCATATTAGATTTTTACTTCTTAACACAATTACAGTCCGGCAATGACTTAATTAATGCTGCTTTTCGTCAGCCAGGTTTAAAGAGCTGTCAATTTGGTCCTGTGGTGGCTGTCAGAGGAAAAGAAAGACAGTCATTGAGGCTAAAAAGAGACAGGATGAAATTTTAACACTTAATAACATTCAAACTGCAAGGCAAAGTCACAGATTAGCTTGGATTAAGTATACAATTTCTTTTTTTTTTCCTTCACACTTTAGTCTTCATTTGTGGAGATGAACGCAGTGGGATAATGCCTGTTAGCAGTAGGCTAAGAAATAGCATTTAGATGAAGATCTTTTAAATGAACCAGGGCCAAATGAAATGATAGTATGTTGCCACATTAATGCAGGAGGAATACAATTTGACGATTCCCTTAATCGGACAGGGCAGAACATTTGGGAGGTTAGAGGAAAATTGAAAACCAAAAAAAAAAAATTCATGATGAACTATGTATTGTATGAGTCATTAAATTTATCTACGAACACTTATAGTTTGTGATCAAATGAGAAATCTCTGCTACAGATACCAAGAATCTCATCACATATGTGTGGGACAGCCTGCTGCCATGTCACCCCCTATCTCCGGAATCAGTTACCGACTCTCATCAACAAGGCACCTAAGAATGTATGTTTCAAACAAATCTCAGCAAATACCTGTTACAGACTAGTACATGTCCTTGTTTCTGAGCTGATGCAGAACTGTAAAATATTAATGATGTATGTTTTTGCATTGTGTATAGTATGCACTGTGTGGATTGACCCAGACAATAGGGTTTCTGTCTTGTGCACCTGCCTGATTACCGAAAACTTGTATGTATGAATGAATGAATCAATCAATCAATAAAAGCAGCACATTGAACCTTATAATGGCAATAATAATATTCTTGTTTATTGTAAAATAAACAGAGACGATCCCTTTTACCAATTTAAGCAGCAGTGCAGCAAAACTGGGCCAAAAATGTTACCCTACTTTTTTTCACTATAAAAAATTCTGAATATTTTCCAGTTTTATTTGGTGGTAACATTTTCTAGTTCCACTATAATGGGAGCATTTTATAAATGTTTTAATTTAGTTTTTTTCTTTTTCTCAAGAAAACAATGGCCACCACATTTGGCTTAGAAATGCCACTGTAACATTGGTAAAGGAGAGGTTCAAGACAATAAAAAAACTGATGGTGCACAGCATAGGAGGTACCTAGAAAGGCAGATTTGATAGGAAAGTTAATATTTTTATTAACTATAGCTGAAACTAGCTTTTGTAAAAACATATTTTGTTGCACTGCTGCTATAAGCTGATACTCATTTACAATGCCCCCCATACAGTATTGTAAACATTACAATATAACAGAATTTAAAACTGAATAAATATGTTCAGAATTACAAATATGGTGCCCAGTCTTGGGGATGGCAGTATAGCTTAGAGGTTAGAGTAATGAGCTGTGAATGAGCTTGGTACATCCAGCACAGCAGACCTAGGTTTGATTCCCACAACCCCCACTTGCATACTGTGTGACTCTGAGACTCTGAGCTAGTCACTTAAATTCCCTTGTGCTCCCAGGTTGCCCCTGAAAACAGGCCTTGTGCCTAGTAGACCTTATCTGGTTACCAAAAAATAATAAAAAAAAACAACCTAAGGGCTCTTGGCACTTCACAATCAAAAGTTAAAAGGCAGTAGTTAGGTTAATATGTTATAAATAACTCAAACAGACATTAATAATTGACAAAATAAATAAATTATCTACTCAGTACATTACACTTTGAAAATAGCTGTGGTCAGAATCATAAAATGCAACTTAAGTTAGGCTTTAGATGGAATTAAATGCCTGCATAAACAGGAAAGTCTTTATCCGAAAATTAGCAACCATGAGAGGCACATTGAGCCAAGGCCCATTTCCAGGTGCAACCTGGGGGAAAGGGAACAGGGAAAAAAACAGTTGTGCAATACACAATAATATTACATTGATACAAAAATAAATTGTGGTCACAGTACAATATGGAACACCTATACAAGTATAAATAAAACATCAGCAAGGCACAGCGTTAAAAAAAAATAGTGTATCAGATGAGAGAGCCTACCCCCACGGGGGGATGGAAGTGCAGAGATAGTGAGGAAATGAAACCAGTAAGTAGGTTAGAAGAGACCCAGACAGAGGCCCAACACATGGACAGTGGGGGCTTCATGCCAGTGAGGTGGCAGGATGATGGGTAACAGAAGCAGGTGAGGGAAGGAGTTTCAGCTAGTTCCTAACAGAGCCAGAGGAGGTGGAAAGGCCAATGTAGGAGGGGAGCAGATTCCAGAGTGTGGAAAGTTAATAGAAGACAGATTGCCCAGCTGAAGAATAGGAGTGAGGAGTGGTGAAAACTTGATGATCCCTGGAGTGGAGGTAGCATGAGGCAGAGGGGATTGGAGAGTGAGGAGAGGTAGGAGGGAAGGAACCCCAACCAGTATTTGGATATGAAGGTGGTACAATCAGACTGGCAACATGAGAGTAGGGGAGGATGGATATGGAGGCGCAGAGGGAGCAGTGGTGAGCACGATGGAGGGAGTTTGTAGCAAAATGGCAAAAGGTGTGGCAGAGGGTGTCCTGTCTGGCAAGGAAAGTGGAGGCCCATAGACCACATCTGCGTAGTTGAAGAAAAGGAGGACCATTTTGGTAACAAGTTGCCTGTGGACCTGTGGAGATAAGCAGTCTTTGTTGTGGTACAAAGCACCAAGCTTGGGGTGGAGTTTTGCATGGATGGCATCAATGCTGGCTGAGAAGTCAAGCTTGCAGTCAATCACACACTGAGGTACTTGGGCTGCAGTGCTTCAAGCAGTGATGACAGGGAGGGTCAGGAGTCTGGCCAGTTTCTGGTCAATGCCAAAGGCCATTGACAACATCTTTTTAGTGTTGACCCAGAGCTGGTTGGATTGGAACCAGTGCAGGATGTTATGGAAGTCTTGTGGAGCAGGTCTTCCACAACTTCAGTAGAGGGACCCGAGGTGAAGATGACTGTCATCTGCGTGTATGTGAATATACAAGTTGGCACAGGCAAAGGGGAGGTCATTCAGGAAAATGGAGATGAGGATGGGACCCAGGATGGAGCCCTGAGGGACCCCAGCCTGGATGGGTAATGGAAGTGACAGGATGCCTCCTACCTGTATCAACTGTTGACAGTCCATGAGGTAGGAACAGAACCAATCAACAGAGGGAGCTGAGAGGCCAGCAGAGCTCAGCTTTCCCAGAAGAAGTGGATGGGACACTGAATCAAAGGCTTTGGCCAGACTGATGAAAATGGCTGCCATAACATGCCCCTGATCCATCCCAGAGAAGATGGAATCAATGACATGCAGCTGGGAAGAGATGGTAGAATGGTGCTTCCAAAAGCCAGACTGGAAGGAGGAGAGGAACCTGGATGGTTGGACGATGAGAGGTAGTCGGAAAGCCTGGAATAAACAAATTTTCTTGCAGCTTTGAAAGAGAGAAGGAGGCAGATGTGACGGACATTGCCAGGGGAGAAGGTATCACCCCATTTTTAAAGTGGAATAACTGTGGCAATCTTCCAGGACTGAGGAACCGTGCAGAGGGAAAATGATAAGCAGATGAATAAGGGGAGATGCAATGGCAGGAGCAGAGAGCTGGAGGAGTTTAGGATCCAGCCTGTCAGGACTACACTTAGACTGGTTGAGGGAGGAAAGGGCAAGCAAAGTTTTCTGCATAGTGACAGGGAAATGGAAATTCAGAGAGGGGAGAGGTAAGGGAGAGAGGGAGGGGTAACAGGAGAGGAAGGAGGGGGAAGGAACTCACTGAAGTGAGCAACAATAGAGGGAGGATGAGACACAGGTGAACCATTAACCATGAAGACTGGGAGAGAAGACTGGGGGGTTGAAAAGGGAGTGGATCACCTTTAGCCCCTTTTTACATGCCCCCACTGAAGGCAAGTTCATTTAATAGGATGGCAATGTGTTCCACAGCAGTAGGCTGCTGGGAGAAAGCTCTATTGTCTGCACGTCTCAGGTGAGATCATGGGATGGTCAAAAGGTTGCCACTGCTGGAGTACCAGAGGATGACCAGGTGTATAAACCTAAGCAGTCTTTCAAGGAATTCAGACCTAGTGCAAGTAGAGCCTTGTATGTTAGCAATGCTACCTTGAAGGTGGTGCACCATGTCACGGGAAGCCAGTGCGGCCTCAGCATATCGAGAAATTACCTTCTGAACTGGCTCTTAATGTTTGACCAGAGAACAAAATATGTACTGGCTACAGTCTGGTCCAAACAAAACAATTTCAAACTCTGTAACCCAGCAGGAAGTTAAAATCAAAATAGAAAAGGATATCGTAAACTGAAAAGATCAACAAGTCACCTGATTCTAATAAATGACGTTTGTATAACAGGGAAAATCTTTGAATTATTTTCTGCCTGTTTAATGAAACGTGGCAGCACGTGCAAGTCAGAATCAGTTTTGGGTGCGATTTTTGATTCCAGAGCTTTGCATGCTTTAAACTATATTTGTGAGATGACACCCATTATTAGTTTGCAAAAGGTGTAATTCAGTTGTCAGGCGACTGCTCCGGGAAGGAGATTAAATCGGCAAGAGTCGTTCTGCTGCTAAGTGTAAAACAATGCGGGGTCCCGGGAAGCCATCACGTCAGCCTAGAAAAAAAAGGGGATTAATTAGTACTGTACAAGAACAGGCAGCCTGCTCATTAAAACCTTGTGAGCTGCCTCTTGATAAACTGCCACTTGATAGGCCAGCATTAATGCGACAAGGTAAAGACGTTATATCTAAATTCTTTCTGATTACATCTCACTTTTAAGCTGAGTTGACTCTCCAGGGCTTTTTTTTTTCTCTGTCTTGAAATGCAAAGATCAAAATTACTGTGGGAGATCCCCAAGACACCTGGTCAAAGAAACCACACTTGCTAGGTGATATTTCAAAGGCTGCATCTTAGAAATTCTTTTCGGGCATAAATCAATAACTGTAAATGAGGTATCTCTAAAGGTGGAAAATTTGCATTCACACGGTGCCACTACAGTAGAAAGTACTTGACAATTCTAAGCATTTTTAATTAATCTCACCTATGCGTTCTATAAACATGTCTTGATAACACACACTTCCCTGTGCCATAGTCACACAAAACTAGCATGACGATTTATAATTAGACCCACATATTACATATTTGTATGTATGTATTTATTTATTCATTTTCAATTTGGTAACCAGGATAGGCCCACTGGGCCAGAGCTCATTTCCAAGTGTGACCCAGGGGAAGGGATACAACAAGGAGTGAAACAGCAGTTACAAAGCTGCAACAACAGGTGGATGAACATGTGCAATACAATCCCAGTATAAGTAATGGATTTCAGAGAAAGAAAAAAACTTTGTAAAAAGTGTATAGTGAATGTTGGTTATGGGGTAGCTGGACTGAGAGCTATGGTTTCTCCCTCGGGGTTAGTGTCTACGAATATGGCAGTGTGTTGTTACTAGTGTTGTAATGACATTTAATTTCGTCGGCGAAATCATGAATTTCGCTGCTCAAAATCGCGCATTTCACCCGTGAATTTCACGGGAACGAAATTATGTCGGCAAAATCGCAAATTTCGCCCGTGAAATGCGGACTTTCGCCCGCGAACAGCGGAATTTTGGCAGAGAGTGGCAAAATTCCACATTTTGTGAGCAAAAGGTGCGATTTTCCTGGCAAAATTCACAATGTCGCTGGCGGAATTTCGCACATCTCTAGTTGCAGGCCAAGACATTTATACAGAATCAATGAGGCATACATTTCAGTTTAGAGTACATTCAGCAGTATGTTATACAATTAAGCAGGCAAAATGGGTAAAACAGGCAACTTGGCAGAGGGGATGGCTAGCACATGGGTGACTGCAGTTTGGAGAGAAGAGGACTAAGTCTAGCTACAGGTGCATCCTGCTGTGAAGTGTGCACATTATACACAATTTCAGAAAAATTATGAATCAGTGAACCAACTTCCTATGGGCGGATTGGCTAATCAGCATGCCAAGATATGAAGATATCTCTAGCACAACACCACATCTGTGACGCCATCAGGACTTCAGTAACTGTTTAAATTATTCAGCCGGAACAGGCCTGCTCTACTGCTGCATAATTGCCTTTGTGTTCAGTTATGTGTTTCCAGGGGATTAGGGATGCTTATGGGAAGGGCGAGAGGGAAATATTTCCAAGCTATAGAGACCCTATCACTATTACAAACTTTAATTAAGGTAGGTAATTTTTATTATTATTCATAATGTGTATTTGTTTCCACCATAGGCACACAGAGATGGTAATGCAATCTCCCGGTAAACAAAAGCTAAATAAACAAATACATATGGAGTTTCAAATAACAGTACATAACAAATGATCCGGGGGCATACTGGCTCAGTGGTGTGGAGGGTTGAGGCACTGGTGCCTTACCTCCTTCCACACCAGAGACTCGTGTTCGGTGGTGAATGCAGGTTGCTGAGGGTCGGCCAGGAAGGCAGAGGATCATGCATCTGGAGGACAGCTCTCCTCTCCCGGGGAGGGGTGGGATCGGTGACCAGCATTTGCCTGACACCTAGCAGTGGCTGGGTGTTGGCATGCTGGTCCCGCACATCGGTGGGCAAAGGCAGAGCAGACACCAGGCATGCAGTGTGCGGAAGCATGTGCTGTTCAGCCGTTGGCACCATTGCACGCTACTGCAGTCACGCTCGGGGCTGGGCGGGGCCACAAAGCCATGGAAAAATTCCCCACTGCCACCAATGAAGGAACCCCAGGTGGGAAACCAGATCAGCACGTACACCCGCCACAAAGCTCCAGGCAGTGGAGGCGCACAAACAAATCAATAACAAAAGAGATCCAGGGGCAACAAGGACGATTCTAGAAGGAAAGACTCAAAATGTATTCTCTAGGATGCAAAGAATGGTGCTGGTTGAAACATGCCAATACATAAGAGGATTCAACAAGGTGAATTCTGCACTGCTGTTTAAAGGGACACTGGCTGCCCTTTCTGCATCATACAATTTCTAGTTGAAAACACACATTTTATAATTGCTTATCTTCTCTAAATTTCATTAATATTGCTGGTTGTTTTATCTGTCTCCTTTCTTAGTAGAACTGAAATGCATTTTAATGATGTAATTATATCCAGCTTTGTTTTCATTCAAATCCCTGATCTGGTCTTACTGCATACTTCCTGAACATTGGGAACACCCCCAAACCATGCAACTGCTCATTATGCGATAGTCTCTTCTCCTCCCATTGCATCATGAGTGGCTAGACTGTGTTGGGGAGTGTTTTCAAGACCAGGAAAGATGCAGTGGGAGTTCATCAAGAACTGTAGACAAAAATGTTTTTGTGTGTTAACACCAGTATGGTGGGCAGTCTGCTTTTCGCTTTTAAAAGGAAAAAGGAATCAGAATCAAACTGCCAGCTACATCAGCAATCTCTACAGAACATGACTAATCATGAAATGTGTTTCTTAAACTAGAGACACTTTGAGGCCTAAGGGGGTTGATAGCATCTCTTTAATTTGAGGAACAATACATCCACAAGGGGGCACAACATCAAGCGAGAGGGGGAATTCAGAAAAGATATCAGGAAATAGCAGGTGAAAGATGGGTGGAATAGCCTTGCCCAGCAATGATCAATGCTGGGGCTATAACTGGATTCAAAACACAGTGCAGCATCTTTAAAGGGGGTCATCTTTTTTCTGTGTGTGAATTTTTCTTTATTGCTCATGAAAGGTGTAGGATTGACAGCCTGAGGTCTTCTGCTTATCCACATAACAGATACAGCATGGGCAATCACAGTGCAAGCTTTCCCACACTGTTGTGCCAGTGTACTTCAACTCTGCCATGGAAGGACAAATCACATAGGTGAGAGGGCAGTTCAGACGCCATGCCCTCAATCCTTGGCCCCTCCTGTGAGACTACCTGCAATGGTGCCAACTGTGTTGGTGGTTCTGTGATATGGAAACCTACCCACTGGGAATGGGACTGAGACCACCACAGTTCATGTCACAAAGGCCACTGAACAGCCGTCAGGTGATAATGGCTTTCAGCCATTACTGACCTCTGCTAGATTTTAACCAGTGACCCAGAATTGAAAGGCTCCTTAACCCACTACCAGTCCACTGAGCCATCCAGTTCTCTTTCAAGAGGGTTATCTGAAGCAAGTGTAAGGAGGTGGGGAGAACTCTGAGGGGGATGTCATGTCTCCCTAATCCAGACTAGGGCAACAGGCCTAACTAGCTGAACGTTTAGCCTTTTCCTGTCCTTCTTATCTTCTAATTAGGTTGGGCTACCCATTGGTTAGCTGGATCGGGTAGGTTGGGTATCGGCGATTTTTGGCCAGTTAGGGTAGTTTGGGTAATTTACTGCCCTGCCTGACATAACAGTGTACTTCATGGGTTGGGTAGTTTTGACACAGGTAATGGGTAACAGGTAATTTTTTAAACTGGCATTACAGGCAGCCTATGGGGTCCTGGGACTCTTGTCAGGACTTCCCAGGCTGGAAACAGGTATGAAAGGGCAGCCTGTGGGGTCCTTCACAAACTCACAGCAGAATTAGGAGCACAAGACACCGAGCTGACAACCTGATTGGTCAGTAGTGTCTGTGTTTCATCTGCTGTGAGTCCGTTGCACAAATAGCAGCCAGACTCTGGAGGGAGTGGAAGGAATTGGGCACTTGCTCTGCAGATTTCTGCTAAATCATGTCAAAAACATATATAAAATGAAAGAACATAATAAAAAAGTAAAAACCTCCATGAAGGAGCAAAGGGAGTGGGGGTAGGGGTTAGGGACTGGAATGATCTCAAGAGGGAGGGGGAATCGGGGGATCATCCTCTCAATTGAGGAGGTGGATGGTGATGTGGTGCTGGGGAGAGAAGGAGTAAGGTGGGGGCGGCAAAAAAACACAGAAGGCAAGGCATTGGCAGCTAGTTTGTCTCTGCAGCATAGTGAAAGCCATTTAGACCATATTACATTGTCCGTTAGGTGCCCTGAGCCCTGTCATTTATTACTGTGACATAGCTACACTGTATGTCTCTCTGCAGCATAGTAAAAGTCCGTTAGGTGCCATGAGCCCTGTCATTTATTACTGTGACATAGCTACACTGTATTTGTGTCTCTCTGCAGCAGTGTGAAAGCCATTTAGGCTGTATTACACTGTCTGTTAGTTGCCCCAGCCCTGTCATTTATTACTTTGACATAGCTGCGCTGTGTGTCTCTGCGGCACAGTAAAAGCCATTTAGGCTGTATTACAATGTCTGTTAGGTGCCCCGATCTCTATTATTTATTACTGTAACATAGCTACACTGTGTATCTGTGCAGCACAGTGAAAGCCATTTAGGCTGTATTATACTGTTTGTTAGGTGCCCTGAACCCTATAATTTATTACTGTCTCTGACATAGTCAGTCACACTGTCTGTCTCTGCTGCAGACTATATGAATCCTACCACTAATGAAGAACATGGTGACAATAATAATAACATCACCAGGACTGGCACTAAATGTCCTCCTGAACCAAAAAAGCATGTTAGCAGTGAAATGATAGTAGAGTTTCAGAAAGAACTAACTGGAGTTACTCATAGAAGTACTGACGGTTTTGCCACATGTGCCAGCATATTTCCAGCTGCTGAAGCAATATGCAAGGAAGCATCCTCCTCAAATATAAGCTCAGATGCTGAAGCAGCGAATGCTGACAGAGATGATGGTGATAGTTGGAACTAGGAATAGGATAGCCTAGGCTATGTCCCACATGATACGAACATACAAATTTGCCAGCAGATACATGCCATAATGGTCTTTTGAATCTGACCAATTGTGCAGCTAGTTGTTACTTAGTAGCTGACCCCATTCCTACTCCTCCTGGAGTTGTTTTCCCACCCACTGTCACCGGTCACTGTTCTCCTCCCCCCTCCATGCTCTCTGTTGTCCTAATCTTCTTCTTCACCCTGTCCCAACCCCTCTTGAAACTAGTCACTGATCTTGCCACCACCACCACCTCCTCTGGCAACTCATTCTATCCCGTCACCACCCTTTCTGTGAAGAAGTGCCTTCTCATTTCCATCCTGAAACTACCCCCTTTCAGTTTCAGGTTATGACCTCTTGTTGTACCCTCATTCCTTAGGCTAAATAACCACGCTATGCTGATCTTATGTATGCCCTGTACGTACTTGAAGATCTCAGTCATATTCCCTCTCGCCCTCCTTTCCTCCAGGGAGTACATGTTCAGCTCCCTCAGTCTCTCTTCAGATGTTCTGTCCCCCATGCCCAGGGTCAGTTTGGTTGCTCTCCACTGCACTGCCTTCAGTAGCTTGATATATTTCTTTAGGTAGATAAATGATGATGATGATGATGATGGCACTTCCAGTTCTTCTGAATTTTGTGACGATGAGGTCTGCAGTTTCGATGAGGGGGTAGGAGAGGATACTACTGTAAGGCATGAAAGGCAAGTGCAAAAAAAAAAATCTTATGCTAAACGTAAGAATAAGAAGACCATGAATGAGAACAATTCATCTCAACAAGTAAACAGCAGTGCAGGGTTTCCTCCAGTTCTCTTGACTGTACAAGAAATAGTGCCAGGCGCCATGGTACAAAGCACAAAAGGTAAATCTTTAGTGTGGAATTTATTTTACATTGACCCTGCAGACAACTCTCAAGCTGTATGCAGTCTGTGTAAAAAGAGCGTCAGTCACAGTGGCAAAGAGGGAAATTTTGGAACATTAGTGATGATATGATGTGCAAAGGCAAAACACCCAATTGAGTGGGGCAGGGTAAGGAGTGTAGTTGGTATGGGCAGTAGTGGAGGTGGTGGTGGCAGTGACTATAGTGACAATGAACAGGAAGCAGGAACTGACACTGAATCACTTGATGTGTCCTTGCAGTCTTCCCAGACAAACATAGATTGTTTTCTTCTGACACCATCAAGTACTGCAAAGTCCCAAAGTAGTACTGCACGTGAAAAAGGTGTGAAAAATACATTCCCTCCCCAAATTTAAAATATCTTGTCATTCTCATCAACTAAAATTAAAAGAAAGTATTGCGAGGATGTCAAAATTTAGCCGCAAGCACCCAACATGCTAGCTGTTAAATAGAACCATTGCAGAGCAGTTAGCGGATTGTCAACTCCCTTTTGCTTTTGTTGCCCAAAAAGGTTTCAAGTTCATGACCTGGACTGAACCATGGTACACCATTCCCTGATGAACATATTTCTCGAAAAAGACTGTTCCACAGTTGTATGACTTGGGGTATAATGCATTCATTAAGCAGTTGAAGCTCTCTGAGGTGAAGCAGGTTCACATAACCACAGGTATATGGACCAGCAACCAAACAATTGACTGTGGCCCAGATATTCAAACTGCGCCAGGCTGTGGCGCAAGCTTGGGCGCAGCTCAACATGGCTGCGCAGGGGCATGGACTAAGCGATATTCAAAGGAGCTGCGCCATGGCTCAGCAGCTTTGAATATCACACCCTGGCCACCCCCACTGTGTATGGCACAGTGGCACTGCACCAGCACAAGTGGCCAAAGTGGAGCATGGAGATGCGCTACCGCAGAATGCCATTCGCCATTCACAGCACCAGCGATATTCAAAGGTGACATGCAAATGGGGCTAATTTATGCATGGCGGGCCAATGTATGTCATTATTGCCCCATTTGGTATTCCATTTGCATGCAGGGTGCACTGATCCCCGACGACTCAGCGCCTGGTGCCCTGCCAGGCAGCTGCCATCAGGGACCGACGCCCCTGCAGCCCGATCACGGGCATATGTTTAAAATAAATTCCCGTCCTATATCCCTGGTGGTCCAGTGGACCGCTTTCTGCCGATTGCGAGCATCTGTTGTAATAAAGAACCCCCGTCCAATATCGCTTTCTGCTCGTCGCGGGCATCTGTTGTAATAAAAGACCCCCCATCCAGTATCCGCTTTCTGCCGATGCGGGCATCTGTTGTAATAAAGACCCCCTCAATATCCGCTTTCTGCCCGATCGTGAGGCACCTGTTGTAATAAAAACCCCCATCCAATATCCCTGGTGGTCTAGTGGTAGCCCCTCCCACCCGCCCCCAGCCCCACCACTGCTCCCTCCCGGTCACCCAGCAGGCGGCGGCACCCCACCCGCCTGCCGCCCCACTGCCCACCGACTGACAGCACCGGGAGGCTGCTGCGCCCGGTGGTTCTGGCGGCGTGAGCCAATGGGCGGTACACCAACCGTACTACATTCAGATATGTGAATGACTCACATATCTGGAATGCGAAGTACAGTATGGCTGCATGCCCATTGGCTCATGCTGTGAACCAGGGCGGCAGCCCTACTGAGCTGTCAGTCGGCGGGCAGCAGGCGGCAGGCAGATGGGTGCTGCCACCCGCTGGCTGACCAGGGGAGGAGAGCGGGTAGTGGAGCTCAGTGGGCGGTGGAGAGAGGCCCTAGACCACCAGGGATATGGATGGAGGTTTCTTTATTATAACAGAGGCCCGCGATAGGTCAAGTGCGAGATATTGGACTGGGGGTCTTTTATTACAACAGATGCCCGATCGCAGAAAGCGGATATTGAAGGGGAGGTCTTTTATTACAACAAATGCGATCGGGCAGGTGCAGTCCACTGGACCACCAGGGATATTGGACGCCGTCTTCTTTTACAAATGCCCACGCTCAGGCATGGGGGGGCACCGCCAGGTGCAGCTGGAACTCAGGTGGCCACCTACAGGTGGCAGCTGCCGTATTGCACCCTGCAATGCGGCAGCTCACCTGTGAGTGGCCATCAGTTGTTCTTTTTTTGGCTTAACTTTGTGCTGGCACAGGTAGGGGTTCGCGTGCATGCATGGCTCTGCATCCCAGGCTGAATCCGGGCTGTGCAGATTATCGCAGGAGCACGCCCTGTGCCTCACTACAATACTGATGCGCTCCGGCGCATCGGGATTGTCCTAGCACTTTTCCTTTTGAATATCGGCGGGCGCATCAGTGGAGTTGTGCATGGCGCAACACTGTTGCGCCATGCGCAGCCTGAATATCTGGGCCTATATGTCTGTTATAGCTTATTGGGCACGTTTTCAGTCAAAAAGTGGTAATTCCCACTCTACAATAAGCAGTAGGAAGCAGGCTGTATTATGTGTCGCCACTCTTAAGGAAAACCACACTGCTGTGAATATTTTGCAGGAGCTGGAACAACAATTCCAGAATTGGCTTACTCCATATTCCTTAACTCCAGGGTTCATAGTGTCAGATAACGGTGCAACATAGTCAGAGCTGTTAGAGATGTCTACTACCAGTACATACTTTGTTTTGCACATTGTTTAAATGTTCTCATCCATAGTTTCTTAAATGGGAACAGAAATGTTGAAAACCTAGTAGGTCTTGCTAGGAAAATTTGTGGTCAGTTCAGCCACTCTGTGAAAGCACAAAAAATCCTGAAGGGGCTGCAGAGGTCAAACAGCTTACCACCACATACATTAAAAAAGCTGTACATGACTACACCATGCAGAATCAAATAGGTAAAGTAGAGATCATACTCAGTTCTGGCAGCAGGACTCTACTTGAATCTTTGGTCACCTTATTGGAGCCATTTGAGGCTGCCACATGTGATGTCAGTGTGGACAGTGCAACTCGGAGTCAAATTCTTCCTCAAATGAGATTTCTTCACATTTTCCTTGACATAAAGACTTTTAGTCAAAAGAAGACACTACCACTATTATGCTAGCAGATGACTCGAGTCTCAGACTGTTGACTGATCGGAGAATAAATACCATGTTTAAGAATATCACCTATATGTTGGCTACATTGCTAGTTCACTGCTTTAAGTGGAACATTGAAGCCATCCTTCCTGCAGGGGAAGACGTTGAGTACTGAAAAGATCTTTCTGCTAACCAAGTGTGACATTGCCCCACCAACACCGTTAACTGATATACAGTAGTCAAACCCTGCTAAACCATCAGAGTGCACCTCTGGTGCAGACAATAGCACATTTATCACGCCTTCATAATCACCAGTGTCATCAGCGAGGGAAAGGACATCTATAGCTACTTCTCGGACATCCTGTGTTCAGGGTCAGAAAGGCAAATCACTTCTGATGGACTAGTATCCTATAAAGAACTTGCAGCTGTCTCATCTGCCAGACTAGTAACCGTCTCGTGCAGCACAGTGATCCTGGAGTATTTTGTGATTTCACAAATCATTGCTAACTTTTGTTTCAGTGCACCACGCTGGTCAACCATGCGCAATGACATTGGGCCAGCACTGTGGCTATGGCTGAGTACCTGGTACAGTACAGGGGAGCTTCCTAGGAAGACCCAAGGATAGTGCTGATAACAGTGGGGAAGGGTAGTGCCCCCAGTTCTGGAGGGCTAAATTAAAGTTACTGCATTGTGTGTGTTGTGGGGTGGGGGCAAGCACTGGTTAAAGTCTGAACCTTGAAGGGCACTGAAACACACCCTAAGGAAATATTGTTTGATTGCACCTAAGAAGACCTTGAAGAGTGGCTGGTATAACATGAACTGGGCCTAGGAGAGCACAGAAGACCTGCCACAAGATACTACAGTAAAACCCTGTTTGGCCAAACCCCATTTTTTTTACACCGTCCTTGGGTTTCTGTGCCCTAAGTGCATGATTTTGCACTTGTTTGCACTGAAATCAAGCTGCCATAGGACCACTCCTCAAATTTTCTCATGTCTCTACTCATTCTCTCTACCCCCTCCAGGGTATCTACCTAGTTGCAGATTTTGGTGTCATCTGCAAAGAGGCCTATCTTCCCTTCCAGGTTTTCTGCAATGTCACTTATGAAGACACTGTAGAGGACTGGTCCCAGAACTGAGCTCTGTAGTACCCCACTGGTCACTCTTCACTCATTAGAGAGTGCCATTTACCACCACCCTCTGTTGACTATCCACCAGACAGTTCTGAACCCAGTTTATCACCTTGGAGACAACCCTTAAACTGCCCAGTTTCCTTATATGCCTTCTATGTGGAACAGTGTTGAAGGCCTTGCTAAAATCTAAGTAGTCCATGCCCACCGCTCCACCCTGATCTTTTTCACTGGTCACCTAGTCAAAGAAATCAATCAGGTTCATCTGACATGACCCCCCATATGAATCTGTGCTGCCTTTGGTCCTGTAACACAGCAGATTTTTTCAAGATGCTCCACAACCCTTTCTTTTAGTAGTGTCTCCATTAACCCCCCCCCACACACACACACACTAATGTTAGACTGACCGGCGTATAGTTGCCATCCTCCTCTCTACTGCCACTTTTATGAAGCGGGACTATATCTGCCCTCTTCCATTCCTCTGGAACCACTCCTGTTTCCAGTAAGTTGTTGCATAGGGCTCTCAGAGGTGCAGCCAGTACTTCCCTGAACTTCCTAAGCACCTTTGGGTGTACTTTGTCCAGCCCCATAGCCTTACTCATTTTCAGATTTGCAAGTCCCCCAAGAACTCTTTCCTGGGTGAATGAATTTGTGTCCACCTCCCTTCCCCCAGGATTTCAGCTGCTTCTGTGATCCGTCTCCCTCTTCTTCCACTGTGAAGACTGTGCAGAAGCATCTGTTCAGGATATCTGCTTTTTCCTGATTCTCTTCTGTACAGTCTCCGCCTTCCCTTCTTAATCTCACAGTCCCTCCCATTGTCTTCCCCCTTTTGCTTATATATCTGAAAAAGGTCTTGTCACCTTTAACTACTCCTTTGGCTATTCTTTCATCTGTGCACACCATTGCAACCTTCACTGCCTTCCCTGCTTACCTGTTTTTCCTGGTACACATCCCTGTCCACTTCCCTCTGCATCTTCTTGCACTTCCTGAACGCCACCCCTTTAGCTTTTACCTTCACAGCCACTTCCCTTGAGCACCAGAGCAATCTCTTTTTCCACCTGTTTTTTACTCAGTTCTTTGCCACAGAGATGTGTTGCTTTCACTGTGCCATCCCTTAATCTGGCCTGCTTTTCCTCCACCCCACCTGATCATCTCTGAGGCATTATTTTTTTAATCTACCTTCCTGAAGTCCAACACCCTTGGCCTTGCGTGGTTAGTCTCTGCCATAATCCTTCTGTCAAACCACACTGTACGGTGATTGCTGGTCTCCAGGTGACATCCCTCTTTGATGTCAGCAACAGTGTCCCTGTTTGTGAGCACCAGGCGCAGTATTGCCCAATCTCAAGTGGGCTCTCTATTTGCTTGAAAAACACCCCCAGCAGGGAATCTAGGTTAGCCCTGCTTCTAGCCAAGGCCACGGCTGGGAGGCTCCAATCTACATGTGGCTGATTGAAGGCCTCCACCAGCAGTTCCTTCCCCTTTTTCACCATCATGCTGATGGTTCCCCCCCATTGCCTTATCCAATTTTTCCCTCATGATGGAGCTTGTATATCACCCCAGTATGAACAGTGGCTCTGGCCCTTGTCTCCAGGGTGACCAACAGCACCTCCATCTCATCCTTTGCCCATAGGTTCCCTTGCATTTTTGTCATTCTGATACTGTCACTCGCATGAAGCACAATCCTTCCACCCTTCCTCCTATCTCTATCCTTCCTGAGCTGAGTGTGACCTGGAATGGCCATGTCCCAGTCATGGCTCCCTGTGCACCATGACTCAATAATGGCCATGAGGTACAGATCTGCCTCCGTGATGATGGCCTCCAGGTCTGGAATTTTATTTCCAAGACTCCTTACATTGGCACACATGGCTCTCCACTCCTTGCTCCAACTCTGCCTGCACCCCCCTTCCTGCCTTTGTTTCCACACAAAATTTATCTTTCTCCCACTCCCCCTCACTACCTTCTTCATGCTTTGCATCCTCAATCACTCCAATTCCACCTCTTTTGTTCTTGTTCTCTTGTCCCCGGCCATGCTTCTGCTTCCTTTAACTTCTGCCATGGGGGAGTTTCCTTGCCTAGGGCCCTCTCTTGCTGTGGCTTCAATCTGTGTGTATGAGGGGGGGAGCAGTTTCTGCCCCCTCTTGTGTTTCTGCCCCCCGCTTGGCTAGTTTACATGTTCATCAAAGTAACATCTTAACCTTCCACTGAGGACTGCAGTCCCCTTCCCATACAACTGCAGACCATCACCTCTGCATTGACCCATATCCTTCTAGGTCATTCCCCAGTCTTCGATGAGCCAACCCCACCCCCTTCCTGCACCATTTTTTCAACCAAGTGTTGAAGCTCCTCGTGTGGAGTACCCTATCTTCCCGATGGCTGTAAACAGGTAGCAACTCGGCGAATGCTACTGTTCGTGTTACTTGCCATAGGTCCCTCCCCAGTTCCCTGAACTCACCCTGTACTACCCCTACCCCATCCCTCGCTAGGTCATTTGTCCCCAGGTGGACAATGACATACAGTTCCTCACTCCTGCCACCTTAGCCATCCTTAAGATCCACTGTCCATCCCTCTGAGCCCAGGTGCCAGCTAGGCACCTAACCTCCCCCTTTCCACCTGTTTCTGCTCCCAAATCTATCCCCAGCTACTATGCTACAGACAAGTTAAGGCACACTCACACAATCCCACACATGGTGCCAAATTGGCTGAAATCATCCACTAGGTGCACGTCATGCTGGGGGGATGGGGGAAATGCTGCTTTGTTGGTACTTTGCCTTGAATCAGCAGTCAATATGAATCCTCCTCACCCCAGCAACACAAATGACTGGATTCAATGTGTTGGCACACACTCACAAAAAAAAAACTGCATTGTCTTTTTGGAATTTTGGCACCCCTAAGGGTGGGTGCCCTAGGCAACCACCTAGTTCACCTATTCCTATGGCTGGCAATGCATGGCAGTGTACTATAACCTCTTTGTGCATCCAACATGTTTTTGAGCTTTTCAACCAGATTGCTGGTAGCTCTCTGTTGCCAGGACATCATGTTTGCATTTTACCTTGTCAAAATGGCTTTTTACCCAGAAATGTTTCTGGTTTTAAACTGTGGGGTCCAGAGTACCTTCTCTAAGCTGCTTTCAGCTCTGTGATGTCACCGGAAGTTCTAAGTGCCCTTCCCCTGACTTTTCACATATTTCTATACCGGGTTCCTTCTCCTCCCCATCTTTCTGCCATAGCTAGTCTCAAACACAGCCAATCATCTATGCATAGGTACCACATTTCAAAAAATTTGAATGAGTGGCTAACTATTCCAGTAATTTGTTTTTACAGGAACATATATGACTCTCCATTTTTGTGGCTGTGTTTTTTAGAGCTCCCTTATTTGGGAGACTGCCATAACAAACAAGTTTTCCCTTTGTTCTAATAGACATTGCCAGATGACATGGTACCTTTTGAGATATTTCTCTCCTATTGTTCATGGTGACAGGATATAGTAACACAACCAACTTCTCTGCTGTGCTGTAAAAGGACATCTTCCCTCCTGTTTCCTTTTTATGTTTGCTTGCACGCATGTGCAAGAAACATTATGCAGCAGCTTAAGAGAGAAGTGAGTTGTGGAGGTGCGGCACTGTGGCAGCCAACGGCGGCACTGCATTTGGGGGTTTGGCACTGGTGTGCCAATGCAGGCACACTGTGCTGATGACATTGGTTTCCAAAAGTGCCTTCAAGTTGAAATGATTTTGCCACTGCAATGAGGGGCTGCCTCATCATTGCAGCATCAGCCATTCCATTGCAATGAGGGAGTGACCCTTCATAGCAGGGCAGTACGTTGCCTAGTGTACCATTTTTTGTAAACATTCTGCCTCACAGCCCCATGAAAGTTGATGGGGGTGGCCAATCCCCCTATCAGCATGCCCCTGACCCAGTTCATCTGCTGACGGGGGAGCCCACTCCCTGTCGGCATAATGTAACCCTTCCCTCATTTGTTGTGTGCTGAGGGGGTGCCCAATCCAACTCGGCATCATGCCCTCCCCAAACAGTTGTTTTTTGCTGACGCTGGGCCCAGTCCCCATCGGCTTAAGTCCTCCCACCCCAAAAAAGGCAGGTGGCACACAGGGAGCCCACCCCAGTGTGCTGAAAGCAAGCCTGAAAAAAAAACCTTCCTGTGATGTCTTTTTGTTGTTTTTTTTCCCTGAAAGAAAGGAAATGGTCCCACGCCAGTCGCTGTTCCCTCATCCAACCCGCACCCACCTACTGTGCACCCTGTCTCCTCACACCCCCCCTCACCTTCACCCCATACTTACCTCCAGAGCCTGGCGCAGCAATTTTCAGTGGACCGGGAACACATCTGCACTCTTCAAAGCCGACCGCGAACTGAAGAAATGCCCGTAAGCTGTATAATGGCATAAATAGGGTTTTTTCAACTTTGTTGCATATCTCAGACATTTTTGGGAATTCTGGCACCAAGTTTTCAACATGGGGTTATTGGGACCCCTCCTCATGAATTCAGCCACTGTCGTGGAATTATTCGGTCCCAAAAGGTGATTTTGTGATCACCGCGCAGAATCACCTTTTGGGACCACCAATCTAAACAACAGTGCCAGTGTTCATGAGGTGGGCTCTCAAAAGCCTATGTTGCAAATTTCCAGAAAAAATCCAAAAAATGACTGTTTTACACATGTGCGTGGCGCAGTTTCCACGCACGCTCATAACTTCGTGAATTGGTAATATTTTCACTCCAGATTTTCAACATTGGTATTTTCCACACCTCCTTGTGAGCAGTACAGCTGTCATTTTACGCATCCTGACCCAAATGTGTTTTCGCACTTCTGGCGCAGAATAGCACGGTCGCTGTGGGAAATCAGTGTTTGGGACACATTAAGAAAATCACAGTGACACTGTTAATGAGCAGAGGTCCTAAAATGCCTATGTTGAAAATTTGGTGACGAAAGTCCATAAAGTGACTGTGTTACGAGCATGTGTTGCGCAATTTCCATGCACGCTCATAACTTTGCGAATTTGTAATATTTTCACTCCAGATTTTCAACATTGGCATTTTTCTGCACCTCCTTATGAACAATACAGCTGTCATTTTTCACATCCTGGCCAAAATGTGTTTTTGTCCTTCTGGTGCAGAATAGCATGGTCACTGTGGAAAGTCAGCGTTTGGAACAGATTAAAAAAAATCACAGTGACACTGTTCATGAGCAGAGGTGCTAAAATGCCTATGTTGAAAATTTAGTGACAAAAGTCCATGAAATGACTGTGTTATAAGCGTATGTTGCGCAGTTTCCACGCACTCTCGTAATTTCGCGCATTTGTAATATTTTCACTCCAGATTTTCAACATTGCCATTTTTTCACACCTCCTTATGAACAGTACAGCTGTCATTTTTCATGTCCTGCCTAAAATATGCATTTACACATCTGGCGCAGAGTAGCACGGTCGCTGTGGGAAATCAATGTTCGGGACAGATTAGGAAAATCATAGTGACACTGTTCATAAGCAGAAGTCACAAAATGCCTATATTGAAAATTTGGTGAAAACATTCCACTAAATGACTGTGTTACATGCATGCGTTGCGCAGTTTCCACGTAAGCCCGGAAGTTCGAGTATTTTTAATATTTTCACTACAGATTTTCAGCACTGCCATCTCTTCACACCTCCCTATGAATGGTACAGCTGTCATTCTTCACATCCTGCCCGATCTGTGTTTTTGTACATCTGGCGCAAAATGGCACAGTCGCTGTGGGAACTCAAAGTTCGGGACACATTAACAAAATCACAGTGCCACTGTTCATGAGAAAAGGTCTCAAACGCTTTCATGAGGTGGGGGTCACAAAAAGGCCATGTTGAAGATTTGTAGCGCAAATACCAACAAACGCCTGGGGCGTTAGGGTTTCTAACCATAATGTCCCACCCTGTACAGACTGACAGGCACCAGGGTGTGCTTTTGGATTGCCAACTGTAATGCTCATGCCAGTCCACCCCCACTCCACCACCCTGCAGCCAGTGACAGGCATCGAGCTGTGCCTTGGACTCTTTGGCCCCAGAGTTCACCCCATTCTCCTATACTGCACCCATTTCAGCGTATGTCCGTATGGAATGGGGTGATTGTAAAGCTGAACACCCCAAGGCACACCTCAAAACATGTCGGTGTCTGCAGGATAGGATGAGGTGAAATGGCGGGTACGTTATGGGCAATGACCCAAATGCATACCCCAATGCCTGTCCATCTCTGCAGGATGGAGGTGCGGTTGGCGTGAAATTCAATACTTCACTGCCATTCCTATTCTGCATCTCTCTAACTCCTGCATTTGCAATACTAATACCAGCAAGCAAACATTCGGCACTGACAAATGCTTGTTGTTTTTGAAATGTTGACTTAAGGCAGCAGTATTTGTTAATTGCCATGTGGTATTTCATCAATAATGTTTTTCTGAGAAAAACATCCATGCACCTATTTTTCTTTTCATTTTCTTTCATTCCTGAAGTAAGATGCAGAAGTTCCTGGTCCCATGCCATGCCCACCATGAAAAAAATTAAATATCTCTTGGTACAGTGCTGTTCTGTTAACCATCTGAAACATGTGATAGCACCATCCTAATACATTCACAGTATTACTGTAGTATCTACATTCAACAGGTAACATCAATGGAAGAGATTTTTAAAAACTGCCAGTGTTGGCCGTTTTTAATGAGTTAAGCCACTAATTATAAAATGAATATAAACGCTGTTTTAAAAATATCCAAAAAAATAAAATAATACATTGAAATTGAATCTAAGGATTTCAGAAATATATTTTCATTATATGATTACTTTTTTTGCCAAGTAACATCTACTGCTGCTTTAACAATATACATGCTAGTAATAGCACTAATGTTATTGCGGTAAGGCTAAAATCCATGGCAGACCTCCTCAGCAGACCCTAGTTGTGGTCAGGGCATTGCACAGCACCACATGAGAGGTTGGGAGAGTCAGGGATAATGGGAAAAAATGCCAGTAGGAAAACCGGAACTGTCAGGATGACATCCCCTGGATCTCAGGCCCCACATTGTCACCAGATCCCCGCAACCCTGGGTGAAAGTAAAATGGTGACGGGGCTGGGTTGTCACCAGGGAGGACAGACGGTGTGTTAGCTGCATAAGGGAAAACACATGACAGGGTGTGTGCTTATCATTTGCTTCTGCAAAGGAAATTGTATGTCTTGTATTGTCTGTACTGTATAATTGTACCCTCCTATTTCCAGCACCCGCCCCCCCCAGGTTGCAACTGGAAACAAACTCTGTGCTCTGTGTGTTTACCTGGTAAAACATGTTTACAATAAATAAATAAATTTATGAGTTTAATGCATGCCTCTGTTGGTTGTTAGGCACAAGGCATATTCCAGTGCCACAGCCACCCACAAAGTGCATTATTCCCGTCTGACCACATAACTTGGAGTGTGTTAGCCCACTTATAAAATGAACTTATATATGCTGTTCCAGTCAGGTGTGGTTGTCAGAAAATAAACAATGGTCATGTGACATGTTGCAACCAGTGAGGTTACAAGGTTGTTGTTTTTTTTATTAAGCCTTTTGGCCTCCTGGTTCCCACTTTTCACCTATATCAGTTGACTCCAGTACTGACAATCCCAACTGCCAATCCCCCTGCTGTCTCGCCAGCGGGGATCCATAAAGGGAAGGGTCCAAAAGTACTGGCTCACTGTAATTTATGGTGACCAGAACACATAGGATTTGATCCTGTTTTCTGTCTCTTTCCCTGCACACCTCCCCAATGTCATGCTATGTCCCAGCAGACATGGCATGCATCTAGTGTGCCCCTGTGGAAGAGACAAGCTCTCTGGTCCACCAAAGGGATCACTTGCATGGCAGAACCTGGCATCCATTCCTTCCCCAGTTGGGTGTGCTGCCATGCTGCAGAACCACCCCAGAACACCCCCTCCTGACCTCTCAGCCAGTTTCCTGAGTTCCTTCCCCAAACCTGGGTCACCAGCGTAGGAGCATGTTGTGGTACTCAGTGGCCCATTGGGTGCCCCCAAAGTTACAGGATTTACATGGTCTCTTTTATAACAGAGGAATACGCACTTCAATCGAAAAAAGAGGGGGGGAGCACAGGTATTAGTACTTGTACAGGAAAGGATATATATATTTGCACAATATGTCTGGACACAAATCAAATGTCATAAAAAATGTCATCTCCACATATGTGTAATAAATTTTAGAACCGGAATGTATTGCGAACATGTTGGATGAACACTACCTGTCAATCACCCCCACCTCACTAAAACACCAGCGTATTGCATAAACAGGACATGAAATATGGACCATCTGTGATGTATTTATCTATACTGGAACAGTTTGATCTCGGGCATATCACTCATGACTTACACCACTCGTGAGGTTACCCAAGGTCAAACTGCTGTTGTGTGAATAAATAATGTATCACACAGGTCCCCATTGCTATTGTCTAGTTCTTTCCCAGTCAACAAAAACTAAATAAATAAATATCCCATATCTAGCACATTGATTGACCTACAGAATGTAAATTCTGCTCCCACTCTTGAAGTTTTTCACACTTTGGCTGAGCTTATGATGGATTTATCTTCCTTCAGGGCATGGCAACTCACATTTGGTTTCCATGACTGCAATTTGTTTCATCTATCGTATTTCAGCTACTGATTCTCCTGAGCTGGTAAATCCTTACATAGAAACATAGAAGTTGTCAGCAGATAAGGACCTCTTGGGCCACCTAGTGTAGCCTACATTCTGTACCTCCTAACTGTGCCACCGCAGACCAAACTTGATCTCTGCCCCCCCCCCGCCTTACTTCTAAAGTCCCATGCATGCTTGAATCCTGTTACCATTTCAGCACCCATCACCTCTGCTGGGAGGCTATTTAGGCATCTCCCCTGAGTCTCCCTCTTCCAGCTTCATAGCATGACCCTTATCCTGGAGCATCTTTTTCTATGGAAAATTCTACCTTCCTGTACCTTATTAATACCTGTGAGATATTTGAATGTTTCTGTCATATCCCCCACTTTCCCTCCTTTCCTCTAGAGAGTACATATTTTGTTCCTTGAGTCTTTTCTCACAGAATTTTTTTGATGCAGGCCCTGGACTATTTTGGTAGCCCTCTTTTGTACCGCCTCCACCCTATCTATGTCCTTCCAGAGGTGGGGCCTCCAGAACTGGACACAGTACTTGAGGTGGGGTCTTACCAGTGATCTATACAGGGGTAATACTACCTTCCTCTTTCTGCTGCTGATGTCCCTCTGTATGCACCTGAGCATTCTGCTAGCCTTCCTTACCGCTTTATCACACTGCTTAGCAACCTTCAGGTCATCAGAAATGACTACTCCTAGGTCCCTTTCCTGTTTTGTGGTTGCTAATTATCATCGTCGGCGATCCCTCGATTCGAGGATGATCTCTACCATGGTTCACTGATGGGTCCTGAGGTGGCTCAGTAATCCAATCCTAGAGCCACAGATTCGTCCACAGAAATTGCAGATGTTTCCATGTGGGAGAGCTGCCCGCTGGCTGGGGTTTCTTTCCCTTTCCTTCCTACATACTCTCTTTTCAGCTTCGAGGGCAGGCCCCTGCTTGATGGAGGTTCTGGCACCATTGAGATTGGTTGGTGGCCAGCTTCTCCCAGCTCGTGATGTCCATATCTGTTTTCTTGAGATATGCCTTCAATGTGTCTTTGTAGTGTTTCCTTTGACCACCACAGGATCTCTGGCCATGACTGAGCTGGGAGTATAAAATTTGTTTGGAGAATCAAGAGTCAGGCATCCATATACAGTGTCCAGTCCAACAGAATTGATGTCTGAGGATCATTGCCTCAATGCTGGTGACATTGGCCTCAGCGAGAACACTAATGTTAGTGCGGTGGTCTTCCCACTTGATGCAGAGGATTTTCCAGAGACATCGTTGGTGGTACCTCTCTAGGCTCTTTAGATGATGTCGGTAAGTCACCCAAGTCTCACATCCATAAAGAAGGGTAGAGATGATAACCGAACTGTATACCTGGATCTTGGTGTCCTTTCATATGTCACGGTCAGTGAAGATGCACCGAAGCAGTTTCCCAAACGAGGTACTAGTGCAATGGATCCTGTGCTGAATCTCATCGTCGATGTTTGCTGTTAGGGAGAGGTGGCTACCAAGGTAAGGAAAGTGCTTGACTGTCTCCAGGGTCTGTCCCTCGATGGTGAACTGTGGAGGGTCATTTACAAGGCGTTGAGCAGGCTGATAGAGCACCTTGATCTTCTTGATGTTAAGTGAGGTTGCTAATACCTCCCCATTAAATTGGTACATTGCCCCTGGGTTTCTGTGCCCCAAGTGCATGATTTTGCACCTTTCTGCACTGAAACCCAGCTGCCATTCCCTTTACCATTCTTCCATCTTTTTTAGATCATCCCTCATTCTTCCCCCCGTGTATCCACTCTGTTGCAGATTTTTGTATCATTGTGAAGAAGCATAGTTTCCCTTCTAGCCCTTCTGCGCTAATACAGGCATTGAAGAAGACCAGGCCTAGTAATGACCCCTGTGGCACTCTGCTGGTCACCATGCCTTCTCCAGAGTGGACCCCACTTACCACCACCCTCTGACTCCTATTACTTAGCCAACTTCTTATCCATTTTACTACTTTTGGACCCAGTCCTAGGTTGCCCAGCTTGCTCACCAGTCTCCTATGTGGAATGGCGTCGAAAGCATTACTGAAATCCAGGTAGGCCACATCTACTGCTCCTCCCTGATCCACTTTCCTGGTCACCCAGTCAAAGAACTCAATCAGATTTGTATGGCAAGACCTTTCCACTGTGCAACCATGTTGCCTCAGATCCTGTAATCCACTAGGTACAAGGTATTCCCAAATCCTTTCCTTCAGTAGTGATTCCATTACTTTACCCACTACCAAATTTAGGTTGACAGGTCTGTAATTTCCTGCCTCCTCTCTATTTCCAGTTTTGTACAGTGGGACCTTGGTCTACCACCCACATTTTAATTAACAGGCAAATGACTACCAGAAAAAACAAAGTGGATCCACAAAGTGCTAGTTCAAGTGCACGTGCTTGTCCCAATGTTAGTGTGCATTTTCTTTCAGTGGTTCTAACTAACCCCTGTCTGTATAATAAGTACCTGCTCTGTTTCCATCGGATAGAAGTAGGAATGATTTTCCTTTGTTGGAAACGTGCTTGCGGTTAGGTGCAGGATTTTCAAATGGGCATATGGGAATGCAAATGGGCGCTGCACCTGTGTCTACGTCTGCCTGAAAGCACCTGAGCAGCTCTGCTGCTATTTTCAAAAACTGAATCTGTGACAAAAAAGTCACAATTTGCTTTTAAAATGAAAATAACATGAATACGATTTGCATCAGTTTTTTGCTGCAATCGCATCTTTTTTGTCTCAAAATTTGCACACTATTAGACCATCGACTAGGTGGTTTAACAGTCTGAAGGCATTTCTGTTTTCAGAATAGCAATGGATGCATCTCGGACAGCTGCCGTTGAAGATCCTGCCCAGGGTGTGTAGGTTAGATTTCTTTACTTTCCACACATGGAATATGAAAATGACAACACACAGACGAAGACGTAGTCATAATTTTAATTCTATTACTGTAACTTTTCCTGGTTTTCATTTGCGATATCTGATGTTTTTAATTATATGCACAGTTGTAGCTTTCCTTGTTTCCATGATGGATTCTGTACAAAACAGAACAGCTTGGTAGATACAGATGAAATCTTCTGAGCAGCACAGCATTTTTGGAGCAAGGATTTGTGAATGTAACCAAATTTCCTCATTGCGTTTTGTTCTAATGAGCGTCGTCGTATTACTGTTTATTATTTTTAATAAGCAGATTCACCTGCACTAGCCAGATGCTCAGATGGGAGGCAGACAGCTAATTGGATTCCTGTCTATTAAAATCTGCCAGTCACGACAGTGACCAGCAAATCACTTATTTGGACAAGATTACCTGCTGTTCAGTGCGCTGTGCTTCAAGGGAGGAGGGGGTCTTTAGTACACATATTAATTATCATTTAAAGCTACAGTATGTGGCATCTTTTTTCAGTTTTACCAACTTCTCTCTGTTATGCTACCAGGAGGAAGTTAGTAAAAAAAAATTGTTTCTTTTTATTGAGTACCATCCAGAGAATGACAATGTCACTAAAGATCTTTTTAAGGTTTGTCCCACCATCCAAACTGTATTTCTATCAGTTTATTCATGATTTATAATATAGTACTTGGTAAAGACCTGTTCTGAGTTTTGTTTGCTGCTATTGCTACATTGGAAAACGGTCGAGCTCACTTAAATGGATACTTGATAACAGAATATACCTGGTAATTTAATAATTTTACTACTGTAATCACAGATTCATTTGTAGCTTTTGAGTACAGGGAAACCCTCTGAAATAAATACCTAATGCAGGAATAAACCTGTTAAAAGAATAAAAGAACCATGCTCAGAAAGGCAGGCCATAAAGATTTTTGAGATCTGTTTAGAGAATCAACCTGTTCAACGATTTTTTGGCCGTGCATAAATTTTTACCAATGCAGTAGTTTTCAGAATTCCTCTTAAAAGGGAACAGCCAGCACAAAGGACCTCACACTCCACTGTGGAGCTGGTCCCAATGTGTACTTTGTGTGCAAAAAAAAATTTGATTTGCTTACTGTTTGCTGTAGCATAGTAGATTGTATCAGACTAATTTTCCTTAGTTTTAGGCTGTCATCTTGTGTTACTACAAATCCCAGAATCCTCTACAGCTGACATCAGAACAATAGGGTGCTGCGGGACATTAAATAGCCTGCAGTGCATATTAGAGCTTTTAGAATCTCTGCTCAGATGTTTTCCGGGTCTAATTTTCTCCAGGGGCTAAGTACAGTCCTCTGGAACTGTAATCCTAAAGGAGGACAGTGGGACCAGCAAACAAAAGATCAGGGGCCAGATATTCAAAGCTTTGTGCAAGGCGCAAACTGTTTGCACTGAAATTGTGCCGCATTTGCACCCAGCTGCAATATTCAAAGGTGCAAATAGCGCCGGCGCAATGCGATAGCACCAGCACTAAAAAATAATGTATACAGGGAACCAAACAAGGGGTGGGGACATGAATATCAGCACACTGGGATATTCAAAACAAGAGTATCATGCTACAGTCATTAGCGTGACCTGTAGCACGGCACTAAATACCACCACTGAAAAGCATGTAGTAACACCAGGCAAAGGAAGGAGGGGGGCCGTGGACACAGCAGCATAGCATGCTGCACAGAGCACCTGAGGGATGAAACCTGGTGGTTTAGTGCCCCCCCTTTCCGATGCCTGATGTCCCCATTCACAAAACAGTGCCATAATCCCCTGTTCCCCATTGGACCATTATTCTTCCCACCCCGAACCCCAAATTTCCTATTGTCCAAACAGAGCCACAGTCCCCCATTCATCAGTGGATCATTCTTCCCCCACCTCGAACCCTGATGTTCCCATTCGCAAAACATTTCCACATTCCCCCATTCATCAGTGGATCAGTGTTCTCCCTCCCCAAACCCTGACTTCTCTGTTGTCAAAACATCAAAGCACACCCCTGTCATTGGTGGTCAAGTGGCCCCCCACCCCAGCAGTTCCTTCCACCACTGCACTCCCCATGCTGTGACAGAGCTGGCACTGGCACAGCCCTCCACATACCTCCATGGCTGGCGCTGAGGCAAACTATCACCAGTGCTGTATAGAATAGTGTACGCATGCTCATACACTATTCTGTGTGGCACTCAGTGATAGTTCAGTTGGTGCTGGCCGTGGAGGTGTGAGGAGGGCTGTGCCGGTGCCGGCTCTGTCACGGCGGGGGGGGGGAGTGTGGTGGTGGGAATAAACTGCTGGGGTGGCGGGTTGGGGGTGACCACTTGTTCACCAATGACAGGGGCGTGCTTTGATGTTTTGACAATGGGGACATCGGGGTTCAGTGAGAGGGGAACACTAATACTAGAGGATTATGGCACTGTTTTGATAATGGGGAATTTGGGGTTCATGGAGGGGGGGACACTGAACCACTGATGAATGGGGGAATGTGGCATTGTTTGGACAACAGTGAATTCAGGGTTCGGAGAGGGGGGAATAATGATTCACTGATGACTGGGGTTTTATGGCTCTGTTTTAATAATAGAAATTCGGGGTTCAGGAAGGGGGGAATACTGAACCACTGATAAATGGGGGAATGTGGCAATGTTTTGATAATGGGGACCTTGGGATCGGGGTTGGGTTTACCACTAGACTACCAGGGAATGTGAAAGTTACACATATTGCATGTATCAGGGATCATGGTTGGTGGTGGAGGGGCACTAGACTATTAGAGAATGTAGCAGGTATGCTTATTACATGTATTCAGGAATGTGACTGGGGGGAGATACTTGACCACAAGGGTATTCCACCATCCATATTACTGTGACATCAGGGATCAGGGAGGGCCACTAGACTACCAGAGATAGTATTCATTTTGCACATGTGTACATTACTCAGTTTCATGGCTGGGGGGGGCACTGGACCACCTTCCAGACATCCATTCACGCCAGCATTAGTGCATGCGGACTGGATCAGGTCACTCGTGCAATCATGGCCACTAAGTGTAGCACCCACACATCCTCCATAGGCCATCCACGAACCCCCACTACAGCATCCAGGAAGGGGACAACAGTTCAAGTACATCAGGCTCTGCTTCTGTTTGATTCTCTGGCCTGGGGCTCATGTTGCCCATGGATTTTCCAGCCTGTACTGTTCTCAGTGGGATACACTGAGTAAGCCTGCCAACACCCATGGCCTGCAGCTACCAAACTGTTGCTCAGGTCTGGTATACAGGTGGAGCTGTGTGCATGCCCCAGCCTGTGACCTCTGACCTGTGGTACCAGTCTGACATACAGGTGGACAGTTTGCACCATGCACTAGCGCCAGGTAAACTACATGGTAATGTATGCAAACCAAGCCAAGATGAGATGGTAATGTGGCTGTTTGCACACGGATTGCCTAAGTAGGCTCATTTGCATAGGTGCTTCGAATATAGCAATATTTAGCGTCGGGCTAATGTGTTTGCACCAGTCTAACCTGTCAATACCATAGTGCAGTTCTGCTGTGTCTGGCCTGCAGTGCTCCCAGATCTACAGGGATTCCTGTATTTTAAGGGATTTGTACTACAAAAACGGGATACTGGAAGGAAATCTTTTATTTTTAAAATATCAGGGGAAATGGACAAACACTACGGGAAAATACCCGTGAATACCCATGAATTTCATGGCTGCCAAGATCCAGACAGAGCCCTCCAATTGGTGCTCAATTTGCTGACTTTGCTACACTAAGCAATTCTGTTGGTCTATTTGCAGCCTGTGTTTCTCTGGGGTAGTAAGGTAATATGCTGGCAGTGCATCTTTTTGAGGATGAATTCAGATCTTCTGATCAGGAACCAGTGAGCTGCTGCATGATCCAAACACCTGCCATGTGGCCCCACTCAAAACAGCAGCACCGTTGAGTCAGCCGAGCTGCATCTCAAATGCCACTGTTCTGGACTGGCAGGGAGCCTAAGCCACTGAAGGTAAACACACCTTCTTGTGGGTAGCCTCAGGTTAGTCTATTTTAAACTCATTTTAAGTGCAAAATGAGTCAGGCAAAAGACTGACCTCTTGATGGTGTTATGCTTTGGGGGGGTGCAAGAAAGAGTGCTTAAGTGTTGCTTGAGGGAAGCAGCGCCCTGAACCACCAAGGCAAACAAACCTTCTGTTTTGCAAATTTGTCTATTTTAAACACATGAAGTGCAAAAAGTGAGCCAGACAAAAGAGACTCGATGATGGTGGGCTTTAAAGGGTGATGGGGACACAAAGAGTGCTTAAGTGCTGCTTGGCTTGTTTGGTGCACAGAGCAGAGTTGTGTTTCTAAAAAGATCTCTAAGGCAGCACTTCTTCTGACCAGCCTAGAGGTTGAGGTTATTTGAAAAAAAATTAGACAGTGTTTCTATTTAATTGTGAGCCTAGGAAAGGTATGGGGGTGTCTTCATCAAGATAAGCAGGAGTTATGAATTATATGTGTGAGATCAGAAGGAATCCATAGACCCTGGTCTGGCCTAAGGTTAGTAAAATAAATGAAAAAAAGGGAATATTTGTTTTTACCTTAGAGTTTGGTGCACAAAGCTGTGTGTGCGTGTGTGTGTGTGTGTGTGTGTGTGTGTAGGGGGATGCTTAAGTGTGCCAATGAAAAACACAACAATACACTGAAACAATGTTTATTAATGGAGTGCTACAGGTACACAGAGCTGTAGGCCCAGAGCATGACTGGTGTGGAGTGGCTATGCGCGCATATCTGGGGCGAGTAGCTACTCCACACCCCCTGTGCCCCCTGCATGGCACGCATGAAGGGGGCATATGCAGACCCACTGCACCCAATCCCCCATGTCTGCAGACAGTTCCATGATGGGGACATTCCGGGGGCGTGCCAGCACTAGTGTGTTCACTAACCAACGTGGTGCTGGCCGCATGGGTGCAGAGGGTGGTGCAGGGTACACTAGAGAGACCCTGCCATAACCCGCAGCATGCCCCCATGAACATAAACATTCGGTCAGGGCACCAGGACAGGGCACACTGTGCTGCTCCCTACTGCTGGGCAGCAGGAGGCGGCAGGGGCAGCTGGATGGGCGAGCACCCAGAAAGTTTATGTGAGGCAGCACTGGGACTGGAGGGTGCCGCACTGGTCCGGGTGCGTGCTATCAGCATGCACAGCCCCAGACCCCTGCCACTCTACATGTGGGATCCACTATGGGTCCCGGGGGGCATCCCATTGGATGTCTGCCTGGGACAACGACTCCTCCCCGGTCACCATGCAGAGTCCTGTGCATTGAGGGAGGAGCCGTGGATAGGTGGTCAGCATTGGTGAATGCCGGTATGGGCACACCTGTCCATGGGCTGCAGGGGCAAGGGTGGGGTATGTGCATTTTGTGCATCCCTATGCCCTTTTCATGCATTGTGAGCAGAACACAAAATGTATCAGTCTGTGATTAAGGGATAAATTTGAAGTTAAGGCATTTCATACTATAAATAGAATACTATATAAGGGACTGTATTATTACAAGGTTATAATACCTTCAGGAGGTTCTGGAGACATGTGAACCTTAAGTACTGAGCTTTATAGTATCCAGCATTTCCTCAGAACCTCAAGATGGTATTATATTGTTACATATAAAGTTCTTATAGTTGTAGTTATGTGATACGTTGTAGGTGAGTTTTTATATTTAAAATAAATAAGAACACATAAAACAACCTGAACATTTGTCCTAGTGATTTTATTGACTGGCACAATGATACTAATTGCGTTCTTACATTGATTTGTGCATACAGGAAAATCTACAGGAATTTCATCCAAGTTTTACAGGGAAAATTAGGGTGCACTACAGGGAAATGCTTTGCCTGATCTGGGAGCACTGGGCCTGCGATGTTGTTTGCAGTTGTTGTGCAACACTTCATTGCTATCACCCACATTGGCCACCTACTGCAACTCTACTTATCTCCACCTCTATGTGCACTAGGCTGCTGTTGCAATTTGGCCTTCCCTGTTGCTATATTCAGAGTTGTCTTATTTGTCTATTTTAGCATGGTTTAACTATGCTGAACACTGTTGTCGAGGTTTGGCATAGCGACATCCCCAATGTCGACAGGCAAAATTTCGCCTGTCCAACACTGGTGTGTTTCACTCAGAGGACTGCACCCCCCACTCCACTAAAGATTATCAACTCAGAGTCAGAGTTGATTTGGAGGGGGGTGAAACATGGCGAAAGGGTGAATTTGTGCCTTCGGGTTCCTCACAGTGACAATCTCGAAATCTGTCAAGATTATCGCTGTAAGGGATTTCACTGTAGGGGTTTCAATGTGCAGTTGGCTCACCTTTTAGCAGTGCACTCTCAGTCCTGTTTGCACTGCTTCATTTGCATGCTATATTCAACTGAGTTAGCCCTGGGGCTATTCCTTTGAATATAGCATGCAAATGGGTCCAGGCTAATTCTGCACGCTGTGCAGTGCTAATTTTGCCTCGGGGCTAAGTTTTGAATATCTGGCCCCAGAGCTTATATAAACTCTAACATGCACTACAGGCTAGTGCATCTCCTACTACTGCAGCTAATATCTGATGTCAGCAGCAGGGGCTTCTAGGATTTGTAGTAACAGAAAATGTCAACCTAGAACTAAGCAAAATTAGTCTGATAAATCTAGCATACTACATTACTATATTGCTGTAAACAGTAAGTAAACCAAAATGCTTTTTTCCTAGTAGTCTCCATACCCTTCCCCTGAAAACTGTATACACACACACACACACACACACACACACACACACACACACACACACACACACAGGTCTTGGAGAAGTGGCCACAGCCATATGTTTATAAAATGTAATTTACACTATTGGAGTATCATGCACAGCTGGGAGGTCTTGTCAGTCACCTCAGGCACCTGCAGCCCTTCCACTAAAGGGCTACACCCCTTGTACGGGTAGAGGGAAGGGTGTACCTCCTGAGTTGGTACACAAGCCACAAGAGTGGGAAGGTCATGTGGCCAGGTGGCAAGAAATTACCTCATCTGGTGTCACTGCACCCACAGGCAAGCCCAATGAGGTTGGACTACGACCCTCTAGCTGGAGTCCAGGTCTTGCAGTCCCACAGACCTCATGCCGACGAGAGAAGGCAAGCCCTTCAGAATAATTCAGCTCATCCCATTTTCATGTTGTACCATTGGTCTGAGAGACTCTTAAGCTGCCATGTTACATGACTGCAGTAGTTTGTGATCTTTGCTAGCCTGTCTTGTTTACCCCTTTGGATAAGTCGAAAAACCCAGAATAAAGTCTCTAAGGGAGAACCAGGAAACTCACTCCCTGACCCCTAGTGTGGTTACCCATTCTGCATCAATGGGTTCCCTACTCTACCCTGGATTACCCTAACCCTGCTTTTACAAGGGGGGTTGGGTGAGAGATCTGAAGAGGGAGGTCACAGTGAAGGGGAGCTGCTGACTTCAGCTCTTTTTAATCCCTCACTCGCTGCCCCCTCCAGGTGCCCCATGACTTGTGGGTGGCCCCAGTGGCTCCTCCTCCTCGGGGGTGGTACCAGGGCTAAGCTCCAAGTCCAAGGGCAGAACCCTATCTGCCTGAGTACAAGTTGCAGAGGAGAGGACACACACAAGAGAACATCTGCTGGAGTGCTTTGGCAGACTTTGTATTGTCTTAGTAGTCCCCATAACCCTTCCCCTGAAGAACACACACACACACACACACACACACACACACACACACACACACACATATCTTGGAGAAACGGCCATAGCCATATGTTTGTTAAATGTAATTTACACTTCTGGAGTGGAATGCACAGCTGGGAGATCTCCTCAGTCATCTAGGGCCCCCGCACCCCTTCCAGTAAAGGGCTACACCCCTTGTGTGGGTCAAGGGAAGGATGTACCTCCTGAGCTGGTACCCAAGCCCCAAGAGTGGGGAAGTTCATGTGGCCAGCTGGTAAGTGACCACCCCTGTCTGGTATTGCCACAACTACAGGCAAGCCCAATGAGGTTGCACCACAACCCCATCAACTGGAGTTCAGATCTTGCAGTCCCACAGACATCATGCCAACCAGGCAGATGAGCCCTTCAGAAGAATTTGATTTGTCCCCCTTTTTTCCACTTGTACCATTGGTCTGAGAGACTCCTAAGCTGCCATAGGATGGATGCAGTCCGACCCCCCCCCAAGCAGCTCACTCCAAAAGTTGCTCCAATACTTGATAGAAAGTATCCAGCAACAAGTCCCATCCATTGTCCCGCAAATGCACACAGTCCTCAGCATAAAGTTCCTGGTTGAAGGTGTTAAATGTCCCAGTGCCGAACCACAGTTCCCTGAATGGATTCCATAAACAGACGCATTTCTCTGTTGATGCATATGCATGCTCTGTCAATGGCTTTAAAGTTAATTGCATGCTGCCAGTGAAGCCACTGAGTGATGTGGGATCAAATGAGCTTGGTCTTTCGACATCGTTCTTTGAAGGACCACAAGTTCTCCTTCATCCTCCAGTGCAGATTCATGGTTTTCTGGAGTCCCAGGTCGTTCCCACCCGCATGGATCAGAAAGATGTCCCGTGAACTCCCTTGACTGGCCTCCGCCACCAGCCTTGGGACAAGTTCCGTCCAGCACAGGCCTCTCTTACCCATCTGATGAATCTGCACCTTCTTCTGTGGAATCAATAGGCTCTTCCCTCCAGGCCAGCATACCATTCTCTCCACTGCCCGATGGATGGAGGAATCTGGAGCCATTGAGAGAACCTGGAAAACAGCAAGATAGCATTAAAGCAAATGTAGAAGGACATAACACAAAAACATTTGGGACCTCCACCTCCCCATGGCCTGGATATCACCATCTGAAGGTCCCTAGATCCTGGTGGTTGTTGCCACCCCAATTCTAAAGAAGTGTGTGTCTCGTACTCTTTTGCATTCAGGCCAGCCTCCTGGACCGCTAACCCCAATATGTTTCTGAAATGATAGGTTGTTATGGGTCTTCCATTTGCATGCCACAAGAATGCCTTTCCCTTTGCCAGGTGGAGATCACATAAGCAGCCATCAAGGATTTTATGTCCCAGCCAGGGCCTTCACTGTACATCAGAATCCAGTACCCTTCTGGTCAGTTTTGCTCTGGTGCAGCCAGACAAAGACCTCCTCCAGCATCACTCTGAATCCTCAAAGCTTGCCATGGCCCCAGCTTGTGCAGATGGTACCAATTCAGAGACTCTGTATGCCCCACAGAATGCCACAGATCTCAAGGCAAAGGAAATTTGAAGAAATCTTCGCTGTAAGTTGTTTACCCCCAAGCCTACTGGTTTCAACTGTTCCTCCCTCCCCCCCAAAGTAAGCAGTAATTGTGTGACTTATGTTAGGCACTCCCTCCAAGCCTGCTAGAGCTTTACAAATGGTGTCCCAAATTGGTTTCCACTCCTTGCATAACACATACAGCATGTGTGTCTAAACAGTCTTGGTATGAGCCAGCCCGGTGGTGCTGAGGGTTGAGGCGCTGGACGTCACACCTTGCACCATACTGGCGACCTGTGTTCGGAAACATGCCCGGGTCATCATGGGTTGGCAGGGGAGGGATGGGATCAAGCATCCGGAGGACTGCTTTCCTATCCTAGAGAGGGTTAAGGGATCCCACTGCTCTGTAGCAGCCCCTGGTGACGACTGGGGGCACTGCTAGAGCTGGTGCACTTAGGGGTGGAGTGCGGTAGATGTCGGCATGTTGTGCTTCCAATGTCATTGCATGTCCGCACTCCAACGGACAAAACATGGAGGAAAAGGCTGGGCACGAGCGAGCAGCTTGATAGCCAGGCTCATACCACCCAGAGGTCTGTCATGGAATCATGCTGGGGTGTATCTGGTCTCGGCCCAGCATGAGAAGGCATAGGTGGGGCCTCCCAGCGGGTCAGAGAGTGGCCATACCAGACCACCCATAATGTAAGTGAGCCTGCTGCCCTCTAAGCGGGGGGAGTCGGTGGCTGGATGCCCCCGCCAATCGTACCATAGCAGGAGAGAAAATAGAGCTGTGAGAAAAAAATAAACAGTCTTGATCTGTATCCTACCATCTTGTGACCATGTTAAGGGGTTATACCAAGCAGGAACTCAGTTCACCCACCTCATGCAAAATTGTATTAGAGTTCTTCACCTCTATCATCTTTCTAAATTGAACACTATCAGAGAGTTCACCACCTAGAGATGACAGGGGTCTCCTGAATACAAACCTAGAGGTGAGAGTCCCCTCACCTAAACATTTTCTATTTAATTACTGGCCATGTGGAATAATTATATAGCAGCAGAGATGAGCCCTGACCTGAGGACCTCTCCAGATCCAGCAGGTGAACCATGGAAACAGCACCACTAGTTCAGTTAGAAAACTGTGATACTCCAACCCAGCTAATTACACCACATAGCAAAATCAGTAGAATAAATATAATCAAAACATTGACAGAAATTATGAAACCTGTAGCTTGTAAAAATGAAGATTTACTAATTACAGCCACAACCCAGATCTTGAATGCCATGTAATAAACAGCTACAGGGTATGCACATGTAAAAACACAACTGTTTGTCACCTCAGCTTTATCAACTTGACCTTCATACCTATCTCAGTATAGGGTTACAGATGGAAGCCAAGGGGTGGGGAGCAAATAAATGGGTTTCTGGCACAGACACCCAGTAAGTTTTTCTTTGGTGAACAACAGCTGTTAGGAATTGCTTTTTCTTTTAAATCTTTGGGAGTCAGAGAGTGGGGAGAGAGTGAGGAGAGAGAGACGGGAGATGGACAGTCAGTTTGGTTAGAGCATTGCCGCTGTAGCAGTGTCTGGACTGAGAAGGACTACACTCTGGGGTTGGGTCATGAAGACAAGAGAGCAAGGGGAAGGAGTGAGGCAAGCCACAACACAGGTAAGGCCTGGGGTAGTTCTGAATCAGAACCAAGGAGGCTGAATTTTGAAATAAAATAAATTGTTCCCAGTACAGCATACAGACCACTACAGGAGAGAGGCAGGAGGTCACCTAATACAGCCTAATACAGTTTACTTCCCATTCAGTGCAAGTATCCTCAGCAGCAGAGGAGGGTGTTATAAGCACAGATGGAGCCTTGACTGGGGGACAGGAGGGGTAGAAAATCCACCCAAGCCTTGGTGTTGGTGAGAAACGCATTCCAACATAAGTTACATCAGTCAGGAATCAGCATTGCAGACAATAGGAGAGTCCTGGTCCAGATTGAGGAAGTGGGGGAATGGGGGGACCAGAGAGCACAGTAATAAAAATGTCTAATAGTAAGTAGGAGCCCTCAATTCTATACGGACTTCAGCAGCTGTTGAAATCTTGTTGCAAGACAGTTCAAAGCTCAAAAAAAGTTGTTGTACTATCGTTATGACGTCACATCGATGGTACAGCAACTTTTCAGCTTTCACCTGCCAGCTGATTGGCTCATACCGCGTAGCTGTAAAGAGAAAAGTAGCACAAATATGGCGGCATGATTTCCCGAGCGCCGAGAAGTGGACCCACCTAGTTTGGACATGAACAGCCGCACACAGCTCCGTGTCCAAAAACTGCATTACCTCTTTTTTTTTTAATTTAAACAATAAATACAGTGGCCACAGACAGTCATAACTGCCACACCAACACAGTCCGACTCAGTCACATGGAGAAGCCAGATCATGCAGGAGTGGAACCATATAACTGAAGGTAACTACCAAGGGGAAAAAAAAAGAAACACAAAAAACATAGAGGGCTCCCATATATTATATAACACAGTGGATCAGTGACCAACCACAATTTAGGCTCTGTTTCCATCTCGGGAGTTGATGACATCATGGAGACTTCTTGAGCTTTGGTCTCGCGGTCTCTATGATGTCATCAGCTCTCTTGGTGGAATCACAGCCTTTTTGTGGATGGTTTCCCATCCACTATATTATCTGCTACGGCAGGATTAGTACAATGCTGCAAAAGCTTGAAACACCACCGCAATGCTTTGCTTTTTCTTTTTGTTACTGTGTGTGGACAACACCGTGCCCTTCAAACGTTCACACACAAGAGTGAAGTGCAGTTTTGGTGCCTTTGTGGCACAATCTGACAACGACATGACTAGTACACCCCCACCCCCAAATAAAAGGTCTCATGCCATTTGTTGGGGACTGGAAGGGGGACTGGATGCTGGTGGGGGGCAGCAGGCAATAAATGGTAACAGAAAGCAAGGCAATTGGGGAGGAACACAAATCAATATGTGAGCCAGCCAGCACAGGTATCTACAGCAGGGATCGCAAACAGAATGTAGGGGTTGCAGATATGACCTCTGGTGACCCCTAAATGATACCCCTGATATCTACGGCATGGAAGCCTAAATCTAGTGAGAAGGACCACAGATCCTAGCCCATTTTCTAGTTCTTAAATGATGTGTTTCTTGTTATCAAAAAGTTTGTTTTCAACAAGTAAGTGTCTGCTTAGTTTGCAGACTTTTGTGTCTTTTCAGGTAGTGTTTGTATTTTGTTGTCCTAACAATATCCTAAGGAGACCTTTGTTATGGGGGGGGGGAGTGCTAACCCTTTAGGGAACAGTTCTAATATGTTTTAAACTGGAGCAAATCAACTGTTTAGGTTGAATCTAAAATGCCTGTGAATTATTTTTTTAATTTGCAGAATCACCATACTCTTGCAGACTGCAGCCTATTCGGAATTAATTGTTTAGATAGTCTGTATTAGATATAACTATCAATTCCTTAAGAACTCTTCAGACGTCTACACTGTACTGTTTCCATTGTGTGGCTGCTTGTATTGATCTTTTTGTGTCTGGCAGGAGTACATACTCTATGGAGTTGTTTATTTAAAACAGTAAAATATGAGTTAAAAAAATTAATTACTTTTCTGTTTTTATGTCCTCTCATTCTTCATTACTGAGAATATGTAAATGGAAATATCATCTCTGCCCCCACCTCCGAGTTCATCGTATTTCTTGCTTCTCCCTTACTGAAGCCATAATCCTCTGTTTGTGACATCATATAATATGTTGCTGTGGAAATGATTATAATGTCACAAACAATGATATATTACTTCAGGTGGGGGCAAGAATATGAGATGAAACCTGAGACCCAAAGATATTGTTGTCATGTACACTTCCCCAGTTATACAGAATGAGGGAAAATCAATACAGAAACTCAATTAAATATAAGCTAAATTGTGTCAGAATATTTAAAGATTTTCCTGAATATTGGATAATCACTTTAAAGCAGCAATATTTGTTAGTCGGCAAAAAATCTCATGATATAGTTTTTTGCACCAATATATTTCTGACATAATTAGATTTATCATTAGAATATTGTTATTTCTCTCAGATGCTTTTGAAACAGCTGTTATTCTTTATTTTTATAATTAATGACTCAAGTCATTAAAGATGGCTTCCACTAGTAATTTTTGAAAATTCCTTCCCTCGAGGTTTATTTTTGACTCTGCATACTGGATTCGTACTGTGAATGTATTAGGAAGGTGCTGGCACACATTTCCAATAGTAAACAGCACAGCACCACAATAAAAAGTTTAATTTATTTATTGTAGGCATGGCCAGAGGGCAGTGATGTTTAAAATCTTCAAAATCCCATATACTATTTCATGAGTAATAAACAATAAAAAGAAACACTGATATATTTCTGTTTTGACAGAAATACATTGTTACTAAAAAAAAAACTATATGAAAACATTTCCGCTAACACATATTTCTACTTTAAGTACAGATATCTTCTGTCATGTCATGCTATGTTTTTCATAAATTTTGTATGTTCTGTTTTCTATCAGAATATGTATTATGAGTTTTATTTTCTTCTGCCTGTTTGTCACTTGTATATGGCTCTGCTCCTCTGTGTATCATACCATCATCTATAATGTATTCTGTATATGCACCACTGTGAATATTTTGATTTTCTTGCCATGCTAAACAGAACTTCATTGTACATGAACATTGTGCAACAGAGCCTTTTCTTGGTGAAACAAATAAATAAAAATACAAAATATCTTCTGAATGGCAAAAATGAAAATAAACATTGTAACAAATGATTTGAAATATTTAGTTTCTGACTTTATAGTTGGCCCTTAGTTGAAGCATTACTTCACTAAAGTTAGTTCAGTGCTTAGAGCACCAGGACAGTATTCTAGGGGGTCTGGGTTCAATTCCCAGTAGGTCACTTGATGTATTTCTTTCTACAATTTTTTCACTAAAGTTGGGAATGGGTAAATCATTTATAGTTCAGACTCAGATCAGTTCTAGTTCTGGGACCCTTAAAAGGGAAAAAAAACGAGGTGCTATAAATTGTCATCTCTTTTCGATTTGGAATTCATGTGCCTTGATTTGATTTTTTTTATCTGAGACAATTAACAACTAGTTCTGCTTGTGTCTTCGCCATGTTTTTTTTTTTTCCTGTTAGTATAATCCAGAGGAACTGTTTATATTCTTAACAGGTATGAAATATTGCTGTTTGCCTTGACTCGTTCTTTAATTTGGAACTTCATCAATCTTTAGAATGTTAATAAACTTTATGAATTGATGTAATGTTATTTGAGTTTTATTTATTGTATTATTATTAATTTACTAATGTATACTGTGACATATTAAAATTCAAAAATAAGAAGTTTAAAAATAATTTGGAACCACTCAAGTTAGTTTATCATGGGGAGACTTATATTTACTTGAAAAATAAGGTTCACCATTTTGTATATCTGTTTTACCTTTCCATAAGATGGATACAGTGTCAGTAGACAGGCACACACAAACACACATGCACGTACGCATGTATAAATGCAGGCAGGCATACAAAGACAGACGTACTGCATGTAATGTCTTGACAATGTATTAAGAATAGAAGGGGTTGAAACATTGTTATTATCCTATTTTTTTATCTCTGCTGAAAATTCCATGTTCGTTTTACATGATTGGCTAACTATCTAAATGGAAACAGAATGCTGTGTGCTGTAGTTGGCCTTTACAGAATGCCAGCTACAGCTGCCTGCTGACAGTATCAGAGCAGGGCAGAGACAGAGATATATATTACAGAAAGCAAGGAGTGTATCTCTCTAGCAAAAAGCTGTGTTTAAGGTGTGCTGTTTGTTGTGTTGCAAATTAAATTGTTTCAGTAAAAGCAATGCATTGTTTTGGTGACCAATCATGTCATTATTTTTGAGCCCTGAATATATGACAAAGCCCATCAGAATGCATTTGTGAAAAAAACGAAAATTACATTTTAAAATCAGCAGCCGTTTCTGAACAGGTATCTGCCTGGTAGCCATTATAGTGAGTATTTTTGTAACATGGGATCACAAGTTTTATTTCACCTAATTGCAGAATTGCAGAGCAGTTGTGGTGGGCTCACACAGGATAAATGCAGGCCTTTTTTTTCTGATTGCCTTGTTGGTTGCCTCTGTTACTTTTCTTCATATCCCTCCGTTCAATACTTTTCAAAGTACCTAGAGTTTAAAGAGGTGCAATAAATCCCAGATCAGTTCTTAATGACCATGGTAAGCCTGCTTGTAATATGTCAGCAAGCTGAGCCTATAACCCAATTGGGAATAGGCCATTTCTGCCTTAGTAATTGCCTGCACAGAAAGATTTATGATGTCATTATCTGAATCTACAAGAAATAACTCATAGAGCAGAAACACCAAAAAAACAAATATTGCAATTCTGTTAAGACTTATGCATGTGTATATGCTAAAGCTTTAACACTGGTTTTAAGAATATCTTCTTTGATAAAATTATGGTTTTAAATTCAGTCCTCTTGCACGCATTTGTGTTACAGTGTTATCTTTCTTCAACATAAATCTTCACAACAAAGTTGAGGAGAAGGAGATGTGAACTCCCCCACAGTCTATATTGCTTTTACAGTAGTTAGTACAATCACAGATGAGAAAGGCACATCTTGGTTCAACCCCCCCCCCCACCTGTAATGGAATTTCGCATTGATTAAATGCAAGCAATCGTGCAGAAAAGTCAATTCCTATGGTTTATTTGGTTACTGTGGTATGTTATCTTGTATATCTATGCAGCATGTTGTAATTTGTTTACTGAACACTAGGTGAGAGATAGTAAACCTGATGCCATGGCAGTTAATGGAAAATTCCATTAATTTGCTTATACAACTAATGAGCTCACGACATAAATTTATAAAACATGTTTTAAGGGATATGCTTCCAAATTTCCAGAGAAACAAAAATAAACTGGTGTTTCTAGGACATGAGCAAGACAGAGGGTTTGGTGCAAGAGAAACTAGTTTTTGACCTCCAGCTTACAGTTTATGAAATATTTTGTTTAATATTGTGGAAGATTACAGAAAGTATCTTTAGGGTTCTCCGGACCTTCCTTTGAAAGTTAAATATAGAAGTCAAGCCCCTGTGGCTACAATAGAAATAATATTTATTCTTACTACAGTCTACAAAAGTATGAGATTGTGTGCATTTTCCATGGGGGTTATGTGCACTTGTGTGCATTAAGTTCTTCTCTTTCAAGTGTTTACCTGCAGCATATAAAAACAGAAGTGGATATCAAGTAGAAATGGACAACAGTGGTTAAAAAAACACCCCTCCCAAAAAAACCTGTCCATTTGTAAAATAATGAACCAAAAGGAACCAACTCTTAAATACAACATGAGTGGTTTGAAATGTAAGTATGCAATTAACATGTAATTAGCTTGCAATTAACATAACCTACTGCACAAATGCATGCAAATTAAGAGTGAAAAAAAAAATTAGAAAACAAGAACCATTTTGGATTCTAGTTAGAATCTAAAGAGATTCAGGAATCCTTAGTGTTAAGCTGAAGGAGAAACTGTACTTAACCTTCAAAGCGTGTATTTTCTGTAGAAGCTGATTTATTTCAAAAATGTAACTTTCTGATTGGTTGACTGCATTCTAAGGGTTAGGTTAAATGCTGGAAAATCTCATGAATAATAAAACTATTAGAATTTTAATTATAAAAACACTAATAAACAAGCATTTGACAATGCTGAATATTTGCTTGCTGGTATTAGCATTGGAAATGCAGGAGTTAGACAGATGCAGAGTAGGAATGGCAGTGAAGTACTGAACTTCACGCCAACCCCATCTCCACCCTGTAGAGAAGGACAGACACTAGGGCATGCATTTGGGTTGTCACCCATAACGTTCATGCCATTCCACCTCACCCTATCCTGCAGACACTGACAAGTGTTGAGGTGTGCCTTGGGGTGTTCGGCTTTACAGTCACCCCACTCCATAAGGACATATGCTGAAATGGGTGCAGTATAGAATGGTGTGAACTGTGGGTCCGAAGAGTCCAAGGCACAGCTCGATGCCTGTTAGTGGCTGCAGGCCGGGGTGGGGTTGGCATGGCATGAGCATTACAGTCGGCAATCCAAAGGCACACCACTGATGCCTGTGAGTCTGTACAGGGTGGGACGTTGTGGTTAGAAACTGTAATGCCCCTTGCACGTGTTGGTATTTGCACTACAAATTTTTAACATGGGCATTTTGTGGCCCCCACCTCATGAAAGCATTTGGGACCTCTTCTCATGAATAGTGGTACTGTGATTTTGTCAATGTGTCCCAAAATTTGAGTTTCCACAGCGACCATGCCATTGTGCACCAGATGTACGAAAACACAGATTGGGCAGGATGTGAAGAATGACAGCTATACCATTCATAGGGAGGTGTGAAGAGATGGCAATGTTGAAAATCTGTAGTGAAAGTATTAAAAATGCTCAAACATCCGAGCGTACATGGAAACTATGCAATGCATGCACATAACACAGTCATTTAGTGGAATTATTTCACCAAATTTTCAACACAGGCATTTTGTGATCTCTGCTCATGAACACTCTCACTATGATTTTCTTAATCTGTCCTGAACAATGATTTCCCACAGCAACTGCGGTATTCTGCGCCAGATGTGTAAACGCATATTTTGGGCAGGATGTGAAAAATGACAGCTGTACTGTTCATAAGAAGGTCTGAAAAAATGCCAATGTTGAAAATCTGGAGTGAAAATACTATAAATTTGCAAAGTTACGAGGGTGCGTGGAAACTGCATCATGCACGCTTGTAACACAGTCATTTTATGGACATTTCTCACCAAATTTTCAACACAGGCATTTTAGGACCTCTGCTCATGAACAAAGTCACTGTGATTTTACATACGAATATACATACAAACATATGAACATACAAATCTGCCAGCAGAACACACCAATCGGTCTATGTAAGTCTGCCCAAGTGTGCAGCTAGCACCCTAGATTGCAGCTGCCCCAGCCTCCTCCCCCTCAGTTTCTCCCCCGCTTGTCCCAGCCCCGGCACTCTGACTCTTCCTCTTGCTTTATCCCACTTCTCCTTAAAGCTATTGACTGTCCTACATGTTACCACCCCCTCTGGCAGCGCATTCCAAGTAGACACTACCCTCTCAGAAAAGTAGTGCCTCCTCATTTCCCTCTTGAAACATCCCCTTTCAACCGTGCCCCCATCTCTCTTCCACTCCTCAGTTTAAACCCCCCCCGGTGCTAGGTTTATTTACCCCCTCAGGTATTTAAATGCTTCAATCATGTGCCCCCTATCTCTCCTCTCCTCTAGTGTGTACATGTTCAGCTCCTTCAGCCTAGCTTCATATTCCTTTCCTTCCATCCCCTTTAACATTTTTGTTGCCCCTCCTTTGCACCCCTCCAGTAACTATATATCTCTCTCCTAAGGTATGGCCTCCAGTATTGCACATAGTACTCCAGGTGCGGTCTGACCAATGATCTGTAGAGAGATAGGATCACATCCCTGTATCTGGATGAAAACCCCCTTGCAATGCACCCCAGCATCCTGTTTGTCTTCACTGCTGCTCTCATGCAGTGGGCTGAGTTGTTCATGCTCCCAGTTACCAACACCCCTAGGTCCATCTCCTCCTGTCTGATCCCAAACCAATAGTCCCTCTTCTGGTTCTTAGCCGTGAAGTGCATCACCTTACACTTCCTTGCATTGAATCCTAGCTTTCACTCCACTGACCATGTCTCTAGTTTGGTTAGGTCCCCTGCAGTTTTTCCCATCTGTCCTCTTCATCCACCACTGCCCCCAATTTAGTATAATGTGCGAACAGACTAACTCTGCTCCCCACTCCTTGTGCAGTATCAGAGATAAAGAGCCCAAATAGCACCGGGCCCAGCACTGACCCCTGTGGCACCCTGCTTGTCACTGCTCTGGGTGCTGAGAGCTCCACCACTACCACCACCACCCTCTGCACCTTCCCCTGTAACCAGTTCTCTATCCATTTAGTCAGCTTTTTTCCCACCCCCACTGCCGTCAGCTCCCCCCCCAGTCTCCCATGAGGCACTGTATCAAAGGCCTTACTGAAGTCCAAGTACAGGATATGTACCGAATGGCCCCTGTCCAACTCCCCTGTCACCCAGTCACAATACCCTATTAGGTTGGTTTGACAAGACCTCCCTGAGATGAACCCGTGTTGCCGCCCATCTTGGAGGCCATTACTGTCTAGGAATGCCACCAGCCTCTCCTTCAGTATCGCCTCCATAAGCTTACCCACTATGGACGTGAGACTTACTGGCCAATAATTTCCTGGCTCCTCCTTAGACCCACTCTTGTGTATGGGCACCATATGGGCCACCCTCCAGTCCTGGGGCACACACCCCATTTCCAGGGAGGTGTTGTACATATCTGCTAGCAGCTTAGCCAACAGCTCCGCCATCTCCCTCATCACCCTGGGGTGAATGTCATCGGGACTTGGTGCTTTGTCCACCCTTACTGCCCTCAACCCCTCTAGCACCCTACTTTCTATGATCACTTTGTCCATCACCTCCTCCCCACTTTCCCCACCCCCAGCCCATTCTGGTGGTGAGCCATCCCTCTCCTTAGTGAAAATGGAGCAGAAGTATTCATTTAGAATTTCCACTTGCTCCTCCCCCTTTTCTACCCAATCCCCTCCCTGCTTTATCCTCACAACATGTTCTTTGCACTTCCTCTTTTCCCTGACATACCTAAAAAAGTCATTTTTCTCTCCCTTTATGCCCTGTACGGAACTTAATTGCCTGGAGGCCTTAGCTTTTTTCACCCTCCTGGCAACCTCCCTTGACCAACTCCCAAAAGTCTCCTTATCCTCTCCCTTCCCTGTTCTCCTGCACTTCCGGTATGCAGTCGTCTTTGCCCTTACCCCTCGCAGCACTTCCTTGTTCAGCAGCATGGTTTCTTGCCTCTGCTCTTCTTACTCCTGGCCCTGGTGCAGGCTACTGTGGCCTCTGTTAGCCCAGTCTTTATGACTCCCCACTTTTGTTCTGCATCCATCCCCAGCCTTATATCCTGGAGTCTCTCTTGCAGTATTGCTCCCAGCCTCCCAAAGTCCACTCTATTAAAGTCCACCACTTTAGTGCCCATGCTTCCTGTCTCCCCTGCCCAGCACAACAACAAGCCACACTGTTTGGTGGTCATTACATGCTAGTGGGTCCTCCACTCTTACCTCCCTCACCACCTCCCCATTTGCCAGTACTAGGTTCAGAGTGCTACCAAGCCTTGTAGGCCCACTTACCAACTGTGTCAGAAGACCATCCTGGAATGCATCAAGGAGCACCTGCTCCCTGGTACTGCTAGTGGCTGGGGTGCTCCAGTCAACCCGTGGTAGCTTAAAATCCCCCACTATCACCACACTCCCACTTCTACACACCCTTCTTATCTGCTCTTCCAACTCCCCATCCAGTTACCAGGATTGGGCTGGTGGTCTGTACATCACTCCCAGCCTCAGATTTCTGCCCTTGGAGTCCAGGAGCTGCACCCAAAGTACCTCTGTCCTCTCCTCTTCTTCCTCATCTCTTATGCATTTAATCCCTTCCCTCACATAGAGTGCAACTCTCCCCTTCCAACCCCCCGGTCCCTGCTGTGTATCCTGTATTCCGGTATTGCCAAGCCCCAATCATGGTACTTTGTGGCCCAAGTTACTGCAGCAATGTCCAACTTCCCCTCTGAAAGAAGCACCTGAAGCTCTGCAGTTTTGTACCCTAGGCTTCTTGCATTGAGAGAGACCACCTTCTACCTGTACCACTCCTTCTCCTCACTCTTCTCCTCCTTGGCCTGTGTCCCTCATCCTGGTAGTCAGCACCTTTCTCTTCCTTATTGTTACCGGGTGGTGGTGCCTTCTGTATTACACTCAGACCACTCTGCCCGCCCCTCCCAGGGTTACTACCCCTCCACCTTTACCTATATTTAGGGGGGTGAGCTCATTAGGCTCCCCTGTCTGGACCTTTCTACCAACCTCAGTCTTTTGGCCACCCCCCCAGTTTAAATCCACCTTAGTAAAGATATATCCCTCTAATCCTGCCTTTAATACTCCCTTCCCCTTTCTGCTCAAGTGTACCCTGTCCCCGGCGTACAAGTCACTATTTCCCCACACCCTACCCCATTTAGTCACTAACCCATAATTTTTGGTGTGGCACCAATCCCTCAGCCACTCGTTGAACTCCTCAATCCTACCCTTCCTCCCCATGTTTGCACATGGTACCGGGAGTACCTTCGAGAATGCCACCAACTCCCCAACCCCCTCACACTGCCTGGCCAACTACTCGAACCTCCCCCTCACTACTTCCACAGTCTCCCTCGCCAAGTTGTTTGTACCAACATGCAACAGTAAATAAGGTTTCTTCCTCCCCCTCACTGCACACTTGAGCAGTGCCTGCCCTGCCTCTCCTGCAGTCAACCTGGCGATAGCTTCAACCCAAATACGGCTGTGCCTTCCCCCTTCCACCCCATCTCACCCCTTTCAGTATAGAATCCCCTAGGACGAGTACCCCACCATCCCTTTGCCCCTTTCCCTTCTAATGCCTCTTCCACCACCCCAGTATTCATTCTTCCCTGACCCTTACCTCCTCCAGCCGCACCCTCTGTGACTACTGTATCTGTACCCCCTACTTCCACCTCACCCCTTTTCTCTGCCTTATTCCTCCCATCCCCCTTGAACCCCTTCCCAGCCTGACTACTTCCTACTAGGCTTCCCATGTTGACCTCCACTTCTGATTTCCAACCCCTCTCCTATCCCTGCTGTTGTCGATTTAGAGCCCCCATTCCCTTCTACCCCGATAGTGATGCCCTTCCCATCCTTCCCCCTTCTCGTAGCCTTCTCTCCTCCAGTCACCACCCCCTCCTTCCTTAGCAGCCCCCTCTACCCTATGATCCTTGCTATCTCATCCCCTAGCTGTTGCCATCCCTTTCATGCCCTGCTTGTCCTCCCTTCCTTCAGTATGTTACTGCTCCCCTTCTCTCTCCCATAGCAGAGGCTCGAATCTATTCCTGGTTGATACCCCCTCCTACATCTCTTCCCCCTATCGGTTCCCCCTTCCTACTTATTCCCCTCCGTGCCACCCCTGGTCCCACCCTGGTCCCTCCCTACCCGCAGCCATCTGCTCTCTCCCCTAGTACTCCTCATGGTCTCTTCCTCCCCCAATAAGAGGCCCCCTCCTTGCCTCAGCACCCCATCCCTTCTCCTCTTTTTCTGCTAGTGCCTCTGATGCTGGGGTCGGTTTCAGTCCCTAGTTGTTCTTCCTCCGCCCCCCTGCCATCCTCTATTCCCCCTCTCCAGCCAGGATGCCTACCATACTCATCTGCACTACCACTTAGACTCCTCCCTAACCTTCACAGTTCCTTCCTCAAACTAGCCAGTCATCTACAGACCATACATCCCCCATCCTCCAAGCCCAGTCCAGGATCATGGCGGACCCACACCTTGTACACCCAACCACCCTTCCAAAGATGCTCGCCCTATTGACATGTGGCACCTGCCCCATTTTGGCCCCCATCTTATGCTACGGGCTCTTACTCCCAGGTTCTGTACCCTACTACAACTGTTAGGCCCCTATATACTCAGATTCCTGTCCCCCCCCAACACTAGTCCCCCTACTGGTCCCTTGCTGACCGGGGTAATTCAGTCTCAAATCTCATCCATTAGATACTGTATTACTGTAGCAATCCTAAAGTTTCCTTGTCCATTTTTCACCCCTCAGCTACCATACTTTTTGTTCTCAGCTCTCATATAGTTTCATTTAGTCCAGGTAGAAATCCTATTGCACTCCAAGTATTACTCAACTCAGTTAGAGAAATAAACAGAACAAATAAATATGTATTATTACAGCAATAATAACAGAATAGCTCAGTACTTAGCTCAGTCAGAGAAATAAACAGAACAACTAAATCAGTATTATTACAGTAGTCCTCAAAGTATCCAATCATTGCTTTGTCTCCACCCAGAGACCCTGCCATAATATAGGACCACAGAGGACCCTGGGCAGGAGGGTGGGCAACTCTAAAGTCCTGGCAGAGCTCCATTGAGCTTGCTCACTCCCCCTCTCTCACTCGCTCGTTCTGTTTCTCCCAATGCTTCAGGCTGCCCTTTTGTACTGGGCTCCTGTCTACGGTGGCGCCTTTTTCTGCCCACAAAGAAATCCACAGCAGTCCCAACAGAGCTCTCTTGAGCTCGCTTACTCCCCCTCTCACTCACTCATTCTGTTTCTCCTGGCGCTGCAAGCTGCCCTTTTGTACTGGGCTCCTGCCTGCGATGGCACCTTTTTCTGCCCAGAAAGAAGTTCATAGCTGTCTCAACAGAGCTCGTTGAGCTCGCTCACCCCCCTCTCACTCACTCCTTCTGTTTCTCCCGCACTGCAGGCTGCCCTTTGTACTGGGCTCTTGTCTGTGTTGGCACCTTTTTCTGCCCACAAAGAAATTCAAAGCAGTCCCGACAGAGCTCTGCTGAGCACGCTCACTCCTCCTCTTTCACTCGCTCGTTCTGTTTCTCCCGGTGCTGCAGGCTGCCCTTTTGTACTGGGCTCCTGTTTTTCTGGCCACAAAGAAATCCACAGCAGTCCCAACAGAGCTCTCTTGAGCTCGCTTACTCCCCCTCTCACTCACTCATTCTGTTTCTCCTGGCGCTGCAAGCTGCCCTTTTGTACTGGGCTCCTGCCTGCGATGGCACCTTTTTCTGCCCAGAAAGAAGTTCATAGCTGTCTCAACAGAGCTCCGTTGAGCTCGCTCACTCCCCCTCTCACTCACTCCTTCTGTTTCTCCCGGCACTGCAGGCTGCCCTTTTGTACTGGGCTCTTGTCTGTGTTGGCACCTTTTTCTGCCCACAAAGAAATTCAAAGCAGTCCCGACAGAGCTCTGCTGAGCACGCTCACTCCTCCTCTTTCACTCGCTCGTTCTGTTTCTCCCGGTGCTGCAGGCTGCCCTTTTGTACTGGGCTCCTGTTTTTCTGGCCACAAAGAAATCCACAGCAGTCCCGACAGAGCTCCGTTGAGCTCGTTCACTGCCCCTCTCTCACTCGGTCGTTCTGTTTCTCCCGGTGCTGCAGGCTGCCCTTTTGTACTGGGCTCCTGCCTGTGTTGGTGCCTATTTCTGCCCACAAAGAAATCCGCAACAGTCTCCCGACAGAGCTCCGTTGAGCTCGCTCAGTCCCCCTCTCTTACTCACTCGATTTTAATCTGTCCCAAACACTGATTTCCCACAGTGACCGTGCTATTCTGCGCCAGAAGTGCAAAAACACATTTCGGCCAGGATATGAAAAATGACAGCTGTACTGTTCATAAGTAGGTTTGAAAAAATTCCAGCATTGAAAATCTGGTGTGAAAATATTCCAAATTTGTGAAGTTACAAGGGTGCGTGGAAACTGTGCAATGCACACTTGTAACACAGTCATTTTATGGACTTTCGTCACCAAATTTTCAACACAGGCATTTTAGGACCTCTGCTCATGAACAGTGTCACTGTCATTTTTTCAATCTGTCCTGAAAACTGCTTTCCAACAGTGACCGCACTATTCTGCGCCAGAAGTGTGAAATCACATTTTGGCCAGGATGTGTAAAATGACACCTATACTGTTCATAAGGAGGTGTGGAAGAATGCCAATGTTGAAAATCTGGAATGAAAATATTACAAATTCGCAAAGTTACGAGTGTGCATGGATACTGTAAAACAGTCATTTTTTGATTTTTTCACCAAATTTGCAACATAGGCTTTTTGAGAGCCCACCTCATGAACAGTGGCACTGTTGTTTTGTAAATCAGTCCCGAAAGGTGATTCAGCGCAGTGACCTCAAAATCACCTTTTGGGACCGAATAATGCCATAACCGTGACTGAATTCATGAGGAGGGGTCCCAATAATCCCATGTTGAAAATTTGGTGCTAAAATTACAAAAAGTGCCCGAGATATGAACCAAAGTTTAAAAAACCCTATTTATGCCATTATACAGCTTACCGGCATTTCCTCAGTTCGCGGTCGGCTTTGAAGAGTGCAGGCGTGTTCCCGGTCCATTAAAGATCATCACGCTGGGCTCCGGAAATAAATATGGGGTGAGGGTGGGTGTGGGGAGGCGGGGTGCGCAGAGGATGGGTGTGGATTGGGGAAGGGGCCACCGAACTCAACGAGGGACCGTTTTCTGCTTTTCAGGTTTTAAAGAAAGAAGAAAAAAAAAAAAAAACATTGTGGGATTTTTTTTTTTACAGGGACATTTGGCATGCTGGGTGGGCTCCCAGCACACCAGCTGAGTGTTTTTGGGGTGGGGCTTTAGCCGATAGGATTCGCACCTCTGCCAGCACATACTGAGTGGTGGGGAGCCGAGGGAATTGAATACTCCTCGCACACAACAAATTGGGGATTATTATGCCGATGGGGGAGGGCTCTCCATCGGCAAATTGAACTGGGAAGGGGAGGACTGAAGCCAATGGGAATTGGGCCCCCCCATCGGCAAAGAAAGACTGTTGGGGGGCACATGATGCTGAGGGGATTGGGCACCCCCTCAGCACACAACAAATGGGTGAGGGGGTTACAGTATCCCGATGGGGAGTGGACTCCCCCATTGGCAAATGTACTGGGTCAGGGGCATGTGGATGGCAAGGTTCCACCCTGCAATGATGGGTCGCTCCCTCATTGCAGCAAAATGGTTGATGCTGCAATGATGAGGCAGCCCCCTGATTGCAGCGGAGAAAACGTTTCAACTTGGAGGCAGTTCTGCAGAACCAGTGTCATCAGGACACTGGGCCTGAATTGGTCCACCAGTTCCAAGCCCCAAAATGCAGTGCCACCGTTGCCTGCCACAGTGCCACACCTCCACAATCTGCTTCTCTCCTAAACTGCCACATAATGTTTCTTGTGTATGCATGCAAGCAAACATAAAAATAGCAAGAATAGTTTAATTATAACATTAAGGTACTCCAGGGATTGGGTAACCTTTGTCAATCTAGCACTAAGGGCATAAGACACTCTGCATTGTCTCATGTCTGAAACACCCCAGGATTAGATTAACTAACAATAAGCCAACCCTGTAGTTGTACCAGAACGTTTAAATTTTTCACAGTCTGAGATTGTTCCCTCTTTACTGGCCTGTTAGTAAATTCAGCGGTTATGTCTAATTTACCCACATGTGGTAAGGACTATTTTAGAACTGCATAATGTAAATAATGTCCTTGTTGAGTTCCTGCATTGTTGTCATAATCCATCTATGTTCTACTATAGAACTCAGTGTTTTTTTTTCAGTAATAGACACTTGCAAGAAGAAACAACTCACCAGCATTTTTATCATATATTATTCTTGCTCATGTATGTCTGAATTTCCCTTCCTTGTGGTTTCCCCAAACAGAAAGACAAAGTGCTTTTCTAAGACTCAAAAATCTGTTTTTCCTAGGGAGTTACCTTTAGTGGAACTCTCAGAACCTCATCTTAGAACCAAGATGGCTATTGGGGGGGGGGAGACAGATTTTGCAATCAATATATGTATTGCTGTAACAAGCAGGTTACTAAGATCCATGATGTATTTTGCAAGTCAGACCAGACTGAAATGACTGATGTTGTGATAAAACTCAGCAAGGTCACAAGTCAAATTGGTAGAGGCAGTCTCAACCTAGTTTACTATCAACGTGATTTCTGTATGTTTCCTAGAACTACCTTGAATAGGCACTAATTTATCATACTCCACTTAGACCAAGATATGGGTTGAGACATACTGACAGTATAATGGAAGAGGAGTTTCCCATTAGCTATGTTTTACACAGGAGTATTGTTTAACTCACTTCCGTAACTTGTTTTGCTGACTTATTATTTTTTTCAGCAATAGATTGTGCTAAATTTCAGCAATGGAAAATTAAATCTCCAGTTTAGAAAAAAAATCAAGTTATTGATTCTCCAGCACTTAACAGTTAGACATTTTAAATACTCCTATTTATCACTGGATATTTAACATCATTAAATCAAGATAGGTTAAGAAAAAAATGAGCATGTGAAACAAATCAATTGATTTTCTTCCAACTCTTAAATTAAGTAACTATTCTAAAACTATCCCATGAAATCCATATCTACAAGTTTTATTTCATTTAAAGCTCCTTGTGTGGGCCAGATTTACAAAATGGTCATGCCCGGGACCCCCCCCCCCAAGGAATGGAGCAGTCCAGTTCCTATTTATTCACTGCAACATACATAGTATGGTGATAATGGAAGGGGCTTAGGGTGCAACTTGTCAGCCCCTTTCTGCTGCATGGCAGTAACTATACCTAATTTGAGTAAGGACGCACATCCATGCTTAAAAGCTGAAATTGCAAGCCTACTCATGTTGTGTAATCCTCAATGCCGTTCTGTCTCAGGAAGCTGTCTAGTCCTTTTTAAGGTTCTGCATACCACCTGCACTCCCCTTCCAATGATTATACTTGTTTTTTATTTTTCCCAAAAAATCATGCATTGGGTATTTTTATGTATACAACTTATTTTATTTTCTCCCAATCCAACGTCAAAATCTAGACATATTCACTTCAGAAATAAATGATACTCATTGATTTTCTTAAAAGATTATTTTTCCTTTTTCAGTTCAGTCACTCCTTAGTTCAAAAACTATTTCATTTCAGTCACTCTCAATTGAAAAAATTCCTTGTTTATGTACTTTACCATACTTCTTTATCATGCATGTTCTCCTGTATGGCATGCTGTTTCACTCGATTTCATGGCTCTATTGCCTATTCCACTCGTTTTTCTGTTTCCATGAGAAACACCTTTTCCCAGCATGGCATCACATTTTAACTTTCTTTTTTGGCCCGAAATATTAGAGCTGACGTCTGTCTGCTTTGAGGTAGCGCTCCAAACTACTGTTATATGTTTGTTTAGCACTCCAAAGTGCTTACCCGTACCATTCCTCCTCCTTCTTCCTGCTTAGACAGTCCAGCCTCCTCAGTGATTGCACAAGTCAGGTGATGTTCACACGCTCAAACGATGACTGTAAAACCTTTTGTCCAAAAGCCGCCCATGCTGCTCTCCATGGGTCTAGCCTGTAATGTCTAGTAAAAGTATGTACTGAAGTCCATGGGGCTGCTGTGCATATCTCTGAGCCGGAGGCCTGGCGTCTTTCTACCCGTGATGTGACTGTTGTTCTGTTAGAGTGAGCTTTCAGGTTTGATGGTGGCTTGTGCCACAATGTCAGATATGCCTCCCTGATGGCTACCTTTAGCCACCAATTTTTTGTGCTCTTGGAGGCTACTTGACCCAGTCTGTGGCCCCCTATCAGCACAAATGGTCTCATAGCCTAAATGGTTGCATTCTCTGAAGATATATATTCCAAGATGTATTCCAGAGTCGACATACCATTGTGATGGTTCATCCATTGCAGTGATTGATCTCCGGCTCCTGATGGAATGGGGATGTCACCTTCTGGGTGAAGGAAGGGATTATCCACAGGGTCACCCTGTCATTGTGGAATATCATATATGGCTCCTTACATGACAGGGCTTGCAATACTGATATCCATCGTGTTGAGCAGATGGCCACCAGGATAATTGTCTTGCTTTTTTTTTATTCGATTTGATTTACAAGAAAAGTGGACGGGATCAAAGATCCACATTACAGCCACACCTGGGGAGAATGCATTCACAACAGGTATAAACAATACATGTTAAGAACTGGTTTCACATATTAGTTAAAGAGCTCACTATGAATATCATATTATGCAAATTAACATAATTACATTAACTATAACAAGGGTAAATTCTGGTGTTTTTCTCTAACAGAGACATGTTATCAGGTTAGAGCAAAGCAATTACAAACTGACAGTGTCTTCAAACATTCCTGCAACTCATTTTTGAAAATGCTGGCTTTAAAGAGCAGCTGACATCTTCAGAAGAACTTTAATAAAACATATTATTCTGACACAGTTCAGCTTGTATTTCACATTAATTCTGTATTTTTCCTCCCCATTATTTATTGTTGAGGTTATTTGCATGAAAATGGGATCTTTGCTCCTGAAGAGTGTATCTATTCTTGTTTCTTTCCCCCTACCTGAGGTCATACTGCTCTGCTTGTTACATCACAGTTACTGGGTCCAGTCCTTTTTAACGTCTTTATAAGTGACATTGCAGAGGGACTGGAAGGAAAAGTATGCGTCTTTGCAGACGACACAAAGATCTGCTACAGGGTTGATATACAAGGAGGCGTGGAATGGATGAGAAAGGGGCTTGGCAAGGTTGGAGGAATGGTCAGAAGTATGGCAGCTTGGATTCAATGCAAAGAAGTGCAAAATAATGCACCTGGGAAACAGAAACCCAGGGGAAGATTACACAATGGGGGGAGGTAGTAACAATAACAAAAATGGAAAGGGAGGGGGTAATCATATCAGATGACCTTAAGGTTGGCAAGCAATGTGAGAAGGCAGTAGGGAGGGCTGGGGGTATACTGGGATGTATATGGAGAAGCATCACCAGTGGAAAACAGGAAGTTGTTATCCCCCTGTGCAGACAGTTGGTGAGACCCCATCTGGAGTACTGCGTCCAGTTCTAGAGACCCCATCTTCGCAAGGACATAGACAGGATGGAGGCAGTCCAGAGGAGGGCAACTAAAATGGTGCAGGGTCTGCAACAGAAGCCATATGAGGAGAGACTAAAGGAGCTTAATATGTATACCCTTGAGGAAAGGAGGGAGAGGAGGGACGTGATAGAAACTGTCAAGTATCTCAGTGGAATCAACAAAGTCCAAAAGGGTAGCATCTTTCAGAAAAAGAGATGTGCAAGAACAAGGGGACACAATTTAAAGATAGAGGGGGGATGGCTCACGGACAATGTGAGGAAATATTTTTTCACAGAGAGGGTGGTGGATGCCTGGAACGGCCTTCCTGAGGAGGTTATGGGGTCAAAAACAGTGGGGGAATTCAAGAGTGCATGGGACAGACATAAGGCAATTCTTGTGGTGGGTAGGAAGAACTAGGCTGTTAGTTAACCTGGATCTGCAGCTTATTCAGTAGGTAGGGAAATGGGCAGACTAGGTGGGCCAAGCGGTCCTTATCTGCTGTCAAAGTCTATATTTCTAACATAACTCCTAAATAATTCAAGCATGATACTTTTTCTGATTTGCATCCATTTACTCTTTTGATTTTCATACTCTTTCCTCTAGAACTATTTTTTTGTCAGGTTCCAAAAGTCATTGTTTTTGTTTAATTTTTAATCAGTAGTATTTTATTTTCAGCAAACCAGGTTTTTAATGTATGATACAGGGGCTGCATTTTTGCTTCTAAGTCTGCTCCTGTTCTTTCCATACTGTAGAGAACTATGTCATCAGCATACATTATGACTGATGCATTATTACACATCCCTAGTTGGTTGTTTATAAGAAACATAGAATCTGATGGCAGATAAGGACCTGTTGGCCCACCTGGTCTGCCCATTTCCCTACCTAACGGATAAGCTGCAGATCCTAGTTAACCAACAACCTACTTCCTCCTATCCCCCACTAGAATTGTCTTATGTCTGTCCCATGCATTCATGAATTCCCCCACTGTTTTTGACTCTATGACCCCCTCAGGAAGGCCATTCCATGCATCTACAACCCTCTCTGTGAAGAAATACTTCCTCACATTACCTCTGAGCCGTCCCCCCTCTATCTTCAAATTGTGCCCCCTTGTTCTTGCACATCTCTTTTTCTGAAATATGCTACCCTCTTGGACTTTGTTGATTCCCTTGAGGCATTTGAAAGTTTCTCTCAATCAATCAATCAAAATCTTTATTTATCCAGGTGAACATCATTGAGCAGTGCTCATTTGCAAGATGGACCTGGTTAGGACAAGGTTATTTACATAAACAATGGAGAATACAAGGAATACAATAAAAGATGAGGTAATACAAATCATTAAGGATGCCGACACATTAACATATGTGAGGATAGGTATAATACTTTTACAAGATTTCATATATTTACATGTGTATAGAAATAATAAAGGGATTATGAATTTGGGTGTGGAGTATATGTAGGTAGCGGATTAACTTACACAAGTGTATTCTAAGGAATTTGTCAGTGGGGGATGGGAGAGGATGACAGCAGGTGTGGGCAGATAACAGGTGGTGGAGCTTTAGAAAAAGAGGGGAATTAAATAAGGGAGGGGAGGGGAGGGATGGGATAGAAGGGAGAGGAGGGTGAAATTAAGAAGTGCTATATATGAGGAGCATAGGAAGGGGTGATGGGCATAGCACTAACTATCAGGGTGAGGAAACCTGTAACATTTAGAGTAAGATTGCGGAACGTATAGAGAGAGATTAATGGAGAAGGAAGGAGAGTAGCGGAGGGAATGTTACAGAGTCATATGCCAAGGTTACAAGAATGAGACAGGCGTAGAAGTTATACAGAGGGAATAATTCGGACTAATGATGTCAAAAACAATTGCACTGTTCCTTGATAAGCCTAGAGTAGAGGGATTTAAAGGAAGTAATGGATATAGGTATACTCAGTTTTAATGTTTTTTGCAGCTTTTTCCATAGGGAGGGCAACTTAAAGCTAATGGCTGTCCTTCCAAAACGAGACTTGACTGTGAGCACTTTAAACAGGATGGAAGAGTAGCTTCTTAGGGCATACTTACTTATAGTATTTTGCTGGAAGCAGTCTGAGACATATTGTGGTAATTGCTTGGATATGGCTCTGAATGTCCATAGAACAGCATTTCTGTCCCTCCTGAACTGAGGCGAAGTCCATTCCACTGCTGCATATAGGGAGCAATGATAAGTGGCAAGCAGAAGTCTGGTAATAAACCTCAGTGCCCTGCCTGGCCCGGTGGCCCTGAGGGTTGAGGCGCTGGACACCACACCTCGCTCTACACTGGTGACCTGGGTTCGGGAGTGGACTCGGGTCGCTGGTGGGTCTGCCGGGGAAGGGGGAAGATAGGCTTGAGCGTCTTACGACAGCTCGCCTACTCCGGGGAGGGTTGAGACCGTAACCTGCACACTTATCTGACTTCGAGCAGAGGCTCAAAGTACTACAAGCCCCTAATTGTAGGGGATGGTCGGCCACCACACTGCGTGACGTCGGCACTCAATGCCTTGACATCAGGGGTCTCATGCTGTAGGGGAGGGAGAAAGAGGAAAAATAGCCTGCTATTGCTGGGAAGATGGAGCTAAGGAGACGTCCCTCTATGTGCCTCCGCCCGCCTGATGGCCCTGGACCGATGAAACTTAAGTGATAAAGGAAGGGCTCTGCCCATCCCACTCGGGGGTGGGGGGTAAGCCATAGCTCCATGGGGATCCCGGGGTCAATCGGGTAGGGTGGAAGGCATAGGGATTTCTGCCTTGGGGCTCCTGATGGGTCGGGGATGGCAGGCTGGGAAGGTGGAATAGACAAATATTTAAAAAAAAAACAAAACCTCAGTGCCCTATGGTAGGGAGTATTCAATTTTGTGAAGTAGGAGGTGGGGCAGCGACTGTATAGGAAATCAGCGTAGTCGATTACAGAAAGATATATGGCCTGGACCAACCTTAACTTAGCATTACTTGTGAGAAAGTGTTTGATCCTAAAGTAAAGACCAAGTCTCTGACATAGTTTTTTTAGTAGTTCTTCCATGTGTTCTATGAAGGAAAGCCTGTCATCAAGCCAAACTCCCAGGTACTTAAATTTTGAGACAAATTCTAGGTTTTCACCATGGATTGTGGATATATGTGGAAGTGCACCTGAACTGGCTGGATATACCACATGCAAGAAGGAAGAGAAAAACATTGCTTTTGTTTTCTTTGCATTGAGCAGGAGTTTTTTGTTCAGGAGTTGATGTTGGAGTAGATTGAATTCTGTTTGTAAATCACTGCAAGCTGCCTCAAGTGATGGGCGGCTGACACAGAGCACCGTATCATCAGCAAATAGATGTACAGTGGCGTTGGTGATGATGTCATCAATGTTGTTGATATAGATGGTGAAAAGAATAGGACCAAGAATGGATCCCTGAGGTATGCCTCTTAGCAGTGGTTTAAGGGGTGACGGTTCTCCTTCAGCCTTAACCTGCTGGAGCAGTCCAGTAAGGTAGTTGGTAAACCACCACAGGGAGAGTGAATCCAGCCCTATAGATTTCAGGGATGAGAAGAGCAGCTCATGATCAACCATGTTGAATGCCTTACTTAGATCCAGAATCACAGCACAGATAAAGTTCCTGTTATCCTATTCTGATTGCCAATCATTGGTTACTTTTGCTAGGGCCATACTGGTGCTTTGTTTGGCTCCGAAGCCGGATTGTGCAGGATTTAGGAGATTCGTTGATTCCAGGTAAGATCTCAATTGTATACTTACAATTTTTTCCAGCAGTTTAGATAGTACATGAAGATTGGAAATTGGCCTATAGTTGTTGAGGTCACAAGGGTCCCTTGATTTAAACAGAGAAATGACCTGCACTGTTTTCCAAATTGAAGGGATTGTCCCTTGGGACAATGAAACGTTGAATAAGTGTGTTATTGGTACTGCTAGTACATGAGAGGCAATCTTCAGGAAGTAGAGGTCTAGGGAGTCTGCACCAGCACTTTTCTTTGTGTCCAGATGGCATAGTAATTCTTCCACCTGTTTCAGCATAGCACATCTCAGCGAGAATATTGAATCTGTCACAGGGGTTTCGGTATGTTGAGTGCCTAACTGGGATCACATTGAGTTTGCAGGAGAGTTGTCAAATGCTAAGCCTGCAGTCGTGAAATAATTGTTGAATGACTCTAGGACATCCAGTCTGTCATTAATGATATTGTTTCTGGAAATGATCATGGCTGGGAGCGGATTGCTTGGTGCATGGCGAGATAGGTCATTGATGGTGTTCCAGAATTTAGCTGGGTTCTGGATAGAAGAGTCCGGCTCAGTACGATAGTAAGCAGCCTTTATATCTCTAATCTTCCTGGTACATATGTTCCTAGCCTTTTTAAACTGACACCTATCTGACTGTGTCTTTGTTTTACGTGCTTTTTTCCACAGATTGTCCCTCTCTAGGAGTGCAGTTTTGAGGTCTGGAGTGAACCATCAACAAAGTTTGTTTCTTACCCATACTTTAAGTAATGGGGCATATTTGTTTAGAGCTCCTAGTATTATATCATTAAGAACTTTGTAGGCTGAATCTACTGTTTTTGACAGGTAGAAGTCTTGCCAGCGCGTGGAGTACTTCAGATCTTCCAGTTATGCATGAGGGTCAAAGTTTCCCTTTGATCTTATAACTGAGAGCTTTGAAGGGATGTGGGTTTATTGGTTGCTCTTATACTGGTAATGAAACAGTGGTCACTGATATCACTGAAGAGAACTCCGGCATGGGAGAATAGATGTGGTTTGCTCACAAGGATAATATCCAGAAGAGTACTATTTATTGGGTTCTTTTTATTAATTCTGGTGGGCTTATTGATGAGCTGTGTTAAGCTGTGTGTGTCACAGAAGAACAAAAGAAGTGTAGCAGCCTTTGAAGGCCAATCTAGATTGAGATCCACTAATATGATAGTCTCTAGAGACCCCTTCCCAATTGTATCGCCTAGGTGTGTTAATAGTTGGAGACCAGCGGATGGAGGGATATAACATCCTATTACTTGCAACGATGTGGTGTGCGAGATCACCACCTTAAGGGATAGGCATTCAAATTCGTTCGCCACAGATGCTGAGTTGAGGCAGGTTGCAGAGAGGTTATCCTTAACATAGATAGCTACCCCTCCACCTCTAGACTGTCTGTCAGCTCTGAATAGTAGGTAATTGGGTAAGTTGATATCCTTGTCAGATGTGGCAGGCCTAAGCCAAGTCTCGGAGATCACCAAGATGTCTGGTAAGATATGACTAACCCATGCTTGGATCATAGTGATCTTTTTTAGTAGGCTACACATGCTGACGTAAAGGAAGCTTAATCCTTTGAGCCTGGCTAGGTCAGATGGTGATGCAATAGCCCCTGGGAGCCCAGGATTCAGTTTTACATTGCCCGAACATAGTAGTAACAGGAGCAGTAGCTTCCTTATTGCAGTAAGGGATAATTTATAGATTCTTGCTTTTGCAAGCATTCTCGGGTTCTCAGTCAGTTTTCTGGCTTTTCCAAATGTAATGTTTTGTCATCCTAGAACAGCAATAACTAATACTGTGACCAAGAAGAGCAGTGGGGGTTCTATAACAGGGGAGGGAGACTGTGTTTCTTGCTTGAACGACTCCGCTCGAGTCCCGCCATTGTATGCTAGCCAAAGGTGTGGCTGTAGCTGGGGGAGGTTATAAGCACATATATATTCTTCTGATACTATATTAGTTCCACAGCAGGGCAATGTCAATCTCCAGGCCCCCCATGGGGCATCATTTGGTTGGTGATATTGTCCGCATAGATCCAGGTAGAGGAGGGACATGAGGAGAAGCCACAGCTTCGCCCCCATGGTAAACCTTGTGGAGAGGGGTATGCTCACTGGTATAGACTCAGATCAGGTCTGACAGGTACACAGAGAGGTAAATATAATGTTGCAATGGGAGGTATCCTGAACTAAGTTGAGGCATCCCGGGTAGTCTTTCTAGAATGAATGATGATAGTTCCTGGTGTGTCCACGAAGAAAGGTAATTGCACTCAATAGTAAGGGATGGATTTTTAACTAAAGTGTGCCAACAGGGAGCACCGAGTGAAGTGAGATGGGGAGGTACACTGTTAGTGAAGCTGGATATCAAAAATCAGCTAGGTTACCGTTGCTAGGAGCAAACTAACAGCCTGGCAGTGAAACCACCTTAGTAAGAGGTTGTAAGATGATGGACGAATAAAAGTTAAGATATCATAGGGTAGTGAGTTACCAACGGGCATGAAGATAGAAAGGGGCTGGAGAAGGTCTGTTTTAATAAAGGCGCGGGGGAGGGAGGCAGGTGAAAAAAGCGGCTTGCCGTACCTTTCAGAGCCAAGTGTCTGGTCAGGTGGTTTGACGGCGCAGAGGAAGCCGACCGCCTGCTGGCGAGTCTTGCCCGGCTCTAGGCAGGGGACCATTCCTGGAGAAGTCCTCGGCTGGGGAGAATGTAGAGAAGTGTTCAATTATATGCTGCTTAGAAATAAAGAGTCTGCAGAAGCAGCAGGGGGTCAGAATTTGCAATTGAAAAGCTTGGGGAATGGTTTGGCACTTAAAACATCTGGGGCAGTTTAAAAATACACTAGAAGGGCTGAAATCATTTAGACAGTAGCACTTTAGCACAGTCAGCTTTCCCAATTCCACATTTTCAGTGAAACAGCTTTTTTCTGAAGGTTTATACAGACATTTCCTATAAAACAGCAAAATACAGGCTTAAAAAATGTTAGTGGATCGGGGACCAATTGGAAACAAAGCCGTAGAAGGCACTTAAATTCCGATTGGTTGTGGCTTTGCCATACCTTTCGAAGCCAAGTGTCCAGTCTGGTGGTTTTGGGTGGCGGCAGAGGAGGCCGACTGTCCGCTGGCCGAGTCTTGCCCCAACTCTAGGCAGGGGGCCCTTCCTGGAGAAGTCCTCGGCTGGGGAAAAAAAAGAGAAGTGTTCGAATTATATGCTGCTCAGAAACAAAGAGTCTGCAGAAGCAGCAGGGGGGTCAGAATTTGCAATTGAAAAGCTTGGGGAATGGTTTGGCGCCTAAACATCTGGGGCAGTTTAAAAATACACTAGAAGAGCTGAAATCACTTATACAGTAGCACTTTACACAACAATCGTGTCCCGCCTCTCCCTCCTTTCCTCGAGGCAATACATCTTAAGCTCCTTTAGTCTTTCTTCATATGTTTTCTGGTGCAGACCCTGCACCATTTTGGTTGCCCTCCTCTGGACAGCCTCCACCCTTTCTATGTCTTTGCGGAGATGGGGTCTCCATAACTGTACACAGTACTCCAGATGTGGTCTTACCAACTGTCTGTACAGAGGGCCAACAACTTCCTGTTTTCTGCTGGTGATGCCTCTCACTATTTATTTATTTATTTATTTAAAATTGGTGACCGGGAAAGGCACACTGAGCCGAGCTCATTTCCAGGTGCGACCCGGGTACAAGTAGTTCAAGGTGGGAGACAGAGAAATACAGCAAATTTCAAGTAACAGACGAATAATACAGTATTAGTACATTACATTAGAATTTGGTAGTGAGGTTTCACTTTTTGTTTAAAACAGCAGAGTGGAAAAAAAATCATTTCATTACATTTCTAGACCATATTACCGTAAATTATCTATGCATCCCAGTATCCCCCCAGTCCTCCTTACTGCCTTCTCACATTGCTGCCCCACCTTAAGGTCATCTGATATGACTACCCCAGGTCCCTTTCCATTTTCGTTGTTGTCAGTATCTCACCCCCCATTATGTACTCTTCCCCTGGGTTTTTGTTTCCCAGGTGCATTACTTTGCACTTCTTTGCATTGAATCTAAGCTGCCATATATTTGACCACTCCTCCAACCTTGCCAAGTCCCTTTTCATCCTTTCCACCCCACCTTGCATATCAACCCTGTTGCAGATCTTTGTGTCATCTGCAAAGAGACATACATTCCCTTCCAGTCCCTCTGCAATGTCACTTATAAAGACATTAAAAAGGACCAGCCCCAGTACTGAACCCTGTGGTATCCTACTAGTAACCCCACTTTCTTCACTGTGGACTCCATTTACTATTACCCACTGTGTTCTGTTGTCCAGCCAGTGTTTAACCCAGGCTACCACCCTGGGAACCACTCCGAGGCTGGCTAATTTTTTTATTAATCTTTTGTGCTGGACTATGTCAAATGCCTTGCCAAAGTCTAGGTAGGCCATGTCCACAGCCCCTCCCTGGTCTACTGCTTTGGTCACCCAGTCAAAGAAATCAGATTTGTCTGACATGACCTTCCCGCTGTGAATCCATGCTACCTTGGGTCCTGTGCCCCACTGGCCTCTAGGTACTCAACAATTCTTTCCTTCAGAAGTGATTCCATCATTTTCCCTACCACTGAGGTCAAACTGACAGGTCTGTAGTTTCCTGCCTCTGTCTTGCTCCCACTTTTGTGAAGGGGAATCACATCTGCCCTCCTCCAGTCCTCAGGTACCACACCATCCTCCCATGATTTATTAAAAAGGGTAGTCAGTGGTGTTACTAGTTCTTCCCTTAGTTCTTTTAGAATTTTGGGGTGAATCCCATCAGGCCCCATTGCTTTATCCACCTTCAGTTTTAAGAGTTCTTTCAGGACCCTTTCTTCTGTGAAAGGGCTAATATCAAACCCCCTACCCAGAGTGCTTCTATTGACTGGATAGGTATCTCCGCCTGCTTTTCCATTGTGAATACTGAGCAGAAGTATTCGTTCAGCATCCCTGCTTTTTCACTGTCGCTCTCTGCCCAACCACCTTCCTCTTTATTCAGCCTCAGTATCCCTGCCTTAGTCTTTCTTTGCTCCCTAATGTACCTATAAAAGGTTTTATCCCCCATCCTAACCCGAGCTGGCTATCTTTTCCTCAGTTTGAGCCTTTGCTATTCTGACTGTCTTCCCCTTTTCCTTCTGCTTTAACTGGTACAGTTCTCTGTCCTGCTCCTTCTGTGTTTCCTTATACTTTCTGAATGCTATCTTTTTCTCCCTTACCTTCCCCACCACTTCTTTTAAGTGTTTTTTTTTTCTTTCATTTTGATTTATTTGCTTCACACAAAGGCTTGTTGCCTCTGTGATGGAGGTTTTGATGTTCCACCATTGTTGCTCCACCCCACCTTCTTGCCTGTTTGCTAGTGCTTTTCTGAGGCGCGCTCCCATTTTGACAAAATCAGCCCTTCTGAAGTCCAGTACCTTCACTTTTGTATGGCTTGACTCTACAGCTAAGTTTATCATGAACCACACTGTTTGGTGGTCGCTTCTTCCCAGATGGCTACCCACTTCAAGATTGGAGATCCTCTCTCCATCCCCATTTGAGAGTACCAGGTCTATATATTCTTATAACAACTGAGAACAGGAGAGGACCCAGCATTGAACTTTGTGGCACCTTTGTACCAATTTCTCTCTCTCTGTGAGCCAATCTGTATCGTTTATTTTCTGTTAATTAACTAGTTTCTGAACCATTCAAGTGTATAATTCCCTACACACAATGTTCCTAGTTTGTTTAATAGTATGGTGTGGTCCACCAGTTCAAAGGCCTTGGTCAGGTCAACAAAAACTGCACTAGTGAGCATTCCGATATCAATGTTATCATAAATATGACTAGTCAACCTGACCCAAGGAACAGAAAAGGGAGTAGCATACTTGATGGATAAGTAGATCAGTAATACTGTTTGTGCTGTCTTGAAAGGGTGCAAAGTCATTGCGTCAGAGACCAGCTTCAGTTTCCATGGCGGCAAAGGGGACCTGTTTCTAGGCTTCAATACTTGCAGCCGGGCCTTGAGGAGTCAGATCATGTCAGGATGTGCTCCAGTCCCTTTTCTGTTTCTTGGTGTAAGAACTCGAGTACAGCTAGTTTTGATATAGGCAGCTCTGTGGTGCTTTGTGATGTGCACCATGACATGAATCTTTGACAGTGTTTGTTAAATGCCTTGTTTGTGGATTGCCTGCAGGGTTCTAGCATTGCATTCACCACCTCTGGGGTGTAGCCTTTCACAAGCAGTCTGTTTCTTTCAACAACCATGCCATTAGTGTCATTACTGCTGGGTTTGGGTGATTGAGGGGACCAAGGTTGAGTACACTCTGCAATGCATGAAGGTGCATGGGGAGTGCTGCTAGCATTGACATCAGTATTGAGTACCATGGTTGTCTGGGTCAGTCTGGTGTTATCAGGACTATCGATACCGCTGTTGCCCTGATCTTGTTGAGTACTAGCTGATTCATGGTTGTTGGTGGGAAGAGATATGCTCTGTTGAATCTCCCGTTGGATGATAGGGTATCCACTGCTTCTGCCCTTGGTTCACTGAACATGGAGTGGAACCATGGCAGCTGCATGTTGTCCTTTGATGCCAGAAAGTCGATGTCCAGGGATCCCCAGTATTGTAGTATTCTATTAAAGACTTGCAGATTGAACCTCCATTCCCCCGATTCACTGATTTCCTGCTGAGCCAGTCTGCCTCCACATTGAGGGAGCCCACTAGGTGCACTGCCACTATTGCTTGTAGGTTTGGCTTGGCCCCATGTAGTATTTTTGTGGCTTTGCTGATCATTGGTTGGCTTGTTGTGCACCCTTGCTTGTTTATGTGAGTCACCAAAATTCAGTTGTCTGACTTGATGTGCACCACTTGTCCCTTTACTTCCTTGCCAAACCTAAGTAGGGGGTTCCTTATTGCCATCATCTCCAGCATGTTTATTGGGAGCTTGGGCTCTGCTGGTGACCATTCGCTCTGTGCCATGTAGTTGCTCAGTGTTTCTCCACATCCTGCATTCACAATAATGGTTGTGCCAAATTAAAAATGCAGAGCTCCCCCTTTGAGGAGGTTCTGGTATAAAGTCCACCATTTTAGTGACTGTGTCATCTTGTTGAGTAGTGTTAATGTGATCTAATGGTTCTCCAATTCTGGGTTCCATGCACCGAGTATGAACAGTTGCAGTGGTCCCATGCGAAGTCTGGCCCACAGGACTATGTCTGTACATGACACCATTAATCCAAGGATGCTGATGAAATCCCAGAGTGGTCTGTGAGGGTTGAAGATCAAGTCATGGCAGGCTCCCATAATATTCGATACTCTGTCTGACTATGGGAAGACTTGCGATAGCTCTGAGTCCAGGGTTGCTTCCAGGTGTTCTATTCTCTGGGACGATGTTAGTTGACTCTTTTTGATGTTCACTACCCAACTGTTGTTTGTCAGGCAGTTCAGTGCTGCTGCTGTGGCCTGTTGAGCCTCCTGGTATGATCTTTTATGTATGAGCTAGTCTTCCAGGTAAACCATGATGTGGACCCCCTGTCTCCTTCATTTCACTGCTGGGACAACTAGGACCTTTGTAAATCCCCTTGGGGCAGTGATTGCACTGAACAGTAGAGATCTGCACTGGTAATGCTGGTCTTGTACCTGGAACATGAGCTATTTCTAGTGCGGTCTGATAGGTATGTGGAGGTAAGCGTCTTTTAAGTCTATGGAGGTCATGAAGTCTCCCAGTAGAATTTCCAGCATGGTTGAGCACAGATTTTCCATTTGGTATTTTGATGTTCGTACAGATTTGTTGAGGAACTTTAGATCTAGTACAGGGGAGAGACCCCTGGATTTTTACATAGAAACATAGAAACATAGAAGTTGACGGCAGATAAGGACCGCAAGGCCCATCCAGTCTGCCCATTTGTTTCTCTACCTTATAAATGTGACATCGGCCTTTGCTCTGTTAGTGGCCTATCTATTCATAGTCATTTGTATTTCTCCCTTATGCCTATCCCATGCCTGTTTGAAGCCCTGCACTGTATTCATAGCCACCACTTCTTGTGGTAAGCCATTCCATGCATCCACCACCCTTTCTGTGAAAAAGAATTTCCTCACATTCCCCCTTAATCGGCCCCCCCCTCTAATCTCATGCTGTGTCCTCTTGTCCTGCAATTTTTCTTATATTTAAACATGTTAGACTCTTTCACCTTGTTAATGCCCTTAAGGTGTTTGAATGCCTCGATCATATCACCTCTCTCCCTCCTTTGCTCAAGGGTATACATATTGAGCTCTGTTAATCTGTCTCATATGTCTTCTGATGCAGTCCCTACCATTTTGGTTGCCCTTCTCTGGACTGCCTCAATTTTGGTTAATGTTCTTGTGAAGGTGTGGCCTCCAATACTGCATGCAGTACTTCAGATGAAGGCCTAACCAGTGTCTTGTAAAGAGGGATTATTACCTCCCTCTTACGACTTGTGATACCCCTACTAATACACCCTAACACCCCTAGCCTTATCTACTGCTTTAGAGGGTCTGTTGGATGATTTCAGGTCATCAGTGATGATGATGCCCAAGTCTCTTTCTTCCTTTGTGACTGCTAGCAACTCCCCTCCCAGCCTATAGGTGGCTTCAGGGTTTCTCTTCCCTATGTGCATGATTTTGCACTTCTTTGCATTAAATCCCAGTTGCCACTCTTCTGACCATTTTGCTAGTTTATCCAGATCTCTTCTCATTCTGCCCACCCCATCTGGATCATCTACTCTGTTGCAGATCTTGGTGTCATCTGCAAACAGACAAGCCTTACCCTCTAGTCCATCTGCAAGGTCACTAATGAAGATGTTGAAGAGGACTGGCCCCAGGACTGATCCCTGAGGTACCCCACTTGTGACTTGCATCTCTTCTGACTGTATACCATTTACCACCACTTTCTGTTTTCTGCCCGTCAACCAGGTTGCCACTCAGTTGACCAACTTCTCACCCATTTTTGGGGGACAATTAAAATTTGGTGCATGTTCCTGAATCTTGCTGATTTTGTGGGACTGGCATTATGGCTTTGCTGTTGAGTAGGTCCTGTATTGTGGATAGTATCCCCACCAATTTTGTTGGACATTTTGGATAAGGTGATATCACTTTCCTACTGGGGTGTGTGTGACTGCTAGCTCAATAGCACACCCTTTGTTTACTATCTTGAGAACCCATTTGCCATTTATTGATGGGGCCCTCTGTGTACTGAAGAATGCCAGTCTCCCTCTACTAGCATATGCTTCATGTGGGCCTGGCAAATCCCATGTTCTGTTACCATTGTCGTGGTTGATTTTTCTGAAGGGACATCCTCCACCCCTTGGGTTTGTACTGCTAGCCTTTCCCTGCAAAACTGTTTGACTTAAAGTTAAACTGTCTGTGTGATTAGTTGCTTGATTTTTGTGTTCATTATGAAATCCTCTGGACTTCACTCAAAAGGATGATTGGGTGATCAATCTTAAGTCCTTGTCCTTATTTTGGTTTCTTGAATCCCTTTCTGGCTTAAGGTAGGACATTAAGGAGTCTTCAAATACTGAGAGGGTATAAAGAAAAGTCACATTAACTGGCCTTGGACCCTGTATCTGTTTGCCAAAGTTTCAGCCACAGGGTTCACCAGGCTGTGTTACAGCTGCAAAGTGGGACTCCACTTTGAAGAGGCCCATAGATATGTCCAGCAAGTACTTCACTTCCATGTATGGCATAGATAGCATTTTGCTCCTCTGAGTCTTTTCTGAATGTTTTCTCTATCCCCTGTAGCCATCACAGCAATGTTATGCTTGTGTGCATGGCCGCAGTGTCTCCTCTGGTTAGTTCATGCAGCTTCTTGAGGTGCTCCTCGATTGATATGTTTAACTGTCCTCTGTGCCAAAGCTGATACTGCATGTCAATTTTTGGTGGGTTTGATCAGCTCTTGCCTTTGTCCTTAGATAGTATAGAGGCCTTTTCAAAGGTCCTCTTTATAGGGATCCTTGGTGGGTCATTGGCCTCCCATTCCTTTTTAAGTACATCCTCCATGGCCAGACATATCAGGAAGAAATCTTCCTCTGGAGCCTTCTAATGGATGAGGTGGTCAAGCTTAGTGTCTTCCTCTACTTTCTGTGACTCCAAGACCAGAGTCTCCATAACCATCTTGATGAACTCTGGTATACTGTTAGAAGGACACAACCATGAGATGAGTTCCTTGGGTGCCTGACTGCTGCTGAGCTTAAGTGTGACAGGGTTGAATATGGCCCTGTACTATTTTTTATTCAGAAAGAGTTTAAATGCAAAGATTGGTTCTATCCTGTCCTTTTCTGTCTCTTATCTGTCTAGTTGCACAACCAAATGTTCTCGTGTGACCTAGGAGCTGATCACTCTGATGGCCTCGCAATTCTCTACCTCTCGCTATCTCGCTGCTTTTACTTGCTGTTTCCATCTTTTCTTCTTTCCTGCATATCTGTGGTTATAAAAATATACTTGAATCTTTATGTGAAACTGGGATCCCTTGGTTTGAAACTGTATATAGTTATACTGTCAGAATGATTGTAAAAAGTGGTTTGGAATTTAGGGGGTTAACTTAAGATGCAGTTTGAGCTCCTCTCAGGCTTATTTGTAAACTCTTTTGCAGAGCTGTCAGCAGAAGGCCAGTTTGGTACACTGTTCTATTTGCAAGACTCCTCTGCAGAGAAACTGACAGGAACTCTGATACATTTTGTGAGAAACAGTATGTCCCCTTAATGAGTTCAGGATGAAAAAGTTAATTGGCAGGTAAAGACTTGTTACAAAAAGAGCAGCAATCTTTTGCTGGAGAGAGACTGAAACTTGGAGTTAGAGATACCCTCAGATGAAGTAGTTTGTTTTCTCTAGTTGTACTGCCTTTGTAAATCGTTATACTGAACAATTTTAATTTTTTATTTTACTATAATTACCAGTTATCCCTTTTTTCCCATAGGGAAACCGTGGCATAATTTGCCATAATGAAGGGTGTTCATTCGGCAAACAGCCATGATTTCCCTCACTGTGCGTCATGCCGCGCCGCCTTCCGCGACACGCGTGCCTGGCGGGAAACCGCTAACGGACAGCAAACCGCCACCTCGACTAGGTGGTAAGTACGTTAAAAAAAAACAAGCAAAATCTGCCTCAGTCAGTGCTGTGCAAAAGATAAAAAAAAAACTAATTACAAAATCAAACAGCTGACTGCGGCCACGCACTTCACCTTCACCAAACCCCGGCTGCACAGCTATATTTTATTTTATATAATTGCTGAGGCGAAAAAAGGAAAACCCATCAATTATATAAAATAAAATATGGGTCTGGGTGTGTAAGCTCGAGTTTACACACCTCGGGGTTAGATGCTCACATAACCCTCAAGCTTCGCCTCGGGTTTATGTAGCATCAAACCCCTCGGGTGTGTGTAAATTATCGTTACACACCCAGACCCATACTTTATCCTATATGTTATTGATAATAATAAAATACTACTTGCCAATTTTATAACTGCTCCTGGTTTTCCTATGCTTCCTGACCAGTGCCTCGATGACATTGACCATTCCATCATTTAATTCATGATCTGTAGTCAGATTCTTGTCTAGGGTGTTTAGGCAGGGGAGTATGCTGTGGTGAGTGTGGATCTGGGTCAAGGTTCGACCTTCAGTCTGGTGACCTGAGTTTGTTGTTTGGAATTGATCTCCTGTCCGAGGACCTGTTTGACCTTCTGTCTGAGGATTGTGTATTGTCCCCCTTTGGAGGTCAGTGATCCAGCAACTTTAGTTGGGGGGGTCAGAACAGTTTGCAGGTCCTTGAGTTTCTCCCACATTATGAAGTAATGTGACCTGTGCCAGATCTAGCATCATTGTACCTTTCTTTGGTGGGGCTGGATTTTCATGGTTTACTTCCATCTGAACTTACTGTGCTGATCCTGTGGCCACCATGTCCTTGTCAGTGATCCCCTTGTCTATTGCACAAACTACACACACATATAAGGGCACCAGTGTACGTCTGCACTTCGAGCTCTTGCACACTTTGGCATCATTTTGTGGGTCATTCTGTGGAGACATAATTAAGTGTGGAGGAGAATTAGTTGTGCTACACCCAAACTCATCATCAAGTGTTAGTATCTGCACTGGTCAGTGGTAGTGTAGGACACCTGCTACCACTATGGTATGAGGGCCTTGGGCCACTGAACACACCAAGCTGTGTTATGATTAGCCTAACCATGCACAGACTGCTTACCAATGTTTTAAAGTATCATCTGTTCATGCACAAAATGACAGCCATACAGAAGTCCTAGTTGTTGCCCCAAGATAGCAGCCTCCATCTGGAGGCACAAGGTGGTAACCAGAAGAATAGGAGGGGGCAGCTATGGGAAAAGTGTACTGCCCCAGCCAAGGGCCATTCAATATAAGGATGGATGCAGAATTGACTCACACAGAGACAATGGTCCTGGATTTCAAGGCGGCAGATTTTAAAAACAGGTGAATTCCTCAGGGATAATCTGGTGGGGGGGGAGGGGGGTTGATTTGGGTGGCGTGGAGGAACAGTGGGTGAAGCTAAAAAGGACCACAGGCATCAAACCTCGGTGTCAAGCAAGTGAGCAAAAGCAAGAGGAAAAAGAGAGCACAATCATTCTTGAAAGAGGTGGCAGAAAAGGTAAAGGCTAAAAGGGTAGCATTCAGAAGGTATAAGGAGACACAGAGAGGGGAGAATAGGGAGGTGTATTACGGGAAACACAGGGAAGTAGGAAGAGCAGTAATGAGCGTGAAAGCACAAACTGAAGAGAGAATAGTCCAGGCAGTGACACAGGGGGACAAGATATTTTTTTAAATATGTAAGTGAAAAGAGGAAGACCAGGAGTGGGATTGTAAAGTTAAAAATATGAGGGGAGGTGGGACTGTGCTGTGTCATTTTCAGAGAAGAGAGTCCTAAAAGGACTTGCTAATGTGAAAAGTGCACAAAGCAATGGGGCAAGATGGGGTGTGTCCAAGGCTAATGACGAAGCTCAGGGAGGTACTGGTTGCACCTCTGACAGTCCTATTTAACAGCTCATTGGAAACAGGAGTGGTTCTGGAGGAGGGCAGATGTAGTCCCAGTTTGCAAATGTGGTAGCAAGGAAGAGGCTGGCAATTATAGGCCGGTCAGCCTGACATCGGTGGTGGGAAAGTTAATGTAGTCACTGCTGAAGGAAAGGATTGTGAAATATCTTGAATCCAGTGGGTTACAAGACCAGAGGCAGCATGAATTCATGGGCGGGGGTTCATGTCAAAGGAATCTGATAGATTTCTTCAACTGGGTGGCCAACGAATTATATAGGGTGGAGCAGTGGACATGGCCTACTTAGATTCAGTAAGACTTTTGACACCATTCCACATAGGAGGCTAGTAAGCAAGCAGGTAGTTTAGGGGTGGGTCCAAGGGTGGTAAACTGGGTAAGAAATTAGTTAGAGGATAGGTGGCACTGTGAGGAAGGGATGGTGACCACCAGTGGGGTGCCTAATGGATCAGTGCTGGGACAAGTTTTAAATGACACTACAGAAGATCTGGAAGGGAAGGTCTGCCTCTGTAATGATGAAACCAAAATCTGCAATAAAGTGGACACGTGCGTGTGTGTGTGTGTGTGTGTGTGTGCATGCGTGCACGCGTGTGTGTGTGTGTGTGTGTACTGCTGAGGAACCTCAAACTGAAGTAAAATAATACTAAAACAAGCACCAAACTATAAAAACTTAAATATGGGCAGCAGATAAAGTAGAAATAAAAACATTTTACTTTTTTCCACGAAAATAAATGTAAACTCAATCACGCTAAGGAGCGATCTCTGAGGCATCTTACTAGGCAGGCAGAGAATGAAATCTGAGCATTATAGAGCAAAGCAGTTTGAATGGTGGCACAAGCCAATAGATGTTCCATCATCTGCATAAGTTCCATTTCTCTCCGAGGCAGTTCAACACAGGAGGCTGACTGCTACAGTTAATCATATTGAAGAATTCCTGGGGTTAGAACCTCAGAAAACGTCAGGTGTGTTCAAGGGTATGGCAGCTGGGTTTCAACATGAAAACATGCAAAGTAATGCACTTGGGGGCACAAAAACCCAGGGGTGGTGTATAAAATGGGAGGAGTGGTACTGATGACCACCAAGCAGGAAAGAGACTTTTTTTGGTAAACATATTTTATTAAGAAGCCTCAAACTTACATTTTTCACATCATACATACATGTTTCTGAACTTTTTTTGTTCACAGATACTGTTGTTCACAAATACATTTCACCAATACATTTGTTAACCAGCACATCCTGACTTTATCTTGTCATATTTATTCATCATAACTACAACTACATGGCTCCCTCCTTGAACATTCATATCTCAATTTTACCCTAAGGTAATAAATGAGTTTCTCTAGTCCATACCTCTGTGAGGGTTGTCATCATACCGAAGTTTATTTTAATACTGTTATCAATTACATATTGCCCACTCTACTTATATGCTTATACTACCATTCTCTATAGCTTGTACAAGAGGACTCCATGAAACATGCTTTCTTGGGAGTTTGCTGCAAGCTGGACTCTCTCCATTTTTATGCAGAGAATCAAGTTGTTTTACCAGTGGGCTATGCTGGGGGAAGGGGGCTCACTAACCCAGTGCTGAGCTACTGTCTTGCTGGCATTAACCAGTGCTATCTCTCACAGCCTAGGAGTGACCGGTTGGCCCTGTACCCTAGATTCTATGCCCAGCATCAACTCCAGCAGCGTTTTGGGTGGTAAGACTCCCAGTACCCTTTGCATAGTGTTATGCATACTGTACTATGCCAGAATGGAGCGACCTTAGGGCATACCAAAGCTATATGCAAGAAATCCCCCTTACTAACAAGCAGGAAAGAGATTTGGTGGTAATCATATCAAAAGACCTAAAGGTGGCCAGGCAGTGCAACAAAGCATTCCTCATCTCTTTCGCTCCCCACTCCCCCCCCCTTTGACTTTCAACCCTCCTACACCACCTTTCCCCTTTACTCCTGTCCCACACCACCTCTAGCTACTTTGACAACGCCAGTCTGGCTGCTTACCATTTCCCCCATCATCCCCAAAGCTTAACACAGACCTATTATTGACATGCCTCACTATTCCCAGTGTATCCCTACCCTGCAACAACTTGATGTAATGTAATTTATTCTATTTTTAAGATGTACCTGAAACTAGCAAGTCTTGTACCTCATGTGCCATTTTAATGATGTTCATGATGCCTACCGTGTTTTCCTTTTTTCACTGTTATCTTAATTTGTACTTATTGTACTGTATTGTATTTGTAGTGCTCTGTTTTGTCCCTGACTTGGAACCTTTGAAAATGAGTCGTTGACTCAAAGGTATTAATCCCAATCGAAATAAATAAATAAACAAAAAGGCAGTTGGGAAGGCTACTGGGATACTGGGGTGCATAGAGAGGGGTATCACCTGCAGAAAGGAGGTGGTATTGGCTCTGTATAGATCACTAGCAAGACCCTCACTTGGAGTAATGTGTCCAGTTCTGGGGACCACATCTGTGGAAGGACACAGACAAAGTGGAGGTGGACCAGAGAGGGCAACAAAAATGGTGTAGGGTCTTCATTCGAAGCCCTACAAGGACAGACTTAAGGACCTAAACATGTACACCCTGGAAGAGAGGAAGGGGGGATATGATAAAGACCTTTAAATACTTCACGGGGGTAAATGAGGTACAGAAAGGAAGTATTTTTCAGACAAAAATATGTCCAAGGACAAGGGGGCATAATAAGAAACTGGAGGGGGTAGATTCAGGAGAGATGTGAAGAAGTACTTCTTCACAGAAAGAGTGGTGGATTCCTGGAACAGTCTTCCAGTGGAGGTGGTGGGGCCAAAAACAGTGGTAGGGTTCAAGAATGCATGGGATAGGCATAAGGAAATTTTAGGGAAAGGGAAGGAGGGGTGGAATAATGGGCCAGAGATCAACTAGGATCTGCAGTGATACTACAGACAGGGAACATGGGCAGACTAGGTGGGCCAAGCAGTCCTTATCTACCAGCAAATTCAATATTTCTATTTAATGCATGCTGAAAGTAGACAATAGAGACAGAATCAATGTTTCACCCATTAGTCTTCTTCAGGAATTATCTATAAAAAAAGCAAAGTTAGTTAAGCTTTAAATGCTGATTCTAACTCTACTTTAGAAGAGGTGTGCAGTAGGTGTGCAATAGCTGTGTCTGCCCCATCACTGTTGTCTACAACCCTTCTGGGCCTTTTTTTTTTTCATATACATTTTTACTCCCCTCCAGAGCACACTGTAAGCAGCTAGCACCCCCCCTCTTCTGCTACCTATGTCCACCCACCGCTCCCCTCAGTACCACTGAGCCCCACTTCCCCCATGAATTAATCCCCAGTGGCGGGGCTAGGAAGGAGAGGGCCGTCCTCTCCCCACCTGAAACTTACAATTCAGATCAAGGCTTCTGGCGATCCATCGGTGGAGATGGACATCAGTTGGCAGGCATGGTTTCATGAAGCCTATGGTTGCCCTTCTTCCTGTTTTCATCCCTCCCCCTTTGTGGCCATAAACATGCGCTTCACGTTCTTGCCTCCCTAATTCCAGTGCTGCCACCTGGCCTCCACTTGGAGGCAGCCAAGGAGCGGGACAGCATTCCCTCCCTCCCCGTGAAAGGAGAGCCATCCGTTGGACACTCAGTCCTCTCCCTCTCCTGCTGACCCCCAGCAACCACAGCTCATTCCCGAGCCGAGTTAATCAGGGTGGCATGAGGTTTGGCACCAAGTGCCTCAACCCTCAGCACCACCAAGCTGGCTACCCTTCAGGGCCTTTCAGAAATTTCTTACTAAGTGTTTATATGGACACTCACTGTTCCAGACCCTTTCTAGGGTATATGAGATGATGATAAAACTTTTATTTTTATAAGAATGAACACATTAGCAAGAGTTATCCTGCTTCGAGATGTTCTGTAAAGTTAAATCTAATTGTCCATGCAGGGGTTCCTGGTCTCATGGATTTAAATGGAATTAGTGGTTGCTCAACTCCACATCAAGGCAACTCCAGCAGCTGAGATCCAGTGCTACCTGTCTAAGGTCCTTTTGCACAATTCAAGTACTACTAACTATCAGCTACCTTAACAGGGCCTCCAGCACATTCCTTAAGAGTTAGCACTTCCAGGTGGCTTTTTACAAATTGACTAAGAAATAAAGCTTTACACAGCAGGCCCTGGAAAAATCCTCACAATGTTCTGTGAGGGAGTCCTGATAAAATATCTTTAAATATCAGAAAAGACTCTTAACAGGATAGGGTAATGGCAATTTCAAAACAACTACTGTATGCATTTGCTACTGGTTTCACCAATGGTATATTGTTGGTCTGCAACGTTAGTATGTAATGGCAGTATTTGTTCTATCTTCTTTTTTTTTTCCCCACCCCCGTGCTCACTGGTCCCCACTCCTTCAGGCCCCTACATATCCCCCTTTGCCCCACTGTCCTTACCCAGCCCTCCTCTGGACCTCGTATCGCAGCCGATCCCGGGATATCCCGGCGTATCCCTTCGTCAGGCGGGTTCCCCTCCTTCGAGGGGGAAGGCACCAGGGATGGGGGGGATGACCCCAGCACATACTTCTAGGGCCCGGGATGCTGCTGAGGAACAGGAGGCCCTGGGAAGGCACTGGAGGCACTCAGGGAACAGAGGGCCATCATCCAGCAGCCAGCCAGTGATTTTTCCTGATTTCCTTGTGGTGCGTGATGTCCGGACATCAAGGCAAGAGCCGACGTCTGCCACGCACCTCCCAGCAATGACCCTGATGTGTTACCCTACCCCTGGTCTCCACCAGCAGTCGCTCAACACTGGGCCGCAGTCCTCCCTCCTTCCCTGAAGACAATGAGCAGTCGTGGGACGCTCAAGCTGTCTCCCACCGGCTGGCCCTCCAGCGTCCCGAGCTCGTTGCTGAACCCGGGTCGCTGGCATCACAAGCGGAAATCCAACTGCTGCACCGGCGGGCCGGCCTATCTTCTTTTTTTAATTATTTTTATAGAAGAATTGCAAGATAACAAACTTAGATTTCAAACACAACAAAGAAGAGTACCCTGCCTGCACAGCAATCCCTCCTTGACATTGTAATAACTCAGACCTATGGTTCGAACTAGTACAAGGAGAGTCTGTCTAACCCTAAGGAAAGAATTCAGGATAATATTCAGTTTTACAAATAACCAAAGTAATATTCCACTATCTTTATAAAGTGTAACAGTGAACTACAATAGACGGTCATTGTAAGGCATTGTTCTTGCTACTTCAATAACTTCTTGACCAAGCTTCACTTTTCCAAATTGTAAAATAAACTTTGATCTCAATGGGAAGGCCTGGCTCAATACAAGTAAACATTAAACAATTCTAAAATCCCACAAGAGAAATACTGCATCATACTTTTTCATGAAACGAATTCTCATTGTCAACACAGGGCTTCATTGGTCCCATGCAATAAAACTGAATTAAATGGTAACACTCACTCCATGCTAACTAAGCCAGTCTTGACCCCAGTACCTCACACTAGCTCTTTACCCCATCCAGCTCTACCAAAGTGATGTGATCCATGGGGCAGGGACTTTTGTGTATTTGTCACCATCTCACTTGAGAGTTGGCAAGCAACGCTTTTTTCACAGTGGTAGCCTGTGTCCGTTTGGAACTCGCTTCCTACTGATGTTTGCCAGTTCAGTTTGGTTGATCTATTTGAATCAGCAGTATTTGTTAGTCGGCAAAAATGTCATCATAATTTTTTTATTAATAATATATATTGGCCATAATTAGGTTTATTATCAGTAGATTTTTATTTCTCTTCGATGTTTCTAAAACAACTTTTATTACTAATTTTAGAATTTATGACTCAAGTCATTAAAGATGGCCACCACTCTCAAGCTTTAAAAATCCCTTCCCTTGAACTTATATTTTGACTTCACATACTTCATTTATACTGTGGATATAGATGGTACTAGTACATATTTATGATGGTGAATAGCACCACACCATACCAAGATATTTAATTTAATCATGGTGGGCATAACCAGAGAGCAACTTGTTGTAAAAACTTCAGATCACCATATCTCAGCTAAGGAATGAAACACAGGGGAAAGAATAATTGACAAACTGATATTTCTGCCAGAAATGCGTTCTTACAAAAAAAAAAAAAAACTATATGATGCCTTATTTTTTTTAATCAGGCCTACCTGAATGTGTTATAACCTGCATTCCAATAGTCAGACAATTTTCCAGATTGCTGTTCATGCCCTCTTTACATGTTATGCTGTATTTTTCAAATTATCCTATTTTCTGTTTCCTGCATTCAGTCTATTGGAATCCTCCTCCTCCTAATTAAATCAGTATCCCTGCATAGGATATTGAGATCGGCGCTCTAATCCAAGGAAAGGGGCGCCACACATAAAAGTTACAGATACTACTATTACTACTACTAGTGGGCAACTTTTTTTTTTTAATTCTCTTCATGGCTCTCCTGAGCCAGCTGGGATATATCCCATATCTGCCCTTGGAGATCCACCTTGACCACCCCATGACCCCACTGCTGAATTACCTGCTCCCAGGAGACTGGAGTTACCTATCCCGCAGATCTCCTGGAGGGGAGGGAGGACAAACTTTGCTAAGCCAGGGCAGCATTCAGGGTCAACGTGAGCATTTGGGGGAACCAAACACTTGCTGCACGGGTCAGGGGTGTTCTTTTTCTGTTTCCACTGGTAAGGTGGACATGCAATGACACCGAAGGCAGCATCGGGCATGCTCCTGAACTCAATATGCCAATGTCTGCCACACCACCAATCCTGCTGCAGATGGGCTGTATTGGTTCATTGACCCCCAGCCATCACTAGGGGTCAGAATGTTGCCAGAGCAGCATACCCTCCCACCCTGGAGGAGCACTGTCCCATGGATGCTTGATCCTCCTCATCCTGGCCTACCTTTTCTAATGCCCTAGGGTCATTCCCAAAGCCAGGCCATTGGCAAAGGAAGCAGTAGCACTACCACTGTGCCAGTGGACCATCTTTACTACAGTACAACTTTGTAGCTGTTTTTCTATTGGCTTGGAATATGATTAAAATTGGGACTGATAGATAGATAGATAGATAGATAGATAGATAGATAGATATTTTATTTATCAAAGCGCCCATCTCCAGAGACTCTAGGCACTGTAGAATAAAACAACATCAATATATATAAACAATAATTCCTCATTAAAACAGTTTATAAAAATGTACTCTACCCAGCCCTTAAAACCAATTAATTAACCAGTGAAAGCCTGTTGGGACAAGTGTATCTTTAACCCCTTTTTAAAGGCTTATACCAAGGGAGCCTCCCTTGGATAAACAGGAAGGGAGTTCCACAGGGTAGGTGCCACCACTGAGAATGCCCTGTCCCCTGGATGTTGCAGCCTAACCCTGGGAACCCCAAGGAGGCCTCCCCTGGCAGAACGAAGTGCCTGGGGTAGAAGGTAGGGAACAAGGTGATCTTGCAGACAGACAGGTCCCCTTTAGTGCAGGGTCTTGTAGGTCAGGAGCCCTACCTTGAAGACAATCCTCCACCTGAACCAGCAGCCAGTGCAGCCCATGTAGGACCAGGGTGATATGCTCACACTGTTTTACCTCAGTCAACAACCTTGCCGTCACGTTCTGCACCAGCTGCAGCCTGCAGAGGTTGCCTTCAGATAACCCTAGGTATAGGGCATTACAGTAGTCCAGCCTTTAAGTGATGAATGCATGCACCAGCATGGTCAGGTCCTCAGGCGGGATCAGGGCTTGGATTTGGGCAATGTTCTGAAGATGTTAAAATCTATTCCTGACGACAGCTGACACCTGAGCCTCAAGCATCAAACCATCATCCAGGATCACCCCCAAATCCTTCACCCATCTAGACGGGGCAAGGGGAACCCCCCCCAACACTAGGCCGGGGGTAACCCCTCACCTCCCCTCCACACCGATGACTACTCTCAACAATGACTGTTGTCCTTGTTTATTTTCTCAGTCATCAATAACATGGATACAAAATGCAAAGCAAGCTGTTGCTAGTGTAACTAAGCAAGAGGCAGTGAATAATTGCATCTCCTATTGGGAATGGTATGACTTTAAAGGTAAACAAATCACAAAACTAGAGCCAGTAAATCCATTTTACCCCATTACTACACAGAAATCATTGTTGTGATTTGACTTCCCAAGCCAGGTATAAAGTGTTCCGATCACTTTGCTCTATGGGAGGTTGCATCACAGTGAGAATCATCGAACATCATGGGGGGTGGGATTTTCAAACATTCAGGTCTGTTTTGTGGATGCAGGTGCCCAAAATCCACCCAGGCTGTTAGACCACCTAAATGATGGTCTTAAGTCTGGATGGGATTATGGCACACTGCGCCTCAAAAATAATTCATGCGTTAAAACAGTGACAAAAGTGTTGTTTTATTTTGTGTTGTAAATCAGTGAAAGTGTCTTAAATGCGTCAGGATGTTTGAAAATGTGGCACAAAATCCTGGTGCATGTACTGTGATACCACTGAGCCAGAAAAAAATGACACAAGTGCTACATAACACATTTTGAAAATCCCCAATGTATCCATGTTGCTGCCTTGGCACCAAAAGAACATTGCTACAGAAACCCAGATAGTGGCACAGAAACTTCAGTATGGGAATACCACAGCTGTTCCATGGTCACATCTGTCAGTGAAGCCTCTGCTTGACTTTTTTGATGCCTACCATCAACAGTGGTTTGTTTTTAACTGTAACTGCTGTTCTTAGCACCAAAAGGGCGAGTGTTAGCAATCCATTCCATCTTTTCTCCTCCTGATTAGCTGTGTTTGTATCAGAGGCATATTCTCCCGACTTATTGCTTTAAAAAGGAATGAAGGAAGTTGCTTGTACCTTGACGAACAAGAGTCAAATTCCACTTGTATGAAAATCACCCCCTATTTCATTTAAAAAAGGCACCACCTGGGTGTTTAGAATCCTTAGTTCTGTTTATAAGGAGTGGAAAGCTGGGATTCACTCATAAAAAATAGAGCTCCTTAGTTCCGTTTCCACTTGGTGTTATGGTTGAACATTGTATGTTCCCAAGTTCTTGGATATTCATGTTATCATATGTTTCCAAAGAAAAGTAAAAATGGTTTTCTCTGCATTACATTTATTTATGTATGTATGTATGTACAGTGTGTATGTATGTATTTATTTATCTTATATGTACTTTTGTTATTGGAAAAGAAACGGCAGATCTGTCAACCAAGTGAGCCAAGGCTCAGAATGACTTATATCTAAGTACAATTTAAAATATTTTCAACAGTAAATATTCCTAACAAATATGCTATTACATATAAGAGTCTGTCTCAGTCATTGTAGTATTGGAACACTCATTCACAAAGGCTTGCTGTTGCTACAGCGAAACATTTTCTCCGAAGACCATTACAGCGACAACATTGGCAGATCGCTGTAATGATCATGCAGGAACCCAGCATGGCTTCTCTGTGACATGTGCCCCTTCCCCGAAACAGCTCTGACTCAGAGTTAGTTATATTATATTTCAGGAGGGGATGCGGGGGCAGAGTCCCACCCCCGCTAAAAAACATTTATTTTCTGGACGCCACAATGCCGACCACAACTGCGATCAGCATAAAGCCATCACTGTAACACCGGTCGACAAATTTTTTTGTCAAACCGGCATTGTGGAACCATTTACAAACTACATTTCTAAGTAGTGTCACTCTACTTCCCATTCTGAAGGCAAGTCTGAAGCTTAAAGGAGAACTGCACTGAACTTTTACATCATTTTGCCCTATCGACGCTTATTTTTAAATACTGGTTTCAATTCTGTTACTGCACCAGCTCTACAGGCATTTCAGTTACCCTTCATAGTGTTTCTGATATGTACACTGTGGGTAGGTACCATCTTAGAACTGTATGATTTAGTTTACGTCCCTTGTTCAGTTCTTCCATTGTTAGCACAATGCATCCATGTTCTACTACAGAACTCTGGTTGCAAAGGACATAAACTACATCATACAGTTCTAAAATGGTACAGAGTGTAACTTGAAACACTCACGGAGGTTATCAATAGGCCTGTATAGATGGAACAATAATAGAAATGGAACCAGTATTTAAAACAGTTTTAAATGGGAAAATGACTTTCAGGTTCAGTGCAGTTCTCCTTTAATCGCTGATTTGCTTTGAATTAATGGGACCAAACATTGCTAAAATTACCCATGGGCTTTCACTGCTGAGCATCCATGATTCTGTATTCTCGACATGTTTATGTTATTTGTACAAAAGGTAGTTACTGTACAAATTCATGTCTCTGAAGAAACTTTTAACTTGATGAACAAAGCATAAGAATCAATGAAGAATGGTGTGAATCTTTAAGGGAAAAATGCTGTTTCCATCTGCTGGGATTCAGAAAAAAGAGCTCTTTAGCAGAGATGTTAACTTTACTGTGTTCAGAAGGCCAAATGTCTGTTCTTAGAATTTGCACCCGGGGAAGCAACAGAATTTCAAAAACTGAAGACCCAAGCATGGTTGGTAGGGGAGAGTTGGATCCATGGACTGCAAAGGTAATGAACATTTTAAAACCAAGGTACTAAATGAAGGTCCAGGCTATCAGGCTACGGCCTGGTGACTCTCCTGCACAACAACAAATCTTTTCTTGTAACAAGGCCAGGGGTGGATGTAGAATTTTTTCAAAGGTGTAGCAATTTTGTCATGGGGGTAGAACTTTCCCCAAAGAAAACTGTTACATTTTAGAGCTCAGAGTTTGTTCAGATAGCTACTTTGTGCTGGCCTAAGCCGAAAGGGGGTGCTACCTTGCTACATAGCTAAATCTGCTGGTGAACAGGGTATCCTGTGATTGTGAGTATCAGTGCGAGACGGGGCAGACAAATTAAGATTAAAGGGGGCAAGCTAAATAATGAAACTCCAGTTCTGATCACTTGAAAAAATGGAGGTGACAGGATACGCCCACTGACCTGGTTGGGGGGGGGCACTCGATCGGCCAATCGTCTTTTTTGCCTTAAATCATACGTTTGTATATATGATTTGCCTACTCCTTCACTATCAGGTTATCTGTACTGTAGAAAACACAGCAGTTAAAACATTTCTGTAGGCACCATTTATCAATGTGCTGAGACGTCTCATATACTGTTTCATAACAAAATCTTTGGAAGATGGGTTGTAACCTGAAAGATAAAAAAAAGTCATTTGGTTGACAAAAATGAGTTTTGAAATTTTCAGTCATTCTCACAGTTTGCCTGCTTTTAACAACACTGAAAAACAACTTTAAGCTAACTCTGTGGTGCAGAGTGAGGGGGTCACTCTGTCACGTTGGGGATCCGGGTTCATGCTCCACAACCAGAATGTCAGGAGCAAAGGCCAGTAGTGAAGGTTTGGGGGTGGGATCTCACTGCACTACTGCTACAATGGACACTGACCTCCCCAGGAGGGGCCTCATTGCACCACTACTACAATGAACACTCTACTCCCTGGGAGGGGGTCTTGTTACACCACTGCTACAATGTACACACTGCTCCCTGGGAGGGGGGTCTCGTTGCACCACTACTACAATGAACACTCTCCTCTCTGGGAGGGGGGCCTCATTATACCACTGCTACAATAGACACTCTCCTGTCTGGGAGGGGTACCTCGCTTCACCACTGCTACAGTGAACACTCCTGTCTGGGAGGGAGGCCTCATTTTACCATTGCTACACTGGACACTCTACTCCCTGAGAGGGAGGGGGATCTCATTGCACCACTAGTACAATGGACACTCTCCTCTCTGGAAGGAAGGCCTCGTTACACCGCTGCTACAATGGACACTCTAGTCCCTAGGAGGGGGGCCTTGTTGCACCACTACTACAGTAGCCACTTTCCTCCCAGGGGGCCCTGATTGCACCACTACTACAACAGACACTCTACTCTGTGGGAGGGGGGCCTCATTGCACCATTACTACAATGGATACTCTACTCCTGGGGTGGGGGACATTATTGCACCACTACTACAATGGACACTTTACTTCCTAGGTGAGAGGGGGGCTTGTTGCACAACTACTGCAGTGGACACTCTACTCCCAGGGAGGGTCTTGATGCACCATTACTGCAATGGACATTCTCCTCCTTGGGGGGGGTCATTCCACCACTACTATAATGGACGCTCTACTCCTTGGGGGGACATCAGTGCACCATTACTACAGTGCACACTGTATTCTCTGAAGGGGCCTCATTGCACCCCTACCACAATGGCTCCTGGTGCTGGCATGGTTGATCACTCACTGTCTGCACCCCTCTGGCCAGAAACAAGTATGTGCAATATTGGGATTGAATTGAGGAGAAAAAGTGGTGGAGCTGATGTACATGTTTGCTGCTTGATGTACTGCTAGATCTACATGTGAACAGACCACCTCAACGTGCCATCACAGGGCCCCTCCCTGCCCATGTCACCAGGTCAGACAGCAGATTCTACTCTAGGTCAAGGGAGTCCCCTGGTAGGGACAAGCCAGAAGTGGAGGAGAACAGCAGTGGAAACATTGCCCTGCTAGGCCAGAGGAGTCCCCATGCAGGGAGAAGCCAACAGCAGAGAAAAACAGGAGTAGAAGCATTCCTCCACTAGGCCAGAGGAATCCCCAGGCCGGGACAAGCCAGCAGCAGAGGAGAACAGGAGTGGAAGCATTCCTCCACTAGGCCAGAGGAGGCCTCCGGCAGGGACAAGCCAGCAGCAGAGGAGAACATGAGTAGAAGCATTCCTCCACTAGGCCAAATGAGTCCCCCAGCAGGGACAAGCCAGCAGCAGAGGAGAACATGAGTAGAAGCATTCTTCCACTAGGCCAGAGGAGGCCCTGGAAGGGACAAGCCAGCAGCAGAGGAGAACAGGAGTGGAAGCATTCCTCCACTAGGCCAGAGGAGGCTTCCGGCAGGGACAAACCAGCAGCAGAAGAGAACATGAGTGGAAGTATTCCTCCACTAGGCCAGAGGAGGCCTCCAGCAGAGACAAGCCAGCAACAGAGGACAGCATGAGTGGAAGCATTCCTCCACTAGGCCAAAGGAGTCCCCCGGCAGGAACAAGCCGGCAGCAGAGGAGAACAGGAGTGGAAGCATTCCTCCACTAGGCCAGAGGAGTCCTGTGGCAGGGACAAACCAGCAACAGAGGAGAACAGGAGTGGAAGTATTCCTAAAGCTACCAACAGTCCCTATTTTCCCAGGACAGTCCCTATTTTAGGCAGCATGTCCCAGTGTCCCCACAAGTTTTGCAAAATGTCACTTTTGTCCTGGTTTTTGTTTACTTTTCCCAGTTTTAGTCCCTTTTTTTGCTGATTGCTTATCCGTGAGTGACAGTTATTTCAGCACCACTGTGGCGCTGCTCGGGCCGGACAGCAGTTTGCAACTTCAACCCCTGTGCCTGTGTTGCACCGCAAGCATGTCAGTGGGAGCACAGTAAAGCATGTTCCTTCCTATTAGATTAGACTGGGTAGTAGCGCAGACAAGCACATGTGGATGTCTACCTGCCAGCAGCTGAAAGGGACTCCAGACAGAAAAGAGACCGGCAGCAGTGAACTAAGGCACCCGGACCTGATCAACTGTAGGGAAGTGTGTGAAAACTATCTGGTATAGTGGTGGGAGTCACCGAAGTGAAGTTTGCTCAGCAAATTAGGTGACTATAAGTGGGTTGGATGGGACTATCAGGAGGAGCAATACATGCAGCTTGAATGTCTGATCACAATTTAACATAGGTTTGCTTCTAATGAACTTTCTATACATCATGATTTCGAACTTGCTGCAGCAGAATGATGTATTGTTTCAATCTGGATATTTGCTACTGATGTTACTGTGGGGTGGTATGGCCAGAGCAAGCAGCAAAATGTAATTGATTGTGTGCAGCGTTGTCTGCAGTGGTGCCCATGGGAGTGACACAGTTGGGGGGGAGGTCATGGTCAGGATGGACCATTCCAGTTTTAGGCCTCAGAAAGTTGGTAGCTCTAAGTATTCCTCCACTAGGTCAGAGGAGACCCTGGAAGGGATAAGCCAGCTGTTGAGGAGAACAGGAGTGGAAGCATTCCTCCACTAGGCCAGAGGAGGCTTCTGGAATGGACAAGCCAGCAGTAGAGGAGAACATGAGTGGAAGCATTCCTCCACTAGGCCAGAGGAGGCCTCCAGCAGAGACAAGCCAGCAACAGTGAAGAGTATGAGTAGAAGCATTCCTCCACTAGGCCAAAGGATTCCCCCAGCAGGAACAAGCTAGCAGCAGAGGAGAACAGGAGTGGACGCATTCCTCCACTAGGCCAGAGGAGTCCCCTGGCAGAGGCAAACCATCAGCAGAGGAAAACAGGAGTGGAAGCATTCCTCCACTAGACCAGAGGACTCTCCTGGCAGGGATAAGCCAGCAGCAGAGGAGAACATGAGTAGAAGCATTCTTCCACTAGGCCAGAGGAGGCCCCTGGAAGGGACAAGCTGGCCCCAGCCCCAGGGTGATGTGGAGGACATCTGGATTTCTAGATGGCACCACCAGTGGCAGCAAAGAGTGAGTCTAGGGCAGATATGGCCACTTTAAGACTTGAAGAAGTAGGGTGCCCGTGGGCAAGTGAGGAGATAAAAATATATATATAGTTATTTGTAAAGATTATGAAGTATGTGGGCATTGTTAACTTTATTTTTTATCACTTAGCATACAAGCTCTAAGAGATGTTCTGGTGTGTTTCAAGCAAGCACTACACCATTAACCCACACAGTGCCAGCTAAACCACTGCTCAGTCAGCTGTGATGTGATGTGAACAGTACTTACTTCAAACACCATCTGCTTCAAAAACATGTTTTGTTCTGTTTAACCTCATATTTATTCCACTGGGGACATAAACCAGCAGTGACTCTGTCACTTGTGAGTAATGCAGTATGACTCCTTTGTGGTACGAATGCCAGATTATACAGTGTGGTGCTAGTTATCCTCTCTAAATATAGCATTCTGGGATATGATAGCCTGTCTGTAGAATTAAGGATTTCACATGTGGACTTTAATGCTGTACTCTAATAGAACCAAAGTAAGAGCTCCAACTCTCAGTTTCGCATGTTGTTAGTTCCTATTATTCACTGCCTTCATAACTCTCAAGAACTGGTTCATTCAGTGGCTGAAATTTACCTATATTTGTCCTACAAAGCATACATAGAGAGCATATACATTACAAGCTCTGACAGTGGCATGAAGCCATGTCTGGAATTAAACGATGCCACGCAATGTTACGGACTGTTGTTTATTGTTGTCTGGCAGCACACAAAAGCAGCTATGCCTGGTGCAGACATTGTACAACCAGGGCAACATTGCAGTGACCTAGCAAGTTACTGTAACATTCACAGAAGGCTCTCTTAAAATTGAAAATATTTACCAAAGTACACTTGGCAGATTATGTGCCAATATGTACGGGGAAAGTTTGGGAAAAGTAATTTCTTTTTCTACGCCTATATAGTAACTAATCAAATGAAGTCATTAACATAGCTTGCAGTCTATTTACATGTCAGCAGGGAAGGAACTACATGACCACATGTTGGGAAATGGAACAGTGCAGGTTTGACATATATGGAATAATTAACCCCCAGCTGTGAAGAACAAGCTGGTTCAGACACAGAGAGGGTACTGTGGCATCATGTAGCATGACAGTGAAGTTCAAGTGCTCAACATAGCGCCACCTTTTCTTTTTTTATATTCTTTGGTAACCAGGTAAGGCCCACTAGGCACAAGTGCCTGTTTTCAGGGGCTGACATTGTGTCTGGTAGAGCTTGTGTTTTTACAGTTGGAGGTTTGTAAATGTTAAGTAATAGATTTTCTTGTTTCACAAACTGCAAATCAAATAAATAGTTTTAAATACACCTGACAGCTGCAATAGTTCCCTGTTAACAAAGTGGGTACAACTAAGTAATCCAAAAAAAAAATTGTAATGGTAAATAATTTGTTAGAAAATGGCAAAAGGATGAATACACCAGTGTCAAACTTAGCTTGAAAAGAGCAACTAAAAAAAGTCCAAACTCAGTCACAACTTTTTTTGTAATATGTTACACTTTAACAGTGTCACCAAAGTGCAGCATGACTCAGTAAGAGACAGCTTTTCAAAAATGATCACAGTTTGGTTTCAGTATCCTCATGGTACCACCGTTCGCGCAGCTTTTAACGCTCCACGTTCCATGTTGTTCATCAAATTCTAAGCTGTTCTTCATGATTCTAAGTGGAGAAGAACTTCTGGAAAAACACTGGTGAAAACAAAAACATTTATTATATGCAGTTCAGATCATATTGGTTGGTTGTGGACAAACAGGCAAAAAGTAGTTGAAATGTTTCTTTTCGCCACTGAGCATTGGGTACAGAGGAAATTGTTTAACCAGGAAAGACACATGATTTATTTATTTAGTTTTTGTTTACCAGGTAAGTGCACTAGCCATAGCAATGACTATTTTCAGGCACGACCCAGGAGGATACAGTGCAAACAAAGCAGGCACACAAAGTAAGACACCTTTTACATAATTGAACAATGTAGAATATAGAGCAAGTAGTAAGCATAGTAGACAACGGAAATACAGGGCAAATAGTTTTAGACAAGGTGGTTTCAGGTACATTTCATTCACATTACAGACATTGTCATTTCAGGGAAAGATGAGGTTACATACATTTTGCTAAAAATACACACACACACATTTGCAGTTCAGGGGAATATCAAAAACATGAGATCCAAAAGAACAGTATCAAGAAAAGTTTTACATTCACAGGCACGAGTGATAATAGGTGAGGATAACAGAAGATACATATACTTGAACTCAGCAACGACACAGCGATTCCACAGAAATGGTAGCCACAATCTGTAACAGAGATAGGCAAAAACATGGCAGCAGATGTCTTGGGCCTAGTAACCACTCAATCAGCTGTCAGCTAGGACGACCAGCAAGTTGAAACAGGTACAAAAGACAACATTTTAAGTGCGTAACTTAGTCATCCAATTGGGCCTTTTGGGAGGAGAGGGAGAGGGCAAATGATAAACATGTTCGGGGGTGGGGTTTGAAACAGGTACAGGAGGCCTGGCTAAGGAGGAAGGAACAATATTTTCTTTTGAACTTTACATGTTGTGAGGCTAGATGGATCTCAAGAGGCAGGGAGTTCCATAGCTTGGCCGCCAAGTGAGAGAAAGCCTGGGTGCCTTTGTTAGTTATACATCTTGGTATTTTCAGCAGTGCTTGATCAGATGAGCAAAGACCATGTGAGGAAGGCAACAGAGTTAGCAGGGAGGCTAGGGAGACTGGGTTTCCAGTCCTAATGACATTATCAGTCAGTGAGCCAAGAGCAAGGGCACGAGCATCAGATGGGGGCAGCCAGTCCAAATCTGTATAGAGCATACAGTGGTGTTTTGACCTAGGAGAGGCTGAGGCATACCTACATATACTGTTATAAGTTGTATCCCATGTTAAGCCGAAGCTTGTTTCTAGGTGCAACCTGGGAACACAAGGAAGTTAAGTAACTTGCTCAGAGTCACACAGTATGCCAGTGGGGGCTGTGGGATTCAAACCCAGGTCTTTAGGTTTGCTGCTCATGCCCTAAACCATAGCACTATACTGCCTCCTTATACTGGTGGCATGTCTCTGAATGGATGCGCTCTATTCTTATATATTCTAGTAATGACCTCAAAACAACAACCCACTGCAATAAGGCATATGAGAAAGTAAGCTGGATGCTAGGGTGCATAGGTAGTTGCCTTCTCTAACATGTCCTTGTAACAGCCTAAATGCAATAATGCAGGGCCTTTTCTATTGTAAAGAAGTAAGTGATCCTGTCCCCTCTATAGGTCCCTGTTGAGGCCGCACCTAGAGTACCGTCAGCAATTCTGGAATCCTTACCTACAAAAGGACAGCTTCGCTCTCAGGGTTTTAATGATGTCACACATCTCAGGTGTGAGAAATCTAGAATAATACATGGATGGGTGGGTGTAATCAGAATTTTACACACACCCAAGGTGTGGGATGCTACATAAATCCTGCAAGTGAAGCCTGATGGGTTTATAAAAGCATCCCATACCGAGGGTGTGTGTAAAACTCTGGTTTTACACCCACCAACCTATGTTTTATTTAATTTAATTACTACTCATCATTTTTTATAACATTGGGTTGACTGAGCTGGCAGTATTGGGAACAGTTTGGTTAGCTCGCGCTGACTGTAGCGTGAGCTAGACTGACAGCCATTGATTACAACCGCCCAGTTGTAACGCAAAATATCAACCAGGTGGTTGTAAGGCAGGATAAAACCACAGTTTCCGTATATAAATAAATGATAACCATTAATTAAAAACTCATTAATTTATGCTGTATCTTCCTATTCATTTTTCTATATGCAATACTGCCAAACCAAATACTGTACAGAAACTGCAGTTAAGGAAAAAGCACCTTACATATTTGTATGAAAGTGTGAACTCTGAAAAGTATGTCTTCACTTCAGAACTATGTCATTAGCCCTCTTTATGTAAGGACAAAAGTACATTTTATATAAATTCTGAAACAAATGTACATTTAAGGACATACACGCACCATGATCCCTTCAGAGACATAAACATTATTTTTAGAATGACATTCTTCAACAAGGACAAATCTGTTGCGGGGTAAGAGATGCACCCCAATTTTGATTCTCTCTATAGTATCTAATACTAAACAGCTGTAAGACTTCAGTTACTGAATATCTACGTATTGATACATGTACTTATAAAGGTTCTGCGGTGTCCTGTTTATGATTTTTCTAGGCCTGTTTCTGTCACAAGGGTGATACTGGTGCTGGCTGCTGCTTCAAAATTTAGATTTATTTATACAGTCAATCCATAGACATGGTTTTCAGGACTGCAGTACAAACGAATACTTCAGGGAACCTCTGAAAGCCAATTAAATCATGCTGTGGCACATATTTATGGAGATGTGCAAATAGGATTCAGCACTCCGAGGGATGCATGGAAAGTGCATGATGTCCATTTTATCAGCGGTAGCAAAGACGGTGTGACATGTTGGTCTAATACTGAATCTTCTCTGGGGAGGAGGCTATATGTCTTACTCATGTCATAGCTGAAATGAGTTTTGCATTCTCAGTTCAGTGCACAGTAAACTGTGTCACCAAGCTACCACCACCCAGCATGGCACAACTGATTGCAAGTACCGCAGTGATATAGGGTTAAATTAATATACATAAGTTGATGAAAACACCTGCTCAGAACTCTGGTGTGTTTTTGGGAAAAGCTTCTTTCGCCCTCCCATTTCCGTATGCCTTTTCTGGCTCTACCCAGCCACGTACTTGATGTTTAGATAAATTGAGGGGTCTTTGTAATGCTAATATATCACTATTCCTGATTAATGACACCAGTGGCAGAGCCAGGTTTGGGAGCATTTGGGAGCCCGGGGGGGGCTATTCAGTCAATCATGGGCTCCACAACAGGCACTGCACAGTGACTAAAGATGGTGGTGGGGCACTGCTACTCACACTGGGGCAGCCAGGAGGGGCAACCACCCCCCCCCCCGCCTAGCTCCGCCACTGAATGACACCACACACTGATGTGGGTGCCATGGTAGTTTCTTAATGTTTCTGCATTTCCATACTCTGGGTTGTATTTTTCCTTCTTTTTTTTCCATCATGCTTTTTGCCTCCCAGCCGCTGACTTGACTCCTCCGGTGGGGGGTCATAGTGTTCCTCCTGCCCTGACCACTGCTCCCTCCCCCACTCTGATGGATAGCAGGAATCCACATTGGGTGAGGCCCAAGAGTGCACCAGCAACCATCATAGAACTGGCCTATTGGTCATAGGGTTTTCTCCCCGTTCACTACCTGGCATCACCAGGTGGTGCCTTGATAGGGCATGCATGCATCATCCTCTACAGAGAGGCAAGCTCCCTGGCCCCCCACATGGGTTGCAATGGTGGCAGAACCTGTCCAAACCCTTTCCAACCTCCCCTGTCCACCCTTCTGAGTCACCTAGCTGACTCCCAAACCTGCTCTCGAACTCGGGTCCCCAGTGTAGGCAACTGTGCACGATCCATTGGGCAGTACTGGACTATATTACTTTACCAGTGGTGCCCTGAGTACTTTGGTAGAAGGATGATTTATATAAATAAAGCACCATGAGAACACATTGCATAAAAGGAGCAAGGAATGCGTAGGTACTGCAAGCAGGAATCAGGTTATCAGGCATTTAGATCACTAGAAGATACCGTACCAGAGAGGCAATCTACAGGAAGAGCAATGCTTGAGCTCCCTAACAGGATGCTAGATGAGAAGAACTATCCAATTTTTTTTTTTGAATTTCTGTGTATCTCTCCAAATCACACGCACACACACATACACTGAAGTCTCAATCCCAGTGCAGGGCATCATGGGTACAGAAACCCTTGTGCGGGGACATTCTTTAAGTCTGGTGCCAGCTTCCCAAAAGCATTATTAAATCATGGAAGTCCTTGCTTGCCTCATTTTAGAAGAGTTCATTTAAAGACTGTCTCACAATACAAGAAGTTCATTGGTTATACAAGTTTTAACGATCCATTAATCCGGAACCACATTCTCAGATTTTCAATTAATGCCATGCAAACAACCAAACCTCATGTGGCTTCATCTGTTTGTCTGAAGTAATCATTTAGATTATCCTGTTTTGTCTTCCAGTAATCAAGAAGCACTGTCTAGCCTTTTGATACACGGACTACAGAGAGTAGGTGTGTGTGGGGAGGGCAATATTGGAGACAGGCCCTTACCATTACTCTGAGAACACGTACAATATGTAGGGGTGGGGAATGGAGTAAGGGCACAGACCCTAACCATTACTTTACTTAGGTTTGTGTAGGGAGGGGAGTAGGTGGACAGGAACTACCCATTACTTTGAGTATGCACGTAAGGTTGGGGAGTGGAGTAGAGGGATGAGCCCTAACCATCAGTTGGGGTAGGTTTGTTTAGAGCATTGGGACGGGAATATGGAGATGGGCCCTAACCATTACTTTGAATAGGTAGTGTGTTGGGGAAGGGCTAGTGCACAGACCTTAATCATTACTTTAAGTAGATGTGTGTAGGAACGGAGAGTATGTGGAAGGCAATGACCAATACTTTGAATAGAGGAAGGGTAGGGGAGTAGGGGACCATCAGTGTAAAACATACAAATATAGAGGTGATCCTCCCTCTGTATAATGCCCTGGTTAGGCCGCATCTTGAGTACTGTGTGCAGTTCTGGAGACCCCATCTTAAGAGGGACGTAGCACTGCTGGAGAGGGTCCAGAGGAGGGTGACCAGGATGATTCAGGGCATGGAGGGTAGGACCTATGAGGAGAGACTGGATGAACTCAATCTGTATGCATTGGAGGAAAGGAGGGACAGAGGGGACATGATAGAGACTTTCAAGTATGTAAAGGAGATAAATAAGGGCAAAGCCAGGGAAGTGTTCACGCTTAAGAAGGGGGGAACTACCAGGGGGCAGGAGTGGAAGCTGGAAGGGGGGAAGTACAAGGGGGGAGTGCAGGAGACACTTCTTCTCAGAGAGGGTGGTGGAACCATGGAACGCACTGCCCAGGAGTCTGGCGGAAGAGATCACAGTTGAAGGATTCAAGAAGGGTTGGAACAGGTACAGGGGGAAGCTGAGGCCAGGGAGGGCCACCTCTTTGGCTGGGGGTGGAGGAGCGAGCTTCCAGTAGGGGGGCTGGCTTCCAAGCAGACACGATAGACTATGGGGCCTATTCTGCTGGCTTTTACTATGATACTATGATAGAATTTAATGGCAGATAAGGACCGCTTGGCCCACCTAGTCTGCTCATTTTCCCCCTGCCTGTAGTATCACCGCAGATCCTACTTGATCACCAGTCTGTTATCCCTTTCCCAATGCCTTTCTCCTAAGATTCCCTTGTTCCCATCCCATGCATTTTTGAACCCCACCACTGCTTTCACCCACTCCCCACCTCCGCTGGAAAGCTGTTGCAGAAATCCACCACTCTTTCTGTGAAGAAGTACTTCCTCACATCACTCATGAATTTACCCCCCCTCCAGCTTCATTGCATGTCCCCTTATTCTTGAGTACCTTTTTTCTCCTGAAAAATACTTTGCTCCTGTACCTTATTTATACCTGTGAGGTATTTAAAGGTCTCTATCATATTCCTCTTCTTCAGCCTCTCTTACAGTGTATACATATTCAGGACCATACGTCTCTCCTTGTTGGGCTTCTGATGCAGATATTGCACCACTGTCATTGCCCTCCTCTAGACTGCCTCCAGTCTGTCTATATTCTTCCAGAGATGAGGTGTCCAGAACAAGACACAGTACTGGAGGTGGGGTCGTACCAGCAGTCTATTCACAGGCAACACAACCTCTATCTTTTTGCTGGTAATACCCCTCCCTATGCACCCCAGCATCCCACCAGCCCTTCCAACTGCCTTGTTGCATTGTCTGGACACCTTTAAGTCATCCGATATGATTATCCCCATGTCTCTTTCCTGTTTGGTGGGGGTGAGTACAACCCTACCCATTTTGTACTCCACCCCTGGGTTTCAGTGCCCCAAATGCTTGGTTTTGCACTTTTTTACATTGAAACCCAGCTGCTATACCCCTGACCACTCCTCTAGTTTTCTCAAGTCGCTGCTCATCCTGCCTCTCAAGTATCTACCCTATTGCAGATTTTGGCGTCATCCACAAAGGGGCAGACCTTCCCTTCGAGCTCCTTTGCAAGTCACTTATAAAGACATTAAAGAGGACAGGTCCCAGCTCCAATCCCTGAGGCGCCCCACTGGTCACCCTTCCTTCCTCAGAGTGAACTCTGTTTACCACCACCCGCTGCCGCCTATCCCCTGACTAATTTCTTACTCAGCAAATCAACTTTGGACCCACTCCTAAGCTCTATATCAGACCTCCTGTCCCCTCCGCTCCTCCGAGGTGGACCTTCTTACCATTCCTAGGGCAAGACTGGAATCCTCAGAGGATCGGACCCTTGAGTCAGTGGGTCTGGCCTTTTGGAACAGATTACCAAGATCCCTGAGGGAGGTCCCCTCAGTGGAGGCCTTTAAAAGGGGGCTGAAGACTCTTCTATTTCTGGAGGCCTTTACCTTCAGTTAAATTAAGCAAACAATACTCTCACTACTTCAGATCTAAGGTGCCACATATTTGCCTATATATATATATATATATATATACTGTATATACATACACACATACATATATGGCACACAAGACCACAAAGGAACCGAAAAGGAGGTGAACAAATTCTAATATTTCATTTTGAATAAAGTGCAAGATAAAAAAGACAAGCACTTCATCTCACAGCATGAAGAAAAAACAGACAGCCCTAACCAACCCCCAATTTCACCTCAAATCTGAGGCTTTAACAGAGGGCAGCATTGGTCACAAAGATTTGATAAAACTGCATGACTGAAACATGATAGGCATGAGTGTGTGAATGAGAGACATAGTTTAGTTATGACTTAAAATCTCTAATGTCAGAAAATGCATGCTTAGCCACAGTGACAGAGGGGCAGTATGGCATAATACATGCTGTTATGCCATGCTGCCAGCCAATCGTGAATGGGCATCCCACTCAGAAGACTTTTCTCTCTCTCCCCAGTAGGCCTGTCACTTCCTTTGTCAATGACCTGGTGGACTGCTGTAATTTTGGCCAAGTGCCCCTACCCACGCTACCAGCAGGCATACTTTCTGGTAATCCTGCGGTACCTTCTCCCAAACCCCTGGTTTCTGTCATTGTCGCTCTCAGAGGATGTTCCCCCGGTGTCCCTCCAATCATCTGCCCTGTTTTCCTGACTGCAGCCACCCCCCCCCCAAACTACCTACGTATAACAGCTCTACGGGGGGGGATAGAAAGCTACAATCAGGCTACTGAGGGCTGCCATGCTTTTGAATAATAAAAATTAGGTATGAGAGAATTGGTTCAGATAAGTTCCAAACATCTGGAACCACTGCCATTTTCTGTAAAAGAACCTTTATCAGACCCTTTTTTCCCCAAGTTCCAAAAAGATGCTGACCATTTTTGAAGCATTGGTTTTGTAGCTTAAGGTACTCCCCCAGCAGATCATTATCCCCAAGGATGGGTGGGGGTAATGATAAGACCCAGGAAGAAGGATGGAGCGGGGGAACGACCCACTGAGCCAGGACTGTACTGAGTGGTCATGATCACAGTGGTGTTGCAGAAGAGGCACTGATTAGCCATATGACACTAACTTTAATTCATCCACTCTAAGGTGTGTTTACAGCCCTGTAACACATGGTTGCCATTTTTTGAATAGCTCAAGCCAGCCTGCCTGCAAGTCATAATACCACCATTCTGACATCAGGGATTCATGGTGGCCTAACCGTTCACCATGCCTTGCACTTCTTCTCTAAGACTGACTGTCCTGTACTTCCTACATCATGCACTTGCACCTTACATGTACTGTACTGTATTCAAGTTGTGTATCTTTTATCCGAATGTATTGCTTGCACCTGTTCTTTATTGTCATTGTCTTCAAAGCGTTCCATGTATTTCCAGTTTGCTTTCATCACTTGTAACATTTTCTAAATTAATGCAGATGTTTTGTGCATTCTATGTGCCATCTTTATGGCCCAGGTCATGCCTGAAAACAGTCAACTGGATCAGTGCACCCACATGGTACACAAACAGACAATTAAATGATACCACTGACCTGATGTGAAAATGATGGTATTACAGAATGAAATGGTTAAATCACCCGTGTTCAGCTGTTCTCAGTGTTCACTTGAGGGAGGGAGGTAGCGCATCTGAGAGTGTTTCCCCTTCCTGTATCTATGCAGCAGTGACCAAGATTTAGGAAATTAGAAATAATAGTCTCAATTGAGGGAAGGAAGTGTAAAGGCTCAGACTGATTTTGGTAAGTAAACATCTGCCATTTTAAAAAAACGCAACGTAACAAAATGGGAGAGAAAGAAGGCAATGATATATTACATAAAACAACAGATGCTCATTCATTATAGTTGCTGTTAAAACTGTCTTGGGATTCCTGTGATCGCATAAACCTCTCAAGCTGCACTCTCGAGGTTTAGGACATCACAGGAATCCCTCAATTGATTTACAGCACCATAACAGATAGATGCCCATCTGTTATTCTATTTATCATATATATATATGGATATCCCCCATAATAGTACTGAACGTTGTACAAAATAATATTATTGAAGAAATCCATTGATAGTTTTCTGATATCTTGTAATACTATCATTTGATGTTCATCGATAGTGTTACGAGATCTCTTAAGGCTATCAATAGATTTCCTAAGGCAGTTCTGCAGAACTCCAGCTTCCATTGTGCAAATGCACACTCTCCACAGGTACCCACGAACTGGCTTTTATTGTAACCGTTAGGTACAGTAAAAGCCAGCTGCAATACAGCTCACAAGAAACAAAAATCAGTGCCACAGAAACCCTCTAATCCATCTGGTCCTTCCTGCCCCACTGCTGCCTTTTTGGGAGAGAGTGAAGAGTTTGCACTCTTGGGGGAGGGGGGATTTGGTGCTTGTACAGAGCCAGAAGCCGACAAAACATGTGGTTCTGATCTGACCACAGAAGAAGCTGCGTCAGTGTGTTTCTTGAGAGCATAAATGTGCCGATTGACAAATATAAAAAAATACACACTTTAAAAAGCAACTGATACATGTCGGTAAAGATGTGCCAGTAGTGCCTACCCTGCCTACAGTACACAGAGCACCACAAACAGAGGTTCTGTAAGGCAGTATTTTACTGTACAGATGTGGCGAAGCACAATGCATGCCCCCGCCGCAGCCTCAGGTCCCCTTCCTGATCCAGTCCTGAGGATGATGTCAGGTCAGGATGAGGACCTGGCGAAATTCTATTTTGCTGGCGAAAGTGCCACAGAATTGGCATTTCACAGCAATTTTGGTGGCAAAATGCCACTTTTTCTGGTGAAATGCCAATTCCATGTCACTGTAGCTGGCAAAATAGAATTTTGCCAGGTCCCCATCCTGACTGACGTCATCCTCAGGATTGGATCGGGAAGAGGACCTGAGGCTGCGGTGGTGACTCACATTGCACTCCGCCGTATCTGTATAGTAAAATACTGCCTTGCAGTACCTCCATTTGCTGTACTCTGTACCGAGAGGTACTGTAGGCAGGGTAGGGCACTATTAGCATGTCTCTACCGAGACATGTCAGTTGCTCTGTAAAGCAGCATTTAAATGAATGAGGATGGTATCAGATTTCACAAATTCCATTGATATGGACATTAATGCAATTCCATATTGTGCTGCAAATGAGAGGGTGAGAGAGAACTCCTTACATCATAAGTGGATAAGTGGTTTAGGTCATCTGGCTGCAGTTCCAGGCAGGAGTATAGAGGTAAGCTCCTGTCTGGATCCATATAACACAAAAAATAACAAATAGAGGACTGTATATCACTTGACTGTAACTAAATCTTGAGGTTCTGGTGACATGTTGGAAGCTCACGGGCTTTGCTCTCGAGGTTCATATGTCATCAGAACCTCTTGATGGTATTACAACTCTATTAAAAATGTCAATACACAGTCCCCTATCTACCACTGTATTGCTTGTTGGTGAGACCCCACCTGGACAACTGTCTCCAGTTGTGGAGGCTGCATGTCAGAAAGGACACAGAGTGGAGGCAGTCAAGAGAAGGGCAACTAAAATGGTACAGGGGTTGCATTAAAACCCTTACAAGGAGAGACTGAGGGACCTTAACATGTACGCCCTAGAAGAGAAGAGAGGGAGAGGGGTAACATTGGTAACATAGGTTTGTACAGCGCTAATAAGACTTGTGTCCATAGTACTCACCCTTGTTAAGATGATAGGACACCCACTAGGTGTAGTTTATCCAGTTTCAGTTTAAAACTCTCCACTGATGTGCTACCAACCACTTCTTCGGTTAGGAAATTCCATATCAAGATTACTCTTTGTCGCCGCCAGGCTTTACAGTTTTCCCCCTCAACTCTAGCGAATGTGCCCTAGTACTATAGACATGATCCCGAAAAGTTAGCCCTAGCTTCTCCCAAAGATCTTGATCTGTTAGGGCCTTAAACAGCAGACACATATCTCCTTTCATCCTCCTGTATTCCAGAGAAAACAAATTCAAGTCCCTCAGTCTGGTAACGTAGTCCTTTTCTTCCAAACCCCTTATGGAGCGTGTTGCCCTCCTCTGTACCCTCTCCAGCATGCATAACTCCTTTTTCTGATAAGAGGACATGACAGAGACTTCCTCACGGGGTGAACATGCTACAGGAAAAGACTCTCATTCAAATGAGAAAGAGCAACAGGACCAGAGGGCATGCAATGAAACTGGAAGGGGGAAAGTTTTAGAGGGATGTGAGGAAGTACTACTTCACTGAAAGAGTGGACGCCTGGAACAGACTGCCAGCAGAAGTGGTGGAGGCGAAAACAGTTACAAGCATGCTTGGGATAGACATTGGAAATATGGTAAAAAGTCAGGGAGGAGGGAGGAAGGGTCACCGGAGATCAGTTAAGGTCTGCAGAGGAAGGGGAAGGGGAAATTGTTTTAACCAGAAAAGGCACACTAAGCTGAAACTTGTTTCCACGTGTGACCTGGGAGCACAAGGAAGTTAAGTGACTTGCTCAGGGTCACACAGTATGCAAGTGGGACTGTGGGATTCAAACCCAGGTCTCCAAGTTTGTAACTCAGAGCCTTAAACCACTGTGCTTTACTGCCTCCTTAAACAGACAGACTTAAAGATGATGCAAAGTTTTTATTCACAGGAAAATTTAAGGCAAAGTCACCACATCTGCCTCCATGGAAAGTTTCATGAAGTTTTTCTATTTAATAGGAAATTCGCTATTGGTAACTTCGCCTGTAACTTCTGCTTTGGGGTACACCAAGGCAAAACTGGTTGAAGCTGCTGACACACAAAAGTCTCAAGGTCAGTAGTCCCCAGTCCCCCCCAATTCTGTAGCAGCATGACAACCCTTTGCCACCCTCCCCCCCCATGGTACCACAATCACAGGCTGTATCCACTCATCAGTCTCAGTCAGGAGCGATTCTAACATTTTATGACCTGTGTTAGCAAGCAATTTGAGAAGGCAGTAGGGATGTCTGGGAGATACTGGAATGTATAGGGAGAGGCATCACCAGTAGAAAACAGGAAGTTGTTATCCCTCTGTACAGACAGTTGGTGAGAACCATCTGGAGTACTGCATCCAGTTCTGGAGACCCCATCTCCGCAAGGACATAGACAGGATGGAGGCAGTCCAGAGGAGGGCAACTAAAATGGTGCAGGGTCTGCAGCAGAAGCCATATGAGGAGAGACTAAAGGAGCTTAACACTGTATGTATACCCTTGAGGAAAGGAGGGAGAGGGGGACATGATATAAACTTTTAAGTACCTCAGGGGAATCAACAAAGTCCAAGAGGGTAGCTCCTTTCAGAAACAGAGATGTGCAAGAACAAGGGGACAGAATTTAAAGATGTGGGGGCAGCTCAGGGGCAATGTAAGGAAGTATTTTTTCACAGAGAGGGTGGTGGATGCATGGAACAGCCTTTCTGAGGAGGTTGTGGGGTCAAAAACAGTGGGGGAATTCAAGAATGCATGGGACAGACATAAGGTAATTATTGTAGGAGTAGGAAGAAATAGGCTGTTGGTTAACTAGGATCTGCAGCTTATCCAGTAAGTAGGGAAATGGGCAGACTAGGTGGGCCAAGCGGTCCTTATCTGCCACCAAAGTTTATGTTTCTATGTTCTATGTTCTATATGTGTGATCCAGTTACACTCTTCATGGCCAGTGTGACTTGCTGGAAAATACCCAGTGTTGCTACTACTGCAGTTGGGCATAGATTTTCCCCCTGGCCAGAGTCCAGTACTACCCCAGGTGCCTGTGCCCAGTGTGCTGTAATGCACAGAAAGGAGCTACCAGCTGTTTCACCACTGATCCAAACATCCATACTGGGGAACCATTATCCAGATCAGGCTCAGTGCCACCACTACCAGCAGTCAAGGGGACACCAGCAACCTCCTCCTTGGCCACAGTTCCTAATCCTGAGCCTGAGGTTTTGCTTCCTCTTGGACTGATCCTCTTGTTGCCACCTTCCCCAGCACCCACCAGCTTGGATGCTACAGATGTGGCAGAGAATAATTTGGCAACATGAATGCCACCTCCCCACTCCCCCCAACTCCCCCTTTGCTACTACTACCAGCCCCAGAACCCATGGATGCAGCTGCTGCAGAGGTAGTTTTTTAGGTGCAACAATATTTTTCCCCACAGAACCAATGGACATTTTGGCTGCCTTGCCTGCACCTCTTCCTTTACTAGAGCTTTTCTTTCCAGTCATTTTATATACTTTTTAGTATTGCAAGGGGAAAAAAATAAATGCTGCAGTGAAACTAAATACCAGCAGAAGCAGACACCTCACCAGAGGGATTGGCAGTCTTTTTTTCCCCCTCCCTGGCTGCCTAGAAACCAGGTACTTTGATGCGGTGGTGGTTGCCGTAAACCGTGTTACAGTGCGGCTCACATCCACACTGCTGTTAACACAGTGTAAGACAACTGTGTTGGTCAAGAACCATGTCAGAACCTTGCTGCAAGCAGGGCTAAGGGAATTTGGGCAATCTTAAAAGTGATTTATCTGCTTCTTTCTAATTTGTTCTTGTCAGGCTCACATCAAAGGAAAAAAATATATTAAGTATATGTCTTAACTCCCAGGGTTTGATTTTATGCTAGTAAAAATGTGTTTTACATTCTTTTTAGGCATAACTCAGCCAATGTTTGTCGGATATGTCTAAAACTTGGTATAGCTGGAGTCCAAGAAGAGATGCACATTTGGTCATTTTTGATGATTATTGGGCTACAACTGTGATTTGGCACCATGGTGAATTTGGGAGGTAATTTCGGGTGCTGTGCGTGCCCCATGAATTTGTCCAGGGGTATTATGTGTTAGTCTTGCAGTACTCACTGCTTTATTCACTTGGCTCTATGTGTTTCCTAGAACCGCCATTTTTTGTCTTTGTATCCTATGAGAATTTTCATTGTTAAATGTTTATGCTTTTGTATGTTTATTTTCAGGTGGTATTTCTTAGGGACTTAGTCTTGTACTCATTGTGACTTTTTTCTGATATACAGCTTGTCCCTTATCTCCAAAGACTGATACAGTTACTGCTCGTTAAAATAGTAGTGTTATCCCTGGAGATTTTCTTTCTCTTTTTCTTTTTTTTTTTGTTTATATGTTTCTTTTCAGTTGATATTTCTTAGGGACTTAGTCTTGTAGTACTCATGCAGACTTTTTTTATATATATAGATTTTCCCTTAGCTCCAAAGACTGACAGAGTTATGGCTTGTTAAAGTCGCAGTGTAATTCTATGTGAATTTTCAGCAGAAATAAAGACTTAAATAAAATAAATAAATTCAAGACGGTCAACTTCGCCTTGTAACTTCGCCTTTGGTAACTCCTACTTTACCAGACTGTCTCTTTATGGACATTTTATTATATATGTGTAGATTTCAGAACAATCCAACATTTTGCAGGACTATATTAAGGTATATAGACAGTAAACAACGTCACCACAAACATATATATATATTAATTTCTTTTTTACACAAATACACAACAGGGATTTCAGGGACTTAGGGGACACATGCAAGATGCGCCAACTCAGGTAATTATAACAATGTTACCATGTACACAAAAACTCTAACTTCAGTCAATAAACAAAAATGAAATCAATATTAGTCAAACCACACTAACAAAAATAATTCAGTAAGACACACCTAAGTGTTACAGAACTAAAATTACAAACCACAGAAAACAGGAAAAAATAATTCATAAAAAATACTGACTACAACAGCACTAGTGCTGCTCAGACAGAGAAAGTTGCCTTTTGCTTTCTGCTGCTAGGTCCTAACACAGTTCCCCTCCTCCCGCCACAGCACTGCCTCACTGCACACAGTACAGAAAATGAAATTACAACTTTAAAGTAACTAAATCAGAAAAAAATTCCACAAATAACTGGTAATCCAGAGGCACGGAAAACACTAGACACTTTAGGGAGTGATTTGGTTGAAAAAATAGCATGTTTTAAACACTTTTCAAAGGTTTTTAGACATAAATATTCAGAGCAGACTTGCCACCAACACTGTCGTCATAAGACTGCACTGAATTCAGCCTGCACATGGCAATACCGCTCATTGTAATACCATGTGACCTCCAATCCCATGGATCATTGCAAATGTCACCTTAGAGGCACAATCCACTGGTGAAGTTACCAAATTCACATCTGCAAAGTTCCAACAGTAAGGTGACGTTGAACTTCACCTTGCAGATTAAATTCGTGAATTTTGGCAAATTCACAAATTTCTCTGTGAGGCAAAGTTTTCTAACTTTGCTCACTACTAGACAGACTGTGCAGGGACTATCTGGGCATCCAGGCAAACTGGGTGGGCCAAGTTGCCCTTTTCTGCCGATAAATTCTATTTTTTATGTTATGTTTCTATATTATTATTCTGGTTATCGTTTCCTTTCCCTCACAATAGTCTCTGAGTGGAATTAAGTTACAGTCCATTTTTGTTCTTTAAAACAAAAAAAAACTAGAAGCACATGAAATTTCTTATAAGGCTTAGATAACAATTTAGAATTTCTTGACGTTAACCATAAACTTTCAGCACCTACGACCCTTTTGCAGTTCTCTTTTCAGTTTGCATTTAAGTGATAGAATGTGTGAAGGGCAATGCAAGTCCAAGGGTAGGTAATTGCTGTGCCAAGGGCCATAGACAAAAGAGGCCCAGTGACCATGAGTAACAAGTCTAGTAGATGCGATAGTGAGGACAATAGTGGAGGTGGATTGTAGACATTGGGTCTGGAAATAAGTCTCTTCGGCCAGTTAGAATGTCCACCATACCCTCTTCCCTATACAGTCGCATTGCCCAAAAGGACTGAGAGAGCCCAGTCAGCATAGCTTCATGGGAAGCCTGTCCCAGTTGCACTAAGGGTTGAGTTGCTAGACACCACACCTCATGCCATGCCAATGACCCAAGTTCAAGAGTGGACTTGATTTGTCAGCGGTCAAGCTGCCAGGGACAGCATCCAGAGGACTGCTGTCCTCTCTCAGGGAGGGAAGGAAGTTTTCAGTGCTTGGCATTTTTCTGGCCCTTAACATTGGGTGGGGGCAAGGCAATTGGGACTGTCAGTGTAGCTGGAGGGAGTGATGGTTACCTACACTCCACGCATGGAAACATGTGTGGTGACACCTGGGTGGCTTTGTATGTTGCCTCTCAAGAATGGTAAATGGGAAAATGGTTCCAGAGCTGCCACTGACCCCTACCACCCAGAAGTTGTGTACCCCGATGAGCACCCAGGCCATACAGCATTGGCACAAAGGTAAGTCCTGGAGGGAAGTCAGGGAAGCGGGGCTGGGGTGTCCAGTGCCTGGAGGGCAGCTTGGGGTCAAGGGGAGAAAAATCAATAACTGCAAAAAAACATAGCTCAATGGAGCCACAAAGTTACCAGTGGAGCTATGGGGTCGCAGTGACCTAGTACTACCTAGTGTGACGGAGAATAGTGTCCATAGTTTCTGGGGGGAAATGTTAAGGTTCTCATATTGAAGACAGTCACATTTTCTGTGCTTCATTTTGTTTTTTCTCTACTCATGATTTAGGTACAAATAGTAACAGTTACGAGATATAAAATGTAACACAGACATGACCATTTACTGTATTTGTGTGCCCCACATGTGCAGAGATTTCTCGCCAGACAGTTGGACACACTTATTTAATATCCAGCCCAGTTCATTATTTTTACTTATTCTGGATTAGTATTGTTTTAATTTCTTGATGGAAAATGGCAGCAAGATCAGAATCCAGGGTACAACCCTTTCTTTATGTGCTGCAACAAGTGATATCCTTGGAAAAGGACAGAGGTACCCCTAAACCACAACACAAAAGAGGAAGTTCTCTCCCAACCTTTCGGAAAACGCATTTTCCTTTTCCTGCTATAACAAACAAACAATAAAAAAAAAAGAAAATGCTCTTTAAATAGCAGAGTGGTGTTTTAATGGGGAAACCATGACAACCTTTTGAAGCACAGTCCTTAGTACTGAATAGGCAAGCATAAAATCAATCTGTTTTCTATGCATGACCTATGATGCAAATGTTTACATCAAAGTAAGCATAATAAACTTAAAAGGGACATTTTCAAACAAGTAGATATACAAGTCAAGTGACACGTACAGTAACATAGTACAGTCTACAGTATTGCTCTCCATTCAGTTACACTGCAGCACCATGGGATTCTGGGAAGGAACGGACCGGAGACCACTGCTTTATTGTGATGAATGACTGTTTTGTTCAATAACTAGCTATCATGTCATTGCATTATGAAAGGTGATGGCAGCCCATATTGACAGGTTCATTTTTCCTATACCAATTTTTGAGGAGGTAAAGATTTGGCTGTTTATTAAAATTATATCTGATTATGCCCACTGCAGCAGTGTGTGTGTGTGTGTGGGGGGATGGACTCAATGTCCCATGGCTACATTTAGGTTTTGGTCCCCTATGATTGAAATGGACTGAAAGGTCTACAAGGAGGTCTATCATGCTTGGTCGAAAGTCAGTGGGTGCAAGATAAAGCCATCTTCCCATGGGATTCTCAAAATATAACTAAGGTACAAATAATTAAACTTTTTAACATAAATTGCTTTCATCTAACAGTAGTACAATTCAATAAGGGAACAAAGGTGTTCCCCTCCTGAATTCAGTTATGAACATATTCTTAAAACTAATTATGCACAATGTTTTATTTCTTTATTTGTTCATGTATGAATATATGTATGTATGTCAGGAAATACCTCTGAGCACAATTGCTCTTTTTCAGAGTTTCCATGTCAAGACTGAAAACACAGAAACAAAACAGAGCAGAAAATACAGGAACATACAAAGTAGAGATACATTATCACAGTTACAGCAAATTTGTTTGAGAAGTACTGCATGGAAGACTAGGTTTGCTGGCCAAGGCACCTAGCTTCACCTGAGCTCTTTTCTTCTAGGTTGCTTGTAAGGACAGAGCAAATAACCTTGCCAGAGCAAGGAAATGGATTATGGCTTCTTTTGGCTAGGCAGATTTACTGTGTGTTGTTATTCTTATTTCATACTCACAGGGACTGGTTACTGTTTGTTGCTAACATTTTATTGCTTTATTTTTCTCTGATTCAAATTGTTGTTGCTGGGTATATCTTCTGCTGCATTATTAGAGGGTGTGCCTACAGGTGTGTGATTACAGATTACTGCTGTTATCTTCTGATTCAAATTGTCTTTTGCAAGGTATATCTTCTGTTACTGCTTTATTTTTCTCTGTAGCAAAGTGTTTCTTACAGGGTATATCGTCTGTGAAATTATGACAGGTGGTGCTTTACAGGTTTGAGAGTTTTGTCTATCATTAGGATAAGCTTTCAGAGCTACTGCATTTGTTGCAGGCTGATTGTTTCTGTTCTTACCTCCTTGTTTCTTTCATCTGTGGTTCTTTTTTGGCAGGGGAAGGGCCCAGCCACCCACCCCACACTACACTCCTTTTATACAGTAGCACAATCATGTCATTTCCTGTAGCAAAGCAGGAAGGGGTGGATCAGAGGGGTATGCACACAGTGACTTCATTTACAGGGGCACTAGTAATTTAACTTGTTATAACAAGTTATACAAAAACAAACAAAAAAAACACAAAATCAAAATTTTGCTTTCATTTTTTCCTTCTAGTTACTCTGACCAGGATATAAACCCAGCAACTTATCTGGAATGGATATCATTAACTGCAGGTACTGTGGAACACTTTTCAGAAGGGCAGTTTTACAGGATTTAGGACACTGTCCTACATGCTGGGCCATTGGAGATCTAAGGGCTCAGCTCCAAACAGCATGGGCAGAGATTGCATGCCTCAAATTGCATATTCAAGAGGAAATATATTATAAGAACTGCCTGCCATTTCCCCAACATCCAACAGAAGCACCTTGACTGCAGAGGGTAGTTGGTCCAGGAGGTTGGCAGGTGGTTAGGAGGGGCAAATCGGGTGTCCCATCACTCGGAGCTCTCCAACATATCACCTCCACAAACCATATAAAAACTACAAACAGGTATCTGCCTCTATCTCCAAAATCAAAGGGGCAGAGGACACTGCAGAGAAGTACACTGCAGCACAGGAGCTAGCACAAAAAAACTCACCCAAAACAGGAACCAAAACAAAAAAAAGCAAAAAGGAAATCCCCAAAACTTCTGATCATAGGAGACTCCATGATTCGGGGAGTTGATACGTATCTCCAGCCAGGGATAATGGTCAGATGTCTCCCAGGTACATCAGCGTGGAGAGACACTGACCGCATTGCTAAAATTGTTCGGGAAGCAGGAGACAACATTGACGTCCTGGTACACATAGAGACTAATGAGCTCACCAGCCAGTCAGTTGTGGAGACCAAGGAACACCTGACCAGGCTGGGTGACAAACTATCATCCATTTCGTCCGACATCTCCTGCTCTGACATCCTGCCAGTCTGGGAGAGGGGGTGGCAAATGGACAGAAGGTCCGAGAAGGGGCGATAGGGGAGCTAAACATGTGGTTCAAGGGCTGGTGCCTGGAAAAAGGAAATAAATATGTAGGGAACTGACAATAGTTTTGGGAGCAAAAGTTCTTTAAATTTGATGGACTGCATCTGACTAAGGAGGGAGTCAGTGCATTGGGGCAGATGTTTGACGTCTTTGCAGAATATTTAAACTAGCTAATGGGGAGAGGGGTGCAGTACCCCATACGTCGAATAGGAAGAACACCCTTCCCCCCTCAGCTAGTGGTCAAACAGGAGTTCAGCATGTTTGTAGTTCATTTGCATCACCAAGTAAGGAACAAGGTCCAGCTTCCCATACGACGTATAGGGGAAACGCGAGACCTTGCCCAACAACTAACACCCAGAAATCTGGCCAATGGAAAATCATGTACACAAATGCTCACAGTCTGGGAAACAAGATCCCAGACCCGTAGGCAATAATGACAGAGGCTAAACTAGACATAGTAGCCATTAGCGAGACATGGTTTACCAGTAACCACACTTGGGAGACTTCAGTACCTGGCTATGTGCTGTTCAGAAGAGACCAAGGTGCAAAAAGGGAGGGGAGGGGAGGAGTGGCCCTTTATGTCAATGAAAATATCAAAGCTACAGAAATTCAGAATACACATAAGGAGCCAGAAGAACTGTGAGTCACCCTGGAAACAGGAAATGGTACAGCCATATGAACTGGGGTTGTGTACAGGCCTCCAGAACAGTGGGAGGACATAGACACATTACTGTTAGAAGATATACAAAACATGACAGCTAAAGGGGAGGTTCTGATAATGGGAGACTTCAACATGCCAGATACAGATTGGTCAATACCAGCAGGAACATCTGCCAGAACTAGACACGTGGTGGATTCCCTGCAGGGGGAGGGACTCAAACAACTCATACAACAATCCACAAGAGACAGGGCTGTCCTAGATCTAGTACTGACTAACAGAGAAAGGATCACAGATCTCCAGGTAGAAAGTCACTTGGGGGCCAGTGACCATCACATGGTATGGTTCAATTTGGCCACTAGAATGAAATCATCCCATTCAAAGGCAAAAATATGAGACTTCAGAGGAGCTGATTTTGATATGATGGCCAACAGAGTTAAGCTAGCCCTGGCAAAATAAATTCAGGTGAGTGGGTACAGGTAAAATGGGCAAGCATTAAAGATGCAATACTTGAAGCAATATCCCATTGTGTTAGAGAGAAAAGGAAGTGCAAAAGAAGAAGGAAACCACTTTGGTTCTCAAAAACAGTAGCAGAAAAGGTCAGAGCAAAAAGGCTGGCCTTCAGGAAATATAAGGGAACGCAGCAGGATGAAGATAGGGAGGCATACCAAACTTCCCTAAGAGAAGCAGGGAAGGCAGTAAGGCAGGCAAAGGCCCAAACCAAGGAAACACTAGCACAAACAGTAAAAGAAGGTGACAAGGCTTTCTATAGATACATTAGTGAAAGGAGAAAGTCCAGAGGAGGTATTTCTAAGATCAAAGGGGATAAGGGAGCATGTGAGGAGGAGGACCATGTAAAAGCATCTATCCTAAGTAGATACTTATGCTCTGTATTTACTGAAGAGAAGGTAGGGCATTGCCCACAGCTCAGCACCATGGCCATAGTGGGAGGGAGGTGTGCACTAGTCCCTTCACAGAAGAAAGGGTACTACAAGAGCTCGATAAGCTCAGGGTGGACAAGGCAATGGGACCTGATGGCATACATCCCAGGGTACTAAAGGAGCTAATTGTAGAAGTAGCAGAGCCATTATCAGAACTGTTTAGTGAGTTTCTGAGCACAGGAGAGGTCCCAGAAGACTGGAGAAGGGCTCATGTGATCCCACTCCACAAGAGTGGTAGCAAGGATGAGGCAGGGAACTACAGACCAGTCAGTCTTACCTCAGTAGTGGGCAAGATTATGGAGGCACTCCTTAATGAAAGGATAGTGCAACACCTGGAATCCATAGGAGCACATGATCCAAGACAGCATGGGTTTACATAAGGAAGGTCCTGTCAAACTAATCTCATAGATTTCTTTGACTGGGTAACCAGAGTGGAGGACCAAGGGGGAGCAGTTGATGTCGCCTACCTTGTCTTCAGCAAAGCTTTCGCTACTGTTCCACATAGAAGATTGATGAATAAGCTGGGTAGGCTTGGGTGGGTCAGAAGTTGGTCAATTGGGTGGCAAACTGGTCGATGGACAGCAAACAGAGAGTGGTGGTAAACAGTATACAGTCAGAAGAGATGCAAGTCACAAGTGGGATACCTCAGGGATCAGTCCTGGGGCCAGTCCTCTTCAATATCTTCGTCAGTGGCATTGCAGATGGACTGGAGGATAAGGTTTGTCTATTTACAGATGACACAAAGATCTGCAACAGAGTAGATGATCCAGATGGAGTGGGCAGAATGAGAAGAGATCTGGATAAATTAGCAAAATGGTCGGAAGAGTGGCAACTGGAGTTTAATGCAAAGAAGTGCAAGATCATGCACATAGGGAAGAGAAGCCCTGAAGCCACCTATAGGCTGGGAGGGGAGTTGCTGGCAGTCACAAGGGAAGAAAAAGACTTGGGCATCATCATCACCGATGACTTGAAATCATCCAAACAGACCACTAAAGCAGTAGGTAAGGCTAGAGGGATGTTGGGGTATATTAGTAGGGGTATCACAAATCGAAAGAGGGAGGTAATAATCCCTCTTTACAAGGCACTGGTTAGGCCCCATCAGGAGTACTGCATGGCAGTACTGGAGACCACACCTTCACAAGGACATTATCCAAACTGAGGCAGTCCAGAGAAGGGCAACCAAAATGGTGCAGGGACTGCATAAGAAAACATATGAGGACAGATTAACGGAGCTCAATATGTATACCCTAGAGCAAAGGAGGGAGAGAGGTGATAAGATCAAAACATTCAAACACCTTAAGGGCATTAACAAGATGAAAGAGTCTAACATGTTTCAATATAAGGAAAATAGCAGGACAAGAGGACACAGCATGAGATTAGAGGATGGCCGATTAAGGGGTAATGTGAGGTAGTTCTTTTTCACAGAAAGGCTGGTGGATGCATGGAATGGCCTACCTCACGAAGTGGTGGATATGAATACAGTGCAGGGCTTCAAATAGGCATGGGATAGACATAAGGGAGCAATACAGATGAGTATGAATAGATAGGCCATTGACAGAGCAAAGGCCGATGGCACATTCATAAGGCAGAAAAAGAAATGGGCAGACTGCATGGGCCTTGCGGTCCTTATCTGCCGTCAACTTCTGTGTTTCTATGTATTGAGCTTTTAAAGGGAAACACTGGAAAAGACATAGCTTTTCCCAGTGAGTACAAAAATGCCTGATTAGTGCTTTCAGATAGTAACTTTTTTTTAGATTACCTCTAAATGCTTTTCTAGTGATTTAAAAAGTGACCCTCAACTTTCACTTTCTATTGCTGGCAGCCACCATCTCATGACTAGCAGACAGCTTCCAGAGCTCACTTTATGCTAATATGTCCTGCCAACCAATAGCAGAGGTCAGACAGACATATTAGCATACAGTGAACTCAGGAATCTCACTGCTGCTCATGAGATGGTGGCTACCAGCAACAGAAAGTGGAAGTTGTGGGTAGCTGTTTAAACAATTAAAAATACAGTTGTTACTGTCTGGAAGCATTAATCAAGAGTTTCTGTAGTGTCTGGGGAACGTTGTATCTTTTCCGGTGTTTTCCTTTAAACTGGACCAAGTTAAATAGACACATATTTGGGACACAGTACGGTAAGTTGGGTCAAATTTTGGAGGCAGCTCATAGGAAGTACAGGGAAGATTTATTAACAGAAATAGTTTGCCACAAACTCCATTACTGGGAGCCATTTCATAAGATGGACTGTCTAAAACACAGAAATATGGAATACATATTGGGTTACACTCAAAAAACACTTATCTCCACTAGTGAAAGGTAATTTATTTATTTCTTTATTTGAAAATCAGTGACTGGGAAAGGCACACTGAGCCAAGCCTCGTTTTCAGACACAATCGAGGGGAAGTGGAACAAGGGAGAACAGTAATACAGTAGTTCTCAATGGATGCAACATGATCTGTCAGTGAAAAGTAATAACTGAAGCTGATTACTGACAGTAGTAAGGCAACAACACAGATAGCACAGTAAGTTACAACAAAACATGACCCCTCAAAAGAGGGGGTAGGAAAAAAAATAAAAATAAAAATGAAGCAAAATCTAGAACAGGTGGGTACAATCAACATGTAACTTACAAAGTGCACCAATCAATCTTGGAGAAACACGGGGGACGGGGGGACAAAAGCAGAGGAGAGGCTGGATCAGGGTAAGAACAGAGCATGCAGAACAGAACAGAAGAGACTTAAGAGCAAGGTACAAGGGAGCAAGCCTAAGGGAGGAGAGGAGTGAGTTCCAGAGAGAAGGCAGTCATACTGAGAAAGCAGATGGACCAGTTGAGGTGGAGTAACAAGGGATATTAAAGGACTGAGTGTTAAAAGAACACATGGGTGGTACAACTGGAACTCAGTTATGAAGTTCTTACAACTCGTCTTGAGATAACTATACTATTCCACTGCATCCAATTATGTATTTGTGTTTTTTCATGTTTGTATCTGTGTTCTACCTTGTATTTGTTTAAAACTGCCTTTCTTTCCATTATAAACTCTCTGTCTGACCCATTGTTTTCCGCATTATATTTCCAGATTCTAAATAGAGAATAATGGATGGGGAAGGATTTGATATGAGAATTTAATGCACACCCGAGTTGTGGGATGCTACATAAACCCCAACAGACCAGCAATTTTTCTCCAGCAGTTTGTGAGACTGTTTGGCCCCGTCCACATACAGAATGTTGGCTAATGAGGCAGCAGCATAGTTTGACTGGCATGGCTCATGAATGTCATGACAACCAGCTGGTTGTTATGGAAAATATCAACCTGGTCAGTACATTGAGAGAAATTGCTGACCAGTTATTATATAGAAATAATACACTGTAAGTAAAATAAAATGTTTACTATGTGGAAATAGTTTTTTTTATTTTTTTTATCCCCAAATAATTTATTTACTCAATGTTTTCACCACTGGTGCGATATAGACATATATTTTTTCTTTTAGTTACTATGGCAAATAATTTACCAGAACATGTTTATAAAAATCCCCTTTGGCTAGGGAGTAACTGTGGGACACAATGAGTGAGATGTATCAGACGGAGAAACTGACACACACTGTGAGAAGAGAGAATGATGCTTTTGAAGCTAAATGGATACCACTGCTGGCAATTGCCACCCTAGTAATTAAAATTTTTGTTACAGGAAATAACACCTTGCTTTACCATTGTTAAGTATAATTTAAAATTTAGGAGTGTGCACAGCTGTCTCCTTAAAGAGCTCTTGATGCACTTGAAACAACTTTGAAAAATGTAATATTGAGACATAAATGTAGCTTATAGTTCATATTTTATTCTGCAGTTCTCTCTCGTATTTCCTTATTACTAAGGGTATTTGCATGAAAACAGAATTTCTGCCCTTTCAACTCTGGCTGCTTCTCTACACCTGACATCTTAAGTCTGTTTATGGCATCGCAATCTGTTACTGTGGAGATCATTATGATGTCATAAACAGGGGATTGTAGTGCCAGATGTAGACAAGCAGCAACAGCAGATAAAGTCTGAGGACAGCGACCTTGTTTTCATGCAACTGTCCTCAGTAATAAAGAAAATGCAGAACTGATTACTGAAAATATATGGGTAATAAAGGAAATGGGATCGCGTTGATTATACATCTTACTTTTTTCAATGTTTTCTTAATACTGTCCCAGACTCTTTAAGCAGAGGATTATGATTTCAGAGCAGGAAAAGCAGCAGAAATAGAAGACGGCTAATGGGAAAAGAGCCTGGTTTTATGTGAAAGCCTTCAGTAATAAAAAAATGGAATGTCCTAAAGTAAAGGGGGGAGTGGGATCAGAGACTCCATCCCTTTTTTGAACACTGCCAAAATCCATGCCGGGAGTTCGACCACAAAAAGGTTGTCTAACTCCCGGGATGAAATCCCACACTTGCATCCAGAAAATGGATGTGATTCCTGCAGTTGTGGCAGAGATTGCTTTTAACTGCAGGAATCATAGCAAATGCATCCTGATGTTCTCAGGACACAGACATCTGGACGCATCTGCGTGGAAAATTAGCAGATCACTTTACGGCATAATTTTGTTTCTATATTTTTTCCTGGATTTCAGTCTGTAAAGTTTTCAGTGGTTAAGAGCACTGAGCTGCAAACCTGGAGTACTTGATTTGAATCCCACAGCCCCCACTTGCATACTGTGCGACCTTGAGCAAGTCATTTATCCTCCCCATGCTCCCATGATGCACCTGGAAACAAGTCTCAGTTTAATATGTCTTTCCTGGCCAAAAATTGTAAAAAAAAAAAAAAAAAAAAAAAGATGGTCATGTGCTTTCTATGATCATGTGTTATTTGGGGTTGTCTGTATTCACTGGGATAAAATCAAATTAATGACATAATTAAAAAACCTGTCTTGTTAAGTCATTTATACCTTATAACACTTTTTTCAGGAACTGCTCTCGTTCTGTGCTATTACAAATAGTATTTTTGTAATAGAAGGAATTTTCATGAGACTTGGAAGGGGGATAGAATTTTCAAAATGATCCGCCATGGATCGGCACTGTGCTACTTTCAAAGAACTGCATCTCTCCAAACTGTTAGATCATCTGTTTGATTAAGGCCATCCAAATTTGGGAGGCAGTATAGCACAGTGGTTTAAGGCTCTGAGCTGCAAATCTGAAAACCTGGGTTTGAATCCCACAGCCCCCACTTGCATACTGTGTGACCCTGAGCAAGTCACTCAACTTCCCTGTGCTTCCAGGTTGCACCTGTAAACAAGCTTTCAGCTTAGTGTGTCTCACCTGGTTAAACAATTGGAAAAAAAAATTTCAAACACAATTGCATCTCCAAAGAAGCCACATGTGTGTCAGAAAATGATGCAAATTACATTTTACTTATTTTTTGGAATCACAAAATATGTGTTTCCCTTGAACCTAAAAACCCTGAAAATGTAAAAACACTTTATTCAAGAAGATGTCTCTGTCCTGTTTGGGTTTTCTATAGCAAGACGGTACTGAAATCAGGATTTCAGCCACTCACCAGCACATTTTAAAATAAATTTCATTTGTATAATAAGAATTCTGTGCCATATGCTTAGTCCCCAATCATTTTGGGTCTTGTTTTATCACCTCCTCAGGGCAGCATAGAGAAATGTTTAAACAATATATAAAAAAATAGTTAAGCAGCACTTTTTGGTGTACAGTGGCATTGGGGAAATATCTAGGAACATTTTTATCTAAAGCATATATTACACTTAAATATATTTTAGATCAGCTGTATAATTCAAAGGATACAAAGGTACTGAATAACTTGGCAAACTCTCTACTAGCAGCTATGAAGATTAGAAAAGCAAAACAGTCATTGTAGTTTGAGAAAAAGATTGTGCAGTTTACAGGCTAAATTTCTACTGGCTGTTATGTATAACGGATAAAGAATTTATTGCACATTGCATATTTTGGAGCTAGGTCAAAAGATCGACAACATAACAGCACGGTCAAAAACTGCGCAGTAAAAACGGGACTCAAAACAGCACTGAGGAAAAACAGCGAGGAGTACACACGACGCTGTGATTCAGGGTGGGTGAACATCGGGGGGTGGACAGAATGAAACTCTGAGCAGCATGCAACTTGGGTGGGAGGGAGAAATTTGGGTGGGTGGGCAAAATAGATAAACACACTCCATGGGGGCATGCAACTCAGGTGGGAGGGAAGAAATTCAGGTAGGTGGGCAACATAATTAAACGAACTCTCTAGCAAAAATGATATGTCAGTTTGACAGTTTTATGCAGGGGGCTTTGTCCCCCGCATTCCTAAATTGAGATGCTTCATCCTCCCCACTCTCCATCATATATATAAGCATCCTTGACAATACACAAACAACCACAAAAGAAAAAGTATGATGAAGAAGGAAGAGTCAAACCCAAGTCAGATGGACGTACCGGCCATTCACAGCCTGTCACTCTAACCACTAAGCCACACAGCCAACATGGTCCCCCAGCACACAATGGAAACCTTAGATTGTTCGGCCTGACTGAAAAGAGCTACATGTATAGTGCTGTAATGCCCATGCTATAATTCCTCAGTAGCTCTTTTCACTCACGTTATTTTCTTGGCATGGTTTTTAACATGCTGTAATTCCCACACATGTTTCACTGGATACCATATATTTTTGCACAATATTTGTAAGCTGATGTTATTTTGATATTATTCTGGTCTTTTTTAATGTATGTATGTGTTGTAATGTTTTTTTTTTAAAACAACCAATAAATATTACTATTACTACAGTGCTTTTTTGTCAGTGTTTCTGCAATTTATATTGGTTGGGGTTAGGACCAACTCACCCAGTCAAAAATTACTAAAGGAACCCCCATATAATATTATATCAATAAAAATAGCAAAGTCATTTTTTTACACAAATTACATTTTTTTTGTAAAAAATGGATTGTATTTTTTTTTCAAAGGACTGTTGGGTGCAGACATAATTGGAGGGACACAGATACAGCACATAGTTGCATCTGCATTGAGACTTTTGAAAACCCTGCCTTTAGTGATAGGGGTAAGGTAAGCTACAGGTTTTTATCAGAAAGTCTTACAGGAAGGATGAAGTTCTTGCAGGAAGGATGAAGTTCAGCAATAGCCCATTGGTGGATCACTGCATACACTGCAACAATCAGGTATAAAATTGTGCGGAAAAGACTGCTAGGTCTACAAGGGTCACAGTTATGGACATAAGGTAGACTTCTTCTGTGGAAGGTCCTTTTTAACCATTTCGTTCTTAACATAGTTTCACAAAAACATAACGCACAAAAATGCTGTAGGACACTGAGGGAATGCAGGGATAGCTGTGTGGAGGAGAGACATGAACTTAGAAATGAAAAAAAATCACCGACTGTACTCCATGCTTCTACATACTTCCCTCTTAAAGCAGCAGTACAGTGAAAAATGTTTTTCCAAAAAAGCTAGTTTCTGCTACAATTGATTAAAGTATTAGCACACCTGTCAAATGAACTTGTCTAGGTACCTCCTACAGGATGCTGCACACCAGGGCCCAGATACCCAAACGGGTTGCCCCATGTGCATCCCCCCAATGTGCCCCGGCATGATATTCAAAGGGTCTAGTTGTGCTGTGCAAATCCTGATGCACCGATGTGCATTGGTAATGTATGCAGTGCAAATGCAGGGGACGTGCCCATGCATATGCGGCACATCCCGATATTCAGCCCAGGATGTGCGGCACATATGCTGGCACAACCCTGCTGTGCGCCGCATATGGGGGCATAATGTTGAGCCAGTAGAAAGGTGGAACAACCCCTGGCCATCCACAGGTGAGCTGCTGTATTGCAGGGTGCAACACAGCACCCGCCAGCCGTGAGTGGCCACCTGCACAGCAGAGACACCGTCTGCCAGCACCCACACCCTCCCCAGTGGTCCAGTGGACCCCCCCGACATGCCTGATCATGGGCAACCATATGTCAGTATAGCACCCAGTGTGCTACTGTTCCCCCTCTCCCTCCTGAGTGGCCCGATCGTGGGCAGTAGTGATTCAAAGCCCTATACCTGGTGGGCTAGTATTCACCCCTCTGTCCAGTCTGCCTGATTATGACCGGTAGTACCCCAAACCCCTATGCCAGCTGGTGCAGATGTCCCTCCCATTCCACGCGATCACGGGCATGTGATTGAAATAGTAAACCTGGTGGCCCAGCGGACCCCCTCACCCTGCCCATGGAGGACCCAGCCACCCAGCTCCCCATCATGGTGGAGGACGGCACCCCACCCACATACTGCCGGCACCCAGCAAATGACAGCATACTACAGTATGTACTGTCGCCTATTGGTCCACACTGTGGACCAATGGGCATACAGACCATACTGTACTACACAGGCATGGTTATATGAATGGTTTCATTCACATAACCATGCCTGTATAGTACAGCATGGTCTGTGCACCCATTGGTCCACAGTGTGGACCAATAAGTGTACAGCACATTCTGTATGCTGTCATTTGGTGGGCGGCCAGGCAGTATGTGGGCGGGGTGCTGCTGCCCGCCGATGATGGGGAGAGCTGAGTGACTGGGTCCTCCATGGGTGGGATGGGAGGGGGGTCCACTGGGCCACCGGGTTTACTATTTCTATCACATGCCCGCGATCAGGTGGAATAGGGGGATATCTGCACCAGCTGGTGTAGGGCTTTGGGGTACTACTGGCCATGATCGGGTGGACTGAACAGAAAGGGAAATATTAGCCCATCGGGTATAGAGCTTTGCATCACTATTCCCTATGATTGGGCCACTCAGAAGGGAGCAGGGGAACACTAACACACTGGGTGCTATACTGGCATACGGTTGCCCGTGATCGAGCATGTCAGAGGGAGGGGGGATAACACTGGACCACCTGGTAGCTGTATCTGATATGGGAGCCCGTGTTTGGGCATACAGGTGGGGGCACTAGCGCACCAGGGACACAGCACCTGCTGCAGGCAGCTCCGCAGGGCGCCGGGTGCATTTTGCCAGGCTGTTCTGCACAACGCATGCAAATGGGGCCATAATGATATGCTAATGGCCCCATTTGCACCATGCATATATTATGGCCCCATTTGCATGCCCTCTTCTGAATATCATGGGGGATGTGCACAGCACAACTGCATTTGCACTTGAACATTCCCGGTCCTCCCTGTCTGTGTGATGCACCAGCATATTGTACTTGCACCATGCACATTCTGTGCAATATTCAATGGTGATGTGCCATGGTGCATCACCTTTGAATATCACCCTGTCCTGGCCCCAGCGCAGCTCGGTTGCACTGCGTCCCCTCTTGTGCCATTGCCTGGAGCAGTCTGAATATCCAGCCCCAGAGTCTTTTTTATGTTCGCGACCTTAACCTTTATCAGGTCTACAGTGCTATTTCTATGTAAAATGTACGAGCTATCTTTTTTTCATGAGAAAAAACTGAATTAATACATTTATAAAATTGTCAAATTTTAGTTGATTTAGAAAATTGTACCACCAAATAAAACTGGAAGATGCTGGGAATCTTGTGTTGTGAAACAAGGGTAGAGTTTAAAATGCTGCCCAGTTTTGTTGCACTGCTGCTTTAAAGTCATGGTAAGGAGAGGCAAGCATGAATGGGTGCCCTAGACTGAGACCCCCCCTCAAGTCATTCAACATTTTGTTACCAGGTCTGAGATCCTGCTACACCTAGCGCACTCCGAGCCCTCGGAATAATACTCATTATCCAATAATAAAAAAGTTAGCTCCCACACCCGCGTTCTGGCTGCCTGACTGTTAGTATTGCTGCCAAACCTACAGATGCAGCTGCTGTTCCTTATTTAATTGTATTTTTAAAATTTCCTTTAGAATTAATGTCTTTGCCATAAGCTGAACACTTGCACAGTATTCCTGACGCTGCCTAATAAACTGTAAACAAAAATATACAGTTAAACTACAGGCCAGAATAAGTCATTATGGCTGATTATACTCGTTGATATCCCAGTGGTGTCGCCACCTGATCATAACTCAGCCTTAGGGCCTAACAATAATATCAGCAGTGAAAGGAGATTTTATGGCATCTAAGACTAGCCACACTAATGCAAGGTCAAGAATAATAGAATCAATAGGCAAACTCAATACTGTTAACATTCAGAGAAAATTACTACCAGAACACGTTGTCAACAGCACATTGAAATGGGTCTCCACAGTCCACAGTATTGATAGCCTTTCAGACTTTGTGGCGGTCTAACTTTCTTTAATTTTACTTCAAGTACTGTACAATGACTAACTTTTCCAGCAGCTTGCAGTCTTTTTCTTTAGTATTTTTTTTTTTTTTTTATAGACGGGCAGGCAGTGGATAATAGATTATCTTTCTGCATACTATTTTACATATAGTGCCACCTTCCACCTCTCTATCTGTACTCCACTTTCGACAACTTAATCTACTGTAGATAGTTTTGTATCTCGGGTTGGATAATAATTATCTGGAGAAATATGCACCCCAGATCCACTCTATGCCTCTCCGATCACTCACTGCAGTTACACAATGACTATCCACTCAAACAATCTGCCCTGTTAAGGAAACAGATATTGGCACATACGTAACCCTGGACAGCATGAAGCATCTAAATTATTCTTAACTGACTAAACAGGCATTTCCTGAGCGTATATCTGCTAAAGGGTCAATACCATTATCTAGCAATCTCAATTTCAAATCTATGGATAGTTCAACAGTCACCAAATTCTAAATAGTTTTGTGTTGCAGCACAAGTTTGACCTCTCAGTTAATGTTGTAAATTGCTGCTTTTTACTGTACCTTTTCTGTTTGCTTTATTTAGCCTAGGTATTGATTTGCTGCTCTAGTTACATGGGGCAGATTTTCAAGAGAGTTGGATATGGAAGTGGGGAACTGGATGGCTCAGTGGATTGGTAGCAGTTTAAGGGGTCTTCATCTCTAGATCACAGGTTCAAATCCACCACAGGTTGGCGGTGGTTGAAAGCCATTATCACCTGAGGGCTGTTCAGTGGCCTATGTGACATGAGTTGTGGTGGTCTCAGTCCAGTTCCCAGTGGGCCAGTGCCCACATCAGTAAACCACCAACACAACTGGCATTAATTGGCACTCCTGGTGACAGTGTCATATGAGAGACCAATGACTGAATGGGCATGGACTCTGAACTTTCTTCTCATCTATGTGGTGGTTCCACCATGGCATGGTTGAGGCACATTGGTGGGGCAGTGTGGGGAAGTTTGCCGGTGCTGTACTTGTCATGGGGATAAGTAAAGGACTTAAGGTTCCTGTCCAGTCAATCCAGCACCTTTCACGAGAACTATATTTACACAAAAAACTAAAAAAGGTTGAATACGGACACAAATACAAAGTTGCATCTGCATCCATGCAGCTCTACCTTCTGTTTTCAGATGCTCCATCCATTTATGACAAAAAGTCACAGTTTATGGCAGAACACGGCCGCAGCTGCAAATTGCACCCAGTTCTGATGCACTTGCGTCTGTTTTTGGATGCAAACTTTGGATGCTGTTAGGCCCTTTAATACGTGGTACAGCAGGGTTACACACATTTCCCTTCTGAAAACAGTGGCAGACAGATCCTGGATGGATCCTTTTGAAAATCCTACCCATAGTGTCACCTCCCCTTGTCCCCTTCCTCTGGGTATTATTTGAAAGTTAGCCATGGCTCTGTGTACCTTTCAAGAAAGAAAGAGGGGGGGAGGAAAGAAGATAGGAAGGAAGGAAGGAAGGAAGGAAGGAAGGAAGGAAACATTTTACGCATTTAATATTTTGTTTTCAGTATTTAAAACTATGCTGTGACACCCCCTTTTTATTGTGAATATAACAGACCCCACTTATGGTGTCTATACACAATGGAGTTAACTATCACCCTGTTGCATTGTCAGCCATTTGCAATGTTGAAAAAGGGTCTCATTAGTCACAAGAGGGGGGTCCTCCCCCATGACTAAGTCACTATGTAAAGGAGGTGTCCTAATGTTAATGGGTGTAAATAGGGCTTGCACCCACTAACAAGCGGGTCTCCGACACCCTCAGAGTCCCAGCACGGTACAGTGCCAATCACATTGTGCTATGGCATGCTGCCAGTTGGTGAAGTTGAGTGGTGCTGCCCTGAAATGTGCCCCCCTCATTCCCGCCATTATGTTTGAACCCACTGAGCCAGCTGTTTTTTTTTTGTTTTTTTTTCATCTTTGGGTCATTGGCCTTAGTCTTGGTTATCCAGTACCTCCCACAAGCACTGTGCTGTTTTATCAAATCCGTGGCATCCAGTGGAACTCCCAGCCCCATTCCTACAATAAAGCAGATCAGTAAAGCCATGTACTGCCATCAGTCCCTCTGGGGGCAATCCTCTTAATTGGAGATAGCTGATCATTTCAACAGGGGAGGGACCATTGGGGGGAGCCCCAAATGAGAATTTCACCGTACAGTGATCAGACCAAGCGACCTGATCAAATCCGAGGTCAGTGACCTCAAGACCCAGTGAGAATACCAAGTCCAAGGTGTGGCTATGATGGTGGGTCACAGAGACAACTGCCTGTGCAAGGCCCAGTGATGTCATCAGCTGGATGAGGTCAGAACCAAGTTGGAAGGATTAATCATTGACCCAGGCATTGAAGTCCCCCAGAGAAAGCCATCTGGGTGACTCCAATACCCTGTCAGCGATGAAGTCTGCAACCTCTTGCAGAAATTCTCCGACCGACCCCAGAAGGCAGTAAACTAGGAGAATTCTGCAACCCACACCTGAACCCCCATGCACTGCCACACATTCAAACGATGAGGTAGAACCCACTGGATGTTCAGAGAAATTCAGGCTGGATCTAAAACAGATGGCTACGCCCCCATTTTGACATTATACTTGTTATGCTGTTTTAATTACAGAAATAAAGAAAATTAAAAAAAACAGATCTCAGGCTCTGTCTTTCCCATTGAAAGCGTAGCAAAGCAAGGCAAAAGAAACTTTACTTATAAAGCACTCATTCTCATGGACTCTGAGTGCTGTACAATATGTAAAGCAATAAGACAGTACCACAGCATTTATATCTTCCAGAACAACTGCAATCAGCATTTAAGCACAGTCCAAATGATAAAAGAAATAACTATAATAAATAAAAAAGGCAGAATTATTATAATAAAATGCAAATAAAAAGATCTAGAAAATTATGTCAGGAATGCTAGGATAGACCAAAAGCTGCTGTAAAAGATGGGACTTCAGGTCTCCTTTGAAGGCCTCCAGTGAGGGGGCATCCCTCAGAGATCTGGGAAGCAAATTCCACAGGGTCGGGCCAGCAACATCATAGGCCCTTGCACCCGAAGATATAGGTCTGGATAAATACATAACCCATGTAAATGCACATTTTTTCTGTGCAAAAGAGGTCTGCATTTAAAAGGGCACCACTGTATAGCAACTCCAATGCTAATATCATGTGCCTGATAACATCAAGTTCAACGCTGCCCCAGCACACAGAGCACAGTGCAAACCATGTGTGACTGGGCTCCTAATCTTTTGATCTGAACTTCTTTAGTTCATGGTTCAAAATATCACTTCATTTCTGTAAATTATGTTTGTAAGTAGGTTTCCACAGCACATGAAGACAAAACTTCTGGGAATTTAAATGTGTGACAAGTCTCTTATCAGTCAAATAAAAATAATCTCCACCATTTGTTTTGCATCATTTCTATTCCCTGGTTAACAGGGCAATGCAACCCGAGTTGTAATACTTTTCTGCCCCTTTGTCTTTGTTGTTGCATGTCGGATTTGTTGTTGGTTCTGAATTTCTATATCCTCTTTCAGATTCTGTGTTTGCAAAATGTTTGCTTTGCATGGTACAACGGGTAGAAAGTGGCAAAATGATTCATACCAAAATCCCATGTCATATCTGCACAGACCGTTTATGTTCTTCTTCTCCTTCCATTTTATATAGGTCACCTGCCATCCTCTAGGCTTTTCTCAGTTCACATTTGTGGGGTTTTCCATTTCATCCATTATGTCCTTTACCTGCAGTCGAACCCCTACCTTACGGTAACTACCAAACCAGGTCTAACTAAGACTAGCATGAGTATGTGCATCATCGTAGCCATCAAGCAAACACCATCATAACCAGCAAACAAACCTAACACAAGGTTAAATTAACAAGCTAGGTTGGAGGAACATTCTGATTTATATCTGAGGGGAATGTTTGAATTTAGTGTCTTTACAAATGTTCATTCCAGGGTCATTGATTTACCTGACAGTAGTATCACGCATGGTGCAGTAAACACAAACAGGGATAATTATATGACAATGCAGACTGGTCATGTGGAATTTTTAAAAACATGACATCCCGTGATTAGCCAAAATAATAATTTCAGGTCCCTAGTCATACAGCTCCAAGGCATCTTGGATGATGCATAAAAGACATCCATGCCAACTTTACTGTCTTGTGCACTCATGGTATGTAAACATAATGGTGGCATTCAGTGAGAGTGCATGTGATATACAAGTTGTATACAGTTGTGGTCACATAAAGGAGACATGTCTATGTATAGGGAGGCCCACATGGTTGCCACAGTGCCCACATGATCCCTTCAGGTGTGGGAGTTGCAACCAGTGAGCAAATACAATGACTACATAGAGGATCATGGATGGGCAACAGTGAACAACAGCAGTGTGTTCACTTCAAGAGGTTGTCATTACAACCAAGTAGATCTTGAGAGGGAAGCACGAGAGGTTTACTGTTGTAATGCAACCTTGAAAAGTGAACTCAGGGTGTTGTTTACTGTTGCCCATCCATTGTCTTTTATATGGGATGGACAACAGTGGTCAACAACATAGCATTTCTAGTGGCTTGTATGTGTCTGGTTTACTTACATTATGTGGTCCAACTGTAGCATGGCTGAGCTGGGAGAGGATCGCTCCATCTAGCAGCAGTAGTGAGGGTAAAGCTGTGGCGGTTCGGGAGCAGTTTAAGTGAGATGCAATCAGAATGCGGTACAGCCACATAGTGTGCTGAGTGGCCGAAGTCTGTTTCGGTGGCTCGCTGTGGAAGCAGCAGTGAGGCAGGGGAGCAGAGCAGCCTGGAAAAACTGAAGGGGAAAAAAAACTGCCACGGCTGTTGGGTTAACAAAAGCACGAGGGAGTTCCAACTTGTTGTAATATTAATGTGACATACTCAGATGGTACAATAACACTTTGACATCACATCAATGGTACAAAAAGGTTAATAATTCATTGAATTTCATCTATTATAGGGCTCTTCCATACACTATAAACTAATAAAGGAATACTCTTTAAAGCAGAGTGGGTGGGACTGCACACTTTATCAACTGTTCAACTACTTTTGTAGTTTATGCTAAAGTTCCTTTGTAGTCTCACATACATTAGAAGGGTTAAGAGGTGGTTAAAAGACTAGACAGTAGAGCCCAAAAAGCTACCTGGATAAAAAAAAAAGAAACTGAAACAGTGCCTGGTTAAATAATTTGCTAAAGCACAGCATGAGTCTCCCGTGTATTTAAGGTTCCAGAATTTGATAGGGTAGAAGCTCTACAGAGGTGAGGGCATTGTCTACAACTTCTGCTAAAATGGGGATCTTGATGGATGCAGACGAGACCAGTGTGGAATGCAATTCTGCTTCCAAAATGCTTTTCAGAATTTCTTTTTTAATTCTGTGGAATTCCAGAAAGCATTTCTATAGAAACCTTATATGTCAGTCTGTTATGTAAGCAATAAGACATGACAGGGTGTGCATTGAACAGATATTACTGCACACTCAGGGGCATAGTGAAGCATGAGGCCACAGGCCAAGTGCCTTTAGCCCCAGGAAGGTCATGTCAGACGAACCTAATAGATTTCTTTGACTGGGTGACCAAAGTAGTAGACCAGGGAGGGCTGTGGATATGACCTACCTAGATTTTAGCAAGGCATTCAACACAGTCTCACACAAAAGATTAATATACAAGTTAGCCAGCCTTGGAGTGGGTCCCAAGGTGGTAGCCTGGATAAAAAACTGGCTGGACAACAGGACGCAAAAGGTAATAGTAAACAGAGTCCACAGTGAAGAAAGGAGGGTAACTAGCGGGGTACCGCAGGGTTCGGTACTGGGACCGGTCCTCTTTAATATCTTTATAAGTGACATTGGAGAGCACCTGGAAGGAAGGGTGTGCCTATTTGCAGATGACACAAAGATCTGCAGCAGGGTTGATACACAAGATGGGGTGGAAAGAATAACAAGGGACTTGGCAAGGTTGGAGGAATGGTCAAATATGTGGCAGCTCAGATTCAATGCAAAGAAGTGCAAGGTAATGCATCTGGGAAACAAAAACCAAGGGGAAGAGTACTCAATGGGGGGGTGAGTTAATAACAACAGCAAAAATCGAAAGAGACCTAGGAGTAATTATATCAGATGACCTAAAGATGGGCAAGCAATGTGAGAAGGCAGTAAGGAGGGCTAGGGGGATACTGGGATGCATAGGGAGAGGCATCAACAGTAGAAAACAGGACGTTGTTATCCCTCTCTACAGACAGTAAGTGAGACCCCATCTGGAGTATTGTGTGAAATTCTGGAGACCCCATCTCTGCAAAGACATAGACAGAGTGGAGGCTGTTCAGAGGAGGGCAACCAAAATGGTACAAGATCTGCACCAGAAGACATACGAGGAGAGACTAAGGCAGCTTAATATGTATACCCTTGAGGAAAGGAGGGAGAGGGGGGACATGATAGAAACTTTCAAGTATCTCAAGGGAATTAACAAGGTACAAGAGGGTAGTATCTTTCAGAAGAAGAGATGTGCAAGAACAACGGGGCACAATTTGAAGATGGGGGAAGGCTCAGAGGTAATGTTTGAAAGTATTTTTTCACAGAGAGAGTTGTGGATGCACAGAACAGCCTCCCTGAGGAGGTTGTGGAGTCAGGAACAATGGGAGAATTCAGGAATGCATGTGACAGGCATAAGGCAATTCTAGTGGGGGGCAGGAGGAAGTAAGCTGTTGACTAACTTGAATCTGCAGTTTATCCATCAGGTAGGGAAATGGGCAGACTGGGTGGGCCAAGCGGTCCTTATCTGCCATCAAATTCTATGTTTCTATGTTTCTAATATCTGTTCAGTGCACACTGTGAAGTGTCTCATTGCGCTTATAAAATGGGTTATATTTTATTTTAACTATTTAATGTATGTTACAAAAACGATGTTTATATGCATAAAACATGGGTATTATGATCCTTATTTGTGCTAAAATAGGCCTTCCATCAGGTAGAAAATGACATCATCTTTGTTTTCTTATTTACAATGATGTCAGGTTGTTCCCAGGCAGGAACCCTCCACCCCCTTCTTATCAGCCTGGAGGAGACCTGGGCATTTGTTGTCAGCCTGGGATGGGACAGTGAGGAGGTGTTCAGGGGCATGCAATGTCACACTGCTTATTTATTTTTTTCTAAGAAATGTATCAATGCCTCTGGATGTACAAGACTGAGCTGTTCTTCCCTTTCCAATGACCGAGCGAACTAGCTTGGACGTGAAACAGAAGTACTTCTGTCCCCCATGCTGTGTCTTGCCTATCAGAAGTGAGCTTGTCATTTTAAAAAACGAACAGGAAAAATATTATAACAGAAGCGGTCCAGGAGGATTTACATAAAGAACTGCAGCAGGGTGGGAGCTGGTTGCCAGTAAAGACAGAGGGAGTAGGCATGCTGCGGGAGTGGCATGGCGATTCATGGATGAGACACATATGGTAAGTGTGTCAGTTCCTCGCAAGTAAACTGACACAGCAGGGCTCATTTTTTTACACTTGTCCATTTTAGGCTGAAGGGGGAAAGAGGTGAAGAGCAAACAGCACCAGAGTTTCCATGATCAGTCAACATGTCCTGGATAGGCTGCGTAGCGAGAGTAAAGAAATGGCGGCATTTAAAAAAACAATGTTACAGCAACTCATTGATTTACTTTTTTTTCCAGTCCGGTCCTGCTTTTGAGTGCTAGTTTTTACCTGTGCACCGAACGGATTTGATGCACAGGTAAAAAAACAATCAAAATGCAAGATTTTCTCTCCCTATTTTATAAGAGATGTTTTTACATTCCAGGATGTGCGATACTACATATGCTATGAGAGCAAAGCCTTGGTGGTTTATAAATGTATAATTACTGGTTAAGATTGATATTGACCTAAAACCAGTTGCTGTCAAACTAAATAATACATGTTTGCTGTCACAAACATATATCATGGATTGCAGCCCCGTGAGCTGCCCTCCCATGTTTACCCACACATCTTTTTTTCTCACACCAGTAATTATAAAAAATAAAGCATGGACATTAGTGTTGTTCTCGATTTTTTTACACCCCCCTTTGTGTTTGATACTTAAAAAAAAAAAAACTCAAAGTTTGCTCTCGTGGTTTATGTGGTATCACACACCTCAGGGATGTAAAAAAATCTTGTAACACAGTGATGTCCATACGTTATTCCATATAGCACACACTGGGGGTATGTTAAAAAAAGAACACCACTGATGTCCAATAGTTTAGTTTTTTATAGCTATAGATTTGAGACAAGAGAAGTTTTGGTAAGCATGGGAGAGTGGCTCATGGGGCTAAGCTCCATAATATTTTGTGACATCACAAACATGTATTACGGTGTCTGACAGCAACTGTTTTTTAGGTTGCCATCAGTGGTAACCAGTAATTATAAGAGTGGTAAACAATGGAGAGAACCTGCAGGGAGAAAATTCCCCCAGGGAACAGTTTCAAGGTAAAAGAAGGACTGGAGACAAAGGGGGCAAGGAGCAAACATAGTAATATGAGAGGGGAAAATGAGACAGGGCCAAAGGAAGGAAGATGGAGTTGCAAGCAGGATGGGAGAAAGATGTGAAAAGTGATGTTAAAAGCCATGCGTGCAAATAAAAGAAGTCCTGGAAATAAAATTCCAGATACAGTATTGAGGCTATCAGAAGCAGATCTGGACATAGTGGCCATCGGTGAGTCATGTTGCACAGGAAACCATGACTGGGGCTTGACTAGTTCAGGAAGGAAAGGGATGGGAGGAAAGACTGGGGTAGGGGGTTGTGTTATATCTCAGGGAAGATATCAAGGCAAAAGACATACAAGGGCTTAAGGAGGGGCAGGAGGTACTGTGGGTCACCCTGGAAACAGCAGCCAGAGCCTTCATTCATACTGGGGGGATTTACAGACCTCCAGCACAGGGGGAAGATCTAGACAAGGAACTGGCTATGTACTGCGTGCAGTATTGGAGGCCACACCTTCACAAGGACATTAACCAAACTGAGGCAGTCCAGAGAAGGACAACCAAAATGTTGCAGGGACTGCATCAGAAGACATATGAGGACAGATTAATAGAGCTCAATATGTATACCCTTGAGCAAAGGAGGGAGAGAGGTGATATGATCGAGACATTCAAACACCTTAAGGGCATTAACAAGGTGAAAGAGTCTAACATTTAAATATAAGAAAAATAGCAGGACAAGAGGACACAGCATGAGATTAGAGGGAGGCTGATTAAGGGGGAATATGAGGAAATTCTTTTTCACAGAAAGGGTGGTGGATGCATGGAATGGCCTACCTCAGGAAGTGGTGGCTATGAATACAGTGCAGGGCTTCAAACAGGCATGGGATAGGCATAAGGAGCAATACAGATGAGTATGAATAGATGGCCACTGACAGAGCAAAGGCCAATGGCACATTTAAAAGGTAGAAAAAGAAATGGGCAGACTGGATGGGCCTTGCAGTACTTATCTGCCATCAACTTCTATGTTTCTATGTAACTGGGGGAAGCCATTAGCAAGATGGCAGATAAGGGGAGGACGTACTGCTGATGGGGGACTTCAGTCTACCAGATATTGATTGGACCTTCCCGGCTACTGCCTCAGCTAGAAGCAGGGTCATCCTAGACTCCCTGCAGGGTGCCTTTCTGAGGCAAGAAGTCAAGGAACCCACTCGTGACAGGGCATTACTGGATCTGGTGCTTACAAACAGAGGCAGTGTTGTGGATGTCAGGATGTGATGCCACCTGGGGACCAGCCATCACCAGACAGTGTGGTTTAATAATAGGATAGAAGTGGAGGTGACGCATACAGGGACTAGGCCCCTGGATTTCAGGAGGGCAGATTTTAAACAAATGGGTGAATGCTTCAGAGATGCTCTGGTGGAGGGGGGAATTACCCCGATGGCGTGGAGGGACAGTGGGCCAGATTAAGGGATGCAATAGCGAAGGCAATGGACCTCTGTGCAAAAGAGGTGAGCAAAAACATTTTGAAAAAGAGACCAATATGATTCTCAACGGAGGTGGTGGCTCAGGTAAGGGAAAAAAGGGCATTGTTTAGGAGATACAAGGAGATGCAGAGGGACAGGACATAGAGGTGTACCTGCAAAAACAGAGGGAAGCAGGGAAGGCAGCAAGGAGCACTAAGGTACAAACTGAGGAAAGAATATCTGGGGGAGTTTAATAAAGGGGGGGGGAAATACCTTTTTTAGGTATGTTAGTGAGAAAAGGAAGACAAGGAGAGAAATTGTGAGGCTGAGGGGTGCAGAGGGAGACTATGCAAAGGATGATATGGAAAAAGCAGATATCCTGAATAAGTACTTCTGTTCTGCCTTCACAGTGAAAGGGGATGGGCCACATGTACAGAACCATTGGAGGAAGGGAAGTAGACACAAATCCATTCAAAGAGGAAACAGTCCTGAAGGGCCTTGCAAATCTGAAAGTGGACAAGGCTATAGGTCCAGATGGGGTACATCCACGGGTACTGAGGGAGCTTAGGGAGGTACTGACTGCACCTCTGATAGCCCTGTTCAACAACTCATTAGATAGAGGGGTGGTCCCAGAGGACTGGAGAAGAGCAGACGTAGCCCTGCTCCATAGAAGAGGCAGCAGGGAAGAGGCTGGCAACTACTGGCTGGTCAGTCTGAGATCAGTAGTGGGGAAACTAATGAAGTCACTTCTAAAGCAAAGACTGGTGGATAACCTTGCATCCAGTGAGTTACAGTATCAAGGCAGCACAGATTCATGAGAAGGAGATCATGTCAGATGTGGTTTACTTAGACTTCAGCAAGGTGTTTGACACCATGCCACATAGGAGGCTGATAAAAAAACTGTCAGGCTTGGAAGTGGGAACCAAGGTGGTACACTGGGTACATAATTGGCTGATAGACAAGCAACAGAAGGTGGTGGTTAATGGCATTCACCCGTGGGAAGGGAGAGTGATCAGCAGGGTTCCTCGGAGCTCAGTACTGGGTCTAGTCCTCTTTAATGTCTTTTTAAGTGACATTGCAGAAGAACTGTAAGGGATGGTGTGCCTGTTTGCAGATGACACCAAAATCTGCAATAGGGTGGACACTCTGGAGGGGGTGGGGAAAATGAATGGAGACCAGAGAAAGCTCAGGGAATGGTCAAGGGTGGGATATCATGGTTTCAATGCAAAAAAGTGCAAAATCATGCACCTTGAGTGCAGAAACCCAGAGGCAGATACAGAATGGTGGGGGAGGTATTATCGGTCATTAAACAGGAAAGAGGCCTAGAGGTAATAATAACGGATGACGTTAAGGTGGCAAGGCAGAGTGATAAAGCAGTAATTAAGTCAGTGGGATGCTGGGATGCATAGGGAGGGGTATCACCAGCAGAAAGAGGGAGGTGGTATTGCTACTATATTGGTCATTGGTGAGACCACACCTAGAGTACTGTTTCCACTTCTGGAGACCACACCTCAGAAAGGATATAGACGGGGTAGAGACCTCCAAAGAAGGGCAGCACAAATGGTGCAGGGGCTGCACCAAATGTCATATGAGGAGAGATTGAGGGATTTAAACATGAACACCGTGGAAGAGAGGAGGGAAAGGGGGGACATGATAGAGACCTTTAAATGGACAGACTAGATGGGCCAAGCGGTCCTTATCTGCCATCAAAGACTATGTTTCTATGTTTCTAAATACTTCATGGTGGTTAATAACATGCAGGAAGGGAGCACACTTCAGAAAAGAAGATGTACAAGAACTAGAGGGCATGCAATGAAGCTGGAGAGAACTTAGGAGGGATGTGAGGAAGTATTTCTTCACTGAGAGGGTGTTGGGTGCCTGGAACAATGTTCCAGAAGGGGCGGTGTGGGTGAAAACAGTGACGGGTGGGGGTACTGTTGAGCACACCTATCGAGTAAACGTGTTCCCTGCAGCTCTGCATTTTGAGGGGGCATTTTGGTTAATTTTTGCCTTTTATGAATTTTATTTTGTCTGTAATACAGCAGCATTTGGCAGCCTACATTGCATGGAGCAGTTTGGTGTAAACATTTTCAAATGGGATGCTCAAATAAGGGTGCTCCTAGTGGCACAAATACCCAACCACCGATGGAGTTTTATGCCCTGGCATCCACTCCAGAGTCCTTGGGGGCAAAACCTCCATGGAAGGCCCTCCAACTTTCACTGCAATTTATTTATTTATTTACTTATTTAAAAGTTGATAACTGGGAAAGGCACCATTGAGCTGAGACTCATTTCCAGGTGCGACCTAGGGATTGATTAATTTGATACAAAGGTAGAGACTACTCTGCAGAGACTCGTGGAGCAAGACATAGAAATACAGCTAACTACCAAGACTGCAGCAATGGCAGAAACTCAGGCTACCAAAGCTCTCTCAGCCATGACTAAACTCATCCAGGAAAATGCACAGATTTGGTACTGCTTGGAGGCTTTGGAAAATGCTAATCATGCCTCCAGTATACACCTGGTTGGTTTGCCAGAAGGTTGGGAAGATCCAGATTTACTAACTTTTTTGAAGACTTGGTTGCCTGGAGCTCTTCATTTGGAATCAGATTGTGCAGACCATTTTTGTCGGGCCTACCGCACTTCTCCACACTCTGCAGAGGCACAACGAGATCCTCCCTTTACTGTTCTACTGTTTAGAGGTGGATCAAATATGAGGAACAAGTTGTTAAATGCTGCCCACACCATGGATCAGTTTAATTATGAGGGACGCTCTTTACATTTGTTCCTGGACTTCTCCAATGCCACGAGGGCTCTTTGGATAAAAATTTGATGGAGTCAGAGCCAAACTGAGAAGCCTTGGGGTGGTCCACTCCCTTCTGATGACAGCCCATTTCCGAATTTATGATGGTGGACATACTTTTCAATTCACCGACCCAGTTAAGGCTGGAAAGAGGGTCGAACAAATCGAGAAGGAATTTGAGGCCACCCACCGATATGTTCCACCTGAACAGAGCTCTGAGCATGGCGATATCGGAAGTTGAGAGGTATCGAGGCCTATATTGCATTGACTTGTACTTGCAGAGGGATTGCTGTGGCCCACCCTATGAGTTTCATGGACACTGCTGTTATTTACTCTTCTTGGACTTTGTCCTTGGACAGTGCTTTGTTTACTCCTCTTTTATCACTGTTGAAAGGACATTTTTTGCATACAGACAGTTCATGTTTAGCTTCCAGTTGCAATGGTTGGGTATACAGTAGAAGTTGGATTGTTAATTCCAGTAATTGCCAATGTTTCCTTGTTAATGGTACTGTTTTGGGGCACTACACATTGTTGGGCTTAAAAGATTTTCGGGGAGGGGTCATATCAGCATTTCTTGTTGAGGTTTTAACATGTTTGGACTTTTTATGTTGATTGTGCACATGCGCAAGAAACATGTGGCAGGTTTCTCCACAAGCCGGTTGTGGAGGTGCGGCACTGTTGTGGCCAATGCCCCAACAGCCTGTAAAGGCTTGTCCTGCTTCCCCAATGCTATGGCATGCTGCTGCTGATACTAGTTCAGCCAGCGTGCTACCAACTTGTAAAAAAATAGCCGCTGCAATCAGGGGCCACCTCGTCATTGCAGCGTCAGCCATTAGCTGCAATGGGGGCGACCCGTCATTGCAGGGCGGGATCTTGAAACCCTGATATTGTTGTGAACATGGCAGCAGCTTGCCGTGTTCTCAAACAACTCATCCTCTACCCGAGGGGTGTCCATTCCCCTCGCAGTATATACCCCCACCGTGTTTATTTGTCGTAGGGGGCCCCAATCCCCATTGGCTGCAGTGCCCCAATATTTATGTTGCTGACGGGGGAACCCACTCCCCGTCAGCATTATGTAACCCCCCCTTGCTTTTGTTGTGTGCTGACAGGGGTGCCCAATCCCCATCGGCATAATGTAATAACCCCCCCTTTTGTTGTGTACCGAAGGGGGTGCCCAATCCCCTGTCGGCTACAGCTACCCCCCCAAAAGAAAGACTCAGTTGGCATGCTGGGAGCCCACCCAGCATTCCCACATCACCTAGCAAAATAAAAGGTCCCTTGATGTCTTTTTTTTTTGTAACCTGTAAAAAGAAAGCGGTCCCTTGGCAGTCTCCTGCCCTCTCCCCACAACCCGCGCCCACCCACTGCGCACCCTGCCTCCTCCGACACCCCCTCACCCCATACTTACCTCCAGAGTCCAACACGATGATCTTCGGTGGACCGGGAACACGTCTGCACTCTTCAAAGCCGACTGCGAACTGAGGAAATGCCGGTAGGCTGTATAATGGAATAAATAGGTTTTTTTTCAACTTTGATACATATCTCAGGCATTTTTTGGAATTTTAGCACCAAATTTTCAACATGGGGTTTTTGGGACCCCCTCCTCATGAATTATATCACTGTCATGGCATTAATCAGCCCCAAAAGGTGATTTACGTGGTCACTCTGTGGAATCACCTTCAAGTACGATAACAAACGACAGTGCCAGTGTTCATGGTGGGCTCTCAAAAAGCCTGTGTTGCAAATTTGATGGGACAAATTCCAAACAATGACTGTTTTATGAGCGTGCATCGTGCAGTTACTACGCACGCTCGTAACTTTGCGAATTTGCAATATTTTCACCCCAGATTTTCAACATTGGCATTTTTTCAGACCTCCTTGTGAATAGTATAGATGTCATTTTTCACACCCTGGCTGAAATGTGTTTTCGCACTTCCAGCACAGAATAGCGCAGTCAGTATGGGAAATCAGTGTTCCGCACAGATTAAGAAACTGATAGTGGCACTGTTCATGAGCTGAGGTCCTAGAATACCTATGTTGAAAATTTGGTGATGATACTCCATAAAATGACTGTGTTATGAGTGTGCATTGCGCAGTTTGCACACACGCTTGTAAGTTCACAAATTTATATTTTCACTCTAGATTTTCAACATTGCCATTCTTCTGCACCTCCTTATGAACAGAACAGCTGTCATTTTTCACATCCTGGCTGAAATGTGTTTTCGCAGTTCCGGCACAGAATAGCGTGGTCGTTGTGGGAAATCCGTGTTCGGGACACATTATGAAAATGACAATGACACTGTTAATTAGCAGATGTCCTAAAATGCCTATGTTGAAAATTTGGTGATGAAAGCCCATAAAATGAGTGTGTTACGAATATGTATTGCCCAGTTTCCACGCACGGTCGTACCTTCACAACTTTGCAATATTTTTACTCTAGATTTTCCGTATTGCCATTTTGCCACACCTCCTTATGAACAGTGCAGCTGTCATTTTTCACATCATGGCCGAACATGTGTTTTTGCTCTTCCGGCGCACAATAGCGTGGTTGCTGTGGGAAATCGGTGTTCAAGACATATTAAGAAAATCACACTGGCACTGTTCATGAGCAGAGGTCCTAAAATGCCTATGTTAAAACATTTTTGATGAAACTCCATAAAATTACTGTGTTACGAGTGTGTGTTGTGCAGGTGCTACGCAGCCATGTAAGTTTGAAAATTATTAATATTTTCACGCCACATTTTCAACACTGGCATTTGTTCACACCTCCTTATGAACAGTACAGCTGTCATTTTTCATATCCTGGCCGAAATGTGTTTCCACGCTTCCGGTGCAGAATACTGCAGTTGCTGTCGGAAATCAGTGACTGGGACAGATTAGGATCGAACGACCTGGGGGGGGAGTGACCAAGCTCAACTGAGCTCTGTCAGGACTGCTGCATATGTCTTTGTGGGCAGGAAAAGGTGACAATGCAGGCAGGAGCCCAGTACAAAAGGGCAGCTTGCAGCGCCGGGAGACACAGAATGAGCGAGTGAGGAAGGGGGAGTGAGTGAGCTCAACGAAGCTCTGTTGGGACTGCTTCGGATTTGTTTGTGGGCAAGAAAAGGCAGCAATGCATGCAGAGCCTGAGTACAAAAGGGCAGCCTGCAGTGGTGGGACAAACAGAATGAGCAAGCGAGAGAGGGGGACTGAGCAAGCTCAACAGAGCTCTGTCGTCACTGCTGTGGAATTCGTTGTGGGCAGATAAGGGTGGCTATGCTGGCAGAAGCCCAGTACAGAAGGGCAGCCTGCAGCGCTGCTAGAAATGGAACGAGCAAGTGAGACAGGGGGAATAAGTGAGGCCAATGGAGCTGTGTCAGGACTGCTGCAGATTTCTTTGTGGGCAGACAAAAATGCCAACAGAGGCAGGAGCCCAGTACAAAAGGGCAGCCTGCAGCACCAGGAGAAACAGAATGAGCGAGTGAGACAGGAGGAGTGAGTGAGTGACCTCAACGTAACTCTGTCGGGATTGCTGCTGATTTCTTTGTGGTCAGGAAAAGGCAACGCAGGCAGGAGCCCAGTACAAAAGGGCAGCCTGCAACGCTGGGACAAACAGAATGAGCAAGTGAGAGAGGGGGAGTGAGCGAGCTCAACGGAGGGGTATTGTGACTGCTGCGGATTTCTTTGTGGCCAGGAAAAGGTGGCAATGCAGGCAGGAGCCCAGTACAAAAGGCCAGCCTGCAGTGCCGGCAGAAACGGAACGAGCGACTGAGAGAGGGGGAGTAAGCGAGCTCAATGGAGCTCTCTCGTGACTGCTGCAGATGTGTTTGTGGGCAGAAAAAGCCACCAAAGCAGGCAGGAACCCAGTACAAAAGGGTAGCCTGCAGCAGTGGGAGACACAGAATGAGCGAGTGAGGGAGAGGGAGTGAGTGAGCTCAACGGAGCTCAGTTGGGACTGCTGCGGATTTCTTTGAGGGCAGAAAAAGGCAGTAATGCATGCAGGGGCCAGTACAAAAGGGCAACCTGCAGCGGTGGGAGAAACAGAACGAACAAGTGAGAGAGGGGGAGTGAGTGAGCGAGCTCAACGGAGCTCTATCATGACTGCTGCAGATTTCTTTGTGGGCAGAAAAAGGCGGCAATGCAGGCAAGAGCCCAGTATAAAAGGGCAGCTTGCACCGCGGGTAGAAACGGAATGAGCAAGTGAGACGGGGAAGTGAGTGAGGCCAATGGAGCTGTGTTGAAACTGCTACAGATTTCTTTGTGGGCAGAAAAAAATGCCTACAGAGGCAGAAATCCAGTACAAAAGGGCAGCCTGCAGCGCCATGAGAAACAGAATGAGCAAGTGAGACAGGGAGAGTGAGTGACCTCAACAGAGCTCTGTCGGGGCAGCTGCAGATTTCTTTGTGGGCAGGAAAAGGTGCCAATGCAGCCAGGAGGCCAGTACAAAAGGGCAGCCTGCAGCACCAGGAGAAACAGAATGAGCGAGTGACAGAGGGGGAGTGAGCGAGCTCAATGGAGGTCAATCGTCACTGCTGCAGATTTGTTTGTGGATAGGAAAAGGTGGCAGTGCAGGCAGGAGCCCAGTACAAAAGGCCAGCCTGCAGACCTCACAGAAGCGGAATGAGCGAGTGACAGAGGGCGAGTGGGCGACCTCAACGGAGCTGTGTTGGGACTGCTGCACATCTCTTTGTGGGCAGACAAAGCCGCCAACGCAGGCAGGAACCCAGTACAAAAGGACAGCCTGCAGCAGTGGGAGACACAGAATGAGCGACTGAGGGAGGGGGAGTGAGTGAGCTCAACGGAGCTCAGTTGGGACTGCTGTGGATTTCTTTGTGGGCAGAAAAAGGCAGCAATGCACACAGGGGCCTAGTACAAAACGGCAGCCTGCAGCGGTGGAAGAAACAGAATGAACAAGTGAGAGATGGGGAGTGAGTGAACGAGCTCAGTGGAGCTGTATCATGACTACTGCAGATTTCTTTGTGCCCAGAAGAAGGCATGCAATGCAGGCAGAAGCTCAGTGGAAAAGGGCAACCTGCAGCACTGACAGAAACGGCATGAGTGGGTGAGAGAGGGGGACTGAGCAAGCTCAACGGAGCTCTGTTGGGACTGCCACAGATTTGTTTGTGGGCAGAAAAAGGCACCAACAGAGGCAGGAGACCACTACAGAATGGCAGCCTGCAGCGCCCGGAGAAATAGAATGAGCGAGTGAGACAGGCAGAGTGAGCGACCTCAACAGAGCTCTGCCGGGACAGCTGAGGATTTCTTTATGGGTAGAAAAAGGTGCCAATGCAGGCAGAAGCCCAGTATAAAAGGGCAGCCTGCAGTGCCGGGAGAAACACAGTGAGCGAGTGAGAGAAGGGCAGTGAGCAAGCTCAGTGGAGCTCTATCGTGACTGCTGTGGATTTCTTTGTGGGCAGAAAAAGGCGACAACGCAGGCAGGAGCCCAGTACAAAAGGCCAGCCTGCAGCGCCCGCAGAAACGGAATGAGCAAGTGAGAGAGGGGGTGTGAGCTACCTCAATGGACCTGTGTCAGGACTGCTGCAGATTTCTTTGTGGGCAGAAAAAGCCGCCAACAGAGGCAGGAGCCCAGTACAAAAGGGCAGCCTGCAGCGCCAGCAGAAACAGAATGAGAGAGTGAGACAGGCAGAGAGAGCGACCTCAATGGAGCTGTGTTGGGACAGCTGCAGATTTCTTTGTGGCCAGAAAAAGGTGCCAATGCAGGCAGAAGTCCAGTACAAAAGGGCAGCCAGCAGCACCGGGACAAACACAATGAGTGAGTGAGAGAGGGGGAGTGAGTGAGCTCAAAAGACCTCTATCATGACTGCTGCGGATTGCTTTGTGTGCAGAAAAAGGTGGAAACGCAGGCAGGAGCCCTGTACAAAAGGCCAGCCTGCAGCGCTGGTAGAAATGGAATGAGCAAGAGAGGGAGGGTGAATTGGCTCAATGGACCTGTGTCAGGACTGCTGCAGATTTCTTTGTGGGCATAAAAAGCCGCCAACAGAGGCAGGAGCCCAGTACAAAAGGGCAGCCTGCAGTGCCAGCAGAAACAGAATAAGCGACTGAGAAAGGGCAAGTGACCCACCTCAACACAGCTTTGTCAGGACAGCTGCAGATTTCTTTGTGGGCAGAAAAAATGTGCCAATGCAGCCAGGAGCCCCGTACAAAGGTGCAGCCTGCAGCACCAGGAGAAACAGAACGAGCGAGTGACACAGGGCCACTGAGCAAGCTCAACAGACCAACGCAATCAGCATTTGGCACTGACAAATGCTTGTTATATATTGGACTGACCACCATATTCTTGTAGGGTACAGCCATGTAGATATATAAGCAATTACCCATGACAGGGTATGGGGTTATTGGGGATTAATCAACACCCCGAAAATGCAATAAATATAAAGTAAAAAAAAAAGAAAGAAAGAAAACAGTGATGGTCTTCAAGCATGCATGGGATAGGTATAATTAAAAACTGGTATCAAACTGGGGGGGGGTGGCAGAAACCAGGTAGGGTCTGCAGTGGCAGAAGAGACAGGGAAAGGAGAAGCAGATTAGGTTGGTCAAGCAGTCCTTACCTGACAACAAATTCTATGTTTCTATGTAAGTCACTGTGAAAGGGGGGAATGTACCTTGTGGAGAAAGTGTAACTGTCTTGGGACTTGAGGTTGACTTTAAATTCCTGTGTGCTGCTGGTTTCTTGTTTTTTAACTCTAAATTAATGTACGCTGGTTGAATTGATTCTAGAATTAGTTCATAGAGCTAACGAAAGTGCACATTATTTATAGACTCAGAAAACAGCAGGTGTACTACTCCCAGATAACTTGCTGATAGCATATAGATTGATGGATCTGGTTTGGAATACAGATGCCAGGTGTGGAATTCTTCCCTGTCAAAACAAAAAGAAATAAATATTGTTATTATTTTTTATTTACTGTGCTTTTCTGCTCGGGCCCAGCCTGCCCCCTTCTGCCTCTCCTCCAGCCCCGTCACCCCACCATCTCTGGGATTTGCCCAACTGGTCCACAGTGCCTCCCTCCTTTGGTGGAGCCTCCCAGGGGAACCCTACTTGTCTGGGAGGAGTTTAGTTCAGATGCAACTGGAAAGACCAGTAGGCAGGTGCATAGCATGTGAGGAGGAGGAGGAGTCACCCTGCAGGCTTGGAATTTTCTCCTTTTTGCCCTGGGGAGGTGTGGCATGCAATAACATGATCTGCAGGCATGCCTAACATCTGGTACACCTCCCAGCCAGATACAACCCTGACGGTCGGACCACCAGCGTCCACAGGGAGTCACTACTGTGCCAGTGGCATCCACACCCTCCCCCCCCTTGATGAGGACAGCACTCCTTGGGATGCTCAATCCTTCTCCCCCACAGTCTGCCATCTAACTCCGGAGATCGCTTCCAATCCTGAGTCGTCAGCATCACAAGTGGTAGTGCTACCACTGCGCTGGTGGGCCAGCTCCTAAGAAATAAGTATTAGACAGTATACAGAAAAAGATCATATGAATAATGTAAGAGCATGGTGTGGATGCTGCTAAGAAAATAAGGGAATTTGGAATTCAAACTTTTTTTCATCAGTAATTTTCCTCTCTGCTTTTTCTGTCCCCAAGTTGGCTGCTCACTCCCTAGCCATGTCAATAACCCGTTGGGTGCTTATCCACCCTGGAGGGTGGCCTGCCAGATAGAGTCATGTGGAGCCTGTGGGGGAAGTCAAGCAGCAGGGACTTTTTTCTCCTACTGTGTGCTTCCTGGCATATTGGATGACTTACACCCTAGAATATTCTGGGAACTGAGGGAGGAGCTGGCGGCACCTTTAGCGAGGCTGTTTAACTTGTCCCTGGATACTGGATGGGTGCCAAGTGACTGGAAGATGGAGGACATGGTGCCACTGCGTAAGGAGGGCAGCAGGGAGGAGACAGGAAACTATCACCTGGTTAGCCTCATCTCGGTGGTGGGGAAGGTGATGGAAGTGCTATTAAAGGAAAGCGTGGTAACACGCCTGATAGACAGTGGACTATTAGACGATAGGCAGCATGGCTTCACAACTGGAAGGTCATGTCAGACAAACCTAACAGAGTTCTTTGATTGGGTGATGAAGGTGGTTGATCAGGGAGGGGTGGTGGACGTGGCCTAACTGGACTTCAGGAAGGCCTTCAACTCTGTCCCTCACAGAAGGCTGGTAAATAAACTGGAAAGCTTAGGGGTGGGTCAGAAAACAACTAGGTGGGTGGAAAACCGGTTGAAGGACAGAAGCCAGAGGGTGGTGGTAAATGGGGTACATTCCAGGGAGATGGGGGTGATGAGTGGGGTGCCCCAGGGGTCAGTACTGGGACCCCTCCTTTTCAACATCTATATCAGTGATATAGAAGATGGGCTGGAAGGGAGAGTGTGCCCATTCGCATATGATACAAAGATCTGCAATAGGGTGGACACCCCAGAGGGGTGGAGGCCATGAGGGAGGACTTGAAGACTCTGGAAGGGTGGTCAGAAACTTGGCAGCTGAAATTCAATGCCAAAAGGTGTAAAGTGATGCACATGGGGTGTAAAAACCCACAAGCAGCTTATACTCTGGGGCGGGGGGGGGAATTAAGCCAACAGAGCAGGAGAGGGATCTGGGGATTATAGTATCAAACAACCTTAAGGAAGGTCATCAATGCAGTAAAGCGGTGGGAAAGGCAAATAGAATGTTGGCGTGCATTGGGAGGGGTGTAACTAGCAGGAGGGAGGTACTGATGCCTCTTTATAAAACCATGGTGAGGTCACACCTGGAGTACGGGGTCCAGTTCTGGAGACCACACCTATGCAAGGACATAGATGGGATTGAGAGGGTGCAGCGAAGGGCAACCAAGGTGGTGCACAGTATGCAGGGGAAGTCATATGAGGAGAGGTGGAGGGAACTGAATCTATACCCTTTGGAGACTCAAAGGGAGGGGGGGACATGACAGAGATGTTTAAGTACATAAAGGGGATCAATAAGATAAAGGAGGGGAGCTTATTTTAAAGGAAGGTGGAGTCTAAAACTAGAGGTCATCATCTAAGATTAGAAGGAGAAAGATTTAGAGGCAATATGAGGAGGCATCACTTCACAGAGAGGGTGGTGGAGGCCTGGAATCAACTACCAGAGGAAGTGGTGGGGGCTGAACAGTGGAGAGATTCAAGAGGGCATGGGACAGACATAAGGGGTTGGCAGGGGGAAGGGGAGGTCCCATGACATAGGTGATGAGTGGGGGGGCAGAATTGATGGGCCAAAGGGTCCTTTTCTGCCATCAGATTTCCATGATTCTATGTCAGCATCAGGGATCTCAATATGTACCCCCTTGAAGAAAGGAGGGAGAGGGGGACATGATATAGACATATAAATACCTCAGGGGTTGAACAAAGTAGAGGAGGAGAGTATTTTTCAGAGCAAAAGATGCATGAAAACAAGGGGACATGCAATGAAGCTGGAAGGGGAAACATTTAGGAGGGATGTGAAGAACTTCTTCCCTGAAAGAATGGTGGATGCCTGGAACAGTTTTCCAGCAGAGGTAGTGGGGGCAAAAGCGGTGATGGACTTCAAGCATACATGGCATAGGCATACAGGAATTTTAGTTTGGGAAAAAGGAGTGGACCGCAGATCAGGTAGAGTCTGCGATGAAAGTATAAGCATGGAAAAAAGGGGCAGATGAGGTGGGCCAAGTGGTCCTTATCTGCTGACAAATTCTGTTTATAATGATGCAATACATCTGCTTAAGTTCCTCCCCCAGTCCAGTTGTGCTCTCGCTATCACTACTATGCAGCCTCTGCCAGGTGGCAATTAAGTGGTGGGAGGAGTGCAGTCCTTTGGATGTTCTGTCCTCCCTCACCCGGCCAACCCTCAAGTGGCCCTAGTCCACTCCTGAATCCATTTCATCAGTGTGGTAGGTGGTAAGGCAACCTGCACCTCAAGTTGCCATGGTAATATGCCAGCAGGAATTCAGACTTTGAGTGAAAAAGGGGTGTGGGTGTAGGAAATTGTTCCAAGAAATGCAAAACCAGGGTCATTGGAGGGGGGCGCTAGAGAGAGATAGATGAACACTCATGTTTCTCGTTTGCTCCGCTACGGGTAAAGCTGAAACCCGCTCCAGCTGCTGCTTCAATAAAAACTTTCAGCGTATTAGCTTCTTTGCGAACTGTATGAACTTACATCCGAAGCTTTGAAGTTGAAGGAGGCAGTGAAGCTTGTAAAATTATGGATAAATTCATCTCTCCCAGAATGAATACTGGCAAGGCCGCTCTGCCTCGGGGGGCAGCAAGTGTGCAACTCCTGACTGGGGAGACGTCCTCTCTGGTTATTTTGCGTCCAGAGGGCGCAAAGGCAAAGAATCCACAGAAGCCAACTTTGGCTTCGTTGCAAGCTTTTTTAGTGGAGATGCAAGGAGATATGATTATGAGGGAATCATTCAGCAAAGTTCATTTATCGCTCAATGAAATATCACATTGTTGTGGAAATATAGAAGAGAAGATGAGTAAGATTGAAGAACAAGTGGAGATGGTAGAAAAAACGACAGAACAATTGGCTGCAAGGGTTCTAACAGTGGAGGGAGCTATAAACGCCTCACTTCACGAACAAATAAACACTATGTCAAGGCTGGAAAAAATGGAGAATACCCTGTTATTGAAGAACTTGAGGCTGATTGGGCTCACAACATGTATTCCTTCTCCAAAATTGAAATTGGAGGTTTTTTCTCCCGACCAACAGGTGATATTGGAGTCTATATTTAGACCGCAATCAAAATCTAGTAACGCAATGGACACTTTACCAAGATATGTCATCTGCACTTTTTCATCTATGGATCAAAGAAATAAGATGTTACGTGCTGCCAGAATAAAGAAAGGTTTTATTTATGAAGGTCAAAAAATTCATTTATATCCAGATTTTTGTTTGACAACACAGAGGAGAAGAACCTTTTTTGAATCTGAGATCTGAATTTCATCAATCAGGGGTTACTGCAGTGTTGCAAGCCCCTTCGAGGTTAAAAGTTTCATTTCAGAATAAAGACTATTATTTCGAAGATGTTGATGCAGCGAAAGCTTTCTATGATAAGAATGTTGCTCTTCCCACTGAAATGGATTCTGAGCTTTCTGAAGAGGAAGATTTGGTGGACAACATGCAGTATATTCTAGTGTCAACATGAACTTTTTTCTTTTCGTGTTTTTTTTTTTTTGGTGACTGATTAGCTGAGTGATTTACTTTGTTTTCAACTTGCCCCATTATTAGTGATTTTTCTTTATTGCCACATAGATATTTCTTTTGATAATTCTTTTTAAAGGGAAGTTATAGCTTGGAGTATGGGAAACACAGATAATAAAAAGACATACTTACAGATGCTGTTAGCATAAATATGGGAATAGCGATAGAACTTCTTTTTATCCCCCCCAAAAAATTTATTTTATACTTTTCAATATCTCTTTTTTTTTCTTTTTTGAGATGGATTCTGTTTTTTTTTTCATTGTATCAATTATTGAAATATTTTCTCTCAGAATAAAAATAAAGTATAAAGACAAAAACCAGGGTCATTGTTAACATTTATTTATTTGATGAATTTTTGTTAACTGAAACTAACGTCCCTTTCTCAGGAGTGACCCAGGATTAATTACATTAAATAGGAGAAGGAAAGTGTAAAAAAAAAAAATAAATAAATAAATAAATAACTTTTGCAGGTATATAAGTGCAAGAGCAGTAACGAACTATGTGACCAAAAAGTAGGAAAACTCTCCGAGATATACTGATTTAATCCTTTACAAGTTTACAAAATGTCCATTTGAACAGTGTTTTTCAGTTAGTGTGGTGCTGGCTCACCCAAATACATAATGTGCACTGTAATGGGCCCACTGTAGCAGGCTTTCCCTCTTGCTCAGAAACCTCACACAGGGAAGGACTCCAGGATGTTTCTGTGGAAAGGAGGGGCATCAGATTCTGGTGCCTTTTCTGTGTCCTGTGGGCTGTTGGGTTTCTGGAGTGACAGCCCCAGGCACAACCCAAGACAGACTGTGAGCAGAACCTATAAAGGCAGGACTGTGCTGGAGGATGGTAGATCTAGTGGAGATCTCATGGTGGAAAGGTCTGCAGTGTTGGCAGTGGTTGCAAGCTGTGCCATCCCATGCCTCAAAAGCAGAGAGCAAACTATGAACAGAGCTGCTGAGATCTGGAGAGGAAGAGAGTGGCAACTGTGTGCAAGCCAGCACGTGAGAGATGCTGAAGATATAGCATGGAGAACAAGGTCAAGGGCTGCTGATCTAGGTCCTATCTATAGCGGTCACTACAGCACAGTGCCAGGCTGCCTCTAACCTAGAGGTTTGGCAGCCAGGACATGTGAGGGACAGATTGGAGCCTCAGCAGTCCAGAACAAATGGAAGAAGGTTGGCAGAGCCTGCAGCCAATGCCCAAGGTAGCAAATTCAGCACGGAGCAGAGGTAGGAAGCCAACCTGCATCATAATAGACGTCCTGAGAAAGCTGAAATCCAGTGGCCTGCTGCATCATAAGGAGCCATCTGGTTTCAGAAACTGTGAGTTTGCCACAGTATGGCATTGTTTCAAGGGGCAGCACCTGTTGTTTCACCGTGTTTTACAATTTGGATTACAAATGTCGCGTGTTGAGGTTTTATTTTCTGCCATTTAAGCAATTGCATGGCCTGTGGGGTTTAAAGAACTGAACAAGTTGCTCTGTTTAAAGTACACCAACGCCAGCCAACCTGTGGTAACAGCTACATGCCTGCAGCAATTCTACACCTGTGGTACCCAGGGACTCAGTTAAGGGAGCTCCCACTGGGATCTGTTTAAAACCTGGTACCAGGTGGGAGTGGGCAAATCTGGTCTGCCTAAGAGGGCACTGGAGGGCTGTGTTTAAAGTTGACATTGGCATTGACCCTCTTTCTTGCAGGTGGTCGGTTATTGCTAATAAAGATTTGTTATGCTGTTAAACTTGGGCTGGTTATTGACTCCCCCTGTGGTAGAGAAATAAGTGGTTACTAACCGAGCCACCCAATAGCCAAAGCCCTTGTGGCTCAATTGATTGGAGTGTCCACAATTTATCAGACTGCACCAATTTACCAAAGGTGGTGGATGCCCTACATGTATGGCCCGGGCATGCCTCGCTACAGGGTACATCACAGTATGTTGCATATTAGTCCCATCTTAGTAACTGGAAAAATGATGTTGTACTGTATGTGTTCAAATACAGCTGTGAATTGGTGATTTTAATAAAAAAAAAAAGAAAAAGAAAAAACTTGCATAGCCATATTTAAGGATGTTTTCCACTAATTATTTGAAATTCAAAAAACACTAAGGCAGACTTTAAACAGGGAAAGGATATCAAACAAAACAGGAGAAAAAAGGGTGATTTAAAATTCACTAAAAAGGTAATGGTACAAGGGAAGATTGAGGGGGCAGGGTCAGTAGCTGACGCTGAAGACCATGCATAGCAGACTTGACAGACCTAATGACGTAATTCTGCTGCCTTTCTTGTATGTTCATATTTATTTATTTGGTATTCGGAAAATAACCTTTGAGCCAAGGCTCTTTTACAAAGGTTCTACGTCATGTGAACAGAGTATAGACATTCAATCAAGAAGGTTACAGAGTTTTAGGATATTTGAGACACTGAACAGCACAACAATCAGGTAAAGGTTACAGAGTTTCTTAGACATTTAAAACACTATACAGCATATGGACATCGACTTTAGTTGATTACAAGTGCAGGTAAGGTGCAGAGGCACTAGAGGTTAGGTTAGGTTAGGTTGGGCAGAGGGTCAGTAAGGACAGGAGTTAGGTAGGGGGAGGAGGGGGGCCTCTAGTAAAAGTGGTCAAGGAGGCAGGGCTGAGGCCAGGGAGGCAGAGACCCATCCTAGTGTGGTGATGGGGGGAGGGGTGATGAGGGCTCTACAGGACCAGCCCCCTTAGAGTGATACAGTGGCATTGTCAAGGAGCATGTAGGATGGTGGCTTCTGTCTTGTGCTGAGAATAGTTGCTGTTAGCAGATCCAGGCCTGGTCATCCAGAGTCTATCAGCTGTTGGAGAAGCAGGTACATATGTTTCTACTGTTGTTTGACTGCAACTACTAAACTGTCTTCTCACAGAAAACAACCTGAAAGGTAAAACAAGAGTCTGAAGTATCGTAAATAATTTCCAGTTTTTGTGACGTTGAATAGTTTTGCCATACCTGTGTTAAATGCCAGAGAGTTCCATAGAACATCAAATATAAGTACAGTTATACGTAGTTATTTTAAACTCCCCGTTTTCAAGAGTTTGTGCATACAATGTACAGTGCAATAGATTTCTTCTACTGCCATCACAAGAATATATGTCAAAGGATTATTTTTAAAGCCAGTTCTGCAAAACACCATGAGGATAGTGTTCCTTGCTGTGTAAGCTATTTATTGAAAGAATGGGAAATGAAAGGGACGTTTTCTTTGTTGCAATAATAGCCGTTAAGCATTATGGAACATTTCCTATTATATTCCAAATGAATGCTCAGACATTAAGTTCTCCAAAAATAATTCCATTTAGCTAATGAACAAATGCCTTTGTTCTTATCCTTAAAGTTTATATTTACCCTGGGATTTGAAACTCCCATGCTGCATGTAAGCTAAATGTGCACCACTGCACGTTGTTATAATTCAGTTTTTAAAACTTCATTATTAAAAGCCTGGTTGGCATAAAATGCCACACCTTCAAAGGTAGAGAAAACGAAGCACAAGATGCAATAGAGACAGGGGCATTTCCTGAGTACTATCAGACGAAGGGCACTGGTTCAAAAGTCTTTGATAGGGGATTTGGGTACCACCCAAGAACCCACTGCATTCCAGGGCAATGGCCTTTTGTTGTTACATGTTTGTAAATACCCCCAAAAGCTATAGCATTTGAAACTATACAAAGATAAAATTCTGGTTCATTCTAGATCTTCTATGATCAGGAATTCTTGCTGAAGGATATTCTTGGGTAATCCAGATAAGCTTTTTTAAAATATTTAGACCATATCAGAATTCAGGGCCTGTATAGAAGTCTGCAGCACAGCAAGGGTTAAGCACTCATGCCTTTCCTTTTTATGGCTGCATGAGCGGAGCGCCACAGACGTATTGCTGACATTCTTTTAGGAGCACTGTGGAAGCACATGTCCAGATCGCTCTCCAGTGTGCTTCCACACTGCTGAGGAGCAGTTCTACTCATTGTCTTTCAGTGGCCATTCTCCTCTGCTGGCCACATAAACATACCCCCTTCATAGAAGTGATGGCCACCACGCCCAAGATGGCCACCGAATCAAACTATGCATGCGTGAGTATCACGCATGCGCAGTTCTGTCATGGCTGCCATCTTGGGTATGGCAGACTCCAGCATGGTGAGAGCTTCGAGTATTCTTTTACTCTGTCTCACCGTGCTGAGCAGCTGTACCGGCTCTGACCAGAGTTTGTTTTTTAAGCTGTACCTCACTGAAGGGATACATATGTTGTGCCTACAGCTACCTAAAATATTTTGCTAGGGAATTAGAATGTTGTGTGTTAGGGTGTTAGGGCAAATGAGCCCAAATGTTTATACAGGAAGGAAGAGGAGTCTGTGTGTTCTTTCCAATAACTCTGGGTGCTCCTAAATATGTGCGGTGCAGTGTACCTTACTTGGAGGTGGCAGTTAAATAAGTTATGCATCCATCAATCTACAATGTTTGAGCTGGGAAAATTATAGTGCTGTGCGTTAGGGTGTATAGAGCACAATGGAGCTCAGATATATTTATAAGGAAATGGAGACTTTGCTTGCCACCCAGTGTGACTTGGTGCTCCTCAATATGTGACATGAAAAGGCAGGAGAGAAGCACTCACTCAGGTCAAGGTAATGAATCTCAATGAATGCTAGCTGTTATAATCATTTATCTGGTTACACTTTAAGTGTCACTTAACTACACTGTAGTTACAGTGTAACTACACTGTAACTGCATTGCAACTGCAATGTAGTTGCGTGCAACAAACATTTTTGTCCCCGAAGAAGAAACGCCAAACCAAGTCATGCTGAAGTTAACTGCACTTGGAGCCTGGATGTTTCCCTGTTTCTAGATTCACTGTTTTACAGGGCAACTTCTTTGCTTTTCAATGTAGGTGCTAGTGAATGTACCCGTTCTGTTCAACGAGGTTATTTTTTTATTTTAATTTTATTTATTGAAATGTTTCACCAGGAAGGCACGCTGAGCAACAAGATGCTCATCTCCCGGTGTGACCTGGGGGAGTAGGGGAACATGAGGATAGTTTACAGAGATATGATACACAATATAGATATACAATTTGATTACATTCAATAAAGTGAGCAGACTATACAGAAGTACTGAAAAGGAGGAATGCTAACAGGTATGAACTAGATGGATGCAATGCTAACAGTCTTGACCTAGATAGATACGATAGCACAAATATCTTGGCAAACACTTGGTGGGACATAGCTTTGTAGTTAGAAAATGGCTGGATAGAATACAAGGAGGTTGAACTAGGACAAGACTCAAAGGAGAGACACAGATAGAATACAATTTGCAAGGTGTTACAAAAATGCAACGTTGACTATAAGTGCATTAGATATTAGAGGTTAGCCAATAACTATGGCTAGGAAGGAGGGAGGAAGGTGGGTGGGTGGGGGCATATAGGCAGAGACCAGGGGGTGGAAAGGGGGGATTTGGAGAAGGGGAAGGCAAGGGGTGGAGGAGAAGGGTCTGCCTTGGCCTGACCCTTCCAGAATGCTGGGAACCCTGCCTGCACCAGGCAGAGGTCAAGCATGAACAGGAGGGAAGCAGGTTGTAGGCAGTGGGAGTTAGAGCACATCAGGAAGGAAGAGAGGAGGAAGAGAAGGGTCTGCCAGGGCCTGACCCCTCCAGTATGCTGTGGACCCAGCCTGCACAAGGCAGAGGTAGTGCACGACAGGAGGGATGCAGATTGTAGGCAGCAGAGGTAGAGCAGGAGGGAAGTAGGCAGTGATGGGGAGTAGGCTTCAGAAGGACCAAGAGAGAGGGAGGTGGGAGAGAAGAGGGGCCAAGACCCAGCACTTTCAGGAAAGAATGGGGTGGAAGTAGGTGGCAAGGAAGGTGTTTGCCTAGGTTCTGGACCCTCCAGGATGCAGAGAACCCTGTCAGGGGCCTAGGCCAAGCAACGGCGAGTGGGATGTGAGGGTAAGCTGGTGTACAGAGAAGAGAACGGGGATGGGAGTAAGGTGGAAAGGAAGGGGTGCTGGGGGGAGGATGTAGGGGGAGGGTTTTGCAGGAAAGAGGTGTGCATGAAGCTGAAGCAGGCTCATGGGGAACAAGTTAAGGAAGATTGTAGCAGGAGCAGCTAGCAGAGAGAAAGTTATGAAAGGCAGAGGCAAAGGAGTGGGAGGAGGAGGAGGAGTGTCATATTTGAGGTGGGAGGTAGTTCCAGATGTTGGGGAAGTGATGGGAGAAGCCTGATTGGCTGATGAGGGTGGTATGACAGGGGACTGGCAGGGTGCGAGTGTCAGAGGATCTGAGGGCGTGGGAGGAAGGCAGAGGGGAGGGATGGAGCATGAGAGGTAGGAAGAAAGTACACCAAGCCAAAGTTTGGAAGTTAGCTTAGCACAGTGAGCCAGGCATCTGTTAGCAAGTGGGGGGAAGGACAAGGCGCGGTAAAGGTCATAATGATGGGTTTGAGATGGGGCGTCAAGAACGAATCAACAGAGGGAGTTGAAAAGAGAGTTCAATCTGGTAAGGGAAGATATGGGAGCGGCACCATAGACTACATCACAGTAGTCAAAAATGGGGAGGATCATCTTCTGGACAAGTTTTCGCTGGGCTGTAGGAGGGATGCAACTACAGTTCCTGTAAAGGACTCCAAGCTTGGGGTGCAGTTTTTTCAGAATGGCGTCAATGTGGCCAGAGAAGCTGAGGTGTTGGTCCAGCCAAACCCCAAGGTATCTGAAAGTGGGTGTGTCCTCAAGGATGGTCCCATCAAGGGTGTGGAAGGAGGGTAAGGGGTGGAGCCTAGACAGTTTCTGCCTAGTGCCAAAGGTCATGGAGACTGTCTTCTTGGCATTTAGAAATAGCTGATGTGAGGCAAACCAGAGCTGAACCTGGTGGAAGTCATGCTGTAGAGTGATTGCTACATCAATGGTGGTTACATTGACCACACCTCATTGTTTAATTACCTTTGTGTGCATGTCCCCTGTCTCCAGCCCCCCCCCCCAGTGTATATATAGAATAATGTATGGGCAACCACATGCAACAAAGCTGTGTTTCCATCCAGGGTGAGATGACATCATAGACACCGTCTGAGATCTATGATGCCATCTCACCCCTCAAATGAAACATCAGTCTTGTTGTGTATGGCTGTCAGTACATTATTTTGTATAGAAATATGTTTGTTGTCATTAATTTACCTTCTTTCTAACTCAGCCTTGAACTGTGATCAGATAAACAGAAAACAGCAAACAACAGGATATAAATTAAGTCATTTGATGTGGCTGAAATAATAGCTACATAAACTGGCAACATTTCTTGTAGTTCATCTTTTAACAAACAGTTCACTTGGGGTGTTTCCAGTCATGTGGAGATCTTTATTATATGGTTTCTGCAGTGTCGGTACAAGCATGAGGAATCTTAATAGACATGAGGTTCTATGCTGTTGTACAACAGCAGTGATGTCGCTACTGTGGTACTGCAGTATTCCGACATCACTACTGTGGGTACAGCATTATGACATCACTACCATGGTACAACAGCACTCTGACATCACTACTGTGGTACAACAGCTTTCTGACATTGCTACTGTGGAACAACAGCATTCTGACATCTCTACTGTGGTACAACAGCATTACGACATTACTACTGTGGTACAACAGCATTCTGACATCACTACTGTGGTACAACAGCATTCTGACATCACTACTATGGTACAACAGCATCTTGACATCACTACTGTGGTACAACAGAATTCTGATATCACTGCTGTTGTAAAACAGAATTCTGGCATCACTACTGTCTACAACAGCATTCTGAGATCAGCACTGTGGTACAACAGCATTCAGACATCACTACTGCCTACAACAGCATTTGGACATCAGTACTGTGGTACAACAGCTTTCTGATATTACTACTGTGGTACATCAGCATTCTGACATCAGTACAGTAGTACAACAGCATTCGGGCATCACTACTGTGGTAAAACAGCATCTTGACATCACTGTTGTGGTACAACAAAATTATGATATCACTACTCTTGTAAAACAGAATTCTGGCATCACTACTGCCTACAACAGCATTCTGACATCAGTACTGTGGAACAGCAGCATTCTGACATTTCTACTGTGGTACAACAGCATTACAACATCACTACTGTGGTACAACAGCATTCTGACGTCAGTACTGTGGTACAACAGCATTCTGACATTACTACTGTGGTACATCAGCATTCTGACATCAGTACAGTGGAACGACAGCATTCAGACATCACTACTGTGGTACAACAGCATCTTGACATCACTACTGTGGTAAAACAGAATTCTGATATCACTACTGTCTACAACAGCAATCTGACATCAGTACTGTGGTACAACAGCATTCAGACATCACTACTGCCTACAACAGCATTCTGACATCACTACTGTGGTACAACAGCATTCTGACATTACTACTGTGGTACAACAGCTTTCTGACATTGCAACTGTGGAACAACAGCATTCTGACATCTCTACTGTGGTACAACAGCATTCTGACATGACTACTGTGGTACAACAGCATTCTGACATCAGTACTGTGGTACAACAGCATTTGGACATCACTACTGCCTACAACAGCATTCTGACATCAGTACTGTGGTATAACAGCTTTCTGCCATTACTACTGTGGCACATCAGCATTCTGCCAGTACAGTGGTACAACAGCATTCAGACATCACTACTGTGGTACAACAGCATCTTGACATCACTGTTGTGGTACAACAGAATTATGATATCACTACTGTTGTAAAACAGAATTCTGGCATCACTACTGTCTACAACAGCATTCTGACATCAGTACTGTGGTACAACAGCATTTGGACATCACTACTGCCTACAACAGCATTCTGACTTCAGTAATGTGGTACAACAGCATTCTGACTTCAGTAATATGGTACAACAGCATTCTGATATCACTACTGTGGTACAACAGCTTTCTGACATTGCTACTGTGGAACAACAACATTCTGACATCTCTACTGTGGTACAACAGCATTCTGGCATCACTACTGTGGTACAACAGCATCTTGACATCAGTACTGTGGTACAACATAATTCTGATATCACTACTGTTGTAAAACAGAATTCTGGCATCACTACTGCCTACAACAGCATTCTGACATCACTACTGTGGTACAACAGAATTCTGATATCACTACTGCTGTAAAACAGAATTCTGGCATCACTACTGTCTACAACAGCATTCTGACATCAGTACTGTGGTACAACAGAATTCGGATATCACTACTGTTGTAAAATAGAATTCTGGCATCACTACTGCCTACAACAGCATTCTGACATCAGTACTGTGGTACAACAGCATTCTGATATCACTACTGTTGTAAAACAGAATTCTGGCATCACTACTGCCTACAACAGTATTCTGACATCAGTACTGTGGTACAGCAGCATTCGGACATCACTACATGGCAGATTTTAAATCCAGCACATGAAAGAGCAACTGACATGTCTCAGTAGAGACGTGCCAGTAGTGCCCTATCCTGCCTATAGAACCTCCCAGTACAGAGGGTACCGCAAACGAAGGTAATGTAAGGCAATATTTTACTGTAAAGATGCAACAGAGCGCAATGCGTGCCCCCACCACAGCATCAGGTCCCCTTCCCGATCCAATCCTGAGGATGACGTCAGGTCAGGATGGGGACCTGGTGAAATTCCATTTCACCAGCGAAAGTGCCATGGAATTAGCATTTTGCTGGCAAAATGCTAATTCTGCAGCACTTTCTCCTGTGAAATGGAATCTTGCCAGCTCCCCATCCCAACCTGACATCATTCTCCGGTTTGGATCGGGAAGAGGACCTGATGCTGTGGAAGGGGCGCGCATTGCTCTCTGCCACATCTTTACAGTAAAATATTGCCTTACAGTACCTCCATTTGCGGTACCCTCTGTACTGGGAGGTACTGTAGGCAGGATAGAACACTACTGGCACGTCTCTACCGAGTTGTGTCAGTTGCTCTTTAAGAATTATTTTGCGACTGCATGTATTGTGTAAAATGGATGGGGTGGGGAGATATAGCATTCAATGTTTTGGTCAACTACTTGTTACTCTATTTTTATTTTTCCATCAGAAGCAAAAATCTCAAATGTGTTTTTCTCAATCTTCCAGCGAAGGTGGTGGGAGTGAAAACAGTGGTGGATTCAAAAATCCATGGACTAGGCATGAGGGAATCTTACTGGAAAGGATGGGTGAGAAAGAGCTGGAGATCAAGCAGGGTCTGTGGTGACACTGTAGGTTGGGACAAATGGGCAGACTAGGTGGAACAAGCAGTCTTTATCTGCAATCAAATTCAATGTCCTGTTGTACAATAGTATTCTGACATCAGTACTGTTGAACAAAAGCATTCTGACATCACTACTGTGGTACAAGAGCATTCTTGCTCTATAAATAGCTTTTTACTGAAATTTACAAGAAAAGTAACAGAACATCAAGTACATCAATTTAACATTATATGTACAATAACAACTAGCACTGTTAACATTGTATACATACCTTAAACCTTAACTATGGTAAAGCAGTATTCTTTCTTTTTCTTCCCCTCTTGCCAGGTGGGCCCCCTTCTACCCATGTGGCTCCCCCAACCCCAATCATCCACCATCTCTGGGACTTATCCTGAGGACATACCTTCTCCTCCACAGCTTTCCCCCTGTGGAGGTGCCATCAGGTGTTTCCCCAAGCCCCCTCTGGATGACTTTGCTCATTGTGGTGGGATCCGTGCCCAGTAGGCAGAAAGGGGTCTGCAAGGAACCATGGGTTTCATCCTGCTTACAGCCAATGGGATTTCCTGTTTTCTTCCCTAGACCCACGGATGCTCCACGGAGAAGATGGCTTGACATGTGCCCATCGTTCTACATGCTGATGTATTCCATCAGATGCGTCCTCCTCCCTGAACTGTTACTCCTAGCTGCACCACCACCTATGGTCACCTAGTTGGTGGTGTTGCAGCAAGCAGGTTGCCCTCTCCTCCTGGAGGAGAGTTTCAGCTGGGATGCTTGGTCTTCCTCCACTCCAGGATGACCCCCGAGGAACCCAGGTTCTTTTTCCTAAACCCAGGTCCCCAGCATGGGTACAGCAGTTTTCTGACATCACCACTGTGGTACAACAGCATTCCAACATCACTGCTGTGGTACAATAACATTCTGACAGCACTGCTGTGGTACACCAGCATTCTGACATCACTGCTGTGGTACACCAGCATTCTGACATCACTGCTGGGGTATTCCAGCATTCTGATATCACTGCTGTGGTACAATAACATTCTGACAGCACTGCTGTGGTACACCAGCATTCTGACATCACTGCTGTGGTACACCAACCTTTTGACATCACTGCTGTGGTACACCAGCATTCTGACATCACTGCTGTGGTACAATAACATTCTGACATCACTGCTGTGGTACACCAGCATTCTGACATCACTGCTGTGGTACAATAACATTCTGCTAGCACTGCTGTGGTGCACCAGCATTCTGACATCACTACTGTGGTACACCAGCATTCTGACATCACTGCTGTGGTACACTAGCATTCTGACATTGCTACTGTGGTACAAAAGAATTCTAATGTCACTACTGTTGTACAACAGAATCACTATGATCTACAACAGCTTTCTGACATCAGTAGTGTCTACAACAGCATTCTAGTATCACTAGTGTAGTACAGCAGCATTTTGACATCACTACCTTGGTAGAACAGCATTCTGATATCACTACTGTGTTACAAAAGTTTTCTAACATGACTACTGTAGTGCAACAGAATTCTGATATCACTGCTGTTGTGCAACAGCATTCTGACATAACTACTGTTTACAACACCCTTTTGACATCACTGCTGTTGTAGAACCACATTCTGTCATCACTAATATGGTACAACAACATTCTGACATCATACACACACAGGTGTAATTGCATAAGCACAGGCCCCTATGAGACTTGTGCGTATGCAGCTGCAGATACAACTCCATGAAGGTAGCACATCAGTGTTACTGCATTTGTGTCATCTGAAAACAGTTGTCTGTTATTTGTCTTACCTGATGATGGCTGTGGCTGCTTGTGTGGTCTTGTCCTTTTGCTGCCCTCATGCCATATTTTCCTCCTTTTTGGTGTATTAACTCACTTTTTTGTAAGTGGAATCATGTCATGGGGACCTGCATGAACAGACGCAGAGGTGCAGGGCCTATGCCAAGGGAAGACTCCATTCACCTCCATTGTGTGCTGCAATGTATGTTAAGAATTCATGGGGCTGTCTGGTGGGATGTAGAGGTGCAGGGCCTTCTAGGTCCTGTGCTTCCATGAGGCCACAGATACAAATGCACAGGGCAAAGAGTCGATTGTGCAGGGCCCTTTGGTGCCCACAGGTGCAGAGGCATAGGACCCTATGCCTAGAGAAAGTTCTCTTCACTATATGGTATGTGGGCCAATGCAGGCAACCCTGCACCTTCCCTTCCCAGGCTGGGGGGGTGGTGGTGTTGCATGACAGTGCCATACTCCCACAGCCTTGTTCTGTAAGCAGAGTGGAGTGATTGTAAAATCACCTTTTGAGCTGGCCCGGTGGTGCTGAGGGTTGAGGTTCTGGATGCCACACCTCGCTCCCCACCGGTGACTCAGGTTTGGGAACAGACTTGGGCTTTCAGGGGTCATGGGGAAGGGGAGGATTGAGCATCTGGAGGACTGCTCTCCTCTTCTGGGGAGGGTTGGGGTGTGTGCTCACCACTCTAATGACCCCAGTGGAGACTGGGGAAGGAGCAGCTGGTGGCACCTCGTGACGGGGTTGGGCGGTGGCAGACGTCCTGCAGTTCAGCATGGGAATGTGCTCATCATGCACTGGACATCATTGCATATCCATGCCCTAGGGGATTCAAGACAGAAAACCCCTCACGGCGAGCAGGATGATGCCTTCTACGGGAGACCATCCCATGGCCAAACAAAGCCTGGTGTAAGGGCAGGGGCTCCAGGGTAATGCAGTCTCTCCACCTGGCCTGACTCCCACTGGGGAGGGTAAGCCATGGTTCTCCCCATCCCTGCAACAGTGGTGGAGTCTGGCCATCAGGATTGTTGAGTGCCCACATATAAGGCTGAGTGGGGCTAAGTATGCCCATCGCATGTGAGGAGCCAAAATAAAGTTAAAAAAAGCACCTTTTGAGATGGATTTGAAAAAGTTCACCTACCTTGTTCATGAGTGAGGATCTGAAAAAGGCCATGTTGAACATTTGGTATAGAAATATTGAAAAATGACAAAGTTATGAGTAAGGGTTTGAAATGCATTGAACTACATTAAATGGTCTCACCTTGTTTTTTCATAACACAGTCCATGGTTCCAACAGCAAGACATCTTTTCAGTCAGAGAGTGGATCTACACTGTGAGACACTTATAGGTAAGTGAGGGGGTGTGGGGTGGTGGGTGTTGAATGGGAAGTTGGGGTGGGGGTCAGATCAATGAAGGATCAGTTTCTTTTTTGCAGGTTTGGCAAAAAAAAAGATCAACAAGGATTGTTTTTTTTTATTTACAATGGACCCAAATTGACACTAGGGAATGGGCTTGCCAGTGTCAGGACAATCTTTGGTGGCACCAGGGGTGGGCATCCCGATGCCATCACCTATTTTTTACCACTCAGTCCGGCAGCAGCACTCCATCTGTGGCTACAGTAATCAAGCAAGTCCTGTTATTCTCATACAGAAAGTGAAGGTAAATGCTGCTTAGTTGAGCACCCAGGATTTACAGTATAGGTGTCCAGAAACCTTATTTCCAGCATCATAGTCAAAAAACAAACACCACAGTCTAACTAAATGGGTCCCATTTACCTATCATTTTTATCTATTTTTCATGTTTTTACCTTGATTAAAAAAAACAAGGTGGCAGCTGCCATGAAGCAAAAAACAATTTTGGTTCATGAGAGCTGATTTCGGTTCATGACAACTTAGTGATGCGAACCAAAAATGCTCTCACAAACCAAAAAACATATGGTTTTTATCAGGGTTATCCAGGAAGCTCCTCAGAAAAAAAAAATGTAAAAATCATTTATAACTCTGGAACCGATTTGTATTTTTTCACAAAATATTTGAAAGGCACTACCTTGGCATTGGCTGTTTCTACCCTAAAAGTTTCTGAAACAAATTCTGTACCTACCATCTAGGCTGTATGTGAGAGCAAAAACACAAAGTGTATTTAAGTATAGGAATAAAATGCATGTCATTTAAAATCAATGTTCCATATCTCAGAAACCACACAAGATACCATCTTGAAACTCTGCCAGTCTGACTGCACATACCAATTGTTGGGCTATTTTATCAAATGCTGCCAAAGTTATTATGGTGCAAAAACTGGGATTTAACATTAATCACTTACTCAACCCTAATTATACTGGTGCTACCGTCCAGTAACATTAATCAAACAGGATAGGATTTTCAAGATCTGAGATCCCCCTGCCCCTAGTCAATCAGCAAAGCCATGCAAATTGTTAGACCATCCCTTAAAGGTCTAGCAGCATCCAAATATTATGCTATTTTGACCACAAATCATAACTTTTTCTTGCAAACAGCCGTATCTGCTGAAAACAGCAGTGAGGCTGCTCGGTCACATTTGGGAGGATGCAAACACAGGTGCAATGGGCATTTGCATCTGCATCCAACATTTCTGACAATCCTGCCTTAGCTCTTTATACTATGTGTGTGAGAATGATATGTCACAGCCTCAAAAGGAGCGATACTAAGTTATAAACATTTTAACTCTGACCACTGCAGAACTCCACAGGCCAGCACAGGGAGATACATGTAAAGCTATATTCTTCAAATACAGCTCTCTTCTGTGAGTAAAGTAGGAAACTAAATTGGCTCAAACTCCACCAGCTCTCTTCAATACTCAAAGTACTGCTAGCCTTCCTTAGAAAGCTACGTATGGTATTTAACGTAAAAAAAAGAAAGATGCATATGGTAATCTGTTCCAAACCCCCATACTCAGAGATTTCAGAAATAAGCAGCACATTAGGGCTCAGCTGGTACTTTTTCATGCAGTTTGGATCCAAAATAGCTTTTGTTCACTAAACAAAAGTAACGTAGCTGCTATTTAAAATAAAATAGAGTATATGTCCACACCTTTAAAGCCCATTAACAATTTTGTTAGATGGAGTTATTAATGGAAAATGGCAATGGCAGTGTTAACAATTAGACCAAGTTATCAAAGGGTACAGGCAATAAAGCCACAGTTTAAAGAAATACAAAGTCACCCCCAAAAGCAGAGCATCATAGTTAGTGCTATATGCAAATCTCCACAAAAGAATTCTGGCTGGCTCAGTTCAAGCAGGACTGAGTGGTGTTAATAGGCCTTACAAAGAAACTGCAATGCTACCAACAGCATACCAGAAACTCATGACATGTATTTCATGATGCTTTGCATTGGGGGTATATATCTGTTATTTTGCATTTCTTTGAAACTTGCCTTTATTGCCAATGCCCTTCTAGGGTAACTATGTTTGCTTCAGCACTTTTGCACTGAAGTTCTTGTCTTTTGAATTGCTTTTATTTTTTGGGACTCACCATGTCCCAAAAACCATTGTCTCACTGATATCGTTAGGTATGTTATACGTTTATGCACAGCTATGATACACTGATGAATCATAACAAGGACAAAATATGTATCTGTGGTCTGCTGCTGTCAGCCTTTGCAAACTGTCTGTCAGGCATTTGGCGCCAAACCATCCTGCTTGAAGCCAAGCCAGCCCAATTTATTTTGTAGTCATTTGCATGTGCTGCCTATGACATAAGCATAGGAGGCAGTATAGCATAGTGGTTAAAGGAGTACTATAGTCAAAATGTGCAAAAAAAGTACGTTGTGTAGAGTGTTTTGATTTTGTATATTACTCATGGGTCCTTCCCTTTGACTGCTATTAGTTTTTTCTTAATTTGCCTAATAGTTAAACGGCCTCTCCTACTAGTTTTATGGCCCCTGGGATCTCCATTTTAGCGTGGTTTGTTGCTCTTCTTTTTCCTACAGTGCCTCCTGTCCCATGTGACAGTGTTGCATCTGGGACCATAGATTCAGAAAGTACTGGTTTACAGTCAGTTTTAAAGCAATACAGATGTGATTTTAAGTCACTTTCCATATCCAGTAGGCACTGAAGGCTACATTTACAGCTTAGCAATCACTTGAGGGCTAATTGAGTGGGTGTTCTGTAGGAAACAGCTAGAGTCTTTACTACTTATAGCATTGATGAACAATGGTGATTTATGTGCTTTTAATGGCTAGGTGTAGTTTGATGAAATTAAAAGCTTTAAAAGCAAAACATTTACTCCTGCTGGCTAGACATAGACAAACATATAGAAAACATTTTTAAAAACAATGAATTACTTAGTCATGGCCAGAAGATCAGGCTTCTATCTTCAGATTACTGCTGTAGTACTTCCCCTCACTGAATCAGTGGTCCTGGCACATCACTGTCACATGAGGCAGGAGGCATTGTAGGACAAAAAACAGCAATAAACCATTCTAACTTGGAGATCCCCAGAGGCCGCAATACTAGTAGGCACATTTAAAAAAAACTACTAGCGTACAAAGGCAAGGACACACCAGGACCAAACACACAAATCAAAACACTCTGCACAACATATGGTTTTTGCAAATTTTGACTGTGGTACTCAAACTGTAGAAATGGGTTTGAATCCCACAGCTACCGCTTGCATACTATGTGACCATGAGCAAGTAACTTAATTTCCCCGTGCTCCCAGGTTGCATCTGGAAATGAGCTTTGGCTTAGTGTGCCATTCCTGGCCAAAAATTGTAAAATAAAAGGATGCTTTTTATTGTGGGGGAGGGATGTGTGATTTTATAGTTCATAAAAACTTAGCTTTATTGTCATTTCCCTGCCAAAGTAACCCTTGCTTGAGTGTTCTGCACTGAAGTTATTGTCTTTTAAATGACATGTATTGTTTTGATTTCCAGTTTGCAATACAGTGATGTGACGCAAAACAGGGTAGTTTCCCCACTTATTTACACACTGTGTCTATCATCAAATGGTTACTTATTTTCTGAAGAAATACAGTATCATACTCAACCAATATAGTGAAATTAATAGACAAAGAACCTTTCTGCACAAGCACTGAGGCAATGGTTACCCCAAAGGGCATTGGCCGGGAAGCCAGGTTTCAAAGAAATACAAAATTACACATGCCCCCATAATGCAAAGCATCATGGGCTGCATATGCAAATCACCACAGAACATTATACTGGTTTAGTGAAATTAATGTTTAGATCTCCATGGAATTTCCTGGGGGGCTTCCGAGCTCACAGCGGCAGTTTTTGACTGTAAACTCACTGTAGATTTTTCTGCACCATTTACAGCTGTTGATAATCCATGTTTCTTTTGGAATCGGATTCTGAGTTACACTATACAGTGGCAGTTTCTTTTCAGACAGGATCGTTATTGGATTTATTAACAGTGGCTCCTCTGTAATACTGATGGATAACCTGGCAGTGAGACAAATGAACTGGCCTCTGCTGGCTCGGAGTGTTCTGCCCCCAGACCACATAAATGGTGTGTGCTCTTCCTGATTACATTCACCTGATGGGCACAGGCTAATACAGTATGTAAAGGATTTCAGTCTAATCGACATTATTTATAAACAGCCTTTCTTGAAACAGGTTAAAGTGCATTCCAAAGGGAGACGAAGGACTGAACATACAAAAACAAGTTATAAGAAAAAAAAACTTCTCATGAAAGCACAAAATTCCTGATATCTAAAGATCATAAATATTTACATTATTCATATAATTATTATAGGTTCTATTAAATATGATATGATTTATTTAATAATTAAATCTTTATACCCTGGACATGTACATTGAGATGTATACAGTGTCATTTCCACATACATCCTGGTAAGAAGACAAGCAGCAGCAGCAGCAGCAGGATGGACACACAAAGTAATACATTTATACTGTATAAACAAAAATAATAATGTAGCAGTTACGATTATGTGTCAAATCAAATGCCACATTCAATTATTTTTAAAACTATAATATGACCAACACCTTAAAAGGAATCTAGGATTGTACTGCATATTTTGGGAGCTCTATATGTAGAGGCAGAAAATTCATCAAGGTACGTCTTCAGTAACTTTAAAAACTTCATTATAGAATCAGTTATTTTGGTATAAATCGGCAACTAGGTCCAAACATTTTCATCTCTGAAAGCAAACACTCAAACAATACTGCCAGAACAACTGGACATTTCCTGAGGATTAATGTCCAGCTTGGGGGGGGGGGTGATGGCTGAAGCAATAAGTTTTATAAAATGGCAAGAAAAAATCCAGAAATTTCATTGGCCAAGAGACATCATGTGAGCATGCATTAAATCTCTATAAATGCACTGTCAAATCTCATCCCCCCCAAAAAAAAAATCTACTTAGAGTCATGTTATAAGTGTAATAAGCTTCCCCAGGGTGTACAGCATAGGGTATTAATGCACTTCCCAGGGGTATAAGGACACTCGGCCTTCAGTTGCATGCCTCACTGCACCCCTAGGACATGCATTAAATCCTATAATGCACACCACATCATGGCTTATTGCATTACTAAGAAGAAGAAATGGTTATTTTTGTAAAAAAGAAAGTTTACAAATGTACATGCCAATCTGAGCATTTCTAAGGGATTAAACCCAGGCACAGTAGCCAATCAGAGTGTGTATTGGCCTTATGAATGATTAATTACATCTACACTCTATCATCAATGTCTATTTTTGAAGAACATATATGAACAGTAGCCATAATAGTCAGAGACCCTAGTTGCCTGCGGCCCTTCAGCCCTGCTTTCTGCAGCAGGATACCTGGGCTTCTGCAACAGGGTTTGTTCATTCCTGTGGTGTAAACTGCTTTTTTGCACCAAAAAAAGTCCTGCCATTGGCTAAAATTGATGACATCACATACTGGAAATAGACAAAGGGCTTTAGAATAAACAAGGAGGGGACGGGAACAAGGCATTATGGAAAAAGTGCACATTTGAATGACAAATCACCAACAGTAATGAATTCTGTGGCATTACATGCCGTATGTTCTGCGGTATACTGCAAGTTTTGCAGCAAATTCCACTGTTATGGAATTGCATAATTTGAAGGACCTTGATCTTAGTTTGAAGCCCATTAAAAGTGTTTTAAATAAGATATCAGGCTTATCTGTAGCTGGCAGCAATAAGTCTAGCAATAAGGAGGACTATGGAGAATGATGTCAGAAAAAGACCAATGGTCCATCCGGTCTGCCCAAGTTCCTTATCTAATCCTGGGGCCTTCTGTCCATCCAGGGTCCTAGCCCTCCCCATCCTCCCCCTATTTTCCTTCCTGATTCTGTCACCCTGAGTGACCATTACACTCTTCACTTTGTCCAAACCATGCTTGAAACCATCAACTGTTGTAGCGCCCACCACTTTGACTGGTAGACTGTTCTATGGCTCCACCACCCTTTCTGTGAAATAATACTTCCTCATGCCCCTCCTGAACCTCCCTTCTTGTCAGTCTCCATTCATGGACTTGTGATCTTGAACTAGCATTCAAGTTAAATAATTCCCCACAGTTCACCATGTTTATTCCTTTTAGGATCTTAAAGGTCTCCCCTCTCCCTTTTGGTCTCCAGCAAGTTCATGTTCAGTGCCTTGAGGTGGTCCTCGTAAGTCCTGCACTGGTGCACATAAATCATTTTGGCTAGCCTGCACGGCACCATCTCTAGCCTGTCCCTATCTTTCCGGAGATGAGAGCTCCAGAACAGGGTGCAGTACTCCAGGTGTCATCTCACCAAAGATCTATAAAGAGGTGGCATTACCTCTTTCTTCCTGCTATCAGTACCACTCTATACACCCCAGCATCCTATCTTGCCTTACCATAGGCCTTGTTGCACTGGCTTGATTGTTTAAGGGTGTCTCTGATGATAACTCCTAGGTCACGCCACTTAACCATAGTGCTACATTTCACCCTACCTGTCCAATATTGTGTCCTGGGGTTCTTATTCCCAAGGTGCATTACCTTGCACTTTTTGGCATTGAATTTCAAATGCCAGACTTTAGACCACCTCTCTAGCTTTGTAAGTCATTCTGCAATTCCTTGATTCTCTTGTCGCTATCCACCCTCCTACAGAGCTTAGTGTCATCTGCAAAGAATCACATAACCATGAATTACCATAAATAGTGCTGGTGGTTGGGGCAGGGTCATATTCAGAAGGTCCCAGAGTGCTACATTAACCTAGCAGCATGACAATGCAAAATATACCACAGTGTCTATGCAAATGAGGGATTCCTCATGCCAAAAGAGTGCAGTGGTATATTCATAGGTTTTGGCAGTGCTAAACAGTCACCATCACAGCACTGTTTACTGCCACTTAAACCCTGCCCTTAACTGGGTGCTATGGCTGTATACCATGTCATTGTATCTTCTAGGTGGCCCATGATTTTGACAACTCCAGATTTTGACAACTCCAGAATAGCAAGGCCAAAATCAGCGACTCCATTTAAGCAACTGAAAAAACGGCAAGCGTTACATATCACCAATCGCCGACACAGCAAAAAATGCTTTTGCCCTCATCATGGTGCTACGACCTTGAAGTTGGTTATATAAGTAAGATGAGTGTGGAGGGTAAAGTCCCCACAAAGGGGGGTGCAGGGACAAAGCCCTCTCACAGAAAAGCATTTGTCATCATTTCAGCAATCGGTGATATGTACCGCTCACCATTTGTGTAGTCACTTTAATGGAGTCACTGATTTTGGCCTCGCCATTCTGAGTCACCAAAATCACATAGAACCTATTTCCTAAACTTTCTTGGTGTCTAGCTGTCCTCCCAAGCCCTGTTTGCCTATGTAGATAATATTCCTATCCCTGACGTTTAGTGGTTCTCCCCAGTCACCCATACTGGACTTCTTAACAGGGCTTCACTGATGTCTAGTGGCCCCCCAACCCCTGATCTCCTATGGTAATATACATGTCCACCCTGGTGTTTAGTGAACCTCAAACCATGATCACCCATAGTGATATATACATCATTCTCGTTGTTGTCTAGTGAACCTCAAATCAATCTCCTACCCACTTAGGAACCCCCACAGTAGTTACCAGTTTTACCTAAAATGATGGCAAATGCAAAGCCCTCCACTTACTTCCTCATTCAGCCTCCATCTGACTGTCATGCAAGTACTGTAGAAACAGTATTTTACAGCACTCGAGATTGCGCTCATTGATAGATGGCAGCCAGCCGAGGTGGTGAGCAGAGGTTTGTGCCGATAGCCATCACTGAATGTAAAACTGTTGACCAGGGTGAAGAGGGTGTGGGGCGGGGTTTCTTAAAAGGGTGGGATGGTGGGGGTTGGTAATCAGTCAAGGGGTGGGGTGTCCACTAGACACCAGGGAGAAGGATGTATATATCACCATGGATATTGGCAGTGGGGGGCCTGATAGGTTTCGGGCCAGAAAAGGATGTATATATCGCCATGAGATTGGTGGCTAGGAGTTCACTAGACACTAGGGAGAAGAACGTATATCACCATGGGTGATCCAGGTTAGGAAGCCTACTAGGTGTCTGGGAGTTGGATGTATATATCACCATACATGATTGGGATGTGTGGTATCCACTAAACACCAGGGAAGTCCTGTTAAGAAGCCAAGCGTGGGTGATCATGGGTGCCACTAGATGCCTGGAATAGGAATAATATTACAGTAACTATATGGGTGATCAGGATGTGGGGGGGGGCACTAGTCACCAGGGAATACCTTTCCTATATGTACACATGGGCACTAAGGGGCTGCGTGGCATGCTAATGAATCCATAGTGGGCATGCAAGTGGCCTCTTAGTGCCTTGCCTGCCCAGTGTGGTCATTAGCATGCTAGCACTGAATATGGCCCACAGGAGCACAGTCGCTATCCCAGTTGGGCTGCGCTATTTCCAGTGGGTTCCCCCGTAAGCCATATTAAGCCCTGGGCTGTGTAAGCACAGCACATAGTCACTATGCCTTGCAGTGGTATGGCCCCATATTCAGACAGTTAGCATGCTCCATCAGAGTACGCTGTCTGAAAATTGCTCAGAGCTGGCCAAGCACTATTTGCTATGCAGCACTACTGGTTGCATGGCAATAATGTCTGGCTCTGATATCAGGGCCTAAGTCAGCTATCTGTCAATACTCCACTGCCACTATTGTACAGCCTTGTAATGTCACGGAGGGTGAAGTTATAGTTGGGCACAGCTTCACCCTCAATGAAATCTCAAGGTACTGAAAACAGTGGCATCACAAGGTTCTAAAAGCATTAGCAATGCAGTGGCAGACTTGGCTATTAATATCGCTGGACTGCTGCTTGCTATAGGTAAGTCCAACACATTGTTTTAAAGAGCTTCTCATGAGCTATCAAACATCAGTGCCTAACACTCATAAATGCTTCCCTTTAAGTGCAATCAGTATGCTCTAGTCAGCATATCTCAAATTCCTTGATGTCTGTAGTTAGACAGAAGCTACCCCAGATAACTGGGAGTTAAATCCAGCTTAACTTTAATTGTTAAAAGGAATATTTTAAAATGACTCGTTTTTTTTTTTTTGTCAGGCAGCAAGTAAAGGTCCTTTAGTACTGGAGTAATATAATCTGTTGACTTAGTTCATGTCATGATTCAAGCCTCAGAATTCATTATCAGTTGCAACGTCTGCAGAGCAGCATGTGGAATACCAGAGGAAGGTGTATCCCAGAAATCTAACCTGAGATAATAAAGGCATTCACCAATATTTACAAGCATCTGACTGTCATCATTTTTTTTTCTGATTTTCATAATGATTCTTTATAGGGAATATCCAGATGTGCTGCTTCAGATGTGCACTGTAGGTACAAATAAAGTTGCTCCTGTCTCTTGCTCGCAATTTTATTTTATTTTTATTTTTACGTTAATCTCTTTTGTCTCTTTACCTGGCCAGTTGGCTCACATTCATGCCAGTCCCCCAGCCCCATCCCCCGACCTATGGCAAACTCTTCTACCTTATTTTCCCCCATGGTTGTGCCTTCCGTGGTAGGGTGGTGGGAACCCCCATATCCCTGCCATGTAAGGATCCAGACTTTCTGGGAGGGCTGCTCATTCTGAGGGCAGGTCCTATGGGGGTCGGCAGTCATCTGACTCGCCCAGCTGATTTTTTTCCCCATAGGTGGAAACTGTAATGACGGCAACAGCTGTGCTGTGCATGTGTCCACCCACAGCATGCTAGCCGTCTGTTCCACCTCCCATACTTGCGTTGAGGAGCCTAGTGTTCAGGCACCCAACCACTGCTAGGTGTCAGGCTGACATCAGTCCCTGCATCCCTCCCTCTCTCTGAGAGAGAAGAGCTGTCCTCCAGATGCTCGATCCTCTCTCACCCCAGCCAACCCCAAGTGGCACGCTCACACCATGAACATGGGTTGCCGGTGTGGCAGGAGGTAAGGCATGATGCCTCGGCCCTCCATGCCACTGGGCTGGCCACTCTTTCATAATGCTTTAGAATTTTATCTGCTAGTCCTGTGCCCCAATAGTATAAACAAATGCCTTCAAGGGACATCCCAGAACCCCCCTCATACACACACACACACACACACATATCACACACCACCACCACCACCACGGCTGATGAGACCAATGGGATGAGGGAGAGTCAAGGCAAGGCATCACTGAGCTTTCTAATTCTGCGATAAACTAATTGCCAGTTCTGCACTGTTTTCAAGAATAAGCACAGGTAGTGCTCATCGAGCTTAACCTGTACTTAGCTTTGGAGGAGCACAGAACTAGCAACCAACATGTCAGTGCATTTTAGCAAGCTCTGGAACACCTAGACTGTAAATGACTCCCCATTGCTGTTCCTGTCTAAATCTGGTTGTGGAACACAGAGAACAATGTGATAGACTTTACTATGGAAAGAAAAACAGTTTTAAGTTAAAATAAGAAAAAAACAAATAATATGAATAAAAACACTAAACGAGTGTGATAGGATAGGATAGGATAGGATAGGATAGGATAGGATAGGACAGGACAGGACAGGACAGACAAAATGCCTGTGCTCTCCGGGGTACGCTTCTTCAGCTTACTGCCTAGCCCGCCTACCATCGCTGCCAACCGAGCTTATAGTTGCCTTGCCTAACATTGCACTCTGTGACTACTCTCTTGTTTGCCAGTCTGATTGTTATTGCCTGTTACCTTTGACTGTGACTCCAGTGTTTGGTCTCTGAATTTTTGCTCAAAAGATAATGGTATACTGTATACTGTCACCCTTTCCCCCAATTCTTTGTAATATGTAGTGTATTGTGTTACTTTCCCCCAACACTCTGTACACTGTGCTGTTTATACTGTTATACTGTTATGTTTACATTCTGTGTATTTTTTCGGTATGTATTTTATTGTTCAACACTGTTGGCCCCAGTTGTGCTTGAAAATGGTTACCTGGATCAGTGCACCGACCCAGTGATCAAAGACTTAAATAAATAAACAAATAAATAAATAGTTTTGATTTATAGAGCCCCCTTCTGAAACCCAGTGTGCGAATGTGGTATTGTACTACACATAAAATGCATGTTTGCTGTGAAATTGCACATTTATTCCAGCACATGACTGAAAAATCTTCATAAGTAACTCATGCTTTCACCATTTATGTTGTGGGTCTTCCAGCTTATTAATGCAAATAAATGTGTTATTCAACTGAAATCCACTATGTATGCCATATGTACCATATTTTATTATTTATACAACACACACACACACACACACAGAATAAACAATGCTGACTAACTCCTCCAACGACCCTCGAAAATTTTGGAGCCACATTAAAACTTTTTTAGGATCTACGCAAGCTGTCACCCCCTCAGAAATGGTCCTGCAAGGTGTCCACTGTAATGACTCCTTCACTATTGCAAACGCGTTTAACCAGCAGTTTTCCGACCTATCTGCCTACACAGCTTCCCTTCAATCTCCTGCTACACAACTGAACTCAACAGTCCCTGGCGATTCACCTACCTCATCTAAACCATTCTACTCAAAGCGGTCACCAGGCATCAAGTCTTCAAGCTGCTCAAGGCTATCTCTGACAATACCAGCCCGGCTCTGATGGAATGGAACCCGTCTATTAAAGATGGCTGCTCACCTCATATCTGGACCTATAGCTAGAATCTTCACCCTATCCCTCTCCAATGGCTCAGTCCCTGAAATCTGAAGGCCCTCAGAATTACTCCGTGTTTAAAAAGGCAGCAAAATGACACGACCAACTACAGACCAATTGCTATACTATCAGTCCTTAGAAAGATCCTTGAGAAATTAGTCTCTATTCAAGTTACCGAATTCGTTGAAAACTCCAACTTACTCAATACAGCACAGCACGGCTTTAGAAAACACCACAGCACCATGACTGCACTAGCAAAATTCTCCTCTGACATTCTTACCAACATGGACAAAGGAAGCTAACAGGGGCTGTTTTCATCGACTCACCAAAGCCGCTCGACCTGTTGACCATCCTTACTACTTGCCTCCTCAGAAATCTGGGCTCTCCTACCCTGTCACTACCTGGTTCAGCAGCTACCTTGCCAACAGGACTCAAAGCAGTGAAATTCAACTCGGCGATCTCTGACAGTGCTGTTATCAATATTGGCATCCCTCAGGGCTCCATTCTCGGTCCCTCCTCTTCTCACTATTTGTAAACAATCTCCTGATGTAGTAACCTCTGGCCACTCACTACTTTATGCTGATGACCTGGTCATCTATGCCCACTCTGACAATATCACCAACCTGAATGCTGCCCTTACCACAGACTTCCACTTGGTGCAGCGCTTGCTACACCCAACGCCTTGTCCTTAACTCCAATAAACTAAAGCCATGCTATTTGGATCCCCACACAAATTAAGAACCTGCTCTTTCTTCTCTCTCTCTGTGCCTGGACATTAATGGTAACCCTCTGGAGTCTGTTAGCTCTTTTCGCTACTTGGGCATTCACCTTGACCAAAATCTTGACCTAAAGCTGCACATCCAGGAAACTTGTAAATCTGTCAATTGTAAGCTAGGGCTGCTTACAGGACTAACTACCTGCTTACCCCTGCCGCTAAACTGGCAATTGCTAGGGGAACTTGTTACTAACCTCACCCCACGGTGCTCCCATCCTAACCATGCACAGTTAAAACTGCTCTGCACCAATGGGACACCACCTTCAACAATGTTTGCAGGTATGCTAAAGCACCGTGCCTGAAGCACCATTGTCAGCTATACAAAGACCTGGGCTGGCTATCTCCTCCTCCATCAGGCAATATTACCTCTGCAACCTTTCGGACACCATCATCAGAGCATCAAAGCCAGCTGAGCTCTCAAAACTACTCCAACGGTTATACCTTCACGGGACCTTAGATCCTCTGGCAAGTCCTTATTGAATATTCTCTCTGCCGCTAAAAAGGCTGGAGCCTTCAGTTATGCTGCCCCTCACTTTTGGAACTTGCTGCCCCAGGGACTAAGAAATGCTCCTTCTCACGATGCATTTAAGCACAATCTCAGAGCTTTCCTTACCTCGATGGACAAATGTGTTTGTTTTGATCCTCTTGAATCCCATGCTCCTAACCTGTTCTTCTCCCTCCCTATTATGTATTATAGGCACTTGCGCTTTTTTATTCTTGGTTGTTTTGCTTTTATGTTTCATGTTTGTTGATACTGTATAACATTGTTGTTCTGATGCCAATTGTAAAGCTCTCAATTACTGCCTAGTCACTTAGCTTGCCTCGCCTCCTGAGCTGTTTTCCCACCTTCATTCCTTATTCTGCACCCTCTGTTCCTGTAACACTTGCTTTCCCAGCCCCGCCTCTTCCCTTCCCACTTAGCCATTTCTCCAGTACCCCTGTCATTACCCCTCCCTTTTCCTGCCCCTCCCTCTCCTGCTCTTTGCCGCCTCACTCCCCTCTAACCGCCTCCACTCCCTCTCTGCCGTCTTCGGTTCCACCGGCCCGGTAACAGGTTGCTACCTTGTACCGCCAATGCCGTAACTTGCCGCCACCCTTCCTACCTTTCTTTCACCTTTCTGCCCCTCTCCCTGCCAGCTTTCCCCTCCTTCTTTTATTCTTCCCTCTTCTCCCTATGCTCAGTCCTCACCCCTTCCCCTCTCCTATTTTATCCCGCCTCCCACCAGTTTGCGTGACTCCCCTCTCTCTCCTGCCATCTCGTAGTTCCACCGGCTCGGCCGCAGGTTACTACTCTACCCCGCCAATGCCGTTTTCACTGCCTCGCCTCTTGTCCTCCTCCCTTCTTCTGCTCCGCTGCGCTTTTACTAGGTGCACTCTATCTCTCTACCCCCACTCATTTCCCTATCTGTTCCGTGCCCTTCATCCCTTTTCCCCCTATACCCTGCCCTTCCCACCCTACCCTTCCCTTCCCCCATTCCTTTAGTTCAATTCCCTCCTCACCCTTGCACCTAGTCCCCACCGCCCTCCCTGCACATCACCCCTCTCCCTCTCTATTTTTGCACCCATAGCTTCACTGTCCTGTTCCCCGACCTCTCCATCTCTCTTGCCGACTCCGGTTCCACCGTCCGGCCGGTGGTAACCTTCTCCCGCTAATGCCGCCAGCACCTGTAACCTCCCTCCTGTCCTCCCTTTTTGCTATTCGCCCTACCACCCCCTGTCTCCGTCTCTCCTGCCCTACCCTTACACCTGTCCCCTACCACTTCTCCCCAGTTCTCAACAACTGAATACATGTAATTTTATCCTTATTGCTATGCTTGACTACACTGTGTGACTTTGTCCTTTGCAAATGTATCCTGCTTTGTGTAATTTCTTATATATCCTGCAAATGTATCCTGCTTTGTGTAATCTCTTATGTATCACTGTGTTCTGTAACTGTACCTCCCGGGTCGTGCCTGAAAATAGTCACTTGTTGGCTAGCGCACTTACCCGGTCAACAAAAACTAAATAAATAAATAAATAAAATGGTAAAGTCTGAGATACAAGGAAATAATACCATTGAGGGGTCACACAAGCCATAAACCCATGAGCCTGAAGCACAAGTAGCCTTTATTAACTTGTCCATCCCCAAGATGGTATTATTTCATGAGTATGGTGGATTTGCCATAATTTATTTTATGTAATACATAAGTCTGGTCACCTTTGTAGTTGTGTGCCTTTTCTACTAGTGCTGGGGGGGGGGGTTCTGTAGGTCCTTACTGTGTTTCCAAAAGCTGATAAAATTAGAATTGTGTGACTCTCCATATCTCAACAATGACAAAACAGATTCACACATAATTTGGCACATCTAGCGACATAGAAACATAGAAACACAGAAGTTGACGGCAGATAAGGACCGCAAGGCCCATCCAGTCTGCCCATTTCTTTTTCTACCTTATAAATGTGCCATCGCCCTTTGCTCTGTCAGTGGCCTATCTATTCATAGTCATTTGTATTGCTCCCTTATGCCTATCCCATGCCTGTTTGAAGCCCTGCACTGTATTCATAGCCACCACTTCTTCTGGTAAGCCATTCCATGCATCCACCACCCTTTCTGTGAAAAATAATTTCCTCACATTCCCCCTTAATCGGCCTCCCTCTAATCTCATGCTGTGTCCTCTTGTCCTGCTATTTTTCTTATATTTAAACATGTTAGACTCTTTCACCTTGTTTATGCCCTTAAGGTGTTTGAATGCCTCGATCATATCACCTCTCTCCCTCCTTTGCTCAAGGGTATACATATTGAGCTCCGTTAATCTGTCCTCATATGTCTTCTGATGCAGTCCCTGCACCATTTTGGTTGCCCTTCTCTGGACTCCTCAATTTGGTTAATGTCCTTGTGAAGGTGTGGCCTCAATACTGCACACAGTACTCCAGATGGGGCCTAACCAGTGTCTTGTACAGAGGTTATTACCTCCTCTTACGACTTGTGATACCCTACTAATACACCCTAACATCCCCCTAGCCTTACCTACTGCTTTAGAGGTCTGCTTGGATGATTTTAGGTCATCAGTGATGATGATGCCCAAGTCTCTTTCTTCCTTTGTGACTGCTAGCAACTCCCTCCCAGCCTATAGGTGGCTTCAGGGTTTCTCTTCCCTGTGCATGATTTGCACTTCTTTGCATTAAATCCCAGTTGCCACTCTTCTGACCATTCTGCTAGTTTATCCAGATCTCTTCTCATTCTGCCCACCCCATCTGGATCATCTACTCTGTTGCAGATCTTGGTGTCATCTGCAAACAGACAAGCCTTACCCTCTAGTCCATCTGCAAGGTCACTAATGAAGATGTTGAAGAGGACTGGCCCCAGGACTAATCCTTGAGGTACCCCACTTGTGACTTGCATCTCTTCTGACTGTATACCATTTACCACCACTCTCTGTTTTCTGCCCGTCAACCAGTTTGCCACCCAGTTGACCAACTTCTGACCCACCCCGAGCCTACCCAGCTTATTTATCAATCTTCTATGTGGAACAGTGTCAAAAGCTTTGCTGAAGTCAAGGTAGGTGACATCAACTGCTCCCCCTTGGTCCACCACTCTGGTTACCCAGTCAAAGAAATCTATGAGATTAGTTTGACAGGACCTTCCTTTGTAAACCCATGCTGTCTTGGTCCTGTGCCCTTTGGGATTCCAGGTGTTGCAATTATCCTTTCCTAAGGAGTGCCTCCATAATCTTGCCCACTACTGAGGTAAGACTGACCGGTCTGTAGTTCCCGCCTCCTCCTGCTACCACTCTTGTGGGAGCGGGATCACATGAGCCCTTCTCCAGTCTTCTGGGACCTCTCCTGTGCTCAGAGACTCACTAAACAATTCTGCTAATGGCTCTGCTAGTTCCTCCTTTAGCTCCTTAAGTACCTGGGATGTATGCCATCAGGTCCCATTGCCTTATCCACCTTGAGCTTAGCAAGCCTTGTAGGACCCTTTCTTTTGTGAAGGGAGTAGTGCTCACCTCCCTCCCTCCCCTGTGTCCATGATGCTGAGCTGTGGGCCCTGCCCTACCTTCTCTTCAGTAAATACTGAGCAAAAGTATCTATTTGGGATAGATGCCTTTACAGGTCCTCCTCCTACATGCTCCCTTTTCTCCATTAAGCTTAGCAATACCCCCTCTGGACTTTCTCCTTTCACTAATGTATCTATAGAAAGTCTTGTCACCTTCTTTACTGTTCATGCTATGCGTTTCCTCAGTTTGGGACTTTGACTGCCTACTGCCTTACTCCTGCTTCCTTAGGGCAGTTTGGTATGCCTCCCTATCTTCATCCCTGTGTTCCTTATATTTCCTGAAGGCCAGCCTTTGGCTCTGACCTTTCTGCTACTGTATTTGAGAACCAAAGTGGTTTCCTTCTTTTTGCACTTCCTTTTCTGTCTAACACAATGGGATGTTGCTTCAAGTATTGCATCCTTAATGCTTGCCCACTTTGCCTGTACCCCTCACCTGTGTTTCTTTTGCCAGGGCTAGCTTAACTCTGTTGGCCATCTTATCAAAGTCAGCTCCTCTGAAGTCCCATATTTTGCCTTGGAATGGGATGATTTAGATGTAGTAGCCAAATTGAACCATACCATGTGATGGTCACTGGCCCCAGGTGACCTTCTACCTGGAGATCTGTGACCCTTCTTTGTTAGTCAGTACTAGATCTAGGATAGCCCTGTCTCTTGTGGGTTGCTGTACCAGTTGTTTGAGGCCCTCCCCCTGCAGGGAATCCACTATGAGTCTAGTTCTGGCAGATGTTCCTACTGGTATTGACCAATCTGTATCCGGCATGTTGAAGTCTCCCATTATCAGAACCTCCCCTTTAGCTGGTCGATCTGGATTATGTTGTGGTGAACCCAATTAAAACAAAAAAACAATTTAAAAGACAAAGAACCTCTGTGTGCAAACACTTAAACAATGGTTACCACGCTCTGATATACACATGCCTTGGTGTACGTTGTTACATGACCTACCACTAGAGGTTATGTGTGCCACATTTCATGCAAATTCGTCAAATAGTTACAATGTTATGAAGGTTCAAATATCCAGGTTTAACATAGAACTGTGCACCCAACCCTAACTATACTGGTGGATATATATGTAACAGACAAAGAACCTCTGTGTGCAAGCACTGAGGCAATGTTTACCCCAAAGGGCATTTGGCTGGGAAGCCAAGTTTCAAAGAAATACAAAATCACACATGCCCTCACAATGCAAAGCATCATGGGCTGCATATGCAAATCACCACAGAATATTATGCTGGTTCAACTTTAAACAGAAATGTATGGTGCCGAAAGGCCTCTCACACAGTTTGCAAAGGGTATCAACAGAAGATATAAACACATGTTTCATCCTACCAGGACTCATCAGTATGCCTCGTCTGTTTGACACACCAGTGGAATGAACCAGCTACCCTAAGATGGTCGATCTGGGTTATGTTGTGGTGAACCCAATTAAAACAAAAACCAGTTTAAAAGACAAAGAACCTCTGTGTGCAAGCACTGAGGCAATGGTTACCCCAAAGGACATTTGGCTGGGAAACCAAGTTTCAAAGAAATACAAAATCACACATGCCCCCACAGTGCAAAGTATCATGGGCTGCATATGAAAATCACCACAGAATATTATGCTGGTTCAACTTTAAGCAGAAATGCATGGTGCCAAAAGGCCTCTCACACAGTTTGCTAAGGGTGCCAACAGAAGTCATAGACACGTGTTTCATCCTACCAGGACTCATCAGTATGCCTCGTCTGTTTGACACCCCAGTGGAATGAACCAGCTACCCTAAGATGGTCGATCTGGGTTATGTTGTGGTGAACCCAATTAAAACAAAAAAACAATTTAAAAGACAAAGAACCTCTGTGTGCAAACACTTAAACAATGGTTACCACGCTCTGATATACACATGCCTTGGTGTACGTTGTTACTCACGAGGCTGCAGGCCAAGTGCGTCAACCACCCAATGCATGCATATATCAGAGCACGACCGCACATCCTAGAGTGGGTTATCTAGCTTATGAAATGGAAAAATTGTTTTGGAGGGAGGTGAAAGTGCAGGTGTGCAATCGCGCTCTGATATATGCATGGTTATGTGATGTGTTTCAACCAATCAGCCGACATGCTTTTTCCTTCCCATTTATAAATATATATATATATATATATATATATATATATACACATATATAGAGAGAGAGAGAGATTGTATGCAATGGCCCAAATAAGAATATGCAATTTTTGTCTAAGAATGAGGGGGTTAACTCACAAGTGGTGAAGCCATAAGTGGTATACAAGGTCCTTCCCCTCACAAAGGGAATAACATGCATATTCCTAGGCAGACCATTGTGTATTTGATTTATACAACACTATTTTAAAGGTATATTTTTAAATTTAGATTTTTCTAACACAATTTTAAAAGTGTATTTTTAAATGTAGATTTTTTATTTGATAATTTAACTGTTTCTGTTTGACCTTATTGCTTTAGTTAAATGCAGCAAAGTGACTCTATGACACCATCAAGCACTGTGAAAGCTGCTCTCCCATTGGTTCTGTATTATTATGACAAATCCAGAGGTAGAATATCAGGAGGCTGGCACTCATGAACCCCAACTCATAACCACTGGCATCACCGATGGTAGCTCTGTCAATGTCAATGGGCTGGATGTGAGGTAATTTTATGAGTATAATAACACACAACATGGTGTTGCATTCATTAGCGTTTCAGATGCTCTACCAGTGTGTGCAAAAGAACACTTGGCCTACTGCCTGGTGACTCACCATCGAGCTGTCTACATCTATGGCCAGTGTTTCAATTGGCTGACTCTGAATTCAATTTCCGATCTAATGTTAAAAAGTATTTGTTGTAATGACTTGAAAAGAGAACTCAGGGGCAACGTACATTTTCATAGTGTGTTAAACCTTGGAATTCCTTTCCAGTATCACTTCATAACCGTATTACAAATAGGCCTTTTAAAAAATGCCTGAAGTTGTATTTATATAATTTAAATGTCTGTCAATGTAATTTCTATTTTTTTTTCTTTTGTATTATGCTTTATGTATTTCTGTGTCACTGCTCTGGGTCATGCTTTTAAACAGGCATTATTTTGCCCATGGACCTACCAAGCTATCAACAATGAATGAATGAATGAATGAAGGTATTGCCATAACTGGCAAACTCCCCCAGTATATTTCTAAATTTCTAGTCATTTCCAAGGGGACATACTGCCTCAGAAGATACTCCTGCATTACATTCGACATCCCGAGGAGAAACTCTCGGTATGGTACATCAGCCTTAAGCTAGTCTCTCCCCGCCATTTGGAATAATATTCAAAAATCTCTAAAACTCACACATATTGTTAATATGGCCACATTCAAATCATTGCTTTGTCACCTACTGAAAGACACCTGCAATTGCTTCCACATGTTCTAGTACGGCCACCCTACTCCCCTTATTTACCTATTATTTTTCTTCTTGCACCAAAATTGGCTAGACATAGCCCTCCTGTCCTTCCCATATGAGGCAGATGTCATAATACCTGAGCTGTATCTTACCATGCCCTTAAGTAACTCTTACGCTCAGAGCATCCCATTCTTTTCTGTAACCATCCTATCCTGTTCTTCTCCATAACAACTCTTTTCTGCATACACCTCCTGTTTTCCTAGCCTACTTACAGTACCCGATCCTCATATTCACCTTATCACTGAAACCTCATCTTGGTTAACCATTCTTCCATTACTATGCTCTACCTCTCCTCCACCCTCCCTTTAAGGCATGTTAGATGACACCTGTGCATTACCTTAGATTTGTGTGTATATATATGTTTATAAAATGGTGTGGTAAAATCATAAAAATCCCACTTATACAATTGGACAAAACACGTCACATGACCGTGCATTATTTCCCAACGACCGCACACCTAGCACTACGACCGCATGCCTAAACTACTTTCCATTCCTCAAAACCTTTTCACCAGCAGCAAGACCACTCCACACCTGCTGCAGCTAGACACCCACACTAACACACATATGCAACTGACACCCTGTAACCACTGTGACCAGTCTGATTAACATAAACCTAACTGTATATATAAAAGTACAACATACATTATTTTGTACTCTTCTCCTCATTTCAAGCCTTTACATACATTATTTTGTAGTCTTGTCTTAATTCAAGCCTTTACATTGACAATACCGCGATCCTAAACACAGTACTTTTACTTTCAATACAGAAATGTAGCGTAACCGAGTGGTGCTCATTTTACAAAGTCAGAAGCTGTTAGCTGGTGAAAGTAAGACGTGCAGTGTTTAAAAAATTAGAAAAGTCAGTCCCTTTTACTAGTTTCTCTCCATAATCCAAAATAGTAGCTCCATTTCTGATGCGAAACGAGCGACGACGGACGAAGGTCGGTGATTTACAGAAACCTAGATGGAAGCAAGAGCGAGTGTTGCCATAGCAACACTCGCTCTCGCTTCCCTCTACGTTTCTAAAATTACTGACTCACTCAATCTACCCTCGCTGCTTCCGCATACAATGTGGAACTAGTACTAAAGAAAATGGACAGAAACTAATAAAAGGCACAGACTTTTCTAATTTTTTAAACACACCACGTCTTACTTTCACAACCTAACAGCTTCTCACTTTCTAAAATGAGCACCACTCGGTCACGCTACATTTGGACAATTAAAGTGACAGTACTATAAACACATACTTTTTGACACCACAAAGGACTACTAAAACTTAAATTCATTTAAAATACAGTTTTTAACACCAAAAGTGTCACCTCTACAAACATAACATTTAATTACCAACTACACAGAAGGACTACTTCCCCCAAAAAAATCTATAGCCATTTTATAAGATAGATATACCACTCTGAGGGTGCGGTCCGCTGTGACATAACGCTTCTTGTGCGGCTGACGACGCCGCCTCCATCAGAGCTTTAATCGACACCTCAGAGTGGTATATCTATTACTTACATATATATATATATATATATATATATATAGATATATATATATATATATAGATGATTTTGTATATATTGTATAACTGCATTACACTTGTATGATTTGTATTGAGTACTGTTCCTTAATCTGTCTCAAACTGTTCACTTTGTAAATGACATTCTGTATCCCTTACCATGTATTGAATCTTGTCCATTTACTGCCTCAAACTGTAAATATCGTTCCTCAGCCCATATCATGTAACCTACTTATTTCTTGTATTACTGTCTGTTCATGCTCTTTGTCACCATTGTTTTTTGCCCAGGATCCCTTAGTAAATGAGTTTTTCTCAACAGTGTTTCTCCTGGTAAAATGAAGATTGATTGATTGATTTATCAGGTGTGACAATAAATTTGTCAAACTAAACATGTTATTTTTGGCAACAGGAGCAAAGTAAATGAAGTTGGTCACTGAGCTTGCTCAGAAATTTATTTAACTCATTTTAGCCACACTGAACATGTACTGACCTTAATTCTCACATATGAGATGCCTCACTGATTTTTCACTTGCACTTATTGATGTGTTACTCTCATGCTGAGCCATTGAGCAGAGAGGCGCAGTTTACATTTTGTACCTCTTCCTTTTCTAGCTTTTTACCATTTCTGTCACAAAACTATTTCAACACCAAGGCTGGATTTTCAAAGGCCAGGGATGACGCAAGGTGCTTGCATCAAACAGAACTGACACAAGGGCCACATTGCATCGGCCCCTGCACCAGGCCCGATTTTCAAACAGAGTCTGTGGCAGAAGTTGGTGGGCATGTGCCGGACTGGCATGTGCCATGCTTGTGTCATATGTTTGGCTGTGTCATGGTGGACAGGTGGGTTGCACCACAACAGTGATGCAGCATCCCCTACCATGAGATTCCAAAACCCACAGGTTCCACCAGAGGTTAAACCATCCAGAGCAGGTCTAATGGACTGCTGACAATGTGACAACAGTGAGGAGGAAGAGTCTGATGAGCACCGTGCACCACATGTCACCCTGTACGCATGTAGCATGCCACCACTGAAGAGGATGAGATTCATCTGGCACATAATAGAGTGGTACACCAAGATGGACAAAGCCTCGAAGGATTAGGAAGACACACCATACCCCCCTTACAGGACTGCCAGCTAATTCCTACCCATTGTGTCAGTCACTGGGGGATGGATAGTGACATCTATCAGCGAAGAATGGTGCAGTACATTATTGTGCCACACTGTCATTAGTTGGCACAGAAATATACTGCCTTGGGTTATAATGGTATAGGAGGCATCCATAAGTGTGTACAGTGGGGTCTGATAGGCTTTGCATATGTTCCCTAGCATACCATGCATATGGATATCCCAAGACTACCCACCTGCCTCCCAGTCATGATGCTAATGGGTAAAGCACATACTACACAACAGTGCCCCTTCCTTTATCCAAACCAACTGGTCAAAGGGAGGTCTCAGCACAGCAGCCAAGCCTTATATCCCAGTATTCAGGGTGTCACGACCTGCTGGGACACTGTAGTGGCATGTCATAGTTCAGTTTGGTGTTTAACATGCACGTTGCAGCATGCCACATAATGTCACACTGGACTGTGCTGACACTATCATGTCTCTATGTGCCCCGCATGCTGATCATTGCACACTGCATTTTGCAGCCCTGTGTCACATTTCTGAGGCAGATGGGTGTGAATGTGCCCACACACACACAGGTCATGACCTATGGTACCAGTCGTGCAGGATCAGTATGTTTCTCCTGATCTCTCCCTTGTCATACACATCAGTCACAGTGCTGGACATACCAGGGCCTGTTTTGTGACAGTTTATGACAGTCTGCCCTGGCATCTTCACGTGATATATAATGCAGGAGTTATGCACATGGGGGTCATTGGTTTTGGTGGATGTTGACTGTGGGGACGCACATTCACTGCATGGTTGCTAGACTCAGAACTAAACACACCAAAACCCGGGCACTCACCACCACATATTACACCAACTCCAAAATAGAGCAGCAAACTTTTTATTTACATATTAAAATAATAAAGAGCACCTGCCTGACGCATTTCAGATCTACTAAGAATCGTTTATCAAAGGACTCAGAACTACCCTGCCAGATGGGGGTGCTCAAGGCTGACACTTGGGGTTGCATGAGTACACTTGATGTTTTCTTGGCAGTGCAAGGGCTGATTTTTACATTGTCAGGATCAGTTTCCATTAAACCCCTCCCTTGTGTCTTCTGTTTGACGCAGGGGACCACTTGTGGCAGCTGTGTGGACTTCCACACCGGGACTGGTGTTCTTCCAAAATCCAGCGTAGGGTCCCTGGTGCACTGGGCTTTGCCATGTGCTGCTGTCAGATGCATTTTGCATCGATCTATGGGCCCCCTGAAAATCCAGCCCCTGTTGTATAAACTGAATATGACATGGGCTGACTTAGGATATTATTCTTATCTTCATTTGAGGGTATTGGTTTATTGCTCTCTCACTTGTGGTTTCACCCTTCGTGAGATATCAACAGACCAATTTCATCTCATTAAGATACAAATGATATTCTAAGTCAGCCTATGTCATAGTCTCTATATATCTCCTACAGTTACATAACTTGTCATGTGTTATTGCCCAAATACAGCCATGTACAATTATGCATACATATACAGTTGTGACATATGGATTCTTCCAGGCAGCTGTGATTGTGCTGTGATGATCTTAGGAACCACCACTTTGACAGCCCATTGTAACAAGCAATGCAGATTATCGAGGAATACCCCAGGTTATCAAATCCTGCTGAGATGCATATGTGTGGTGCCTTTGAGGAAGCCATGGTTAATCCTCACAACTGCGCATGGTAAATATTAATAGAAACACTTTTCATTTATACATATATTTATATATATATATATTTAGACATAAGGCAATTCTTATGGGGGGGTAGGAAGAAATAGGCTGTTGGTTAACTAGGATCTGCAACTTATCAAATAGGTAGGGAAATCGGCAGACTAGGTGAACCAAGCGGTCCTTATCTGCCACCAAAGTCTATGTTTCTATAATTTTAGAGACATCATTATGCAGTTTTTACACCATAACAAAAGAAAAACAGTTTACCATGGGAGAGCGTTGTAACAACAAAGCTTTGAATCCCTGAGTCACAGTGATACTATATTATTTCACTGCTGCTTTATGCCAATATATGACAGGTACACGTAATCTGAAGAAATATGGTCTCTGGGTCAAATCGAAGTCCCTCACAGGTGGCACTTGGGACCCCCTGAGGAAGGCTTGGCAGTCAAAACCAGTTGGGCCTCAGTGGGACAGGATGCACCTGTTCTTTCTGCACCTGGTGTCCATGTTGCAATATTTAATGTACTGAAAATCCTTCTACCTTGTATTAAGAGAATGCTGCTTTGCACTGACGTTATAACTGAATTGCAGCAGCTTCATACATGTCTGTATGTTTTTATGAATAATATCATATTCATTCTATCTATCTATCTATCTATCTATCTATCTATCTATCTATCTATCTATCTATCCAATCTCTCTCTCGCTCTCTAACTGCCTATAGAGTTGCTACAGACGCTGCTAAAAGTATAGCAGCAGTTCATATTAAGACTGTGTGCCACTTGTGAATGAGTGAGATTCAGACCCAGTAACTATTTATTCACATTTTTAAATAATATCAGTATGTTCCATTAGCAGCTAAGTACAACTTTTCTATATTTTGTGAGAGACTATGCTGTTTAAATCTAAATATTCTTATATTTTAATTAGACTTTTATTAGCAGTTTTCAAATAAATAAGAACAAAGAACAATAATGAGCTACACATTGCAAACATTAAAATCTGTTGTCCAACATGTAGTTCTTTTTTAACTAGGTCTTTTTATTCTAAATCGTGCAAGCTGCTAGGTATGATTCTATAATCATTTGAAAATCATAATAAAATAATAACAGCAAACTTTTATTGATAACTGTTTCTACTCAGAAGCAGGAAGACTTTTTTACAGTCTGAAGCACAAACCCTTTTCTTTTTTTTTTTTTTTTTAGTTGTTTAACCAGGAGTAGCACACTAAGCTGAAAGCTTTTTTACAGGTGCGACCTGGGAGCACAAGGAAGTTAAGTGACTCGCTCAGGGTCACACAGTATGTAAGTGGAAGCTGTGCGATTCAAACCCAGGTCTGGTCTGCTGGATGTCACCAGATTTGCAGCTCAGAGCCTTAAATCACTGCGCTATACTGCTTCCCACATCAGAAAGATGCTGACGTATTTTCTACAACCAAAAATATCTCCATTTTGAAAACCGTTCTATAAAGCTTTCTTCAGTTTATGACAGTTGAACTGTTTTTATTGTAGTGCTGTACATATAAGGCAGAAACACACTGGTATGTCCTTTCAGATTGTATTTGTATCTATTTGCTTTGCCAGGAAAAGCTCCACTAAACAGTGCTCATTTGCAAGGAGGTCCCAGTTAGGACAGTCAGCAGTACAATGCAAGTATTTGTCAATGTTGAATGTTTGCTTGTATGCTATTGCACTGGGTCTTACTTTTACACATTTTTACTAGTGAATTCATGAATACCTGTATTTATTGTGCCTATATATAAAATTTTCAGTACGTAAACTGTCAATGTTCATTTTTATTTTATTTTTATGCTGTAACCACAGGACATTGTTGAAAATGGGGTGACACCCTAACAATTTGTATCCTGTATAAAAATAAAACATTATCATCATCATCAACTATATATTCACCCAAGATAGACCAGATAAGATGTAATATGTCATTTGCAATGGGGTCCTGATTTTACACCTTTTTACACTGCGTTTACCCAGGATACTAGAGGTGGGATGCAATATCTCGTTTTTACTGGGGTTCTGCTTTTATAATGTATTTTTCTGGGACAGATCATCTTACATGCAACATCTCCTTTTTAGTGCAGTTGTGCTCTATGGTCCTGTTTTTACACAGTTCTGCAAAATATTTACCCAGGATAACCCAGCTGAGATGCAATATCTCATTTTCAATAGGGTCCTGCTTTGACAAATTTTTGTATTGTATTTACTCAGGATAGTACAGCTCAGATGCTGTCTTGTTTTCAGTGGGATCCTGCTTTTCCCAGTTTTTACACTGTATTTACCCAGAACAGCACAGCAGAGATGAAATATCTCCTTTTCAGTGGTGTCCTGCTTTTATACATTTTTATTTATTTATTCTTTGTTAACCAAGTAAGGCCCACCAGAGTCAAGGCCTGTTTTCAGGGGTGACCTGGGAGCTTTGGACTGGTTAAGTGACTTGTTCAGAGTCACACAGTTTGCAAGTGGAGGTTGAGGGAATCAAACCTGAGCCTGCTGGATATATCAAGTGCACTGAAAGTTCATTACTTTAACCTCTAGGCTATACTGCCTGTATTGTATTTACACAGGATAGGCCAGCTTAGAGGTTATATCTCATTTTCAGTGGGCTCTGACATTTAAATCTAAATTTCCAACAGTCTTTTTATGACCTGGCATTATGATCAAGACAGGTGACATTTTTTAAATCCCATCTGAAAGGTGATTTTGTAGTGCGACTGTGAAAACATGTTTCAGAAGGGGTTTACAAAATTACACCTATCATGTTCATGAGGTCGGGTAAGACAGGGAATATGTTGAATATTAGGTGCCAAAATCTGCAAAAAGAAAGTTTAAGTAAATGTTGGAACATTTCAACATTTCTTTATAACTTAGTTGTTTTTTCACATTTTGATCTCAAATTTTTAGCATAGTCTTTTTATGACCCCATGTTATAATCAAGACAGGTAGATTTTTAAAAAATCCTGTCCAAAAGGTGGTTTCACAGAGTAACTGTGAAAACATGTTTCAGAGGGGATCTGTCATGTTCATCAGGTAGGGTAACACAAGGGCAATGCTGCACATTTGGGGCAATAATCTGCAAAAAAATCACAAAGTTATGAGTAAAGTTTGAAAACAATTGAACGCTTCCTCATAACTTTGTTGTTTTTTGACATTTTTACCCCATTTTTTCAACACTATCTTTTTTATGACCCATATGATCACAGCAGGTGGAACTTTTTAAATCTCATTTGAAAGGTGACTTTGTAGAGTGAATGCGAAAACATGTTTCAGAGGAAATTTGAAAAATGACACCTGTCATGTTCATAAGGCGGGTTAAAAAGAGGCTATGCTGAAAAATACAGGGCCCAAATCTGTAAAAATCACAATGTTATGAGTAAACATCAAAAAACTTAAACATTTCTTCATAACTTCATTATTTTGTAACATTTTGACCCCAAATATTCAATAGTCATTTTACGAACCATCCTTCTTTTAGAAAATACTGGCAAAAACATCATTTCATGCCACAAGTGTGAAAACACATTTTGGCCAGGATTTGAAAAATGACATATGTTATGTTTATGAGGTGGTGTGAAAAAATATGGCTATGTTGAAAATTTGGGGTCAAAATACTGAAAATTACCAAAGTTATGAGCAAGCATTAAAAAAAGTTTAATGACTCTTCATAACTTTTTTTAAATATTTTGATTCCAAATTTTCAACATAATCCTTTTATGACCCACCTCATGAACCCAGTAGGTGACAATTTTAAAATACTGCCCAAAAGGTGATTGCATGGAGCAACTGCAAAATCACCTTTTGGGCTGAATTTGAAAATTTTCACCTACCTTGTTCATGAGGTGGGTCCCAAAATTGCCATGTTGAAAAATTAGGGGAAAAATATTAAAAAAGGCCAAGTTATCAGTACAAGTTCAAAACACTTTGAAATACAATGATGCACTTAACTGATTTCCTCAGTTCTTGGTCTGGTATTGATGACTGAAGGTATGTCTGTGATCCAGAGAAAATTACAGCTTTGGACCCCCTTCCCATAGGTAAGTAAGGAGTAAGGGGGAGGTGCGGTGGTGGGTGCTGAGTGGGGGGAGGGTAACAGCAGGTGAGGGTGGCAACAACAACAGACATTCATGGTCTATTTTCTTTTATATAGTGTTTAACCCTTGCTGTGTCCCTGACATGTATACACATCCTAAAAACCTATACATTTTAAATGTTCTGGCAGCCTAAAGGTTACAAAAATTAAAAAAAAGACACTGAGGGATGGTTTTCTTTATTTCAGGTATCGACACTGGGGACTGGGCACCCCAGTGTCACTTTTATCTTTGAGGTGCATGGGAAGCGACAGGGAGGTGGAAGTGATATTTGACAGAGGATGGAATATTGGAACAAGTCACAGGAAGTGCCTGGGTGGTGGAGAGATACTTGGTAGAGGGTGGGATATTGAAATAGGGCACAGGACGTGATGGGGAGTTGGGGGTATAATTGGCAATGGGTGGGGTATTGGAACAGGGCACAGGAAGTGACAGGGAGGTGGCAGGGATACTTAGTAAAGGGTGGGATATTGAAAGAGGGCACAGGAAGTGACGGGGAGTTGGGAAGGATACTTGGCAAAGGGTGGTATATTGGAATGGGGTACTGGAATTGACAGGGAGGTGGCAGGGATACTTGCCAGAGTGCGGGATATTGAAACGGCATGGGAAGCAATGAGAAAGTGGGAGGGATACTTAGCAGAGAGTGGGATTATTTTTATCATTGAGGGAGGAGGACGACAGCAGGCTGATCTTGATGTAGCTCAGTGGGCTGCTGGGCAGCATCATGCAGATGAAGGGAAAGAGATAGTTTGGGTTGGAGCAGCTCTGTCCTTTCAACTACACATAGTTTCCACCCAGCAGGACAGGGAGCAGTGTCATGATCAGCCTTGCTGACTACTGGGCTGTCACTGTCAAGCCCACTGCAGCATGAGCTACACTGGACCCAACAGTGACACACTTCTGAAATTACATTCTTGAACAAGATGTTAGCTTCCTCATATGCAGCAAGTGAACATAACAAAGGTACAGTATTACATAACAAGATGGAATCATTGTATGTACTATACAAAGGATGAAATGAGCAGAGAATCATAGAAACATAGAAGTTGATGGCAGATAAGGACTGCAAGGTCCATCCAGTCTGCCCATTACTTTTTCTGCCTTATGAATGTGCCATCGACCTTTGCTCTGTCAATGGCCTATATATTCTGACCCATCTGTATTGCTCCTTTATGCCTATCCCATGCCTGTTTGAAGCCCTGCACTGTATTCATATCCACCACTTCCTGAGGTAGGCCATTCCATGCATCCACCACCCTTTCTGTGAAAAAGAACTTCCTCACATTACCCCTTAATCGGCCTCCCTCTAATCTCATGCTGTGTCCTTTTGTCCTATTATTTTTCTTATATTGAAACATGTTAGACCTTTTCACCTTGTTAATGCCCTTAAGGTGTTTGAATGTTTCGATCATATCACCTCTCTCCCTCCTTTATTCTAGAGTATACATATTGAGCTCAATTAATCTGTCCTCATATGTTTTCTGATGTAGTCCCTGCACCATTTTGGTTGTCCTTCTCTGGACTGCCTCAATTTAGTTAATGTCCTTGTGAAGGTGTGGCCTCCAGTACTGCATGCAGTACTCCAGATGGGGCCTAACCAGTGTCTGGTAAAGAGGGATTATTACCTCCCTCTTCGACTTGTGATACCCCTACTAATAAACCCCAACATCCCTCTAGCCTTACCTACTGCTTTAGTGGTCTGTTTGGATGATTTCAGGTCATTGATGATGATGACGCACAAGTCTCTTTCTTCCCTTGTGTCTGCCAGCAACTCCCCTCCCAGCCTATAGGTGGCTTCAGGGTTTCTCTTCCCTATGTGCATGATCTTGCACTTCTTTGCATTAAACTCCAGTTGCCACTCTTCCGACCATTTTGCTAGTTTATCCAGATCTCTTCTCATTCTGCCCACCCCATCTGGATCATCTACTAAGTTGCCGATCTTGGTGTCATCTGCAAACAGACAAATCTTACCCTGCAGTCCATCTGCAATGTCACTGATGAAGATATTGAAGAAGACTGGTCCCAGGACTGATCCCTGAGGTACCCCACTTGTGACTTGCATCTCTTCTGACTGTATACCATTTACCACCACTCTCTGTTTTCTGCCCATCAACCAGTTTGCCACCCAGTTGATCAACTGACCCCCCGAGCCTACCCAACTTATTAATCAATCTTCTATGTGGAACAGTATCGAAAGCTTTGCTGAAGTCAAGGTAGGTGACATCAACTGCTCCCCCTTGGTCCACCACTCTGATTACTCAGTCAAAGAAATCTATGAGATTAGTTTGACAGGACCTTCTTTTTGTAAACTCATGCTGTCTTGGATCCTGTGCTCCTATGGATTCCAGGTGTTGTGCTATCCTTTCCTTAAGGACTGCCTCCATAATCTTGCCCACTACTGAGGTAAGACTGGCTGGTCTGCAGTTCCTTGCCTCCTCCCTGCTACCACTCTTGTGGAGCAGGATCACATGCACCCTTCTCCAGTCTTCTGGGACCTCTCCTGTGCTCAGAGACTCACTAAACAGTTCTGATAATGGCTCTGCTAGTTCCACCCTTAGCTCCTTTAGTACCCTGGGATGTATTCCATCAGGTCCCATTGCCTTGTCCACCCTGAGCTTATCCAGCTCTTGTAGGACCATTTATTTTGTGAAGGGACTAGTGCATACCTCCTTCCCCCCCGTGTCCATGGTGCTGAGCTGTGGGACCTGCCCTACCTTCTCTTCAGTAAATACTGAGCAGAAGTATCTATTTAGGATAGATGCTTTTACATGGTCCTACTCCTCCTCCTCACATGCCTCCTTATCCCCTTTGATCTTAGCAATACCCCCTCTGGACTTTCTCCTTTCACTAATGTAGCTATAGAAAGTCTTGTCACCTTCTTTTACTGTTTGTGCTAGTGTTTCCTCAGTTTGGGCCTTTGCCTGCCTTACTGCCTTCCCTGCTTCCCTTAGGGAAGTTTGGTATGCTTCCCTACCTTCATCCTGCTGCGTTCCCTTATTTTTCCTGAGGCCAGCCTTTTGGCTCTGACCTTCTCTGCTACTGTTTTGAGAACCAAAGTGGTTTCCTTCTTCTTTTGCACTTCCTTTTCTCTAACACAATGGATGTTGTTTCAAGTATTGCATCTTTATTGTTGCCGACTTTTGCCTGTATCCCCTCACCTGTATTTCTTTTGCCAGGGCTAGCTGAACTCTGTTGGCCATCTTATCAAAGTCAGCTCCTCTGAAGTCCCATATTTCTGCCTTGGAATGGGATGATTTAGTTCTAGTGGCCAAATTGAACCATACCATGTGATGGTCACTGGCCCCATGTGACCTTCTACCTGGAGATCTGTGATCCTTTCCTGTTAGTCACTACTAGATCTAGGATAGCCCTGTCTCTTGTGGGTTGTTGTACCAGTTGTTTGAGTCCTCCCTGCAGGGACTCCACCATGTGTCTAGTTCTGGAAGATGTTCCTGCTGATATTGACCAATCTGTATCTGGCATGTTGAAGTCTCCCATTATCAGAACCTCCCTTTAGCTGTCATGTTTTGTATATCTTCTAACAGTAATGTGTCTATGTCCTCCCCCTGGTCTGGAGGCCTGTACAGAACCCCAGTTCGTATGACTGTCCTATTTCCTGTTTCCAGGGTGACCCACAGTTCTTCTGGCTTCTTATGTGTATTCTGTATTCTGAATTTCTGTAGCTTTGATATTTTCATTGACACAAAGGGCCACTCACCCCCCCTACCTTTTTGCACCTCGGTCTCTTCTGAACAGTACATAGCCAGGTACTGAAGTCTCCCAGGTGTGGTTACTCGCTAATTGCAACTATGTCCAGTTTAACCTCTGTCATTATTGCCTGCAGGTCTGGGATGTTTCCCAGACTGTGAGCATTTGTGTGCATGATTTTCTGTTGGCCAGATTTTGGTGTGTTAGTTGTTGGATGAGGTCTGGTGTTTTTCCTGTGCGTCGTATGGGGAGCCAGACTTTTTTCCTTACCTGTTGATGCAAATGAACTACAAACATGCTGAACTCCAGTTTGACCACTAGCTGAGGGGAAGGGGTGTTCTTCCCATTTAACGTATGGGGTGCTGTACCCCTCTCCCTATTTGCTAGTTTAAATATTCTGCAAAGATGTCAAACTTCTGCCCCAATGCACTGACTCCCCCCTTAGTCAGATGCAATCCATCAAATTTAAAGAACTTTTGCTCCCAAAACTGTTGCCAGTTCCCTACAACTGTGTGTCCTTTTTCCTGACAGCAGCCCTTGAGCCACATGTTTATCTCCCCTATCTCCCCTTCTCTGACCTTCCATCCATCTGCCCCCCTCTCCCAGACTGGTATGATCTCAGAGAAGGAGATGCCGGATGAAATAGATGATCGTTTGTCACCCAGCCTGGTCAGGTGTTCCTTGGTCTCCACAACTGACCAGCTGGCGAGATCATTAGTCCCTATGTGTACCAGGACATCAATGTTTTTTCCTGCTTTCCGAACAATTTTAGCAATGTGGTCAGTGTCTCTCCATACTGATGTACCTGGGAGACATTTGACCATTACCCCTGGCTGGAGATATGTATCGACTCCCCAAATCATGGAGTCTCCTATGATCAGAATTTTTTGGGATTTCCTTTTTGCTTTTTTTGTTTTGGTTCTTGATTTGGCTGAGTTTTGTTGTGCTAGCTCTTGTGCTACAGTGTCCTGCTCTGCAGTGTCCTTTGCCCCTTTGTTTGATTTCAGAGATAGAGGCAGATACCTGTTTGTAGTTTTTATATGCTTTGTGGAGGTGATATGTTGGAGAGCATCAAGTGATAGGGCACCTGATTTGCCCTTCCTAACCACCTGCCAACCTCCTGGACAAATTACCCTCTGCGGTCGAGGTGCTTCTGTTGGATGTTGGGGAAATGGCGGGCGGTTCTTATAATATATTTCCTCTTGAATATGCAATTTGAGGCGTGCAATCTCTGCCCATGCTGCCTGGAGCTGAGCCCTTAGATCTCCAATGGCCCAGCATGTAGGACAGTGTCCTAAATCCTGTAAAACTGCCCTTCTGAAAAGTGTTCCACAGTACCTGCAGTTAATGATATCCATTCCAGATAAGTTGCTCGGTTTATAACCTGGTCAGAGTAATTAGAAGGAAGAAAATGAAAGCAAAAGTTTGATTTTGTGTTTTGTTTGTTTGTTTTTGTATAACTTGTTATAACAAGTTAAATTACTAGTGCCCCTGTAAATGAGGTCACTGTGTGCATACCCCTCTGATCTGCCCCTTCTGCTTTGCTACAGGAAATGTCACGACTCTGCTATCCTATAAAAGGAGTGTAGTGTGGGGTGGCTGGGGATGGGGTGGGTGGCTGGACCCTTCCCCTGCCAAAAAAGAAGAACCACGGATAAAAGAAACAAGGAAGTAAGAGCAGAAGCAATCAGTCAGCAATAAATGCAGTAGCCCTGAAAGCTTATCCTAATGACAGATAAAACTGTCAAACCTGTAAAGCACAACCTGTAATAATTTCACAGAAGATATACCCTGTAAGAAACACTTTGCTACAGAAAAAAATAAAGCAGTAACAGAAGATATACCTTGCAAAGACAATTTGAATCAGAAGATTACAGCAGTAATCTGTAAGCACACACCTGTAGGCACACCCTGTAATAATGCAGCAGAAGGTATATCCAGCAACAACAATCTGAATCAAAGAAAAATAAAGCAATAAAATGTTAGGAACAAACAGTAACAATCCCTGTGAGCACAAAATAAAAATAAGAACACACAATAAATCTGCCTAGCCAAAAGAAGCCTTAATCCTTTTCCTTGCTCTGGTAAGGTTATTTGCTCTGTCCTTTCAAACAACCTAGAAGAAAAGAGCTCAGGTGAAGCTAGGTGCTTTGGCCAGCAAACCTAGAGGATGAGGTATAGAGAGACTAAAATAGCACATATAAATTCACAGAGTACGAAGACAATCAGAGGGTTTTACCGACAGGTACACTTGCACATTCAGTGACTTTCAATCAGCAATATGAATAAACAGGGGCTAACCAGTGTAGTGTATTTAGCTGGTTTTATGCTGGTTAAAAAAATCTCAAATAAAAAGCAATGGCCAAGGCTGACTGTAGCCAATGCTTCTCGCAAGGACTTTGACCAACTAGTAAGGAGTTCTCAAAGCTAATCAAAGCATGCCAGCCACCCAGAACTTGTTTGAAATGAATTTCTTGTCACCTTCTAAATATCTCTGAAGGACTTGTCACATACAAGTGTACAGAGTGAACTCCAGGACCAAAAAATCTATCCCAGCAATTATTTTGCTAAATTATTTTAAACTGCAGTATGTCCAGGGTCCTTGTGGCATTCATCTGTTGTCACACAAACAACCTCCCTTCCAAGTTTCACCTTTGACCCCTTTTCCTTTTAAAATACTATGCAAAACAAATACATTTTACTGAAAATGGCTGTAGTAAGCATTTTACTGTAATCCACTAGCACTCTTAAGATGACATTTTTGCAGGAAAGAAGTCTTTTGTATTTAGGACTCTGTTCTCTATTACTTCCAGGTACTCTGCCTTGTTTTGTGCAATGGCATGCTTGCCTCTAACCTGCTACCCGAGTGTGTGTGATGGAAGTCACCAGCACTTAGAAAAGGGAAGGACAGCAGGCTTGTCCGGTGTGTGAACACCACTATATGTATATTCTAAAACCCTGATGGGCTTAAGATGGTGATGGAGGTCTGCAGAAGTTGTGTCTGCTTGGAATTGGAGCAGGCGTAAACATTCCACATGCACCCTCTAATTAAACAAAATAAAATAAGGGGCCACTTAACATTGTATTTCTAGGGCACAGTGTAGCATATGTTTGTTTTCTGGACAGCAACAAAATGACATGACTGTGAAGGGGGATACAGCAGTTCAACTGCAATTAGTGCTGGGTAACATTGTGAAAATCTGTGTTATGCACTTTTCATGAAAGTGCACCATTTTCATGGAATTTAGAACAATTAACAAAGTGTACAATACCATGTAGCTTTTTGCACACACTGGGACCTATGCTCTTAGGTGCAACTGGGTACACACAATTTGTGCGTACCCGGCCCATGTAGCTACACACCCAGGAACAGGCACAGGGTGTGCAGTATGCACAGTTGTGTGCATCTGCAGGGCGTCTGTCTGCGGCCCTGTCCCGCTGGTACAGCAGTTTAAGGAACACAGGCAACCATCCAATCAGATGCCTGTTCTGTGTCCTAAAGTGGTTTCCCTGCTCTACCTGAGCAGGGGGATCCTGGGACAGCACAGGATCAGTATTTCTGAAAGTATGGGTTAGGGCCTGAATGGTGGCCACCCCAGCCCTCCCTGTCAGCCCAGCGGGCTGGGTCAGCATGGTGGAGGGATTTCCTATACTGCTGCAGCTAGCGGGAGTCATGGGGGTGCATAAAGGATATGTCAGGGTCCCCACTGCCATATCCTGCACCCCCTTAGCCAGTACTCTGGACCTTTGTGAATGGCATGGAGTGTAGGCATTCCCATTAGACACGCCCCCAGACAGGCCATACACATAGCTGTGTGACTGGCCAGGGAATCAGGTGCAGAAGGGTTGTGCATCCCTTCCATGCATGCCATGGAAGATAAGCAGGACCTCTGATGCTCCGCTCAGGGATGTAAGACTGACTATGTGCATAGGCAACCCACACCATCATGCATAGGCCTCAGTAAGTGAAATTGCAGAATTACGCAGATTAAAGTTTATAAACATTTGCACTTTTGAAAGTGGTGGTATTGTTATGTATGCTTAGGTTATGGCATTATGTGCTGAAATTATGCATTTTTAAGAATTCCTACTTTTAAAAAAATTTCAGTTTAGGAAAAAATGGTGCTGTTTGCTGAAAGTGGGCATTTATAAGAACTCACATTTTTAAAAATGCACAAGTTTTTTTTTTAAATGGTGCTGTTTGCTGAAATTACACATTTTATGAGAACTTTCATTTTTAAAAATACACAATTTCTGAAAAAATGCACAATCTCAGAAAAAAGGAAAGCAAAATTATGCTGCATTTAGATGCAATTTCGTGAAAATTATGCAAATGCAAAATCTGTGATTTTGTGCAATTGTGCAAGTGTACTAGAAATGTCAACCAGTGCTAACTGCGATATCCAACAATTGTGCAGGTTAGACTGGTTGCCCCATCCCCCATGTTGTGGTGATAACTTGGGATGAGAACAGGCTTCCAGTTAGAAGTACAATGCCTGGGGATGCTCTGCCCTCACCTCATCCCCTCACTCATTGATCTTCCATGGACATGCTGCTGGGGGAGTGTACAAAGTTCTGGATATTGTATGGGCCCAGCTGGGGAGGACTGTTGTAAATCTTTGGGCCATACTACAGCAGGGACCCCATGTTTTGAGAATCAGCCCCTTAACTGGCATCTTCCATACAGCAAAAAGTGATCCTATTTTGTCTAAAGTTTAATCTTCCCTTGCTTAAGATGTGCTCTGCAAAATAAGGGATAAGGAAGGAAAACAGGAAAAAAATGTGTGCTTGTATGTATGGCCTTTCATTCACTGTGTTTCCAAAACTTGAGAACAATCCGTGAACAGTTCATAGCAGCGCAGAGAGCAGATCTGAAGAGGTAAAACTGACCTGGGAAGGGGGAAGAGCCAACTGTGAGGGGAGGCGGTCATAATACTGAACTGGCTCCACCCTTGGGTCTTTCCTAAATCATTCTCCTCTTACTTTTAGTTCTTGTGCAGCAAATAAGGCCATGCATTTGGTTAATTGTATTCAAAGAAGCTTTAACTCAAGAAAGGAAGAGGTACTGATGCCCCTTTTTAAATCCTATGTAACACCGCACTTGGACTATTGCTCCATGGTTTGGAGTCCATATTTGAGGAAAGACATAAGAATGATAGAAAAGCCTCAAAGGGCCTGTACAAAACTGATAAAAACAATAAAAGATAAACCTTATGTAGAAAGATTGAATAACTTGGGGTTATGGGCAATGAATATAAGACGTGTAAGGGGAGATTTGTTGATGTTCTGTAAAATCCTAAATCAGGATATGTTAATGAAAGATCTCGAATTGCATACTAGGGAACAAAATTATAACCTAAGATGTCATAAATACCAGATAATAGAAGAATGCTGTAAAACAAATTTAAGAAAATTTAGCTTTGGTCCCAGAACAATTAGATTATGGAATAAATTGTCAGCTGAATTAGTAGAGACTTCTAGTTTCGACGCCTTTAAAGCAGGTTTAGATAGTTTTATTTCAGTTGGTAACTTCAGTTTCCTCCTCTGAAATGGTGGGGACAGCCAATATGGGTCTCGGCCTTCTGGTTGTCTTAATAAATCCAGTATGAAATCCAGTATGCAGTATGAAATAAAACTTCAAAAGAATCTAGCTGGCACAGGGTTCCTGAATCTTTAAATCAAGTTTTGCCAATTTCCATCATGGGTATTCCCAAAAAAGCAGCAGCTGATGGAGGAATGGTGAAGAGCCTGCAGCACTCCAAGTCTCATGTGAGCAACCTTCCTGCAGATACCACAAATGATGACTTACCGCTAGCAATCTGAGGCCAGAACAAAGGGTCATCACACTGAATGCCACAGTTATGGACTTTCACGGAAGGCTCCAAATTTGTGAAACACAGTCAGTAGCCGCTCCGGCAGAGACCAAAGATGCAGCAGGGGCAAGGTTGAAAGCCGCTACAGCCACCTCTAGCCTCCTTAAAGAAAAAAAAATGCTCAGATTCTGACTGGAGGTACTGGAAAACTTTGGGAGGTGCAGCAACATATGCCTTTGTACTGTCCCAGAGGGAGCAGAGGGAGATAATAGCTGGGACTTTGTGGACAGCTGTCTGGAGTACAATCTTAAAATGGACCCAGCCCCCAGACTGCTCCTGCCTACCGAATCATGCCACAGAAGAAGTTGGAAACGGGCTCAGGCACTGTAACATTTGCTGGTTGTGCTGACAAGTATTTAGGAATGGGACAGGGTGCTAGAGGCAGCTAAATGAACTGGTTCTCTGCAAACAGAAGATGGGGACAAAGCCTCCATATACCCTGAACTCAGCTATTCCACATAAGAAGAGCACGTGTTTTTTGATGAGGTCCAGTCCACATTGCACTCTTCAGGAGTAAACCATGTAATGCTGTACTCAGCCCAGTTGCATATTATGTACTCCAGTAAGACTTATGTTTTTGGGTACCCAAAGGAAACAAGCCAACTAGTGAAGAAGGTTCAGATAGACTTTGGTGCTCAGAATCCGGACAAGGACTCTGATGAGAGCTGACTTCAACATGCCAAGTTTAGTCAATAAATGCTGAGTACGGGTGGGGTTTGAGGGGGGAGAACTTCATGGAAGGTTGGAAGGAATTAGTTCAAGATGCCATAATGGGGCTAGGGCCTCGTAGGAGGTATAGCCCCCAAAGTACAACGTTTTGGTTTAAGTACTTACTACTTCAGATGCCTTACTGTGTGCAGAAATTGGGAAGCAATGTGGTAACACAAGATGGTACCAGCCACATGGCAACTGGGAAAGTTTCCTCTTGTACCCTCCCCACACCCACCCTCCCTGTAACTATGTGTTGGTGGGCAAACAAAATATTAAAGAGCTAGTGGGGACAAAATAGGCAGACAGGAAAATAATACAAATTTTAAAGTAGTAGACAGTTGTAACTTTATATTTATGAAGTCTTTTCCTTTTTCCTTTTGCTCATTAGTCTTCTATGTGATAATATTGTGCTGGATGTGTGGGACAGCTCTTAGCCTGGCAGCTGACATATCTAACTCTACTGCCCCACACCACATCATCAGCATTGTGATCTCACTGACAGTGGCATCACAGGTGAATGACCTGGCAGTCACTCACTAGCTGTTCCTAAGTAGCAGTGATGTCACAGTCAGTGAGGTCACAATGCTGATGATGTAGTGTAGGGCAGTAGAGCAAGATATGTCAGCTACCAGTCAAAGAGCTGCTCCACACATCACACCTACTAACATCATGTAAACAATCTTCTAATTCAACAAAGGGAAAAGAAAAAAGTATCTCCGATATAAAAGGTAATGGTTGGCTGCTTTTAAAATAATATTAGTTTTAAGCAGTACACTAGATCTTTAAGCTGTTACTTGCCACCTGCATTCTTACAAATGTTTCTCATTGCTACCATATGTTGGGACTTTCATGTTGGACTAATAGGTTTAGGTTGCTGGCAACATGAGTCTTACAGGCTCCGTTCAACAGATGGACTTATGATGGACTTCATTTCTGTGGGACTTGAGTTTAAATTTGAAATGAAATGGTAATAATTTTCTGCATGCTGTATGTTTAAACAGTTGCTAAAGTTTGTTTGTAAACCACATTGGTATACCGTGATGATAGTGAATGCACATGGGAGACCGTCAAAACGGTGACCCATATGAGGGCCCTATCATCATGGGCGATCCTACGGGGAAGGTTACTGTTGCGACGGCGAGGGTAGGGTGGGCGACAGGAAGGGAGGTTTAGCAATGGGAAGTAGAGGGATAGGGAAAGGGTTTTCTCCGCCAATTCAACCATGTGGTGTGGTGGGTAAGGTAGTTGGCTCCAACAGAGCAGGTCCTGGGTTTGGGACTGGGGGCGGGTAAAATTTTGCTGGATCCAGCGGTTGTGGGACTTAATTTTTTTTTAAACCGGGCTGTGCCCCTTCCCCGACATGCACCCCCCCGGAGTTGAGAATCTTTAGATAGGGGGATGTGGGGTGCAATGCCCCCCACGAGGGAGGGTGCGGAGGGGGTGCAGCCCCTCCCGCATGCACAGTTATCTTGGTCACCTTTAAGTGCATATCTCTGAATATGTTTTCGATGATAATACACTTGCGGTAACAGGGATTGCCTTTTGGCGATTGCTATTAACACATAGAACCTATTATATATCTGCATAGTGCAGGACACCTGAACAACTCCTTTTGACAAACTCGTTGTTGTAACTCCACTTCCCCATATACTGCGTCATGAGGAGTTTTATGATTTGCCCTATATCCTGTTTGTGCAGAAACTGCCAGTATGCTGAACCGGAATAGTTATAAACTCTGTGTCTCCACACAGTTTTCTACCTGATTGTTTCCCCAATGCGAGTTGCCAGTGGTGCACATGCTACATTTGAATGATGTCATTGCAGTGACTCAGGCTAGGCATGAACATTGTGATCAGTGCAATGCTGCTATACTTTCTAAGCCTGTGCGTCAATAACTTTCAGAATAATTTTATTTTAACCTGATGTGAAGTTGCTGTGTAGTCGTACCGTGCCCAACACTCCACATATGTCATTTCTTTAGATCTTCCTGTGCAAATCCTCACTGAACAGTGCCACACAGGAGCTGTTTCATTCCATATTTCAGTCTCTGCTGAATGTCCCTGTCTCCCGACTGAACCTTAAGGAAATCATGAACACAGTAAAGTAAATGTAAGGTAGTGCAGCCATACACTGGGAGATTTATGTAAAACATTGAGTTTTTAAAAGGGAGTTATGATGTGACCTATTCTTATCAAGACAGGCATCTAATGCAGCAAGGGTGTGTGTGCCTTGCTTTCCGTGTGCCAGTGAATACTGACATGCTATGCTATTCTTCCAGAAAAATAAATTCACTGTAAGCAATGTCTCTATTTTTTTGCCTTTGTAATATTGTCTTGTGTGTACAATACTTTACCTTTCTGTGGAAAATGTGTGCTTCTGTGTTTGTTGATGAAGTTGTGGGTGGGGAGAGACAGTCCTGCATCAGGGAATCTATGTCAATTCTGCCAAACTTCTTATCTCTCTCTCTCTCTCTCTCTCTATATGGGGAAGTGTGTATAACAAGAATCTTACATTCAGCCGAGGTGTTGGATTGCACATAAACCCTAAGAGCAAAGTTCAAGGAGTTTATACAAGCATCCAACACTGAGGGTGTTTGTAAAATTTGAGTTTTTGTACACTTCCCCATGTGTTGTTCTATATAATTGCTATGGAGTATTTTTTGCCACAACAATTATATAAATAGAAATCAATCTTCTTGCCGGTAGCCGCGGTTGGGTTGAAGGAGCCAATCGGCATGAGGAAGACAAGGACATGACAAGGTGCATGCATGGAGAGAGAGAGGGAAACCTGACGTGTTTAGCATTATAACCAGCTGGTTATGACAGTGAATTATAATTGAGCTTACTTATGGGGAAATAAAATCCCCCAGTTATTATAATATTTACTATCGTGTGTTTATAATTTTAATCAATAAAGCTTTGGGCCTGATTTTAAAAGGTGCCGTTAGATCGGTGCATGGTGCACTGAACTGCCAGCTGCAGCAAACTTGGATGTGCTGGGAACCCTGTGCCTGATTTTACAAAAAGTGGGCTCCCGGTGCCAAAATCCCCAGAGTTGCTGCAAGCGGACAGCTGCACTGAAGAAATGATGCATGGGGAGAATGCTGCAAGCCACGGGATGGGCTTGTGGCAGCAGTAGCTAACAATGACAGCCCACTGGCTGGTTGCCCTGGTGGCTGATAGGTCATGCTGGGCATGCCCTCGCTTTTGGAGGAGGTGACAGGTCTCAGGATGGACAGGAGGGTGGCAACTGCCCCCAGTGGGGCAACTGCATGACTACCACCTGCAGTGCAGGTCCATGGGGGGAGCAGATGCACCAGTAACACCACAAGGGGGTGAGAGGTCATGGGCTCATACCTGCCATGAACCACTAGCCACTTCAGTGATGATCTGGCAGCTGTCAGGGGCTTTGAGGGTGCCTTTCTCAGGGGAGTACAGGGTCAGCCCTCACCCAGTGATAGTTCTGGGAGTGGTGCATGGCAGCTTAGACCAGTTCCAGGCTGGTTTAATAGCAGGGTCCATGCACCCATGGTGGGGGCTTGCAAAATCCCACTTTAGGGCATACTGCAGCAATGCCCTGAGGCAAACCCTCTACCACCATGGTGCACAGGTGGAGCTGTCCCAAAGATGGCACAAGCCCAGCTGGCACAAGCTGCCCCCGTGATGAAGGGTGCCTTCTGAAATCAGACTCGTGCAAGGTGTGGCACAAGGAGCCATTTGCATCATGTCTCCTTGACACAAGCCCCTTGCGTCAATCCCGATCATTTTAAAATTGGGCCCTTTATTTTTATTGCAACACCTTTGTGTTGAGTCAGTTTTTTCCATATCTTATTTTTTAATGATTTGTTTATTGTGTTACTGTAACTAAATGTCCATTTTGGAAGGAAAAGCTTTAGTTTGACAGTATGCTTCTTCACAGCTTCAATGGTAAGCTCGACGACAGACAGTAAGCAAAGTCCATAATTACTGTTGAAAAAATCGTTTATTACCAAATCATACCGTTTTTCAATTCAATCAAGTATTAACTTCTTAAACATATATATTTATTTCATATTTTTTTAAAAAAGCATAATGGTTGTAACAACCAAGGGTGTTCTATGTAACCTGAAAGCTTGTGTTTTGTAAATCTCTTGTTGGTCCAATAAAAGGTATCAAATCCCTCACTTTATTCATCTTTCTGTACAAGGACCAATGCAGCTACAAGCAGTTCTCTACAGCGTCTAAGGACATTCAGTTATTCAAACGTGATCATACTCTTTTTATACTTCTTTATGGACGATATATAGTACATATAAACCATTTCATGATACAGTGTTGGGACATCAGATATGCTTTTTATTCAAGAAAGACAACCCACACATAGCAGCAGAAGTCTAGCATCAGTTTGAGCAATATAACTTTTCACACAAGCAAAAACATCACAGCATTGGTCACGCTTTTTACCTTGCATGTTTCACTTATGACTTGCATTCAGGTTGTTTTAAATGATTTGCTGGTTGAGTCATGGGATGTTCAGTACACATCATCCTGTTAGAAACGTACATGGTGTTTCAAAACAAAACCTTTTTTCTTCAGTTACAAACGTGTGTTAGCTGTGCAATGGTTAATAAAATTACACCAATGGCAGATTTATTTACTCAGATATCATTATCACATAGAATACGAAAATATTATGATCATCCTGCCAAGCACTACGTTGTTTCTATATAGATGAAAAACTTGAGGTTTAACTGTTAGTATGATGAGACTGGTAATACCATAGATTCAACAATCCCAGTCAGATGACTGATGTGCAGTGTCATAATATTGAAAGTCAAATAAAATTACATAATTCAATTGTTCAACAATGAAATAATATTTCTGTGGCATATTTTATTTGCAGTCACCATACAAACTGGATGGTGCTGTAATAAGAAACAGAACAGTTATTGAACTGAGAACCAAATTTATGGTTACTTCGACCAAAAGCCATAAAACCTGACACTGATGTGCTTTTAAAGAGTCATCCAACAAACCATTTTTTTTTTAAAACTATTTATGGTGACGTAGTTTTGTGTCATGTTTCTTCCATTTACTGATCAAGTTGCTAGTGACAATGCTTCATGATGCTAATTTACAGTTCCACCATCAGCACTTAACCCCCCACCTCCATGCTGCCGGCACTACTTAAGTGTTGAAGATCTTTTTTTTAACCTTCACCTCCACAATCACCTCATTACAGAATTAAACCCTCATCTGCCACCCTTCTCTGTTGTGTTCATAACTGCTCACCTGCCACTACTGGACACAATTAACCACATTGTCCCCATGGTGTAGCCTGCTGGTAATGCATAACAAGTGCCAGGCCATACTTTATACTTATATTTGAATGGACAAACATTACAAATGTTAAACAGTTCTGCAGATCCTTACCATACTACTACAGCCAGCAAAGATCAGCAAAATAAGTACATTTTAGCTACAAACTGGTAAAGACCATATGTATATTGATAAGGTGCAGTCAAACTGTTTGCACTTTTAAATCCTCTGACATGCATACATTTGTGACCCATCTTTGATATTATTAGGTTGGTAGATGTGGAGTACAATGTTGGCATACATTGCTGGCAATGGCATGTGAGTGTGTGTGAGTGGTGGGCACAGGAGCAGCCTGACATATCCAATTCAACATACCATTACTTTGTTAAACAAGCATTTCTCAATGCTGAATGTTTGCTTGCTGGCATTGCATTGCTAATGTAGGAGTTACAGAGCTGCATACTAGGAATGACAGTGAAGTACTGAACTGAAGCCAAGCCCATCACCACCTTACAGGTAGTGACAGGCATTGGGGTGTGCCTTTGGGTCATCAGGCATATCGGCCACGCCATTTCACCACACCCTACCCAGCAGACACCAACAAGTGTCACGGTGTGCCTTGGGGTCTTTGGCCCTTATGCGCACCCCATTCCATCCAGAAATACAGTGAGATGGGTGCGGTATAGGAGAATGGGGTGAACTTTGGGGCGAAGAGTCCAAGGCACACCTCGATGCCTCTCACTGGCTGCAGGGTGCGGGTGGGGGTGGAATGGTATGAGCATTGCAGGCAACAATCCCAAGTCACAGCCCTGATACCTGTACAGGGTGGGGCATTATGGTCGGAAACCCTAACGCCTCAGGCATTCGTTGGTATTTTCACTCCAAATTTTCAACATTTTTTTTTGTGCCCCGCCCACCTCATGAACAGTGGTAATATTCGTTTGTTAGCCGAAAGCTGCTTTTGCACAGTGACTATGGCATTTGGCACCACAGATGCAAAAACACATTCTGAACAGGATGTGAAAAATGACAGCGGTACTGTTCATGGGGAGGTGTAAAAAATGGCAATGTTGAAAATCTGCTGTGAAAATATTAAAAAAACTGGTGAAGTCACAAGCATGCATAGAAACTGTGCAATGCACACGCATAATGTAACTAGTTTGGGGATTTTTTACAGCAGATTGTTAACACAAGCATTTTGGGTCCTCCGATCATGAACAGTGTCACTGTGATTTTCTTTATCTGTCCCGAACAATGATTTCCCACAGCGACCATGCATTTCTGCGCTGAAAGTGTGAAAACACATTTCGGCCATGTTGTAAAAAATGACAGCTGTACTGTTCATAAGGAAGTGTAGAAAAATGCCACTGGTGAAAATCTGGACTGAAAATATTACAAAGTCATGAACTTACGAGGGTGCGTGGAAACTGCGCAATGCTCACTCATAACACAGTGATTTTATGGAGTTTTGTCACCAAATTTTCAACATAGCCATTTTAAGACCTCTGCTCATAACCAGTGTCACTGTGATTTTCTTAAAGTGTCCCATACTTTGATTTTGCACACCGACTGCGCCATTGTGTGCTACATGCGCGGAAACACATTTTGGGCGAGATGTGAAAAATGACAGCTGTACTGCTCATAAGTAAGTGTGGTAAAATTGCAATGTTGAAAATCTGGTGTGCAAATATTACAAATTCGTAAACTTGCCAGCGTGCGTAGGAACTGCGCAACATGCGCTCCTAAAACAGTCATTTTTGGGAATTTTTTCACCAAATTTTCAACATAGCCATTTTAACACCTCTGCTCATGACCAGTGTCACTGTGATTTTCTTAATCTGTCCCAAACATTGATTGCACACTGACTTGAGCTGCGCGCTTACATGTCACGAAACACATTTTGGGTGACATGTGAAAAATGACAGCTGTACTGCTCATAATGAGGTGTGGCAAAATGGCAATGTAGAAAATCTGGAGTGCAAATATTAAAATTATAACCACGAAGGCATGAGAAGCACAACACACGCCAGAAACAGTCATTTTTAGAATTTTTCACCAAATTTTCAACATAGCCATTTTAAGACCTCTGCTCATGAACACTGTCACTGTGACTTTCTTAAGTGTCCATACATTGATTTACTTACACCGACTGTGTGCCATTGTCACTTATGCGCAGAAACACATTTTAGGCTGAGATGTGAAAAATGACAGCTGTACTGCTCATAAGGAGATGTGTTTAAATGAGCAATGTTGAAAATCTCGTCTTGAATATTAAAAAATTAGCAAAACTTATGGCGTTAAGTAAGAACTGCACAACGCGCAGCTCATAAAACAGTCATTTTTAGGAATTTTTTCACCAAATTTTCAACATAGGCTTTTTGAGAGCCCACCTCATGAACACTGGCACTGTCATTCCATTAATCAGTCCTGAAAGGTGATTCCGCGCAGTGACCACGAAATCACCCCTCGGGCCCAATTAATGCCATGACAGTGACAAAATTAATGATCCCAAAAACCCCATGTTGAAAATTTGTTGCAAAAATTCCAAAAAATGCCTGAGATATGCATCAAAGTTTAAAAAAAACCCTATCTATTACATTATACAGCTTACTGGCATTTCCTCAGTTCGCGGTCAGCTTTGAAGAGCACAGACGTGTTCCTGGTCCACCGAAGATCGTCACGCCAGAGTCTGGAGGTAAGTATGGGGTGGGGGTGGGGGGAGGTAGGGTGCGCAGTGGGTGGTGCGGTGGGGAGGGACAACAGACCGTGAGGGACCATTTTTTCTTTCAGGGACTTCTTTTAAAGGAGGATGACGACGCTTTGCCACGCTGGGGTGGACTCCCAGCGTGGCATCGGGAAGGCTGCTTTGGAGGGGCTGGAGCTGACGGAGGATTGGGCACCCCCGTTGGCTATTACAGTTCTGCCATGCTGGGGTGGGCTCCCAGCGCGCCATTAGGCAAGATTTTGGGGGACCTGGAGATGTGGAGCTGACGGGATTTGCCACCCCATCGCCATTACATTGTTTGCCAGCGTGGACACCGGGAAGCTTGTTTTGGGGGCCTGGAGCCGATGGGGACTAGGCACCCGATGCGATCCTTCCCCAGTGTGCATCGGGAGCGCACGAGCACGCAAAATGCAGTGCTTGCATGCCTGCATGGGGGAGAGCTCTGCTCACTGAAGCGGAGCTCTCCCTTCCAACTGTATGTCACTGCATTCGGTGTCTCGGATGATGGCACTATGTTTCTTGCACATGCATGCAAGCAAACATAAAAATGCAGTGAGATCTATAGGCTATGCTGATTTCTGCATGGGATGTTATTTATTACCATTACAATAACATAAATCAAGTGTAATCTTTGATGTAAGTACAAGCAGGACCAGAAAATAGGCAGTGCGGCAGTCGTCAGTCAATTAAATATGTATTTGTCATTAAAAAAGTACATTTGTTAAACAGATGCTGACAACTTCTAACCTCTGTGACGGGCACAAATACACTTGAGAATGGAATAGCTATGAATGTGCAAGGTTCTCTATTGAAAAGTATGCCCATACATTTATGCTGCTTATGTGACACAAATACGCAATGTACGTGGCTAGACAGGTAAGGCAAGGAACTCCACTATCACCAATGATATAAGTAAAATAAAACACCTATGCATCTGTGTTACTACACAAGAAATGTAAACCTGATGTGGTGTTCAAAGTCAGAAATGGCCCTTCAAAACACACAATTTTTGTTTGTATTTATTTTATTTATGAAGGAATCGGCATTACAACCTTTGAGTCAAGGACTCCTTTGCAAAGGCTACACATCTGATATACACACATTGCAAGAATTGACAAGATATACAATAATAAATATACAGAGAACACACCAGAATACATACATTGCGAGTCTAGAAACAGTATATACAATAAGAGATATACAGTGAAGACAAGTTACAGTTCAAAGGTGGAATGGAACAACCAGAGTCAATCATTGCAAGTCCAATATGTACAATAACAATATACAGAAATCAAAAGGTTACAGTCACAGGCAAGGGGAGAAGGACTAAGCACAGTCACAGTTGGAGTGGGAGAGGATTTCAGCACGGAGTAGGGTTTTAACCGGGCCAAGCCGCTGTTCCAGGGTGATGGTCAATGGCATTTCATTCAACCAGAGGGAGGCCCTGTAGTAAAAGGAGCATTAGCCCAGCGAGGTCCTGCCGTGGGGTACTGAGAGGGGGGCTAACAAGGAGCTCCATGTAGACCATGGCTGAGTGGAGGGCTGAACAAGGTGGCGAAGACCTGGGGGGGAAGGAGTTTTGAGAGAGCTTCCTGGCAAGGAGACAGGTCTGGTATCTGAGTCTGACTTCAAAGTTAAGCCAGTTGGTGCATCTATAGAGCTCACAGGTGTGTGTCCAACAACTGCATCCAGTGACTAACCATCAGGCTTTATTTAGGGAGATCACGATTTGACACAGGGCAGTAGGGTCAGCCGTGTCTTAAATAACAGTCCCGTAGTCAATAAGGGAAAGCACTGATGATGTCACGGCTAGAGATGCAGCGAACTGAAATTCCGCCAGCGAAGTGAACTCAAAGTGACCACTTCGTGTTGTCGGAGTACAATGTGAAGTGACCAATGCAAAGTGCTCACTTTGCATTATCATTACCACTTCGCATTGCCAATAATGCCTTAAGGCGAAGTAAGGAGAAGCGCCATGTAAATAGGCAGCCCCCCACACATCACATGGCTTACAGTACTGTAAGTCACATGGTTTAGCCAGATAGGAAGGAAGTGAGTCAGAGAAGCAGTTTCACTTTCTCCTTTGCATTTATAGAGTGAGAAAGCTCTCTGGAGAGAGAGAGAGAGAAGGAGAGATCTGACGCTTTAGTTCTTTACTGCAGCCACAACAGCTTTTTTAAAAGCTATATCTTTGTTTAATTTTAGTGTTGTGCTTGTGATTTTTTTTGTTACTGAATTTTTTTTTGAAGTTTTGTGCATGTGTGACTGTGTGTGTGTGTGTTTCTGTGTGTCAGATTGACGGGGCTTGGAGGAGCAGAGATGGAGCCTTTGGAAGGAGAGTTGGTGGCCTGTGGGTGCGATCGTCTGAGGAGGGGAGTGCGGACACAGGGTGGTCATGTCAGGCTGGACCGCTCCCGACTTCTGGGGTCCCCCCCCATGCTGAAGCAGCATCACCAGTGCCACCAGTGGGTGCTGTCATGCAACTTGTGCACCACTACCACCACCACCACCGCTGGTAGATGTAGGTGCTCTAGCAGCACCCCCTCCACCACCTCCTCAGCCACAGGAGGTGGCCTTGGAAAATCCTGCTGGTTCAAGAAATGTGTCTGCCCCCCCCCGCAGCTCCCCAGTGTGGGAGTTTTTTGACTGTGTTGGGGGGACAGCACAGTGGTGGTGTGCTGCCTCTGTGGGGTGACGGTGCGCCATGGCCCCCCGGGGGACACATTTGGGGACCGGGAGCCAGTGCACCCACATGATGAATCACCACAGGGTGGAGTGCAGGCTGCCATGGAAGGGGCCAGATGTCCACCTGATGGCCCTTCTGTGGCAGTGGCAGAGGGTGCTACTGATGAACAACATTTGCCTCACCGCCACAGTCGGAGGAGGGCCAGTAGAGCAGCTGCACCTCCTCCCCCACCACCACAGCCACCAGCACCTCCTTCTCCACCACCACTCCCTGGATTTCCCCCTGCAGTGGACCCCACCACAGTCCCTATAACACAGTCAGACCTCACCTTGGTGTGGGCAGCCCTGGAGGAGAACAGTGTGAGGGTGGGTGCTTTGCAGCAGCAAGTTGGCACCATCAAAGCACAGCAGCAGCAAATAATAACAGTGCTGCAATTGCTGCTGGACCACCATGGCATCCCACGGCCACAATAAGATATTGTTTTCTGCCCCTCATCCCACTGTTGTGTTGTACTCTTTTTGTGTGCTTTTTATTTGTTGTTGTTTAGTAATCCACATTTTCCCTTCCAGGGCAATCTTTCTTGCTCCACATAATCAATACAGTTCTGTGTCAAACTGCCCCTAATTTCATTACAGTGTGTCACATGATGGAGGAATTCCCATTCTGAAAAGCCGCCCACATTCTACACCTCTTCTCAGCAACATTAGGACATGATGCCGGGAAAGCACGGGTGCAAGCTCCATTACAGTGAATGTCCGATTGTCCTGCAACTTTCCAAATTTTTCTTTATGTTATAATGGTCAGTTTGTTTTGAAATGTGTGGGCACGTTTCCTGTAAGAAAAGCCTTGGTAGTGGAAATGTTCCCACATTTCACCACAAAGTGAACCTTATAACATAACGAAATATTGGGATATCTGCCGGACATTCACTGCAGTGGAGCATGCACCTGCACTCCCCCTGGCATCACGTCCTAATGTTGCTGAGAAAGAGGAGCAGAATGTGGGCAGCTTTTCTGAATGGGAATTCCTCCATCATGTGACACACTGTAATGAAATTATGGGTGGTTTTCCCAGATATATATTGCACTCTGTGTAGTAAGAAATATTCCAGTGGAAGTAAGGCCCCCACATATTAGGTTATGTGCATTACCATTACTATGTAACGTGGTGAATCTCTGTAAAGCAGCAGCGCAACAATCTGTTGATAACTCTGACCTATATTTTTTAATGCTATGTTACAAGTTCCTCTACTTACATCCTGACTGACTGGAATGATATGAGAATTTGCTAACGTGAGTGAGTCTGCTGTACTACTTTTTTTCATGTGTGAAATAATGAAAGTAGCATTCCTTTTAAATTGGTTCAACTTCTGACCAGGTGTTTGTTATTGTTTTCCTCTGCTTTTCTGTATTGCATCAGTTAGTTGTTATATATCACTTCTGTTGTAAATCAACAATTATGCAGCAGTCAGTATTTTATGACAGCATGGAACAATATTTATTGAAAAGCAGCTGCAAAAAAATACAAACCTGGTGAGAACAATACTGAAAGGTGTCCTCTTTTTTTTTTCATACATGAAAAAAAGTCATCAAGTAAGGAAAGCAGACATAAATTGTGAAAAGAAGCATGTCATTCAAGTCACGGCTCAGAGGTAACTAGTGGTGACTGTGGCAGTGTAAAGTAGCATAAAAAAGTACAGTTCAAAACTGCGAGGACATTCTTGCACTGCTGCTTTGATTGTGAAAATGTTAGCATGACATCATGAGCTCACAGCAACAATCACAGAACACACAAAAGTGGCACAGAGTCCCCAAGTTTTTTCTGACAGCCCAAAATGCATCCTGCTTGTCTGCAGAAAATTGACAAGTGGTTAGACAGTGAAATGGGAGTGTTTCAACACATACAAAGTCCCCCAGAATTAATGGCGTACTCAGTCATGCGCACAGAAGTGGCACAGAGTCCCCAGATTTTTTCTGCAGGCCCAAAATGCATCCTGCTTGTCTGCAGAAAATTGACAAGTGGTTAGACAGTGAAATGGGAGTGTTTCAACACATACAAAGTCCCCCAGAATTAATGGCGTACTCAGTCATGCGCACAGAAGTGGCACAGAGTCCCCAGATTTTTTCTGCAGGCCCAAAATGCATCCTTCTTGTCTGCAGAAAATTGACAAGTGGTTACACAGTGAAATGGGAGCGTTTCAACACATACAAAGTCCCCCAGAATTAATGGCGCACTCAGTCATGTGCACAGAAGTGGCACAGAGTCCCCAGATTTTTTTCTGCAGGCCCAAAATGCATCCTGCTTGTCTGCAGAAAATTGACAAGTGGTTAGACAGTGAAATGGGAGTGTTTCAACACATACAAAGTCCCCCAGAATTAATGGCGCACTCAGTCATGTGCACAGAAGTGGCACAGAGTCCCCAGATTTTTTTCTGCAGGCCCAAAATGCATCCTGCTTGTCTGCAGAAAATTGACAAGTGGTTACATAGTGAAATGGGAGTGTTTCAACACATACAAAGTCCCCCAGAATTAATGGCGCACTCAGTCATGTGCACAGAAGTGGCACAGAGTCCCCAGATTTTTTTCTGCAGGCCCAAAATGCATCCTGCTTGTCTGCAGAAAATTGACAAGTGGTTAGACAGTGAAATGGGAGTGTTTCAACACATACAAAGTCCCCCAGAATTAATGGCGCACTCAGTCATGTGCGCAGAAGTGGCACAGAATCCCCAGATTTTTTTCTGCAGGCCCAAAATGCATCCTGCTTGTCTGCAGAAAATTGACAAGTGGTTAGACAGTGAAATGGGAGTGTTTCAACACATACAAAGTCCCCCAGAATTAATGACGCACTCAGTCATGTGCACAGAAGTGGCACAGAGTCCCCAGATTTTTTTCTGCAGGCCCAAAATGCATCCTGCTTGTCTGCAGAAAATTGACAAGTGGTTAGACAGTGAAATGGGAGTGTTTCAACACATACAAAGTCCCCCAGAATTAATGGTGCACTCAGTCATGTGCACAGAAGTGGCACAGAGTCCCCAGATTTTTTTCTGCAGGCCCAAAATGCATCCTGCTTGTCTGCAGAAAACTGACAAGTGGTTAGACAGTGAAATGGGAATGTTTCAACACATACACCAGTATAAAATGATGACTATGAGTATTGTGTTGCTGGTCCAATGTGTTCTGACAGACGATTCGAGCAAATGCAATGTGATCATCTCAACTGGATTGAAGGGTGCCCTTTGGCTATACACCAATGTTAGCCTTGGTGAGTATATCTATCTATCTATCTAGCTATCTATATATAGATAGATATATGGTTGTGAATTTTCTATGTGGGAAGGGGAGTTGACAATCATAGACATGTACTCATGGTATTGTTCTCCATCACAGGTCGCATAGAAACTGTTGGTGTGCACATTCAAGTGCTCAATGAGAATTTTTTGTGCTGAAATTGGAAACAGATAACTCTCAAGCACATGAAGGAAAGTATTTTTTTTTTCTGGGGAGGGGAATCATATTTGCAGGTTTGTATCTAATGGTTTCTTATTTTGTTACTTCTTCACAGATTTCATCAGCATCCTTCTGGAGTCTGGTACTTATGATGGTCATGGTCATGTAATGAAACGACTTCTGCATGTTGATATGTGTGCCCAAGCTCAGGGGAATGGAGTGCCTGATTTTGAAGAACTTTTTGGGATAAGGCCACTTTAACAGAGCACCAAAGCATCTTGAAGTTTCCTAAAAAAAGAAATGATTGACTTCTTACAACTTAATTGTTATGTGTCCCTCCCTGGTTCTCACAACCTGTGTGCAATATTTCCTGCAGTCTTCACAACACAATGAAATGGATGAAATAAAATGTTCCTACTTACCAGAATGGATTTCACATGGATATTACATTGCTTCCTCTTTGTACGGTACAGCTACAGTACCATTCCCATCCCCAACGTCTTTTATTGATGGAGCCTTTTTTGGTTACCCTGTAAAAGAAACAAAATTAGTGCACCGTATGTGTTTTACCATTGTGGCTCTGAAAAGCCACAGAAAAGAAAAACATAAAACTAAAGGAAGTGAAGCAGCATAACAAACATAACTGAGTACACATACTTACTTTATGGTTTAAATATTAAGAAGCTTTGTGTCTGTGGCTGATGGATGTGGTGGCCTGGACAGACTCAGGCTCAGTGGTGGCAGTAGTTAACATCATTCCTGGTGGTGGTGGTGTTGGTGGTCCATGGGGGGCATACAGACTCGTAGTGGCAGACCTGGATTACATCAGTCCCGGTGGTGGTGGTCCAGGGGGCATACAGACTTGGGCTCAGCAGTAGCAGTGGCTAATATCAGTCCTGGTGGTGGTGGTGGTCTGTGGGGGGCATGCAGATTCGTGGTGGCAGACTTGGATTACATCAGTCCCAGTGGTGGTGGTCCAGGGGACATACAGACTGGGGCTCAGTGGTGGCAGTGGGTAACATCAGTCCCAGTGGTGGTGGTGGTCCAGGGGCATACAGACTCGGGCTCAGTGGTGTCAGTGGCTAATATCATTCCCAGTGGTGGTGGTGGTGGTCCGTGGGGGGCATACAGACTCGTGTTGGCAGACTTGTATAATATCAGTCCCGGTGGTGGTGGTCCAGAGGGCATACAGACTTGGGCTCAGTGGTGGCAGTGGCTAACTTCATTCCTGGTGGTGGTGGTCCATGGGGGGCATACAGACTCATGGTGGCAGACTTGGATAACATCAGATCGATAGTGGTGGTCCAGGGGGCATACAGACTCGGGCTCAGTGGTGGCAGTGGCTAACATCAGTCCCGGTGGTGGTGGTGGTCATACAGACTTGTGGTGGCAGACTTGAATAACATCAGTCCTGGTGGTGGTGGTCATCGTCAAGGGGGCATACAGACTCGGGCTCAGTGGTGGCAGTGGCTAACATCAGTCCCGGTGGTGGTGGTGGTGGTCCAGGGGGCATACAGACTCGGGCTCAGTGGTGGCAGTGGCTAGCATCATTCCCGGTGGTGGTGGTGGTCTGTGGGGGGCATACATACTTGTGGTGGCAGACTTGGATAACATCAGTCCGGGTGGTGGTGGTCCAGGGGGCATACAGACTCGGGCTCAATGGTGGCAGTGGCTAACATCAGTCTCGGAGGTGGTGGTGGTGGTGGTCCGGAGTGGGGGGGGTTGCACACCACCTTTTAAATACTGCACTTAAAACCTGACAACATTAACCACATCATCATCCTCATGAAGAAAACTGCCCTCACAGTCGTCGATGTCTGAAGTCTGACCACTGGGAAATTCTTTCTCCATTGTGTCATCATCTACGTTAGCGGTGGGCCATTTTAGACAGCCACTGCCAGTGCTACCAGGATGCTTCATTTCCACATCAGCAAGATCACCATGACTAGTCCGGGGTATGAATATCGAGGATGCAGTCTATGCTGGTATGTGTCTCTCATTCATTTTAATGAATGTTAGCAAACTAACATTTGCAGGAGACAGGTTTGTCTGACGATCCCTGACTATTGCACCTGCTGAGCTGAATACCCTCTCAACACTTACACTGGAGGGTGGGCATGTGAGGTACTTCAGTGCCACTGCAGTCAGCTTTGGCCATTCACTGACCTTTCCACTCCAGTACAAAAGAGGATTTTCACTTATTGTCAGATGCCTGTTTTCAGACAAATATGACTCAACCATTCTCTGTGCCGCGCTTAGTCCAATTGTCGATGCATCAGCCTGTTCTCCAGAATCATTTATTGCACAAATACCCACTTGAGACAAAGTTCCAAAGTGGGTTGGTGCCACCCACTTTGGATGACAGACCACCTGGAACTACAGTCCCCTTACCCTTGCATGATATGCTTGATGGTCTTCCAGCTACACCTTCAGCTGGATTATGCGGCTGAGGTTTGCTCACCTTGGCATGTGACTTCTGTGCCCCATGAACCAAGCGCACCAGTTGACCACTGATACTTTTTACCTGTTCAGGCCCTCCCTCCAGTACTGATGCAGTTCCACGTTTGTATCATGGATCCAGCATTGTTGCCATGGCAAAGTTGTCACTACGCTGAATGCTCACAATGTGACGATTCTGGTCAAATACTGTCAGCATGTGTTATAGCAACATACTGCTACCACTGTCTCCAGCAACATCAAGGCTATGCTGTACATTCACCAATGTCTGCCTCAGCACCCACAGCAGTGGAATTGATTGGCTAATGGAGGCAGACTCACCACTCACTGCCTGTGTGGCATGTTCAAAAGGCCGCAAAATTGTTATGAGTCGATGAGGTGCCACTGTTCAGTCGTCATAGACATGGAGGCCCCAGAACTGTCACGGCTAGTGTGCATAACAAGATATTCTGAGATGGCTTTGTATTGTTCATACAGCCTCTCTGCCATGTATAACGTGAAGTTCCATCGGGTGACAATTTCCAGCTTCAAGCGATGCTGAGGCAGGCTGTTTTGTATCTGCAGCTGCCACAGTTGGTCATGGGCCTCTCCAGATCTTGAAAAGTGAGAGCAGATATGTCATGTAATGGTCAGCATTTCCTTTATGTCAGAGTGCTGCAGGAACTCCTGAACCACAAGATTTAAACAATGGGCCATGCATGGAACACGAAAAAAACACCATTCGTGATGCATTTCACCACATTTGACCCATTGTCACTTGCTATGAACCCAGCTCTCAGGGACAGAGGGTTCAGTCATCTGTCAATTTCAGTCAGTACCATGTCCAACATGTTCTCACCAGTGTGTGAACAGGTCACACTGCGCATAGCAATTGTTGCATGCTGGCAAATTCCAGGAAGATTGCTACCACGACAATCCACCTTACTGCACTGATTATTCACACTACCAACATCACAAACAACCCCCGGCACCTGTGCCCAGTGTGCAGTTATACACGGATATGAACTCCCTGCTGTTTTGCCACTTGTCCACATATCCATACTTAAATGGATGAATGGAGAGGAGGAATGTTGAAGGGCATGTCTTACTGAGTTGGAGACAGTGTGGAACAACTCAGGAACAGCACGGGTAGAAAAGTATGTCCTGGATGGGACTTTCCATTTTGGACAGGCACGTGCAGCAAACCGCCAGAATCCAGAATTCTGCACAAAGGAGAAGGGCAAAAGATCAATTGCCAGCATTTCTGCTTCTGCAGCATTAAATTCACATGACACTGTATGATTGGGGGGTACTTCAGCTTATGTGCAAAAAAATACTCTGTAACATGGGCTGACTTACATGTTTTGCACAGCATGTGTTGTTGCTCACAAATGGTTGTGCTCTGTGATGAATGGCATTGGCAGGGGGTGGAGTATGGACATTTGATAAAGACGGTTGCACAGGCGATGATGACAAACTGAGAAATTATGTTATTTTGCCAGATTTGCCAACTGGGGTTGATGTACCACTTGCACTAGACATACTGCATTCACCATCACCACCACCACCACCACAAAAACTGCTACTCTCACTAGCACTAGACAACATTTCAAAGTCATTATGGTCCTCCACCTCATTATGCCTGTAGTAATCCTCTTCTGTTATTACCGCACTACTGCACACGTTTAATTTCCTACTGGGCACAACAGTCATGGAAGGGGATAACATGCTGGCTATGGTTGCCGGTGACAAGGGTGAATGCCCCACTGTGGTATTAGCTGCCAGCTTGTGCTGGGTCCACAGAGCCAAGTGCCTATTCTTAAGATGCGTATGCTGTCCTCTTGTCCCAAGATAGCTCCCCTTTTTACCTCGACTCACACGCACATGGCAAACCTGGCAGATTGCAACTGAATCATCATTTGCATCTTGAGCAAAAAAATCCCAAACAAGGGAGTGTGATGCTCTGCTTTTAGCATGTCCATGATGATGTGGCTTATTTAAGTCTGTTATTTTAAGCACAGAAGTGGGGGGGGCACGTGATGATTCGAGCACTGCACACCTGGACTGCAAATGAACACCAAGACTACCTATCATACTGATTACTGGGTCATCATCATCACCATCATCAACTAAAACTGGTAGATCACAAGTTTTTACAGGGGGAGATTCCTGCAAACGAACTCAGACACAGCCACTTTTAATTTATTTTTCTCCGGTTCCCAACTGGGGTCAATTATATCATCATCATATTCATCAACATCACTCTCGCACACATTCACAACTTCTGCTTGGATGCTAGCATGTGGACTGCATGTTGCAACAACAGCAACAACATCATCATCATCAGCATCATCACATTCATCATCAGCATCTACACCACCACCACCTGATATTTTTTCACCACACTGTGAATCACTGCCTAGAAAATGCATGACGTTAAGTGCCACGGTGGAAGGAATATCACATTTGCTATCATTGACATGATCATCAGAATTCACAGGTTCAGTTAATGGGATGTTACTGGGAAGTATGACATCAGATACGATGTCATCACTCACTTGCACTGCTTCACACTCAATATGTTTGGATACGGTACACTGGTCAGAATTAGAACTTGATGCAACAATGCTAATACTACCTCCACCACCACTAACACCAGTAACACTAACACCACCGGCTGGGAAAACATCATCTCCTTCAACTATGACTGAAGCTACTGATTGGGCTGTAAAAAACATTGCAGGAGAAATACCTTTTCTCACATCAGCAATGCACTTCTCTGTCCGCGTACTACTACCATGCCCACAGACCCTCTTACTGCCAACATTGCCATGGCCAGAAACAGCTTTGCTTGCACATCTCTTTGCAGGCATTTTGGGGGATCAACCACAAATATTATTACCAAATTCAGATTTTGATACTTTCACTCTCTGACTGGAGGGACGCTGGCTAGATGTGAAGCAAAATAAAGAACTGTGGCTTCAGCAACAGACAAGAGACTACTGTGACACTTTCTCACAATTAAAACAACTTCAGTAACCAGTGATGCTGATGGGGTCACAAACCACAAACTCACAAAAACAATCCAGTCTGGTAAAAGAAACCTTTTGAACGTGGGGGGGGGGGGGAGCACTGAATACAGACAGTGCTGATTTTTACAGCACTACAATACAAACAGCAAAACTAACAACAGAGAATACGATCACAGTACAAAATTGGGAGGATGGGGTGGTACCCGAGGACTGGAGAAGGGCAGATGTGATTTCCCCTTCACAAAAGTGGGAGCAAGGCAGAAGCAGAAAACTACAGACCTGTTAGTTTAACCTCAGTGGTAGGGAAAATGATGGAATCACTTCTGAAGGAAAGAATTGTTGAGTATCTAGAGGCCAGAGGGGCTCAGGACCCAAGGCAGCATGGATTCACAGTGGGAAGGTCATGCCAGACAAATCTGATAGATTTCTTTGACTGGGTGACCAGAGTAGTAGATCAGGGAGGGGCTGTGGACATGGCCTACCTAGACTTTAGCAAGGCATTTGACACAGTCCCACACAAAAGATTAATATACAAGTTAGCCAGCCTGGGAGTGGGTCCCAAGATGACAGCCTGGGTAAAGAATTGGCTGGAGAATAGGACACAGAGAGGTAATAGTAAATGGAGTCCACTCTGAAGAAAGGGGGTTACTAGTGGGGTACCGCAGGGTTCAGTATTAGAACTGGTCCTCTTCAATGTCTTTATAAGCGACATTGCAGAGGGACTGGAAGGAAAAGTATGTCTCTTTGCAGATGACACAAAGATCTGCAACAGAGTTGATGCACAAGGTGGGGTGGAAAGGATGAGAAGGACTTGGCAAGGTTAGAGGAATGGTCAAATGTAGGCAGCTTAGATTCAATGCTAAGTGCAAGGTAATGCACCTGGGAAACAAAACCAGGGAAGAGTACACAATGGGGGTGAGATACTAACAACAACAAAAATGGAAAGGGACCTGGGGTAGTCATATCAGATGACCTAAAGGTGGGCAAGCAATGTGAGAGGGCAGCAAGGAGGGCTGGGGGGATACTGGGATGCATAGGGAGAGGCATCACCAGTAGAAAACAGGAAGTTATTATCCCTCTGTACAGACAGTTGGTGAGACCCCATCTGAGTACTGCGTGCAGTTCTGGAGACCCAATCTCTGCAAGGACATAGACAGGATGGAGGCTGTCCACAGGAGGGCAACTAAAATGGTGCAGGGTCTGCACGGAAGCGGAAGAGAGACTTAAGGAGCTGAATATGTATAGCCTCAAGGAAAGAAGGAGAGGGACATGATAGAAACTTTCAAGTATCTCAAGGGAATCAACAAAGTCCAAGAGGGTAGCATCTTTCAAAAAAAGCGGCAAGAACAAGGGGGCACAATTTGAAGATAGAGGGGGCAGCTCAGAGGTAATTTAAGGAAGTATTTTTTCACAGAGAGGGTTGTGGATGCATGGAACGGCCTTCCGGAGGAGGTTGTGGAGTCAAAAACAGTGGTGGAATTCAAGCATGCATGGGACAGTCATAAGGCAATTCTAGGGGGTGGGGGTAGGAAGAAGTAGGCTGCTGGTTAACTAGGATCTGCAGCTTATCCATTAGGTAGGGAAATGGGCAGACTGGGTGGGCCAAGCAGTTCTTATCTGCTGAAATCTTTGTTTCTATGTTTCTATAAAATCGGGCAGCTGAAGTGGATAGCAGGTTCACACTGCTGCGCTTAGTTGCACCTACACTAGTCTGTGTCACAAATTTTAAAAGGTGTATTATATTTGATGCACGCAACACTGCACACACAACACAGAACACTTTGTGTACAACGCTCAACGAGGAATGTGATGCAGATGCAAAAGTTCAGTGTACTGCCATGTAATGTAAATTTTTAATTTAAACAACCTGACCTTATGAAATGCTGCACCACATACACACAAAAAACAGCAAGAAAATGTCTACTATTACTGACAATTGTACTATGTGTACATTAACACAGTCAGTTATATAACAAAAATATAACCAAAACACAAAGAAATCACTTAGTTCTCCAACTTAAATCTACCTACACACAGGTACGCCCTTCCCCCACACAGCACACTTTCGCTGTCTTTCACCACACACACTCAGTGTTGTAAATTAACATTCAAAATCCACACACAAACAAAAACACTCTATGATGCGAGCACAGGAGGGTTTCCTACAATCGATGAACTACAGTTGGATCCCCCCCAAAAAAGCAAAAATGCTTTTTCAACAGCTTTTACAAGATTCCTACAGACAGCTATCAGAGCACACTGTCTCCTACTCCTTCATACTCATACTACCCCGAACTGAGGCTGTGCAGATCAATAAAGAGCCCATCTGACCTGAACTCCCATGAATCACTGCAAAATCCACCTTCGGAGCTCAAAAACAAGGTGAAGTGAGGCGAAGTGAAGTGCCACCAATGTACTTCGCCTTAAAAATTTAAAGAGTAGTGACCAGTGGAGGTGGAGTAACGCAAAGTCACTGTTTCTAATGCACTTCGTGTTCCTCATTATGACACGAAGTACTCCGCTTCACATTGCGGAGCACTCCGTGAATCCACCTTTGCTCCATGAAATGCTTCGCAGAGCGGATTGAGTCCACTTCGCCCACCACTAGTCACGGCGAGACCTAAATGTTTCATGCTGCATGCTTCTGAATGCATACATTCTCTTCCCTGTTATACTGACAATGAAACAATACTCCATGCTATTAATATTTATACTTAATGCTCACGAACATTTAGGAATTGCTACACTACACAGCCATGCATCTACCACAGTATGTCCTGGGTGACTAGTGTCACTCTATTGATGTCATCGCATCATTCACTAAAATACCACCAACAGTTTAATCTGGTTCAAAGTCAGTTGCCATTCATCTGTATCCCCTTCCCCCAGGTCAATCTTGCCTGAAAATAGGTAGAATTTGTCTAGTGCACTTACCCGGTCAACAAAAAATAAATAAATAAATGTTGATGCTTGATGCTTGGAGGTGCACAGATGCAGCAGCTGAGAAAAACAGAGCTTTTCAGCATTAGTCTCATTAATAAGTAGCAAAATTACAAGTGGTGATGCGTGGGGAATACAGTCCTTTCTTAAACTGGACTACCATTATTATGGACACTAAAGAACATGGTAGCATGGCAACAAGGTAAATTTTTAAACATATCAATAGGCATATGATTACTTAGGTATTATTTAAGATGTTTAACTATGGGCTAATCTTAACTGTACTTTACTGAAGGCAGAGGGTCAGCAAGATTCCAAGTGGGAGGGACAGTTTAGAATGCACAATATATTATGCTGGACTATTGTTCCTTTAGGGTATGGACTACATGGCTTATGAAGTAACCTATGTTCAGATAAGGTTCTATGCTATGGGTTTTTTGTCCCTCCTAGGTGGTGGACTTTTGTTTTTGTGATATTTCCTATACAGTATATATATATATATATATATATATATATATATATATATATATATACACAGTAGCTTTTTGCTCCCCATTGCTGCCTACCACCTATTCGGCAAGGGAGAAATATGCTTTCTGTTTTTTCTACCTCCTAGTTCCTGGGACCCCAGAACATGATCATGCATCCCCCTGGAGGTGAGCATGCACCCCATGGCTCTGGTGGCGGGCCCTTCTCCCTGCCCGGTCTAGCGCTAAGTCTCCCTTTGGGCTTGGTGCTGCCATCCAGCCTCCACTGGGTGGCAGCCAAGAGCCTGGGAGACACTCCAGATCCTCCCTGGGAGAGGACAGCTGCCTAGCAGCTGCGCAACCCAACTCATTGCCCCCCCGGTCGACCCCACGGTACTCTGAGCTTGTTCCCAAACTCGGGTCGCTGGCATGGAGCGAGCTGTGGCATCCAGCACCTCAACCCTCAGCGCCACTGGGCTGGCTCTGGTTTTGTGATATTTCTTAATGATATCTAGAGTGATGTGTCGCCCAAAAATAACAGACAGAAAATGCCAATTATTTTTAAATGTAGTGTTCTTACTTTTTATTTCTGAAGTATTGTTTTCCTTTTGCTCATTAGGAAGTTTACTGCTTGATAGTATTAGAAATATAAAATCACACATATCCCCTCAGTGCAAAGCATCATGGGATATATATGCAAATTATCATGAAAATATAGGTGGGTTCTGATAGTACTAGGTTTGCTGTTCAAAGTAATGCTTTAGCTGGCAGCTGACATTTCTAGTTTGGTTCCTCTTCAAACCTCATCAGCATTGTGACATCACCAGTAACCAATCTGACAGCTGCTGAATTGCTCTTACTGAGAGTTCGGATGTCACTGGCAGTGAGATCCAAGTGTGGATGACATATGAAGAAGAGCAGTTGTGATGTCACAGGAAATGAGATCACAATGCTGATGAGGTAATAACAAGGACACAGAGATCCATAAAAGAACGAGCTTGTTAATATTCCGTACTGTTAGAGGACTGCAAGTGGAGCACCTAGTGGGCACTATGCTGCTGCTGGTCCTATAAAGTGAGGAAAAATGGAAGGGCGTTTTCCGAAATCTATTTATTTATTTCAAAAGTTTCACCAGGAAAGACATACTGAGCTGCTAACAGCTCTTTTCCAGATGCATCCTGGGGGAAAGGGGATGTGGAAAGCAATATACAGCAAATACAACATAACAGGAGCAAAATCAAAGAGGCAAGGCAAGGCAAATTTTATTTAAGACACACCCATCTCAGAGGCTCTGGGCACCGAACATATTAAAATTTAATTTATAAAAATCATAATAAATATATAAACAACATACTATAAACATAGCATACAATATTCCGACAATTAAAACACGATTTTATAAGTAATACCCTCAACAGCAACAACTAGAATCAAAATAATCACAAATTATTTTAAACCTAAAATTCTTAGACCAGGTGATGGTTATAAAACACAGTCCGGGAAGGCCTGATTATACATGAAGGCCTTGAGGCGGGCTTTGAATACCTCAACAGAAGGGGCCTCCCTAACAGCTGGAGAAAGCAAATTCCACAGGATGGGGGCGGCGACACTGAATGCTCTGTCACCTGCTTTTTTTAATCTCGTCCTGGGAATCGCAAAGAGGCCCCTAGAGGAGAGGAGAGGAGAGGGAGCAGACCGAGACAGCGAGTGTAAAAAGGTCCTTCAGAAGGCAAACAATATAAAACAATTGTGCATTAGATACAGTTTAGATAATATCGGTGAGGTTACTACTTCTTTAGGTACAGAACAGTGAAAAGGTAATGAGGGAAACGGACTGCCATGGCAAACTGGTGGGGAGGGGGAGGGTCTTGGACAGTTGAAGGAGGGTAAAGAAAATCATGAAGAAGAGACTTTAAGGAGAAAGCAGAAGAAGCAGAGCAAATTGACAGGGGAAGAGAGGACCTGAGTTTAACACAGCAGTAAGAGAAAGCAGCTTGACTGACAGCAGATTTGCTAGAAGGAAGAGAGAGGAAATGGGAAGTATTATTGTGGAGTGGGTAGTGGCAAGCAGGGGGAGAGGATAAGAGGGATGAAAGGTAGGAGGGAAGGGAACCAAACAAGAATTTTAGAAACAAAGGAGACACAGTGGGAAAGGCGCCCTTCCTTTTCCCTCTTCCTTTGCATCATTCATCACCAATAAGCTGATTACATTATTTAACTTTATTTAAACATGTCTAAAATTATAAAAAATTTAAATAGAATGTCTCATGAACCAGCAGCACGGGGTCCGGCAAGTGGCTTCACTTTTTTAAGGCTGCAGTGGGCATAGCCCTGCAGACCTCTTGCTATCAAAAAAGGACTTGACGCATTCCTTCCGACCGAACAACATATTGGACATGCACCAGAGTTGCCTCCATGTCCATGGAGCCCTCTGCTCATTGTCTCCATTTGCATTGCAATATTTTTAAACATCATGGGAAACAAATGGAAATCCCCATGATTGTGTCTGCTGTTCTTAGCCTTTGCTGATTGCACTGTGAGGTCTACTGGCACCATGCAATTCTGCTTAAAGCGGAGCCAGTCCAAATTCTCTCATGGGGATTTACATATGTTTCCCATGATGCTTTGCATTATTGGAGTATGTGTAATTGTGTTCTCTTTAAAATTTGGCTGCATGGCCAATATCCTCTGGGATAACCCATGCCTTAGGGCATTTGCTCTGGGGTTCTTTGTAGTACAACAATGATGATGCATTATCAAGAAGACCAGATGGAATTTCAAATTAAGAAGAAGTTGTCACAACTCCTGCAAAACCTAGTCCTGTTGAGGAACCCAGCATAACTACCTCACCTCTAGTTGCCCATATCCAGCCAGAAGGGTTGGGATTCAACATAGTGATGGAACAGAATGAAAATCCTGTCATCAGAAAACTTAAGGAGTGGATGATAGCTTCCAAACAGAAACCCCCAAATGAACAGTGGCTTGATACTGAGCTAAAGAGATTTAAAGGAGTCTGAAATTCTCTGATTGTTAAAGATGGAGTCCTGTACAGACGGTTCATTCACACTTCTTCAGGCAGAGCTATAGAACAGATGGTTGTTCCCCCTAACCTCATTTGCCTCATTCTGACAGCTCTGCATAACAACCATGTTCAGGACATGTGGGAGTGGAGAAAGTCACTAAAAAAGGTCTGGATATGATTTTTCTGGCCTCAATGGCAAAAAACTGTGAAGAAGTGGGGTCGTACCTGTTCAGACTGCGCAGCACGTAACATCCATGTACCCACCCCTAAAGCACCCCCGGTGACATCTAGAGTGGAATGCCCTATGGACAGAGTGGTAATTAAAATACTGGGGCCTCTACCTTACACTGAGTGGATAAATCACTACATCAAGGTGCTAGCAGACTATTTTTCTAAATGGACTGAAGCTTTTCCTTTACCAGACTGACATCTGGACTGTAGCAAAAAGTGCTGATATCTGAAATCATTTGCTGCTTTGGAACTCCCCACTTTATCCATACTGACTAGGGGAGAAACTTTGAATCCACCCTATTCAAAGAGTTGTGTCCTCTGTTAGAGATAAACAAGACCCAGATCACTCCCTACCACCCTCAATCTGATGGTTTAGTGGAGCAACTAAACAGGACACTTTAAGACATGTTGTCCATGTCTGTAAATTAAAATCAAGAAAATTGTGATGCCTTGCTTCCCTTTCTAACGATGGCCTATCACAGTAGCATGCAGTCCTCCACTGGGTTTAGCTCCTTTGAAGTTATATTTGGGAAGGAAATCACCTTACCTGTGGATGTGTTTTAATAGTCCATGGGGGAACAGTTGCAAATCTGTCTCTGACTTTGTCCGACCGATGGAGGGCTACTTGCGGATGGCCTGGGAAGCTGTCCAGAGTCATCAAAAAAAGCTTCTAATAAATAAAAAGCATTCTATGACATGAAAGTAACCCCATAGACGTATGTGGTAGGAGAGCTGGTTTGGGTCAGGGACCAGAGGCATCGTAAAGAGCGCTCTCATAAACTACAGAAAAGATTTTCTGGTCCTTATAAGATCTGGCAAAAATATTCAGATGTTCTGTATCAAGTAAAGTTGGTTTTATGTGATAACAGCAATTGCGGAAAGGCGATCGCCATTAGGGTGAATGTGCATCAGTGAAAATCAGTTTCGCTGATGTATACTCGTGGCTCAAACCAAAGGAGCACCGAAAACATAAATTTTTTCATTTCTCAGGGGGCTTCACCCCCCCCCGCCTCCTCCCCATGAAAGGATTCTCAACTCCGGGGGAGGGGGGGTTGCATGTCAGGGGGGTGAGAAAAAAAACATACCATGGACCTGCGCAAAAATACCAGTGCACCCAGCATCGAACCTGGCACCCTCCCAACCCTAGCCACACGGCCAGCTTGGCAACCCACCACCATGCTATACCTCACAAACCCTCCCTCCCCTTCCTCCCGTCTCATGGCGTGCTCGCTCCCCCTACGTGCGTATACATATAGCAACAGGATGTCACTATAGCCATATTCGCCCTCCTGTCCAGTAGCCCTGTAAAAAGGCCCTGCTACTGAGTCACCCTTATTGTAAGCGCTCAATAGCGGACACCCTTATCTTGGGATACTGGTAAGGTTGTTATGAAATGTAAGGAAATCAGTGGGAGCGAGCAGTGCTCTTGAAGGACCCTCCCATCCTTGCAGTGATAGCACTGGTGACATGGAATTGCTTGCAGCAAAGACAGGAGAGGGTAGACAGATTCTGCCCACTAGTAGGACCCAAAGGAAAGTCCATTTTTTGCCTGTCTGGGTTCCACAGAGACCTCAAATTACAAACACCATCTGGAGAGTGGAAATAACAACTACAGTTTTTCAAGGGCCGTATAGAGAGAAGAAGTCCAACCTGCTTCAATTGACGAGGACACTGGAAGATGGTGTAAGTCCTGAGACTACTGTATACCCAGAAACAGATATTCATGAAGAACTCAGTAGACCACAAAGAGAGAGACAGCCACCTAGGTGGTGCCAAGACTATGTAACTGGACTAATAAAGAACTATGGATGTGTTCTTTGAGAGAATGGGGTAGTGTAAAAAAAAAATGCACCCCTTCACCCTAAAACCTCCCCTATACTCTTTTATTAACTTTCACTTCTCATGCCTGCACAAAAGTGTAGTCAGTGCATGGGGTATACTGCTTCAGTTCCCCAGTGCAAAGGAAAACTTTTGTGGTTTTCAAGAGGGTCTGCTCACGTCCAACAGTTAGAACCCCCTCGCCTGGGAGGTTCGAATAAGAGACCATTAAAGCAGCTGGTGTTAAGGCCAGGAGAAGTGAGGACACAGAGAGTGGCAAGGGACACTTAGGCTTACATGGGTGGTTGAAGCCACCCCACTTGCTTGTCTGTATGCCTTGGCTGTACCCTCCGGTCAACAGTCTCTGTTTGGCGGTGGCTCCTCCCTCCCTCCAGTTTTCAGCCAGGTCAGTTCTGATGGCTAAGTCATTCTCCTCCCTCCAGTAGCAGTATCAGGAGCAGCGACTCTTCCAACTTCAGGTCCAGGCTGTGGTGGCAAGTGAGGTGGCAGCACAGTAGATAATGCCAACCACCTAAAAGTAACAAAAACTTTTTTTTATTTTAATAAATACATTGCACCGAGTGGCACTCAGCAAAGTGGCAAAGACCGCATGGGTGTTACCCTCTCTCTAGACCACCTGCAAGGACAGCATAGGAGACAGCTCCACCAGAGATTGGGAGGGCCAAGGAAGGGCCCCCATAAAAGAACTGTCCACTGGATAGATTAATTGAGGCCCTATAGGAGCATTGTTTAAGGATAAGCCAGGCCCCATATCAGACCGCCCATAAGGTAGAGTTTAAGTAAAGCTCCACTAAGGTGCAGGTAAAGGGGGGTTCCTCCTACCCCTACAGATCCCCATAGCAACCAGAGGGATTCTTGAATAAACATTTACGCTAATACGAAGCAAGGACTGCAGCTTTTCAACTAATCTGAAAACTTACTGCATGATTTAAAGAGACAGTACTTGTATTTAGCACTGCCAATTTGAAATGCTTTTTTTTTCCTGATTGTCTCCTTGTGTGAACATTACCTGTTCAGGGCTGACTTGCTGCCCACATTTTGGTACTGTTGCCTAATTTCTGGTAGGGGCCAAGTTCAGTGGCCAGACCTTGCTGATCAGGGATGAGCATCTTCAGCTTTGCGTATTTCTCCCTTTCCTGCCTAAAATCACTTCTAGCACCAGAGGTCTAGTGTCAGAGGTTTGGCAGTCCAGTAACAGAGGTCCAGCAGCAGAGGTCAAGCACCAGAGGCCCAGCGGCAGAGGTCCAGTGCCAGGGAATCAGAGGTCCAGCACCAAAGGTCCAGTGCTAGAGTTCCAGTACCAGGGTCCAACACCAGGGAACTAGAAGTCCAGCACCACAAGTCCAGTGTTGGAGGTCCAGAGGTCTATCACCAGGACACATGGTCATGACTGGACCATCTGGGGTGGTCAGAAGAGGGCTGATGCCACAGCAGCTTGCCCCACCACAGACAAAGAGTCCATGGGGCCAAGATTGTACCATTTGGGGTGGTCAAAAATGGGACAGTGCTGTAGTTACCTACCTCACTGCAGACAACCCAGTCCACAAGGTCAAGATTGGACCACCTGAGGTGGTCAGAATAGGGCTGACACAGTAGCAGCTTGCCCCACTGCAGGCATACCAGGCCATGGGATCAAGATTAGACCATCTGGGGTGTTTAGATATGGGCCGATGCCATAGCAGCTTGCCCCACTACAGATAACCCAGTCCACGGAGCCAAGGTTGGATAATCCAACCCTACCCCCCCCAATACTATGTCCAAGCCAAGCCTCAGATTCTAGTTTAGGGTCCTAAAACCCTCAGACACCATAAAGCTCATCCGATGTAACAACTCTAAACCCAGCAAAGGGGCTAATGGAATTGACTTTAAAATCCTTAAACTGGCCATTAATTCATTGGCAGCCCCCATCACTAACATACTAAACTGCTCACTCTGCTCAGGCTATTTCCCTAGCACCTGGAAAGCCGCCACTGTCAAACCTTTGTTCAAGTCAGGGTCAAGAAATGAAGCAGGGAATTACTGACCTATCTCCATCCTTGCTCCCCTCTCCAAAATCATAAAAAAAGTTGTTCATACCCAGCTCACCATCTTCATTGACTGCCATAACTTGCTCTCTGTTGCCCAGCATGGTTTTAGATCCAGACATAGCACCAAAACTGCCATGGTCAGGTTCACCAGTTATCCTCAAGGCAAATGATAAGGACCAGTATACAGGCTGTGTCTTCGTGGACCTGACCAAGACATTCGACCTGGTCAACCATGGCCTTCTCCTGAACATCCTCATGGGCTTGCGCATATCTGAAAACATCATCAAATGGGTCAGAAGCATCATTTCCGGCAGATCTCAGAAAACTTATATCAACGGTCTTTTTTCTGCTTACTGTCCGACTAAAATATGGAGCACCCCAGGGCTCCATCCTGGGTCCACTCCTGTTCTCGCTCTTCATTAATAACCTCCCTTCCATCTGCCAAACCACCCAACTAGTCCTTTACGCTGATGACACTGCCCTCTACTGCAGCAACACTAACCTGGACACAATATTCAGTAATTTGCAGGCTGATTTTAGCAAGCTACAGACTTGGTTCTCTGTCAAAGGCAAGTTTATGGTCTTCTCTGGCCCAAGAAAAGCTCCAGTCATGGGCCGATCCCTCTCAGACAATCTTCGTAACATCACAGAACAAGTCTATGAATCCAAGTACCTTGGACTGTACTTAGATCCTCACCTGACCTACAATATCCATATTACCAACATCATCAAGAAAATCCATATGAGGTTAGGTCTCTTATACCGAATCAGAAAGTTCCTTATCCCCGTCTCAGGACTATGACTCACCAGCTCCCTTCTCCTGCCCCTCCTTGATTATGGCTCTGTTGTCTACTCCCCCAACACATCCCCCCTTTTTTCCAAGCTCAGGACTACATATAATAATATTGCACACTTTGTGACCAGCCTCCCCTGAATGACCCATCACTGTACCCTCTATGCCTCCCTCAAGTGGCTTACCCTTGAAGGCAGGTTCCAACTTAAAATGCTCTCTTTCCTACACAAAGTTCACCATAACCTGCTGCCAATCAGCATTAACTCCCTTTTCCCCTTACTGGTTCCCCAGGGCAGAACAAGAGGGGCCGCCTGTCATATCTTCGACATCTCTTTTTACCACGCAAAGCATGCGCAAAACTCCATCACGTACAAGGGCCCTAAGTTTTACAGTAAACTGCCCCCTGCCCTGAACTTCAGGACTGTAGTTCAATTATCTCATTCACCTCCTCCCTCAAGGACCACCTCCTCCAATCCACCACTTGTGCCTGTGCCAGTAGGCTACCCCCCTGAATGTCCGCCAACCCCTTGAGTTATCTTAGAGTTTATATGTATCTGTATATTGGCTCTATTGTTGTCTGCTCTGTATTTTTTTTATCTAGATCATCCTGTCATATACACTGTTCCCTAGTGTAAATATCATAAAATATTGCTAATATTGTTTTTACCTTTTTCTCTGTATCATTGAATTTATGTACCACTGGACATTTGTGAAAACAGGCATTTTTGCTCACATACTTTCCAGTATAAAAAAATAGAAATAAAATTGAAATTAAATCTGGCATGGTCAAAAAAGGGTAGATACCATAGCAGCTTGCACTACTACAGAGAACCCAGTTAATGGGGCCAATATTGGACCATCTGGGGTGGTCAGAAAAAGGCAGATGCCATAGCAGCGTGCCCCATTGCCGACATCCCAGGCTACGTGATCAAGAGTTAGTCATCTCCATGTGACCAAGAAGGGCCAACCTATCAGCCACTGCCATCCATAACATTCTAGTACCTTTGGGACTTTATGAATTTCACTCTTACTACAGTCATATCTTTTGAAGTATTTTTCTTAGAGCTAAAGTTCCCCTTTCCCATCTAACTGTTGCCCTTTTGTTCTAGTAAAACTGTTCTGAGTCTTCCATATTGGTCTCTTTTTGCTGATCACCCAGTAATACCCATGTAAGGGGAACAGAGCCTCCCCATCATTTCGGCTCTCTCAGTTCTGCCAGTTGCTAGTGCTGGGTGTCCTCTGTGGGGGTTAACCATTTGGTTGTTGGGTCCAATAACCCAACAGGGCCCTCTCCTTAGCTAATTGGCCCAGGGTGGGTTAAACACATTAAAGGCTTTTAAACTTGCCTGTTTGCTGTTTTCTGTTTATTAGACCACAGTTCAAGACAGATATAAGGCTCATTCACACTGCGCCTTGTCACACCAGCCACTTTCAAATCATTCAAAAAAATTTAAGAAAACATTAGAGAGCTGCGTTCACATGGCACCAGTGTTTTCGGTGCCCTTTTGCTTTCTGGCGATTTAGGTATTGTTCCGGTCACTGTTGGGTTGGTGGGGGCTTGCAGTGATGCAGGTGGTTTGCCTGTTCAGACGGCACAGAAAACCACCTACACCACTCCACAAACCCAGGAAAAGAGGGATCATGGCGGCAACGCCACGCAATGAAAACTGCCACAATGGAAAGGTTCACATGTTGGCAGGAGCACCAATCTGGCCGCTGTGAGCCAGTGACAATGGCTCAGAGTCGGTCATGTGAATGAGCCTTTAGAAAGAAGGTAAATGAAGTAAAACAAAAACATACTATACATAAGATGTATGGGCAACCATACACAACGAGGTTGATGTTTAGGTGAGATGACATCACAGAGACCTTGCAAGCTTTGTTCACCAGGTCTATGATGTCATCTCACTCCTCAGTGGAGGCACTGCCTTGTTATGTATGGTTGCCCATACATTATTCCATATGTTGATTCTACTTATTTAGTTCACTGTGTTTTAAAGCTACAGATCAAGTGAACGGCCAGCCATTTATGGTTAAATGCAAGCAGTGTGATCAGCTGTTGATTGCTATTTGATCAACATTGAAACTACGGTGCCTGTGTTCTCCCTTAGTAGATTTTAAACAATCTATCTTCAACCCCAACGTACTGTAAAGATGTCAAGAATTATTATGAATGCTACACTCTCTGTTTAAAAACAGATTAATAGCTTAACAAAAATTGCCTTTTTCATTTGCACATGCTTACTTGGGTTCATTCATGTTTACACTGCAATACCACAGCATTTATGATCCACACCTTTATTTTCCACAGATTGGATTACTGTAATTCTATGTTCATGGGTCTCCCATGGAGTTCAGAAGAAAGGCTTCAATTGGTACAGAACACAGCTGCTAGGGTATTTCTGTGAAAGATTACCAGCTTCCACTTAGAGATAGTATTGAGTTTCAAGTCCTAATAATTGCTTCTTTTTTGAAAATGTTCTTTCTTATCCCACTGGACAACCTGGCTTACCATTAACTCCAATAATCCACTCCTACTTTAGTACATCCAATGGCTACCTGTTCTCCGTTGGATTCCATTTTCACCCATGCATTGGCCTTCAACTCTCCTTTCCAGTGTCCAACATAGGGGACTGGGGTTCTCCAGAGCTATGTTTGGGCTATTGGTGTGTGAGGGAGTGAGGGCCCACCTGGGAGGATATGAGCCTCTATACAGGAGATGGCCTGCATCCTTCCAGGTAGGAGACCACAGTCCTTAGTTGGTGGTCTAAATGCTACTTTGATTAGGATTTCAATTATCAAGGGAGGGAGGGAGGCTACAAAACCAAGGGAGGCAGCTACTGCCCCACCACTCAGATGATGGAGTATAAGGGAGGGAGGACCCAAGACGAGTAATTTCCCCTAAATCATAAGTACAAAAAGACAGGGGTGGGGACAAGGCAGAGGAGAAAGGGGGTATAAATCAAGAAAGCAAGAATAAAGGAATGAAGGAGACAGGGAACAGACAAGGAGTACAGACAGGAAGGGGGAGCAGGGAAGCAGGCAGAAAGTGAGTAGGGTACGGAGAGCCATGTGTGCCAATGCATGGAGTCAGGGAAATTAAATCCAGACCTGAAGGCCATCGGGGAGCCTAGCCTGGATTTGGTGGCCATAACAATGTCATGGTGCACTGAGCACCCCGACTGGGACATGACCTTGCCCAGCTACTCTCTCTTTAGAAGAGACAGGGCAGAGAGAAAGAGGGGAGGAGGTGTGCTATATGTGAGGGGCGGAATCAAGGCCACGGAAGTACAGGGTCACCTGGAGGAAAAGGAAGGGCTGAAGTTACTGTGAGTCATTCTGGAGACAGGCTCTGGGGTTGCTATGCATACGGAGGTAGTGTACGGACCTCCAGCACAGGGGAAGGCACATAGGGAAGCCATCATCAGAATAGCACCTAGCCCCTCTCCAATGCCCACACCACCACCGCACCTCCACATGGTGGTGATCAAAGGCTGGAAGAGCCAATCTCCCCAATCCAGGACAGGAGAGGAGAGCTGCCCGTCGGCAGCTCGATTCTCACTAACCCCCCCCAGATGATACTCAGTGACCCGTGCTCATCACTGAACATGGGTCGCCAGTGTGGCAGGAGGTAAGGCACAATGCCTCAGCCTTCCATGCCACTGGGCCAGCTCTTATTCTGACTCCTTTCAAAGTATGCCATCTTTCTGGGATATAGTTGTTGTGGGTGATTTTAATGTCCCAGGAATTAATTGGAAAACATTTAAAGGTCAAAATTAATTCAAAAGGGATTTCGTTGATACCTTAATTGTTTGTGGATGTCAGCAGCTTATTTCTGAACCCACCAGAGAAGTGAACATTTTAAATTTAATAATCACTAATACTCAAGGAAGGGTTCATAGCCAAGAAGAGGGAGCTGCTGTTATAACTATACTTCTCTACTGGAACTATATTGCCCTCCTTCCCTCCACCCCCTACCCTAAGCCAGTTCTACTTCCATAGGCACAGGATTTGACTGACGACAGGAACTTCCTGTTTGGGAGCAGGAAGTGAGTGATCACAGAGCCACAAAAGACTCACCATCCTAGAAGGAAAAGAGTAGCCTCCGTCCCCCAGCTGCTGGAGGTCTGACTCTGAGCAAGTAAGGAGACTACTGAGAATTATAGGAACTTCTTTTCTCAGAACAGGAAGATCAGGAGCGTAAAGGACACAGAGGCAGTAAGTAAGCAGGGAGAAAAAAAATAAATAAATAGAGGAAAGAGTAAGTATTCCAAACAACAGTTAAGGGGCCAGCAATAAGACATGATTGGAGTGGTGCAGTGCAGTGGCTGTGTAGCAGCAGTCTTCCAGGAGACATTCAGGAGGATGTGGTGTTGTCCCATCTGCAGGCACCTCTCTGAGCTGAGGGAGGAGGTTGCTCATCTCCAGGCTGAGTTGGCCAGGATTTGGGGGACCTCCTCCCCCACCCAGGGACCACCAGGGCCACTGCCGTTGCCTCAGAGGTTGCCAAGAAAGAGAAGCAGTTGGACCACAGTGGGCTCAGGGAGGGTGAGGGTGGTGGAACAGAGGCACATCCCTCCAGTTGTACCTCTCCACAATTCATATGCCATTCTAGCAAAGTGTGGTTCCTCTATGGAGGCATCCGCAGTGGAGACCAAGGAGGATGCTAGGAACCTCCACAAAGGAGACCCACAGGAGGGTGGCATGGGACCCCACAGGAGAAGAAAACAACTCCTGGTGGAGGACTCCATTGTTAGGGGGTAGAACTGGGGGAGGAAGGGGAGATGGAGGTAAGGTGCCTGCCTGGCACCATGGCTTGGAGAGACAGTGAGCAAATCCTCAGGATCGCTGGAGCAGCTGCATGGGGGAGGGAGCTGGATGTCATTGTCTACCTAGGGACGAATAACCTGGCTGAGAAAGGGATCATAGCAGTGCAGGAAGAGTTTGTGGAGTTGGGGAGGGGCCTTAGACAAGTAGCACTCATGGTAACCTTCTTGGAGGTGCTGCCTGTCTATGGCATGGGTGAGGCTAGGGTGCTCCACACCATGGGATTCAATCAGTGGTTGAAAAACTGGCGCAGAGCTCAGGGATTTGGCTTCATTTGGGCCTGGGGTCCACCTGGAGTGATGCAGGCCTATACTGGCATGATGGTCTGCATCTGTCCAGGAGGGGAACTAGGATCCTAGGCGATAGGTTTAAATGCTTCATTGACAAGCATTTAAACTAGCCAAGGGGGGAGGCACTGGAAACAAGCAGGGAAATCCTAGCCCCCCCCCAAAAAAATCAGGGTAGCAAGTGAGGTAAACACCAAGATAGAGATGTTGATAGGGAGAAGGGCAGGGGTAAATGGAGAAAATGACAAAGGCAATAAGGACAGGGATGGGGCAAAAAGGGGTAAGGCCATCAAGAAATGGAGGGTAATGAGTACCAATGCCTGTAGTCTGGGCAACAAGCTCCCTGAAATGGTGGCCTTGATGAAAAAGGGATGCCTGGATAGCATAGCAGTCACAGAAACATGGTACACAGAGAACCATGACTGGGATGTTAACATACAGGGTACACAACCTACAGGAGAGACAGGGAGGGTAGAAGAGGGTGAGGAGTAGCTCTCTACGTAAGGAAAGGGATGAAAGCAACAGAACAAAAGAGTAAACAGGGAGGAGAGGAGGCAGTGTGGATCACCTCAGAGACTGGAAATCGCACCACAATCTGCTCAGGGGTTGTATACAGACCCCCATGTCAGGGAGAGGGAATGGACAAGGATATGATAGAAGGCATCCATAGGATGGAGAGAAAGGGGAGATACTGTTGATGGGGGACCTGAATATGCCAGATGTTAACTGGAGCACCTTTGCTACAGCCACATCCAAGAGCAGGGCCATTCTCAATGCCCTACAAGTGGCATGCCTCAGACATTTGGAACCCACTCGTAAGGGAGCAATCTTAGACCACGTACTCTCAAATGGGGATAGTGAGAGGATCTCAGATCTAGAAGTGGGTAGCCATCTGGGAACAAGTGACCACCAAACAGTGTGGTTCACAATAAACTCAGCTACAGAGTCAAGCCATACAAAAGTGAGGGTACTTGACTTCAGGAGGCTAACTTTGGCAAGATGAGAGAGCCTTAGAAAAGTACTAGCAAACAGGCTAGAAGGGGGGTGGAGCAACAATGGGAAACATCAAAACTGCCATCACAGAGGCAACAAGTCTTTGTGTGAAGCAAATAAACAAATCAAAATGAAAGAAAAAGCCACTATGGTTCTCAAAAGAGATGGCGGGCAAGGTTAGAGAGAAAAATATAGCATTTAGAAAGTATAAGGAAACACAGAAGGAGCAGGACAGAGAACTGTACCAGTTAAGGCAGAAGGAAGCAGGGAGGGAAGTCAGAATAGCAAAGGCCCAAACTGAAGAAAAGATAGCCAACTCAGTTAAGAAGGGGGATAAAACCTTTTATAGGTACATCAGGGAGCGTAGAAAGACAAAGGGAGGGATAGTGAGGCTGAATAGAATGGACGGTGGGTGGGCAGACAGGGACAGTGAAAAAGCAGGGATACTGAACGGATACTTCTGCTCAGTATTCACAAAAGAGGAGGAGGGGGAGGTGTCTAATCCAATTAACAGAATCACTCTGGATAGGGGGGTCAATCCCAGTCCTTTCACAGAAGAAAGGGTTCTGAAAGAACTCCTAAAACTGAAGGTGGACAAAGCAATGGGGCCTGATGGGATTCACCCCAGAATTCTAAAAGAATTAAGGGGAGAACTAGTGACACCACTGACTACCCTTTTTAACAAATCATAGGGGGATGGTGTGGTACCTGAGGACTGGAGGAATGCGGATGCGATTCCCCTTCACAAAAGTGGGAGCAAGACAGAGACAGGAAACTACAGACCTGTCAGTTTGACCTATGTGGTAGGGAAAGTGATGGAATCACTTCTGAAGGAAAGAACTGTTGAGTACCTCAGGACCCAATGCAGCATGGGTTCACAGTGGGAGGGTCATGTCAGATGAATCTAATTGATTTCTTTGACTGGGTGACCAAAGTAGTAGACCAGGGAGGGGCTGTGGACATGGCCTACAAACTTTAGCAAGGCATTTGACACAGTCCCACACAAAAGATTAATAATCAAATTAACCAGCCTGGGAGTGGGTCCCAGGGTGGTAGCCTGGGTAAAACATTGGCTGGACAACAGGACACAGAAGGTAATTGTAAATGGTGTCCACTCTGAAGAAAGAGGGGTTACTAGTGCGGTACCGCAGGGTTCAGTACTGGGTCCAGTCCTTTTTAATGTTTTTATAAGTGACATTGCATAGGGACTGGAAGGAAAAGTATGCCTCTTTGCAGATGACACAAAGATCTGCAACAGGGTTGATACACAAAGAGCATGGAAAGGATGAGAAGGGACTTGGCAAGTTTGGAGGAATGATCAGAATTATGGCAGCTTGGATTCAATGCAAAGAAGTGCAAAATAATGCACCTGGGAAACAAAAACCCCAGGGAAGATTATACAATGGGGGGTAGTAACAACAACAAAAATGGAAAGGGAGCTTGGGGTAATCATATCAGATGACCTTAAGGTTAGCAAGCAATATGAGAAGGCAGTAGGGAGGGCTGCGGGGGATACTGGGATGTATAGAGAGAGGCATCACCAGCAGAAAACAGGAAGTTGTTATCCCTCTGTACAGACTGTTGGTGAGACCCCATCTGGAGTACTGCATCCAGTTCTGAAGACCCCATCTCTGCAAGGGCATAGACAGGATGGAGGCAGTCCAGAGCAGGGCAACTAAAATAGTGCAGGGTCTGCAAGAGAAGCCATGTGAGGAGAGACTAAGGAGCTAATATATATACCCTTGAGGAAAGGAGGAAGAGGGGGGACATGATAGAAACTTTTAAGTACCTCAGTGGAATCAACAAAGTCCAAGAGGGTAGAAAAAGAGATGTACAAGAACAAGGGGACACAATTTGAAGATAGAGGGGGGATGGCTCAGGGGCAATGTGAGGAAGTATTTTTTTCACAGAGAGGGTGGTGGACGCATGGAATGGCCTTCCTGAGGAGGTTGTGGGTTCTAAAACTGTGGGAGATTTCAAGAATGCATGGGACAGACATAAGGCAATTCTTGTGGGGGAGTAGGAAGAAATAGGCTGTTGGTTAACTAGGATCTGCAGCTTATCCTGTAGGTGGGGAAATGGGCAGACTAGATGGGCCAAACAGTCCTTATCTGCTGTCAAAGTCTATGTTTCTGTATTTCTAAAGTTCTACCTCATTTAGGGAGTAGTAACCGTTGTATGATCGAGTGCACCATCTCCACCCACACAATTAACATTAAAAAATATCTTGAAAATCTATGATTATAAGAATGCTGACTGGGATAAGTTAAATCATGTTTTAGGAGCTTTAGACTGGAATGATATATTCAGTGATCTTAACACAGAAGAGATGTGGGATAGGTTTCAGCTGATAATGAATGATGTTATTTCAAAATTTGAACCCATACGTCAAAAAACTAATAAAAAATACCCAGATGGTTTACCAAGTCAATTAAAGGCAAATAGGTAAGAAAACTAAAGCCTTTTATAGATATAAAAAGAATCCACCCAGAGCACATAAACTTACCTATAAAAAGAACAGTCAAAGCTCAAGAAGTCAATTAAAAAAGAGAAATTAAAACTTGAATTTAAGTTATCCCATATTAAGGGCAATAAAGGATTTTTGGCCTTTTTAAATAATAGCAAACATAACTCAAATAAAATAACTTCACTTATGATTAATGGTGCACTTATTAGCTAGGAACATAAGATTACACAACAGTTTAATAATTACTTTAGTTCTATATTCAATAATCATTTATCTCAGCCCCCTACTGTTAATTTTGACATAAGACAGCATATTGTAATTACTGAAGCTGAAGTTCTAACTGAACTACAGAATCTCAAATCCACAACCTCTACAAGTCCTGATTACATCCCATCTCAATTCCTAAAAAAATTTGCCAATGTCTTGTCTTATCCCCTAACTGTAATTATAAACAAGTCCTTAAACACCAGCATAGTGCCATCCACTTGGAAACAAAGCCTTTGTGATCCCTATTCATAAACAAGCATTTGTCAATGCCAAATGTTGATTGCGTTGATCCGTTGAGCTCGCTCAGTGCCCCTCTGTCATTCGCTCATCCTGTTTCTCCCAGTGCTGCAGGCTGCTGTTTTGTACTTGGCTCCTGCCTGCATTGGCACCCTTTTCTGTCCACGAAAAAATCTGCAGCTGTCCCAACAGAGCTCCGTTGAGGTGGCTCCATCCCCCTCTCTCAGTCGCTCTTTCTGTTTCTCGTGGCACTGCAGGCTGCCCATTTGTAGTGGGTTCCTGCCTGTGTTGGTGGCTTTTTCTGCCCACAAATAAATCTGCAGTAGTCATGACACAGGTCCATTGAGGTTGCTCCCCCCCCACCCCATCACTCGCTTGTTCCGTTTCTGCCGAGGCTAGCCTTTTCTACTGGGCTCCTGCCTGCATTGCCGCCTTTTTCTGCCCACAAAGAAATCTGCAGCAGGCATGATAGAGCTCCATTGAGCTTGCTCACTCTCCCCTCTCTCACTTGCTCGTTCTGTTTGTCCCACCGCTGCAGGCTACCCTTTTGTACTGGGCCCCTGGGTGCATTGCTGCCTTTTTCTGCCCACAAAGAAATCCGCAGCAGTCCCAACAGAGCTCCGTTGAGCTCACTCACTCCCCTTCTCTCACTCACTCATTCTATGTCTCCTGTTGCTGCAGGCTGACCTTTTGTACAGGGCTCCTGCCTCTGTTAGTGGCTTTTTCTGGCCACAAAGAAATCTGCAGCAGTCAAGACGCAGCTCCGTTAAGCTCGCTCACTCCCCCTCTCTCACTCGCTCGTTCTGTTTCTGCCAGTGCTGCTGGCTGGCCTTTTGTACTGGGCTCCTACCTGCGTTGCCGCCTTTTTCTGCCCGCAAACAAATCTACAGCAGTCACGACAGAGCTCTGTTGAGTTCACTCACTCCCAACCCCGTCTCACTCGCTCATTCTGTTTGTACTGGCGCTGTAGGCTGCCCTTTTCTATGGGGCTCCTGCCTGTGTTGCCGCCTTCTTCTGCCCACAAAGAAATCTGCAGCAGTCACGATACAGCTCCATTGAGCTTGCTCACTCTCCATCTCTCAGTCGCTCGTTCTGTTTCTCCCATTGCTGTAGGTTGCCCTTTTGTACTGGGCCCCTGTGTGCATTGCTGCCTTTTTCTGCCCACAAAGAAATCTACAGCAGTCTCAGCAGACCTCCATTGAATTCACTCACTCCCTCCCCCCCACTCACTCGTTCTGTGTCTCCCGCTGCTGCAGGCTGCCCTTTTGTATTGTGCTCCTGCCTGCATTGGTGGCTTTTTCTACCCACAAAGAAATTTGCAGCAGTCATGACACAGGTCTGTTGAGCTTGCTTACTCCTCCTCTCTCACTCGCTCATTCCGTTTCTGCTGGCGCTGCAGGCTGCCCTTTTGTACTGGGCTCCTGCCTGCATTGCCACCTTTTTCTGCCCACAAAGAAATCCGCAGCAGTCACGATACAGCTCCATTAAACTCACTCACTCCCCCCACACTCGCTCACTGTGTTTCTCCCAGTGCTGCAGGCTGCCCTTTTGTACTGGGCTCCTACCTGCGATTGCACCTTTTCCTGCCCACAAAGATATCTGCAGCTGTCCCGAAAGAGCTCTGTTGAGGTCACTTACTCATTCTGCTTGTCGTGGCACTGTAGGCTGTCCTTTTGTACTGGGCTTCTGCCTCTGTTGGCACCTTTTTCTGCCCACAAAGAAGTCTGCAGCAGCCCCGACAGAGCTCCGTTGAGCTCGCTCAGTCCCGCTCTGTCACTCGATCATTCCATTTCTGCCGGCGCTGCAGGCTTTCCTTTTGTACTGGACTCCTGCCTGCGTTGCCGCCTTTTTCTGGACACAAAGAAATCTGCAGCAGTCACAATAGAGCTCTGTTGAGCTCGCTCACTCCCCCTCTCTCACTCACTCGTTCTGTTTCTCCTACCGCTGCAGGCTGCCGTTTTGTACTGGGTCCCTGCGTGCATTGCTGCCTTTTTCTGCCCACAAAGAAATCTGCAGCAGTCCCTACACAGCTCCATTGAGCTTGCTCACTGCCCCTCTCTCAGTTGCTCGTTCCATTTCTGCTGGTGCTGCAGGCTGGCCTTTTGTACTGGGTTCCTGCCTGCATTGTCGCTTTTTCCTACCCACAAAGAAATCCGCAACAGTCACGATACAGTTCTGTTGAGCTTGCTCACTCCCCCTCTCTGACTCACTCATTGTGTTTCTCCCAGTGCTGCAGGCTGCCCTTTTGTACTGGGCTCCTGCCTGCGTTGGCACCTTTTTCTGCCCACAAAGAAATCCATAGCTATCCTGACAGAGCTCCATTGAGCTCGCTCACTTACTCCCCCTCTCTCACTCGTTCATTCTGTTTCTTCCGCCACTGCACGCTGCCCTTTTGTACGGGGCTCCTGCATGCATTGCTGCCTTTTTCAGCCCACAAAGAAATCCACAGCAGTCCCAACAGCTCACTCACTCCCCTCCCTCACTCGCTCATTTTGTATCTCCCACTGCTGCAGGCTGCTGTTTTGTACCGGGTTCCTACCTGCATTGGTGGCTTTTTCTGTCCACAAAGAGATCTGCAGCAGTCCTGACACAGCTTTGTTGAGGTTGCTCACTCCCCCTCTGTCACTCGCTCGTTCCATTTCTGCTGGTGCTGCAGGCTGTCCGTTTGGACTGTGCTCCTGCCTGCATTGCTGCCTTTTCCTGCCCACAAAGACATCTGCAGCAGTCATGATAGACCTCCATTGAGTTCGCTCACTCCCCCTCTCCCACTCACTCGTTCTTTTTCTGCTTACACTGCAGGCTTGCCTTTTGTACTGGGCTCCTGCCTGCATTGCCACTTTTTTCTGCTCACAAAGAAATCCGCAGCAGTCAAGACAGAGTTCCGTTGAGATCGCTCACTTCCCCCGTCTCACTTGCTCATTCTGTTACTCCTGGTGCTGTAGGCTGCCCTTTAGTACTGGGCCGCTGCATGCATTGCTGCCTTTTTCTGCCCACAAAGAAATCTGCAGCAGTCCTGACACAGCTCCGTTGAGCCCGCTCATTCCCCCCCTCTCACTCGCTCGTTCGGTGTCTGCCCGTGCTGCAGGCTGGGCTTTTGTACTGAGCTCCTGCCTGCGTTGCCGCCTTTTCCTGCCCACAAACAAATCCACAGCAGTCACGATAGAGCTCCATTGAGCTCGCTCACTCCCTCCCTCACTGACTCGCTCATTGTGTTTCTCCCGGTGCTGCAGGCTGTCCTTTTGTACTGGGCTCCTGCCTGTGTTGGCACCTTTTTCTGGCCACAAAGAAATCTGCAGCAGTCAAGATAGAGCTCTGTTGAGCTCGCTTGCTCCCCCCCTCTCTCTCAGCCGCTCATTCTGTTTCTCCTGTTGCTGCATGCCGCCATTTTTTATTGGGCCCCTGCATGCATTACTGCCTTTTTCTGTCCACAAAGAAATCCGCAGTAGTCCCAACAGAGCTCCATTGAGCTCATACACTCCCTCTCCCTCACTCGCTCGTTGTGCATCTCCCGGCACTGCAGACTGCCCTTTTGTACTGGGTTCCTGCGTGCGATGGCACCTTTTCCTGCCCACAAAGAAATCTGCAGCAGTCCCGACAAAGCTCATTTGAGCTCGGTCACTCCCCCCCCCCACTCGCTCGATCCTAATCTGTCCCAAACACTGATTTCCGACAGCGACTGTGGTATTGTGCGCTGGAAGCACGAAAACACATGTCGGCCAGGATGTGAAAAATGACAGCTGTACTGTTCATAAGGAGGTGTGGGAAAATGCCAGTGTTGAAAATGTGGCGTGAAAATATTACTAATTTGCAAAGTTACAAGGGTACATGGAAACTGCTCAACGCACACTTGTAACACAGTCGTTTTATGGAGTTTCATCAAAAAATTGTCAACATAGGCATTTTAGGACCTCTGCTCATGAACAGCATCAGTATGATTTTCTTAATGTGTCCCAAACACTGATGTCCCACAGTGACAACGCTATTGTGTGCTGGAAGAGCAAAAACACATTTCGGCCAGAATGTGAAAAATGACAGCTGTACTGTGCATAAGGAGGTGTGGAAAAATGGCAATGTTGAAAATCTGGAGTGAAAATATTGCTAAGTTGCGAAGGTATGAGCGTGTGTAGAAAGTGCACAATGCACGCTTGTAGCACAGTCATTTTATGGACTTTCGTCACCAAAATTGTCAACATAGGCATTTTAGGGCCTCTGCTAATGAACAGTGTCACTATCATTTTCATACTGTGTCCCGAACACAGATTTCCCACAGAGACTGCGCTATTCTGCTCCGAAAGTGCAAAAACACATTTCGGCCAGGATGTGAAAAATGACAGCTGTACTGATCATAAGGAGGCGCAGAACAATGGCAATGTTGAAAATCTGGAGTGACAATATAAATTTGCGAGCTTATGAGCATGCGTGCAAACTGCACAATGGACGCTCATAACACAGTCATTTTATGGAGTATCACCACCAAATTTTCAACATAGGCATTTTAGGACCTCTAGTCATGAACAGTGTCACTGTCGTTTTCGTAATCTGTCCCGAACACTGATTTCCCGCAGCGACCACGCTATTCTGCACCAGAAGTGCGAAAACACATTTTTGCCAGGATTTGAAAAATGACAGCTGTACTGTTCACAAGGAGGTGTGGAAAAATGGCAATGTTGAAAATCTGGTGTGAAAATATTGCAAATTCATGAAGTTATGAGCACGCATAGCAACTGCACAATGCATGCTCATAAAACAGTAATTCTTTTGATTTTTTTCCACCAAATTTGCAACATAGCCTTTTTGAGAGCCCACCTCATGAACAGTGGCACTGTCGTTTTGTTAATCAGTCCCGAAAGGTGATTCTGCGCAGTGACCGTGAAGTCACTTTTCGGGGCTGATTAACACCATGACAGTGGCAGAATTCATGAGGAGGGGTCCCAAAAACCCCATGTTGAAAATTTGGTGCAAAAATTCCAAAAAATGACTGAGATGTGCATTAAAGTTGAAAAAAACCCCTATTTATTCCATTATACAGCTTACCGGCATTTCCTCAGTCGTGGTCGACTTTGAAGAGTGCAGGCGGGTTCCGGTCCATCGAATCGTCTTCCGAGCTCCAGAGGTAAGTATGGGATATAGAGGGGGTGGGGAGGGAGGTAATGCACTGTGGGAGGTGGGGGTTGTGGGAGGTGGCACAGACAGTGAGGATCCGTTTTCTTCATTTCAGGATTTAAAAAAAAAGAGTCGCGGGACAGTTTTTCTATTTCACAGGGACTTTGGGCACACTGGGGTGGGCTCCCAGCATGCCTTCTGCATGTTTTGGGGTGGGGGACACTGGAGCCGATGGGGATTGGGCACTCCCATCAGTATTTACTTTGGGAGGGCTCACGAGCCAAAGGGGACTGGGCACCCCCCTCGGCACACAAGAAATGGGGGAAGAGAACATGCCAATGGGGATTGGGCACTCCATCAGCAAAGACAGAAGGAGGGGAGCCTAAGCTGAGGGGGACTGGGCACCCCCCTCGGCACACAAGAAATGGGGGGGAGGACATGCTGACGGGGACTGGGCTCCTTGTCAGCAAACTGGATCAGGAATGCTAGGGACAGCCCTGCAATCAGGGGTCACTCCCTTATTGCAGCAGATGATGCTGCAATGACAAGGCAACCCCTAATTGCAGTGGCTAAAGCATTTCAAGTTGGTGGCACACTGGCTGAACTAGTGTCAGCAACAGCGTGCCATGGAATTGGGGAAAGCAGGCCAAGCCTTTAAAGGCTGTGGGGGCATTGGCCACAACAGTGCCGCACCTCCACAACCTGCTTGTGGAGAAAGCTGCCGCAATATGTTTCTTGCGCATGAGTGCAATCAACATAAAAAGATATTAAAACCAATGCAGCTAATTATAGACTGATAAGTCTAACACTGGTGTGTTGTAAATTGATGGAGAGGCTAATCAAAAGGGAATTAAACAAGGACATTAAAAATCGGGGTCTGGATGATCATATTCAACATGACTTTCAAAAAGGGTTGTCCTGCTAAACTAATTGTGTTACTTTTTATAACTCTGTTAGTGATAATATCAACAAAGGCAAACCAGTTGATGTACTCCTCCTGATATCGGCAAGGCATTTGATACTGTTCCCCATGATTTATTAATAAATAAATTATTAAACATGGGTATCAACAAAATCTTGGTATGGTAGATTCATAACTGGTTGTCTAATAGCAGTCAAGTACAAAAGTGAATGGACAACTTTCTAATGAGATGCATGTTGGTAGAGGAGTCCCTCAGGGCTCTGTTCTTGGTCCTACCTTATTTGGACTATAGATTAGTGACATGGGTTTGGGAGTTAATAACACCATATTTAAGTCTGCTGATGACACCAAATTGGGGGGTGTAGTCAAGACTACTGAATAATATCTTACACTATGCCAGGATTTACGACATCTGGAAAATTGGGCTACTGTGAACAAGATGACATTCAATGCATCTAAGTGTGCAGTTTTGCACTTTGGGCATAAGAATCAAAATCTCATATATACTTCAGGAGGTCAGGTTATTAAATCAGTTATTAACAAAAGAGATTTAGGTATATTGATGAATAATGAGCTTACATCAGTAGATCACTGTAGACATATTGCACTGACTACCAACAGACTGGTTCAATCAATAAAGAAATAATTTATTTCCTGGAATAGTCACTGCATTACAAGACTATATAAGACTTATGTTATTCCTCACTTGGATTATGGATGCCCTCTGTGGAATCCTTACCATAGGCGAGATATCAATTTATTAGAATGAATACAGAGAAGAATTACAAAATCTATACCAAATTTGGCAACATTAAGTTATAAGGACAGGTTAAAATCTCTAAATGTATTTTCTTTAGAGACACGTCGGATGAGGGGTGATCAGTTACTCCTCTTCTAGATTTTACAAGATCAGAAGTTAATGGCACAATGTGGCTTAAGGTTTAAACTGAGAAACAACAATCTCAGATTGCAAAACAGACAATTAGTAGTACCCAAAGCAAATACTGTAAAGAAATATACATATTTTACAGTCAGATCTTCCAGAATCTGGAATAGTCTACCTTCAGTGTTTGCCCCATCGTTCAAAACTTTCAAAAATAGGCTTGATGCCTTCCTTATGGTTGGCACTATATAATATACCCACCGACGGAGTGGGAGACAATTAAATGGGCCTATGGCCTACTTTGTCTTCAATTATCCAAAGTACCCAAAGTAAAGTAAGTATTCTGGGGGAGCAACAACATTTTGTGGTCTCCTGATAAAATCCACAATGCATCCTCTCCTCACTGAAGGAAGTACTTGAACAGCCATGTGAGTAGAGCCCCACTCCAGCGTGTGGACACACTGCATTAGCAGTATACCTGGGACTAGATGTTAGGCTTGTGATGCAAACTCTGGTCTCATATATGGCAGTACACCAGTGACCACCAGTGCCACTGGGAGTGACCCAAATGAGCGTTTTTAATTGGCTGACTACAGCTGCTGTTTCTTATTTCTCCAAGCTGCTCACTACTTAAACTATAAATCATGTACGTGATTGCAGCCAATAAGCACATGGAGCCACTGTACCCCTTATCCTGCACACTGTGGTCTCGCATGCAGAAATGTTTAGAGTGGAATGTTCCACTTCACAGCCAAGGGAGGATAACGTCATTTAAAAATTTGAAAAAAAAAAGCTTAAAACATATATCTCGCTCAAGCTAACTTGAGTGATTTATGATAAGTCAAATATGAGGACCCACAACAAGTACATTTTAGATTATGTACCCAGGACTAACATGAGCAATTGTGCATTTTTACCATGGACTACAAGAAGATAGAATCAACTACCATCAGATATTGTAGACGAATCCACCTTTCTAGGTTTTAAATCTAAGTTGGATGCCTATTTATATGAGAGCAACCTCTACGGTTGCACCCACTGAGTAGCAGGGACAGTAATCATGGGTATCATGCCTTCTGCTGTCCTAGCTCCGCAGTATAATATGGCCTCTGTGGGGTATCTCATATTGTAAAAGAGACTTCTCTCATGAGGTTTGGGCAGTGAGAATTGCTCCGCTTCACTTTGCAGTCCTCTTGTCCAGACTTGATGCTCAGAGTCTCTTATAGCATAAGCGACACCCTGCAGAGGCCCTATTAACTGATAGTGCCGATGACTAAGTACATTAGTGCAGACAGTATGTCAGCTTAGCAAATGAGCACCTCTGTCACCTCTACATCATCTTAGCTTGGCATCCATCAGAAGAAAAGCTAATATTTTATTTGGGAAACGCGGTGCACAAAATCTTAATTACTCCTGCCCCACACTCCCTAGCTGCACTGCTGAAACCGTATGAAACAAAACTCCTCGTAAGATCATCTGACAAAAGCCTCTTGCATGGCCTGGTCATGAGATGAAATATGGGACAAGAAAGTGGACTCAGTAGCACTGTGGTAGTGCTACAGCTTACTATGTCAGTGACCCAGGTTCCGGAATGGAATCGGGTCACTTGGGAGCTGGTTGGAGGAGGGAGGATTCAGCATCCCATAGGCAGACCTCCTCCCTCGGGGAGGGGGACATTGCGTCCCACTGCCTGCTTGCCACCTAGTGGAGGCTGAGTGGCAGCACAAGCAAGAATGCACACACTTGGGGAGGGACTGGCTTTGGATGCAGATAGCGTGCATCACTGCATGCTGGCAGTCTCAGGGGAGATGAGCAACAAGGAAAAAACATCCATCAGTATAACACTGGCATCCTCGTAGGCCCCACACCACTGACCGTGGCATACGTCCACCAGAAATTGGTACTAAGTGGTGAGGTAAGTCACAGAGAAGGTGAGAGACAGGGCTGTTGGGCGTGGGATGGAAGGGGCAGGCACAGTGACTTGGAGGACAAACAACCATAAAAATCAAATAGGATAAAAAGCCTTCAGTTACTTTGCTACCAGGATATGGAACAATTTCCCCTGTGCAATTCATTCAGTTGAATCTCACACACGGTTTAAAATGAAACTATGGGAAAATCTCCCCATGAAAGCACACTTTTCTACTTTCTGATATGGGGACTGATTTTCAAAAGTGAAAATACTGCTTACATGTGGCACACACAGTTACACAAGGGGGGTACTGTTACCCAACTGTAATTTTTTCCACATGCCCTTAGTTTTTAAAAACGTTACTTTTTGGTGATCTTTCCCTAGTTTTACAGCTGCTTGCACAGATTTTATTTGTGCAGCTGTGCAAAAATGCTATGCCTGGTATTATGAAATGTAGAATTTCTTGTGCACCTCCAGATAAAAGGAAAACAGTGTCCATGTGCGGAAAATGCTGAAAACAGCATTTTTTCTGGTGCAAGGATTTTTCTTGGAACCAGCGAGTTCTGCACAGGCCCTTTGAAAATTCACCTCCTAATCTTTTGATGCACACAAAGCTTCTCAACTTGTTTACCTCTATAAATATTACGTAGTTCTTCATGTCTCCTTTTAGGCCTGGATTGCTCCTGGAAATGGAACCCACCTGATGCATTGTCACCGTAGAAATCATTTACTTCATCTATAAAATTGTATGTCTGATGTATGGCTCTTGTATACCAGGATCTCTACTGTAAATGGAACTTCCTTTCCACTGTGTTCAGACAGCTAACAACAAGTAAATGCATTCTTATTTAAATTTGCTTTACCAGGTAAACATACAGAGATTAAGACATTGGGCCCAATTCTCGAAGCTCCCAGCATGGTGCAAGGGGTTGCACCACAAGGAGTGGTGCAAAGTGCCCCTTGTGTGAAAAGATGCACCGGGAGTGATTGTCAAATGCAGCCTGTGTCAACTGCAGGCTGCATGCACCAAACAGGGCTTGCACCATCCGTGCAGCACAAAATGGGCTGTGGCATGGTGCTAGGGGCTTGCGGCAGATGCAGGATGCCAAATCCCCTAACTAGGGATCACCAGAACTCTCCAGAGGGCAAATGTCTAAGTACCATTGGACCAGCCAGGGCTGGTCTGAGGGTACTTAGAAATGTGCCCTCTGGGGGAGTTGAACAATTTGTGGTAACATGCCACGGTCCACCCCCCAACCCCAATCCCTTTTTTATTAAAACAAGTCCCCAGTGATCTAGTGGACTCCCTATGCCCCATTCCCCATTATGAAATATAATGATGTCCCTGGTGCTCTAGTGGACCCCCACCCTGCCCTGACCTGCCCAATTAATAATACATTCATTCCTTGGTGGTCTAGTAGACCCTCTTACACCCCGATCTGCCCGATCAATACTACGTTAATTTCCTGGTGGTCTAGCAAACAGCCCTAACCCTGATGCCCCATTATTAAAATTAATGATGTCCCTGGTGGTCTAGCTGACCTCCTGTGGCAGGATGAGATTTTGACCCCAGAAATTATTTCTTTTCACTCTGTTCTATCATCTACCTCTCTTCTATCTATCCTAAATTCCTGTCAGGGTGGCCAACCTGATAGTTCTTATCTAATCTTTACTGTCTCTTTGTTGAGATTTCTTTAAATTACTTTAATTGTCACATGATGTTTAAAATCAGTCTCCCCATGTAAAAAGACCTTTATGCCATGTTTAAACCATTGCTTATTGATGAATTCTTGTGTTCAGACATCAATCCTGAGTATTAGATACCCAGAGAGAGTTGTTGAACTGTTCCCGTTTGAATAGTGAACCTCTGTGCGCACGATCACACTCCTGCGATTACGTATGCCTTGCGTTCATCTGAGCAGAATACGCACCTACAGCGTGAAAGTGAATTTTGAGCTGCAGAGCTCTTAGAAGGTAAACCTTGCTTTCAGTCCCTTCCCTAAACTGTTTCCAGCAGAATCGCTGAGAAATAAAGAGCGAGCGAGCAGGCTGTTGCCAGAGAGATGTAAACAGACCCTGCAGCAGCTCGCTGTACCGCTCACTTTGCACTTTGCAAATAATAAAAGAAATAAGCTGCATAAAAGTAAAGAAATGCTGCACAGAGAGAGTGCAGGCTTGGTAATGCTCACAGGCATATGTTTTGTATTTAAAACTTGCGGGTTTAGGAGAAAAGGGGAGTGTCACCTGAAATGTTTTGCAGACGGCTAAAAGTAAAAGCCGTCTGGAGGCTACAAAATAATTCAATTCAATTCAATTCGTGTTTATTTATAAAGCGCCTTTCAAAATCAAGGTGCTGTACATAGTAATAAAACAGAAATCAACATTAAACAATCAAACTATAAAGAAAAAGCCAAGTTAAAAAGATATGTTTTTAAAGCAATTTTAAAACTGTCAACGGTCGGGCATTCTCTCAACCAATGAGGTAGAGAATTCCACAGGGTAGGAGCTGAAAGGGCAAAAGCCACGAGATCCAGTAACTTCAAGCGAACCCTGAATCTCTAGCAATCCCTCATTGGCGGAGTGGAGAGGGCGGAGAGGGCAATAGGGAATCAGAAGATCTTTCAGGTAACCGGGTCCCTGATCGTGTAGGGCTTTAAAGGTTAGTAAACCAACCTTAAAGGTGATTCGCAACCGCACAGGCAGCCAGTGCAGTTCGCGAAGCACAGGCGTAATATGACTGGTTCTTGGAGTCCCAGTCAAAAGCCTGGCTGCAGCGTTCTGCACCAGCTGCAGGCGGCGGATATCAATCCCTGGAAGCCCTAGGTATAGGGAATTACAGTAGTCCAAACAGGTAGTAACAAAGGCGTGAACCAAGGTCGGAAGGTCCTCCTGGGGAATCAGATGTTTCACCCGGGCGATATTCCTCAGATGATAAAAAGAGGATTTGACAACAGCTGACACCTGAGATTTCAAGGTCAGACCGTCAAATCAAAATAGCATGGATTACGCACCTGTCGAGAGCTAGAGAGCGGTACCCCACCAAGTGATAAGCCTGATGGATGTGCCACACCCAAACCCCTCCCAGGATGACCTAGGCCCACAACCAATACCTCGGTCTTATCCGGATTAAGCTTCAACCAACTCGAACTCATCCAAATTCTGATTTCATCCAGACAGTTGTTAAGTACAGAGAGTGCATCACTCTGATCGGGGAGAAAAGAAACAAGGCAGCAATAATATGCAGCTCAGCCTAGTATGCTGGAATATGAAAGAGGCTGATTCTGGCACATGTTTCAATTGTTCAAAATGTGAAATAAAATGAAACAGTTTTGCAGCATAAAAGAAAAAGTAAAACAACCAGAAAAAGGTTCCCTTTTATCAGAGACCCTCTACCTTTGTAGAGTAAAGAGAGCGGGAGCGCGCCCCTACTCTGTTTATTCTGGGAAGATTAGAGTGCTCTATCAATATAGAAATTAGCATTTTGGAAATGTTTGGTCCCTTACCTAAAGAGGGCAGGTTATAGGTCTTCTATAGGGCTGGCAGCCCTGAAAATGACTGCAATTATAGAAAAGAAGATGGTGATGTCACCGAAAGGGGAGGAGCTAAAATGCCTTAATGATTTTATACTGATAATTAAGGTTTTTATAGTTTATATCAGTCTCTTTCTAGAGTTACTTATGTCATAACAGCAAGAAGACATAGGAAGCTCTGTGCCAGGGAATTTCAAAACCTAAACCTGTTGTTCCAGACTAGAGGAATAAGGTTTTCAGTATAATTATTAAAGTCACATGTCAGTGATGTCACAATTTTTGTGTTATATAACCTGTCCACTAGGGGTCCAAGTTGGTCAGAACCTGCTGATCAAGTGAGGTGAAAGGAGGTGTGAGCGTTTTCACACAGTATTGAGAGTTAGAAAAGATATTGTTTATACAGAGGAGAACAGGGAGCCTGAAGGAAGACTCGCCTGATTTTTTATTTGGATTTATTTTGGTGTGAAAATTTTCACACCATTCATTTCTTTTCTGTAAATACCTTGTTTTATTTAGTTATCATTTGAAATAAACTGATAAATGCAGCACTTGCGTTTTTTATGCACTATACTCATTGACTGGAAAATCTGTTATTGAACCCTCATGCTTACACCCCCTCAAGCCCCGATCCCCTGTTATTTTTTTTTTTTTTTTGCGGTCCCTACTCTGTGGAATTCTCTGCCTCGTCAGTTAAGAGAATGCCTGACCATCGAAAGATTTAAATCTGAGTTTAAAACATATCTTTTTATTCTAGTATTCCCAGATGAATTTTAAGTTAAAGTGATGCATTGCTATGTTTAGTGTAATTTAAATTGTGTATGTTGTTTTTAATTGTAAAGCACCTTGGTTTTGGAAAGGCACTATATCAATAAAGATTTACTTTATTTACTATGTAATATTAAAGATTCCCTGGTGGTGTAGTGGACCCCAACCCTCTCCACCCTGTAAGGCAGTGCCCCACCACCCTATTCTCCCCATTCTGAAACTGAGACAGTGACTGGCACAGCCCACTGCTCACCACCACAGCCAGTTGCCGACTGAGCTGTCAATGAGCACATACTGTATTCAGTATGTGCTCATTGATTGACAGCTCAGTGGGCTGTCAATCACGGAGTGCATACTGTATATAGAACATGCTCACTGTGAGCTCTGTCAGTGGCTAGCTGTGGTGGTAAGTGGTGGGCTGTGCTTGATCCCCTCTCTCTCGAGAATGGAAAACGAGGTAGTGGGGCACTGCCGGTGAGGGTCCACTAGACACCAGGGAAGTTTTAATATTACATAACAAGGGATTGGGGCTTGGGGGTCCGCTAGACCACTATGGATGTTTTACTGTGTCATAATGGTGGATCAGGGCTGGGGTGGTCTGCTAGACCACCAGGGAGATATTTAAGTTCAATAACGGGAGATTGCGGCTTGGGGAGGTCCACTAGCCCACCAGGGAATGAATGTATTATTGATCAGGCAGATCAGGGTGGGGGGCCTCCAGACCACCAGGAACATCATTAAATTTCATAATGGGGAATTGGGGCTTGAGGGGTCCACTAGACCACCAGGGAATGCTTTGTTACATTGCTGCATGGCTGCCTGCAGCTTGTGGCAAACTGTCCAGATGCACCCTCTTTGCCATTGGGACCCTGCCAACTGAGAATCAGACACAGGATCCCTGGCACACCAGCAATCAGCACAAGCTACCATTGGCATAGCTTTAGCTTGCACAGACTTTGAGAATTGGACACATCATGTTTACAGAAGTGACCTTGGGGGAGGAGACAAGGAGCAATCAGGAAGTATGTAGGATCAATCATTTTTTTTTCTTAATTCTTTGTTAACCAGGTAAAGCCCACAAGGCACAAGTGTTTGTTTTCCGGGGTGACCCGGGAGAGTACAGAGATTAAGTGACTTGATAAAAGTCATACAGTATGCAAGTAGAGATTGTGGCCCAATGGATTTTTGGGATTGACTGGTCATCCCTGGTAGAGGGGAGGGTGACCATTTCCCATTAGTTTTAAAGTGGGAAGTAGAAGAAACACAGACCAAGTTGGGTTTGAACTCGGTGGAGGTAAGGAACCACTCTAGAATTAGATGGAACAAAGTGAATTTAAATGAGATTAAACGTATAACTGCACTCACTGGTGATACCTTGACCCATGAGACAATATACTCTATTCTCTCATCTTGTTTTAATAACATTAAAAGTTCACTTTATAGTGATTATGGAGCTAGGAACTTACTTAGGCCAGCTAGCTCCTGGTTTGATAAGGAATGTATACATTTTAAAGGAAATTTAGAAACAGAAACATAGAAGTTGACGGCAGATAAGGACCTCAAGACCCATCCAATCTGCCCATTTCTTTTTCTACCTTATAAATGCGCCATCGGCCTTTGCTCTGTCAATGGCCTATCTATTCATACTCATCTGTATTGTTCCATTATGCCTATCTCATGTCTGTTTGAAGCCCTGCACTGTATTCATATTCACCACTTCCTGAGGTAGGCCATTCCATGCATCCACCACCCTTTCTGTGAAAAAGAACTTCCTCACATTACCCCTTAATTGACCTCCCTCTAATCTCATGCTGTGTCCTCTTGCCCTGCTATTTTTCTTATATTGAAACGTTAGACCCTTTCACCTTGTTAATGCCCTTAAGGTGTTTGAATGTTTTGATCATATCACCTCTCTCCCTCCTTTGCTCTAGGGTATACATATTGAGCTCCGTTAATCTGTCCTTGTGAAGGTATGGCCTCCAGTACTGCACACAGCACTCCAGATGGGGCCTAACCAGTGTCTTGTAAAGAAGGATTATTACCTCCCTCTTCCAACTTGTGATACCCCTACTAATACACCCCAACTTCCCCCTAGCCTTACCTACTGCTTTATTGGTCTGCTTGGATGATTTCAGGTCATCTGTGATGATGATGCACAGTCTCTTTCTTCCCTTGTGACTGCCAGCAACTCCTTCCAGCCTATAGGTGGCTTCAGGGTTTCTCTTCCCTATGTGCATGTTCTTGCACTTCTTTGAGTTAGAAGCCACTCGCTAATTTCCCTAAAATTCCCAGGATCAGTAACCACTTTGGTAGGGCAGCCATAAGCCACGCTCTGCCCTCACTTTGGAAAGGATTCAAAGCTCACTGAAACTTAGCTCTCCTGTCAGTATTGCTGTGTTTGGGACTCTTTATGACAAAACATTTGCGAAATCTGTAAATGTTTCCATAGTTCTAAGCGGTCCTGTTAATGGTTCCCTTTCTAGCCTTACCATATGACCCTGAACATAACCCTCTCTTCCCTACCTAACTTGTTCAATAGTCAGCTGCCATGTTGGCCCTCAGAACCCTTGGCACTTTTCTCCTACTCCCTCATGCCACTCTAACAGTTGTTTACGGTTTCATCATGGGGCCCTACTGGAAGCCTTGGGTCACCCTCCAAGCAAAAATTAGTTTCTGAGGCTGAAATGATCATAATTGTACCTTTCTATAGAGGCCTGGATAAATGTTTTACTTTAACTTCTATGTATATGAAGGTTGAATATGCCAGAATAATGTCATGTGTTGCATGTATGCTCCCACATGTGTACTTGGAATGTATATATTGTACCTACTATTATTTGTAAGTCTGTTTTTTTCCTTAAAACATTTTGTGTACTGCACCGCTAATCTATGTATGTATAACTATCCTTGACAACAGCAGGTCCACCTTGTAAATGAGCTTGCTCAACGGTGATCGCCTGGATAAATAAAGATTTGATTTGATTTGATTTGAAACCCCAGTTGCCATTCTTCCGACCATTTTGCTAGTTTATCCAGATCTCTTCTCATTCTGCCCACCCCATCTGGATCATCTACTCTGTCGCAGATCTTGGTGCCATCTGTAAACAGATAAACCTTACCCTCCAGTCCATCTGCAATGTCACTGATGAAGATATTGAAGAGGACTGGCCCCGGACTGATCCCTGAGGTACCCCACTTGTGACTTGCATCTCTTCTGACTGTATACCATTTAACACCACTCTCTGTTTTCTGCCTGTCAACCAGTTTGCCACCCAGTTAACCAACTTCTGACCCACCCCAAGCCTACCCAGCTTATTAATCAATCTTCTATGTGGAATAGTATCAAAAGCTTTGCTGAAGTCAAGGTAGGTGACATCAACTGCTCCCCCTTGGCCCACCACTCTGGGTACCCAGCCAAAGAAATCTATGAGATTAGTTTGACAAGACCTTCCTTTTATAAACCCATGCTGTCTTGGATCCTGTGCTCCTATGGATTTCCAGGTGTTGCACTATCCTTTCCTTAAGGAGTGCCTCCATAATCTTTCCCACTACTGAGGTAAGACTGACTGGTCTGTAGTTCCCTGCCTCCTCCCTGCTACCACTTTTGAGGAGTGGGATCACATGAGCCCTTCTCCAGTCTTCTGGGACCTCTCCTGTGCTCAGAGACTCACTAAACAGTTCTGATAATGGCTCTGCTAGTTCTACCCTTAGCTCCTTTAGTACCCTGGGATGTATGCCATCAGGTCCCATTGCCTTGTTCACTCCAAGCTTATCGAGCTCTTGTAGGACCCTTTCTTTTGTGAAGGGACTAGTGCACACCTCCCTCCCCCCCTGTGTCCATGGTGCTGAGCTGTGGGCCCTGCCCTACCTTCTCTTCAGTAAATACTGAGCAGAAGTATCTATTTAGAATAGGTGCTTTTACATGGTCCTCTTCCTCACATGCCCCCTTATCCCCTTTGATCTTAGCAATACCCCCTCTGGACTTTCTCCTTTCACTAATGTATCTGTAGAAAGTCTTGTCACCGTCTTTTACTGTTTGTGCTAGTGTTTCCTCGGTTTGGGCCTTTGCCTGCCTTACTGCCTTCCCTGCTTCCCTTAAGGAAGTTTGGTATGCCTCCCTATCTTCATCCCACTGTGTTCCCATATATTTCCTGAAGGCCAGTCTTTTGGCTCTGACCTTTTCTGCTACTATTTTTGAGAACCAAAGTGGTTTCCATCTTCTTTTATACTTCCTTTTCTTTCTAACACAATAGGATATTGCTTCAAGTATTGCATCCTTAATCCTTGCCCACTTTGCCTGTACCCCCTCACCTGTATTTCTTTTTGCCAGGGCTAGCTTAACTCTGTTGGCCATCTTATCAAAGTCAGCTCCTCTGAAGCCCCATATTTTTGCCTTGGAATGGGATGATTTAGTTCTAGTGGCCAAATTGAACCATACCATGTGATATTCACTGGCCCCCATGTGACCTCCTACCTGGAAATCTGTGATCCTTTCCCTGTTAGTCAGTACTAGATCCAGAATAGCCGTGTCTCTTGTGGGTTGTTGTACCAGTTGACCAAGTTTGACCAAACATATAAGATATACAAAAATGATTGGTTCCAGGGCTGCATACAGGCACTTAAATAAATTAAGAACTCAGTATAAAAAGTTCCTAAGTGATAAACGTAGAAGTTTTCAGAAAAAACAATGGGAAATAATGTTATAAATAATACAAAATAATGATCAACAGGCTTTTTAGCACATGATTGCTAGAGGAACTAAAAATAGCAGTTGCCAGCTGGACTCCTATATTGCTCCAGCACAGTGGATTAAATATTACTCAAAACTTGTTTTTGATCCTAATCTGGAAACTTCTACTTTCACCTGGGAATCATCTGTGGATAGAAGTCAGTTTAGCACCTTTACTTACCGAGAAGTTTACTTGGCTATAGTTCAGCTTAAAAGAAAAAAAGTGCCAGGCCCTGATATGATCCTTCCAGAAGTCTACTTGGTTGTGTCATCTATATGGACAAAATTATTGGTGCAGTATTTTAATTTGTGTATATTTCAATCTGCAATACCTAGCTCTTGGAAGGGCTCCACCATTGTATATATACATACATAAGTTGGGAGATAGGACAGATCCTGGTATGTATCGTCCTATTTCCCTTCTGGATATCAGTGAGAAGATCTTTACCAAAATTGTATTGGGAAGACTTGCAGAGCAATCGGACCAGCTGGGGGCCTTAGTGAACTTCAAGCTGGCTTTCGCCTGGGCTATTGCCCAGCTGATAATTGCTACACGTTGCTTCATTTGACTGAGAAATATGTGACCCTTAGGGGTCAACAACTCTATGTAGCATTCATTGATTTTAGTGCAGCCTTTGATAATACCTCTCGAAATTTGTTCTGGTAAATTATGATACAGAAAGGTTTTCAATATGACCTTATTAGCATAATAAAAGAACTATATCGTCAAACCTGGGCTCAGGTAAGGAGTAGAACTAGTGGAACTAGTGGACAAATATCTGAAGCCCTTGAGACAAACAAGGGGGTAAGACAGGGTGTCTTTTGGCCCCAATTCTGTTTTGTCTGTACATAGACCAGTTATTGAGGGACCTTTAGAACTCACATTCTGATTCTCCCATGGTGGGTTCCAATTGGTGCCCTGTGTTGGCACATGCTGACGACCTGGCCTTAATATCTGTATCCAGGCCAAAAAAATTGGACATCTTAGCTGGGTATGCCACAGCACATAATTTACATATAAATAAAGTTAAAAGTCAGGTTCTGATTTTTGGTTCTAGATTTACTCCCCTACTTTGGCCAATAGGTGACCAAAAGATTCAAACTGTAAAGTCATATGTTAATTTAGGTCTTACCTTTGATAATAGAGGAAGTTGGCATTCACACTTTAAGTCATTAAGTGTTAAACTAAAACAAACAGCTGGAGCCCTCCTAAAATTTAATAGAACATTTGGGGGTGCTACAGTTCAGTCTCTTGTGATGGCCACTAAGGTGAAGTACACCCCCAAGCCCTCTATCTGGCAGAAGTATGGGGCTATAAGAAGTCTAAGGAAATAGAGACTCCCCTAAATAAAATCCTAAGATCAGCTCTGGGTGTAGCTAATTCCACTCCGATAGCCTTGGTGAGGGCGGAGCTTGGATTTCCAAGTCCAGAGGCCCTAATACTTTCCAGATTGCTTGGATGTTGGATCTCTATTACCAGAATGCCCTCTACAAGATTGCCAAGAGCTTGCTTGAAGGAAAAAGAAAGTTGGATAAGTAGGGGGTGTAAACAATCCTTGTGGTTGTCGTGGTTAACGGAAACTTTAAACAGGTTCGGGTTTCACTACCAAAGACAGGCTTATGAGAAGGGAATTGTCCTTAGCTCTAAATACAAAAAATACTGCACCAATAAAACTATAAATGTTAATAAAGAAAAAGAATGTCAAATAATTGTTCAGCTGAAAGTTGTACCGTGGATTGTGAAAAATTATATACATCATAATTTTAGATTTTATTTAGAATGTCTGACAGATTACGAGCTAAGAGTTGCTTATATGAAGTACAGGTTTGAAGCTTTTAGGAGTAATGTCTTAAAGGTAAGATATAGCAAGGCGACGGATATCTCCAGCAGCTTCTGTAACTGTAGTAAAAAAGAAATAGAAAACCTTGAACATGTGGTTTTTATATGTCTATGGTATTGTAAGCCTAGATCATATTGGCTGATCCCAGTTTGGTCATACTTTTGTACTTCAGACCATAGTACTCTTTTAGCTATTATGTTGATGTCTCAGGATGAATATGTGACCTATCAGGTGGCTGGGTTTTTCAGAACAATTTCTAATATATGTAAGAAGTATAAGTGACTTACAGGTTACCGTACAGGTACCATCTAAACTCCACGAAATGTATCTAGGTAATTTATGGGGAGGGGTTTTAAATCCTTAGATGTCCTCTCATTAGTTTTGATGATCATGAGGGGTCTGTATTTTTAGAACCACCAGACAGTGTGTATCTGGCTTGTTTATGCAGTCCTTTTTCAGGGTGTGCGCCTGGAATGTTTTTGTCTAGGTAATCCAATTAGGGTGTGTAAAAGTTGTGTGCAGCACTGATATTTTATCTTTTCTACAATAATTGTATGATCAACTGTTGGTTTGCTGCTGTAATATAATGTTTTTTTTCTTCCTATTGTAATGGTCTTTGACCAAACAAATAAAATATTATTATTACTTACCCTTGTCTGCTGGATGTGCCAAGCTCATTCACAGCTCATTACACTAACCTCTAGACTATACTGCAAGCCAAATACTGAAGTTGATATACAGGTACAGTAAGCAAGCAGTACAACACATGGCCTTAGAGCGTAGTTTGTGGCCCAAGTCTAGGGGTAAGTGTTGTAGTCAGTTAAAGGGGCACTGTCAACCCTTTTTGCATCAAATTATTTCTAGTTGGAAACCCACATTTTATGACTGCTTAACTTCTCAAAAATGTATTCATGTTGCTGGTTCTTTTATCTGCTTCCTTTCTTAGTGACACTGAAATGCATAATAATGGTGTAGCTATAGCCAACTGTGTTTTATGTTTAATCCTTGATCTGCTCTCACTGCGTACTTTCTGAGTATTAAGAACACTCCCAATGCAGTGCAGCCACTCATAATGCAATAGTTCCCTCTCCTCCCACTGTATCATGAGTGGCTAGACTAAGCTGGGGTTCTTCCAAAGTCTAGGAAACATGCAGTGGGATTTAATCAAGGACTGTAAACAAACAAGAAATGTTTTTGTGTGGTAACACCAGAACGGTGGACAGTCTGTTTTTCGCTTTTTAAAAGAAAAAGGAAATCTGAATCAAACTACCACCTACATCAGCAAATTATTCAGAATGTAAGCAATCATGAATTGTGTATATTAAACTAAGGACATTTTGGAAGCCTAAGGGGGTTGAGAGTGTCCCTTTAAGAGGGAAGTTTATTGAGTCAATATTTAACCCCCATACAGTCCAAGACACAGTAAGCACCTTAAATAAATACATATTGATAATTTGATATTTTCAGTAGAGGCAATGGGATGATAGAGTTAAACTTTTGAGAGCTGATACATTTGAGTCTAAGTAATTAGCTGAAGGCCTTCTAGTCTGGGTACTGGCTACAGACTGCTGTGATTACAAAATATAACATATTCGTCCAACTAATGTAGAGAAACTGAGGCTTATCAGCTTCATTGCCTGGTCTGCAGGCTTAAATGAAAATGAAGGTGGATCAAAACCAGCTGCTTTCATCTTTTGTTTCCAGTTTAGTGTTGATAAAATATTTTCCAGGCTGTCAAAAGACAGAGTTACGGAGGACACCCAGCCACTGGGGTAGAGTGACAATAATATAAATGTAATATAAATGTCTGCACCAAGCTATCAGGGAAGTCAGAGGGATTCAGTCACAGATGTAGATAGCATGTATGGCATGAGCACCATTTCAGGTCCTGCTGAGGGGCAAACACTCAGCCATGGTGAGATTGTATACTGAATACACAAGCATAAACTTGCTCTGAATCCTAAATTCTCCAATGGCAGCTGAATTTTAATGCTAAAGAAATGTAAAGTAATGCACATCAGAAGAAAAAACCCAAGGGTGCAACACAAGACGGAGGTGGTGCTTGATAGCACTATGGAAGAAAAGGACTTAGGGCTGATATTAGTAGAGACCCAACAAATGTCTGTACACTGGAACAGGGCTGTGAGTAAAGCAAATAAAATGCTGGGTTGTGTAGTGAGTGGAATAAGCAATAGAAGGCAAGAAGTGACTCTGACACTGTACAGGTCACTGATGCAGCCACACCTGGAATACTGCGCACGGTACCAGAGCCCACACCTGAGGAAGGACTGCAATAAGGTGGAAGCAGTACAATGCAAGGCAACTAAGATGGTTTCATGGCCTTGGAGATAAGACATACGAGGAGGGGCTGCAGGACTTAAACATGTACTCCCTTGAGAAAAGGAGAGAAAGGGCTGAAATGACTGAGACACACAAATGCCTGCATGGGATAAATAGGGTAGACATCAAGGAAACTCTTCTTCTTGAGTTGAAACACATGGATGAGAGGGAAGTCACTGAAGCTGGCAGGGGGGAGAGTCAAAAAGGATGTTGCAAGCAATTTTTCACTGAAAAGGTGATGGATAAATGGAATAAGCTACCTGAAGAAGTGGTAGAGGCCAAAATGATCAGCATCTTCAAGCAGGAATGGACAGACTGGGGTGTTTAGTTAGAAAAAGAGGGGGGGCAGTAGGAGAGGGGACAATTGCCACAAGGGCAAGGCAGAATATTTAGCTAGGAAGGGCAGACTGGATGAGCTAAGAACCTTTTTTCTGCTGTCATCGTCAACGTATTCCCATTTCTTTCTTTCCTTGCTGTGACACTTGTTCCCGATTGAAGTGCTAACCTCTCCCTTCTCAGGACTCTCCAGTCAATATCACCTACAGTACAGCATGCCATAAAATCTCGCTCCTCCCCTTCCCATCCAAGCCATCATCCAAGCCTTTTCTTTCCCTCCTGTGCCATGAGGAACCAAAGAGAGAGACCCACATCCTCAGGGCATTCCTTACTGATTGGTTAAATCTCCAGCTCCTCCCTGGTGTTCAGTCCTCATATTCAAAATGCAAGAGATTCCAAGAGTCTCTGAATCCTAAAAAAGAAAAAGACAGAGTATGTTCCAATTCTTAAATGACAAACTGGTCACACACTCGCCACACTTATGACTGATATAAAATTCTCTTTCATTTATTTTATGGTCGCCGACCCCCTTATTCTGTCCAGTCTCTCATGGCTCTATGGCACTTCTTCCAGGGAGGGGGTGAAATTAATTACAGTCTAGTGTTTTGGCTTCCTTCAATATTTTTGTTACTGCCTATGCCAGTCATTTTCTTATCAAGATGTTTTATTCTCATTGACTTCACTCAGTTACCAGATTGTAGCTTGCAGTTAGGACACTGATAAATTGGTCAGACTCACTCCACACTGATGACTGATACTGAATTCTCTTTCTTTTCTATTAAGGTTGCCAGCCATCTTATTTCATCCACCTCATTCCCCATGAGTCCACAACAGGAACAGTGGCAGCAGCTGGGCCCAGTGATCCAACCATAAAAGAAAGAGGATGACAGTCTGGACAGAGACTCACAAACAACGGTGGTGCAAAGATGGACAGAGACTCACAAAAAAGGTGGTGCAAAGATGGACAGAGACTTACAAACAACGGTTGTACAAAGATGGGCAGACTCACAAAAAACAATGGTGCAAAGATGGACAGAGACTCACAAAAAAGGGTGGTGCAAAGATGGACAGAGACTCACAAACAACGGTGCTGCAAAGATGGACAGAGACCAAACAATTGTGCTGTAAAGATAGACAGACTCACAAAAAGGGTGGTGCAAAGATGGACAGACACACAAACAATGATGATGCAAAGATTGACAGACACTCATAAACAATGGTGGTGTAAAGATGGACAGAGACTCTCAAACAATGAAGATATAAAGATGGACAGAGACTCACAAACAACAGTGATATAAAGATGGACAGAGACTCACAAATAAGATGGTCAGAGGCCCACAAAAAATGGTGGTGCAAAGATGGACAGAGACTCACAAACAACAGTAGTATAAAGATGGACAGAGACAAAAACATGGCAGTATAAAGATGGACACAGACTCAAAAACAAGGGTGGTGTACAGATGGACAGAGACCCGCAAACAGTGGGGTGCTAAGATGGACAGAAACCCACAAACAATGGTGATGTAAAGATGGACAGAGAGCTACAAACAACAGTGGTGCAAAGATGGACAAAGATTCACAAACAGTGGTGCAAAGATATACAGAGACTCACAAACAATGGTGGTGTAAAGATTTTTTATTTATTTATTTATTTATTTATTTATTTATTTAAACATCAGTTTACAACCTTTGAGCCAGGGGCTCATATGCAAAGGTACCTCGTCACATAGAGGAACACGGACAGTGGCATGGGAGACAACAGATAAAACAGGAACAGGAACAACATATAAAACAGGAACAAAGTAAGTGTCATTCAAGGTTACAGTTGGTTCAAAACAGAATGAGGAATACATGGCTAATCAGGCTAGCAAAATAGGGTTAGTGATTGGGAAGGAGGGGGAGAGCCAGGGAGGAGGAGAGTATAGGGAAGGAGGTAAGGAGGAGGGGTGGAGAGCAGCTCGGTGAGCATTGTCAGGCTTTATTTATTTATTTTTTTTACTTTAGCGGCAGCGGCATCTGCGTGCGAGGAGCAGGTGATTTCTGAGGCTACTTTTAAAGCATGCTAATGAGGGGGAGTCGGAGACAGCAGCAGGGAGGGAGTTATACCAGGTGGCTGCTCTGTAAGGAAACGCCCCTTGGCCGTGCGACGTCCTAGCTCTTGGAATGACCAGGGTTGTTTTGTCTGAGCTGCGGGTGTTCATAGTCGGATTAGCTTGGTGGATTGAGTTGGATATGCCAGTGGGGGATAGGCCATGGAGGGCTTTAAAGGTGAGTTGGCAGGTTTGGTACATGAGCCGCTCATCCAGGCTAGGTATGGAAGCCAAGGAGTAGAGAAGACAGGTGTGGGTAAGTCTAGGCACTCCGGTTATCAGCCTACAGGCTTTGTTCAGTGTAAGGCGAACCTTGTTTAGGGCCGTCTGATCAGCAGCCCCATAGACCGGAAGGCCATAGTCGATGAGTGATATGACAGAGGAAGTGACAGCCAAGTGGAGGGCGTGCGAAGGGAGGCATTTTTTTGTGCCGGTAAAGAATGCCCAACCGTGAGTTGGCGGCAGAGTTCAAGGTGGAAATGTGGCCATGGAAGGAGAGGACAGGGTCAAAGATTATTCCAAGATATTTATAGGCCTGCACTTGTTCAATGGGGATATTGAGGAGGAGTGGACAGTGAGAGGAAAATTGCGGGACTTATTTTGGGGTGGGAGAAGAGCATGGTTTTGGTTTTCTTTAGGTTGATTATGAGTCGGTGTTCAGTGAACCAGGTTTCAGCGGAATTGTAGGCTAGCTGGAGAGAATTCTGAAGTGAAGAGGGTTTACTGTCAGAGGCAAGGAGTACTGCCTCGTCAGCGTAGAGTAAGATCTTACCTCCACATTTGCTAGAAAGTGAGTTGAGGAAGAGGGAGAAGAGTAAGGGTCCGAGGATGGAGCCCTGAGGGACTCCAGAGTGGATAGGGCAGGTGCTGGAGAGAGTTCCACTAACTTTCACACATTGAGAGCGGGCTGAGAGATAGCTGGCGCACCAGGAGACCGGACCAGTGGAAAAGCATAGGTGGTTGAGAGTGGTTAAGAGGAGAGGGTGTGATACGGTATCAAAGGCTTTAGACAGGTCAATGAATACCGCACCAGCCATGGAGCCAGAGTCCAAAGATGTGTGGAGGAAGTTGGCAAACTCCAGGAGAGCTGCAATGGTACTATGTCCAGCTCTGAACCCATGTTGCTCAGGACAGAGAACATTGTATTTAGAGAGGTAGTCAGAGAGTTTGTGTGGCCACAATTTCTCTAATGCCTTGGAGAGGGGGACAGATTGAAATAGGCTGGTAGTTACTTGGAAGAGTCCTGTCGCCACCTTTGTGGATAGGGGTAACTGTGGCGACCCTCCAGACCATGGGAAATTGTCCGAGGCAGAGGGATTTGTTGAAGATGCAGGTGATGGGCGAGATGACCTGGTCCAGGACCTGACGTAGGAGACAAGGGTCTAGGGAGTCGTTACCGATGGTGTTACCCTTTAAGGCTTTAAGCAGGTATGGTCTGACTTCTTGTGTGGAGACACAACACAGGTGAAACAAGGAGCATGTGATGGATGGTGCAGACCTGGGGGGTGGAGGACTGAAGAAATTGCTAGGGAGCACTGAGCTAAGATCTGTAAAGGAGTTATTGAGGTGAGTGGCAATGAGGGCAGGATCAGAGGATATAGTACCATTGATGTTAAGAAGAGAAGGAGGGGGGGACCGGGAGTGTCCATTTAGCTGCTTGACGTTGTCCCAGAAAGACCTGGGCTTCCCCCAAGAGGAAGTAAGAGAGGCTTGATAGTAATCGGCCTTAGCTTTGCGGGATAGCCCAGGTGCACCTATTCCGAGCCGCAGCATAGGTCTGCCGGGTCTGCAGGGTGGCCAGTTGCAACAGCAAGGTGCCTACAGTTGTCCTGCTGCTTAAAGAACAGTCTCAGGGCAGGTGACCCGGGGGCATGCCTTACTTAGCCCCCTGAGCAGTTATAGGTGCGAAGATGTCACGGCAGTGTTGAAGGTGTCGACAAAGAAGGCGCCTTGTCAATGTTAGGTGAGTTTAGCAGTGAGACCAATCTGTATGCGCAAGGTGGCTGCTTAGGTCTTTTAACCCACCAGGCCTAAGCCTCCTAAAGGTGGTTTGAACAGAGGGCTTGGGCAGAGAGGTATCCCAGTTGAAGAGAACAGGGCAGTGGTCACTAAGGCAGTCAGGGGTATTTGGATATTGTGGATCGGCTTGGTCTGTTGGTGAGGACCACATCTAGGGTGAGCTAGAGCCCTTCTGGGTTAAATCTAGTCGGCTGGGATACTAGTTGGTTTAGATCAATGCGCAAAAGCCTCACGAGAGGAGGAGGAAGAGGGGCAAAGCCAATTAATGTTCAGGTCTCCCACCAGAATCTGGTCAGCGGGGCTGGGTAAGGAGGTGAGATAGTCAATTAGTGGGTCCAGCGCCTGAGACTGGTTCTTTGGAGGTATGTAGGCCGTAGTCAGAAAGATAGGACCCCTAGAGGGGTCGGGAGATAGCTTTAATGTTAGGGCCTGGGCCTTATGGGCAAGGTCAGGGGAGGGAGGGCTAGACCAATGAGAGGTCCTTACATAGATGGCATCCCCACCTCTCCTCCCTGCCCGGTCCAGCCGGTGGAGGTGTAGCCAGGAGAGAGACCTGGGAGTTAGAGGTGGAATCGGACAGCCAAGTTTCAACCAAGGCAACTACATCTGGTTTATGAACCATCACCCAGCAGTGTAGAGAGTCCAGTTTTTAGGGAGGCTACAAATGTTCATAGATGCGTACGAAGTCAGAGGATTTCAAGGGGGGCTGGGGTGCAGGCCAGGATTGGGATGGATGTTGCCAGTCAGGAGCAGGAGGAGGTGCTGCTCTTGGGAGTAGGTGGCAGAACAAAAGTTTCCGACTGACTGGGGTAGGGGTGGGAGGGTGTGGGAGGCCTGGGGATGGGAGGTAGCACAGATAGGGAATGCAAGCGATGATAAGATGCCCGAGGGGGCAGGGGGGGTGAGTGAGAGGGTGCCCATAGGACCGTAGATACATAGAGGGGCAGATTAGGTGAGTGAAGCTGGGGGGGGCAGGGGGAGACAAGTGGTGTACGGCAGGAAGATAAATGGGGGCATAAGAATAGCTCACCAGCGGGCATCTAGCACCCCTAGGAGAGGTAAGGAGAATTAGGATGAGGGGAAGGAGAGGGAGGGGAGCGAGCCGGAGAGTGATGGACATGAGTCGCGAGGGGTGAGAGTCTCTGGGAAGAAAATAGGGTAGAGAGGTAGTGGTAGAGAGAAAGACACTGGGATAGGATTTAGGGTGGGTGGTACAGAGGTAGAATTGAGAGTTGGAAGCAGTGCCCACTAGTGGTCAGCAGGTATAACCTGCAAATGGGAAAGTGGGGACTTAGGTACAGGACACACAGGATGTCACAGGAAGTGATTCGCGTCACCTGAGCCAAGATAACTACAGCCGGCCCTGGGTGGGTTGGTGGTTGGGGAGGGTGGGGCAGACGACGCGGAGCGTCGTCGGGCTAGCACCCTACAGCCGAGTCAGTCCGCGGAAAACAATCAGCAGCTGAGGGCAGAGCAGCCAGTAGTCTGTGGAATCACACTGGTAAAGCCCTCGCAGGAGACGACTTGCTGGATGCCTTTACCTGTAATACTGGCTCCCAAGCTGAAAACGCTCCAGGTAGGAGCAGAGGAGTTCTGTCGACTGCCGCGGTCGGCAGCTACTGTGGTGGTGGTGGTGGGGGGGGGTGAGCCCGTCTGTAAGGAGGTAGAGGAAAGCAATTAGTATGCAGCGGGAGGTTTGAGATGTTAGCTCAGGTAGCACATGCACAGTAGAACAAGCCCTAAACACACATACAGTCCCTACTAGCACTTTTATAAATTACACTTTAAACTGCAATGTGGTACTGAACTTTGCACTGGGACAATAAACTTAAACTATGCACTGAACTTTGGTTATGGAACTTTGCAGTCAGATACTATAATGAGGTGCTACGAGTTAGCTGCTGCACCTATGTATATTGAAATTAAGGACAAACATTCACAAACAGGTGGCCCTGTATGCTGCTTAAACATTGCGACTACCAACCAACAAAGCATGCAGCCTGTTCAAAACTACAGTAGCAGTCCTTCAGTAATAATAGGCACCACAGTACCCATGCAGTCAACAAGCTCTTTCTTCTGCCTGGTCCCATTTAAAATTAGCCTCCGTTTTGCCCAGCTCAGGATCAAATACCCCCTCAGGTGGCACCTGGCCGAGTCAGTCCGCGGAAACAATCAGCGGCTGAGGGGCAGAGCAGCCACTAGTCTGTGGAATCACACAGGTAAGCTCTCGAGAGACCACTTGCTGGATGCCTTTACCTGTAATACTGGCTCTGTTGAAAACGCCCAGGTAGGAGCAGAGGAGTTCACGACTGCCGCGGTCGGCAGCTACTGTGGTGGTGGTGGTGGGGGGGTGAGCCCGTCTGTAAGGAGGTAGAGGAAAGCAATTAGTATGCAGCGGGAGGTTTGAGATGTTAGCTCAGGTAGCACATGCGCAGTAGAACAAGCCCTAAACACACATACAGTCCCTACTAGCACTTTTATAAATTACACTTTAAACTGCAATGTGGTACTGAACTTTGCACTGGGACAATAAACTTAAACTATGCACTGAACTTTGGTTATGGAACTTTGCAGTCAGATACTATACGAGGTGCTACGAGTTAGGCTGCTGCACCTATGTACATTGAAATTAAGGACAAACATTCACAAACAGGTGGCCCTGTGGTGCGTTTAAACATTGCGACTACCAACCAACAAAGCATGCAGCCTGTTCAAGACTACAATAGCAGTCCCTTCAGTAATAATAGGCACCACACAGTACCCATGCAGTCAACAAGCTCTTTCTTCTGCCTGGTCCCATTTAAAATTAGCCTCGGTTTTTGCTCAGCTCAGGATCCAAACATCCCCTCAGGTAGCATCCTACAGCCGAGTCAGTCCGCGGAAAACAATCAGCGGCTGTGGGGCAGAGCAGCCACTAGTCTGTGGAATCACACTGGTAAAGCCCTCGCAGGAGACGACTTGCTGGATGCCTTTACCTGAATTACTGGCTCCCGAGTTGAAAACGTTCCAGGTAGGAGCAGAGGAGTTCCGTCGACTGCCGCGGTCGGCAGCTACTGTGGTGGTGGTGGGGGGTGAGCCCGTCTGTAATACTGGTTCCCAAGTTGAAAACGCTCCAGGTAGGAGCAGAGGAGTTCCGTCGACTGCCGCGGTCGGCAGCTACTGTGGTGGTGGTGGTGGGGGTGAGCCTGTCTGAATTACTGGTTGAAAACGCTCCAGGTAGGAGCAGAAGAGTTCTGTCGACTGCCGCAGTCAGCAGCTACTGTGGTGGTGGTGGGGGGGTGAGCCCATCTGTAATACTGGATCCCAAGTTGAAAACACTCCAGGTAGGAGCAGAGGAGTTCCGTCGACTGCGCGGTCGGCACCTACTGTGGTGGTGGTGGTGGGAGGGGTGAGCCCGTCTGTAATACTGGCTCCCAAGTTGAAAACGCTCCAGGTAGGAGCAGAGGAGTTCCGTCGACTGCCGCGGTCGGCAGCTACTGTGGTGGTGGTGGTGGGGGGTGAGCCCGTCTGTAATACTGGCTCCCAAGTTGAAAATGCTCCAGGTAGGAGCAGAGGAGTTCCGTCGACTGCCGCAGTCAGCAGCTACTGTGGTGGTGGTGGTGGGGGTGAGCCCGTCTGTAATACTGGCTCCCAAGTTGAAAAACGCCCAGGTAGAGCAGAGGAGTTCACGACCGCCGCGCGGGCCGTGCTACTGTGGTGGGGGGGGGGGGTGAGCCCATCTGCAATACTGGCTCCCTGTTGAAAACGCCCAGGTAGGAGCAGAGGAGTTCCGCCGACTGCCGCGTCAGCAGCTACTGTGGTGGTGGTGGGGGGAGTGAGCCCGTCTGTAATACTGGCTCCCAAGTTGAAAACGCTCCACGTAGGAGCAGAGGAGTTCTGTCGACTGCCGCGGTCGGCAGCTACTGTGGTGGTGGTGGGGGGTGAGCCCATCTGTAATACTGGCTCCCAAGTTGAAAACGGTGGACAAAAGATGGACAAAGACTTACAAACAATGGTCGTGCAAAGATGGACAGAGATCTATAAACAATAGTGGTGCAAAGATGGACAGCGACTCACAAAAAACAGTGGTACAAAGATGGGCAGAGACTCACAAAAAAACAGTGGTACAAAGATGGGCAGAGATCCACAAACAACGGTCATGCAAAGATGGACAGGGGCTCACAAAAAACAATGGGGCAAAGATGGACAGAGACAAACAATGGTTGTGTAAAGATGTGCAGAGACTCACAAACAATGGTAGTGTAAAGATGGACAGACTCACAAAAAACTGTGGTGCAGACAAGGACAGAGGCCCGTAAACAGCAATGATGGACAGAGACTCACAAATGATGGCGTAGAGATGGACAAAGACTCATAAACAACAGTGCTGTAAAGATGAACATACAAACAACGGCAGTGTAAAGATGAGGCAGTCTGGCAGCTAGTGTGCACAGTCAGTTGCAGCTGAATGTACTGCAGCCAGTTATGTTTAAAAAATATATAATTTTCTTTAAAAAGTAAGGTCCAGCACTTGCTGAAAATAAACATAAGGGGCTCTAAGGGAATAGCCTGCAGTACATCACCCCTGGTGTCTTAGTTACCTTGCCCTCAGGTCAGAGAACACAACAGCAACCAGGGACCTTCATATCTCCTCTCTCTTGCTCTCATAAACTTTCACCACTTAATCCTCCTGCATACACTGTGACACACTCCAGCAACCTCTGTTTATGCAGTACATTGCTGCTGCATTACTGATGTCCGTGTTCTGTTTGTATTAGATTTTAATTTTACCTGTTCTTTGCATTATGTTTGACCTGTTGACACCTGCAAAGAATTTTGGGAGGCTGTTACCTGAAAGGTGTTATACAAGTAAACCTGCATTGTGCTGTGTCAGGTAACTGGTTCCCAACCAACACATATTAATGCCAGGTGCTTTTACAGTGATCCCTTCATGCTGTTGTTATTGCATCTTCTTTGAGAACACAGCAACGTGGCTAACTGTACCTGTTCTGACTTATAAGTGATAAATCACATTTAATTAAAGACATCAAAGTACTGCATCGACAGCTACAATGTAGGTCAGGGGTGGGACTTTCAAACACCTCCCTGCGAGTTGCACCATATCCAATGCTTGCACCCAAATGGTAGCTACTGACAAAGAGATCTGACATTCGGGGCACAATGGCTGCAATCTGCTGTACTTAGAATGATGCACATGTTACAAAAATGATGCATTTCTCATTTATTTGACATACACTACAAAAATGGCAGCAACCACAGTATCACTCGCACTGTATTATGAACTGGCACTGAGACTGCATACTGCTATTCTTTGAATGTACATTTACAATATTCTGGACTGATTTGGATCATCGCAACGCTATTGGACTTTTTATTGGATTATTCTGTTTACATTATACGAAGGACAGCGTGTACAGTGAGAGGGCCTCACTGTCCTTATATATTTGGATCTCCTAACATTATTATCATTGGCAGTGAGAGTGCCTAAAAACTGCAATTCCATTTTTTATTGGATCCTGTTTTCCATCATATGAAGGACAGTGTGTGCAGTGAGAGGGCCTCACTGTCCCTATATATTTGGATTTCTTAATTTTAATAACTGTATACAGATTGTTTATATTTGTGTAGTCTTTAATCTTGTTTTTCCCCTTCCCTAGAGCTGTGAGAAGGTTTATTGGGTCGGGTAGTTTTTATTAGTTTTGTTTTGTTTATTTGTTTTTGGATTATGTTATTGGGTGGGCTTTAGTTTAATTGTAATTGTGGGTATTTTATTTAAGAGGTAATTAGGATTTTTATTTAGCTGTCTAGCTGTGAGTTTGTTTTCCGCTTTCAGTATGTGTTGTTTAGTTACCCCAGTCGTGCATTATTCGTCCTCCGATCTCCACGCCCTTCACCCTTTTTGCCCTCCTCCCCTCCCATTTTCCACCTACCAGCGCTGTCGGGCGCTCGGTATTGTTCGTAGGAGGGGAGGTGGATGTGGCGGGGGATGTGGACATGGTAGGGCGAATGAAGGGACCTTTCATATAGGGTTGGTTAAGTTCAGAAGATGCCCTGGGGCGAAATGGAGCCTGGGACGTGGTGATCCATGTCTAGTCCCCATACCCAAGGGCACCACCTATTTGGATGGGCAAGTAGTCGGGATGGCTTCGGAGCCTTGTCCAACTCGGGCACTGTTGTGCAATGCCAGATCTATTAAAAACAAGTCTACTGTTATTTCTGACTTTGTTGGGACAGCAGATCTGGCTTGCATCACTGAGACCTGGCTGGATGGAAATGCTGGCCCCATTTTGGAGGCGACCATTCCAGCTGGGTACTCAGTGATTCACTGCCAGAGATTGGATCGCGTGGGGGGGGGTAGCGGTCTGTTTTAAGACCAGGTTGGGGCTCACAGGTGTACCAGTTGAGGAAGCTGAATCCTTTGAGTGTGCCGTAGTGGCTGGTGTGGGTTGCAGGATAGCCCTCATCTACCGTCCACCAGGAGACGAGGGCGATTCCTGCAGGAAGTGGCAGACTTCGTCGCCGATATGGCATTGGAGTCGCCCAGATTGATGGTTCTGGGCGTTTCAATACCTGGATTGATAATGAACTCTCAGCCTTTGGTCAGCACTTCTCCAGTTGATGACATCACTGGGCCTTACACAGATTGTTTCTTCAGCCACTCATAATCACGGTCACTCTTTGGATTTAGTTTTTCTCCTGGGGATTGAGGCCTCTGATTTGGTGGTGGAACCTGTCAGTTGGTCTGATCACTATCCGTGGGCTTCAATTTTTGTGCTCCCCTTCGTCGGTCTGCCCCTGTTGAGATGGTTCGATACCGCCCTTTATGGGACGTGAGCTCTGAAGACCTGATGACGGTATTGAACCTCTCAGAGTTTCTGGTTGCAAGCTTGGGTCCGGAGTCTATGGTCTTGGCTTATAATCAGGCCATTTCCTCAGCCCTGGACTCAATTGCTCCTGTCCGTGTTCGTCCCCTCTCTCTCCGCCCTCGGGCCCCATGATTTGATGGGTCCTTGAGGGAGTTGCGACGAGTGGGATGACGGTTAGAGCGTTGTTGGCGGAAATCTACTCTAGAAGTCGACCGCCTTAGTTTGGAGGAGCATTATTGGCTCTACCAATCAGAGATCTCCTGTAAGAAGGCAGAATTCCTGTCCAGGGAGATCTCTGTTGCTCAGAATCGACTGGCTCAGCTCTTCAGAACTGTGGACAAGCTGTGCAACCCAGCCTGTCTCCAACTCCGTCAAGCCTTTTCACAAAAGGAGTGTGATGAGATCACTCAATTCTTTGTGAATAAGGTTGCCGACATCAGATCAGAGATCCACCTGACACACTCTAAGGGGGAAGCTGTTGGTCGGTGTCTGGCCATGGAATCCTTGGCCTCCTGGTGTTCCTTTGACCTGCCAATGATCGAGGATATTATGCGGATCATCCAGGGGATGTGCCCTATGTGCCGTAGTTTAGATCTGGGTCCTACCTCCCTGATTTTGGGTTGTGTTGAGATCGTGGGCCCGTTTCTGGCTCAAATAATCTGGTGCTCCTTAGAATTGGGTGAGTTTCCTAGCTCCCTAAAGGAAGCTGTGGTGACTCCCCTTTTGAAGAAGGCTTTCTCTGGACCCAGCTATTTTTGCCAACTACAGACCTATCTCTAACCTTCCCTTTATTGGGAAAGTTATTGAGAAGGTAGTGGCAAACCAGCTGGAGGACCATTTGACTATCCATAATATCTACAAACCTCTCTAGTCTGGTTTTCGTAAGAGGTATAGTACCGAGACTGCTCTGGTTCGAGTGCTCAATGATCTCTTGATGGTGAGAGATCAGAGGAACCATTCTATCTTGGTTCTCCTTGATCTCTCTTCAGCCTTTGACACTGTAGACCATGGGGTTTTGCTTGAGCATCTGGAGTCCATCTGTGGACTGTCTAGTACAGTGCTCAGATGGTTTTCATCTTTTCTATCTGGGAGAACACAGAAAGTTGTGTCGGGGATTTTTTCCTCTGGCTCTTTTCCTCTGCAGTGTGGTGTCCCTCAGGGCTCGGTGACTTCCCCCATGTTGTTTGCAGTGTACATGCTGCCCCTTGGAGACATTGTAAGATGGTACGGGCTGAGGTTTCACTCTTATGCTGATGATACCCAGCTCTACCTGTCTTTTGCCCCCGACCAGGTTAGTGCTGTCACGGTATTTAATAGCTGCCTCGCTGAAATCCATGACTGGATGAATGCGAGCTGGTTAAAGTTGAATGCCGGTAAGACTGAGGTTATGGTTGTGGACCCGGGTCGTGGGACAGGGAGGTTGGGGTCTGGCCAACCCTCTGGCTTATTGCTGGGAGGGGGATCAGATCCTTATCTCTGAACGGGTGCGTAACCTGGGAGTGGTACTTGATGACAGGCTGACTCTTCATCATCAGGTGTCAGCAGTTGTTAAGTCTGCATTTTACCATCTTAGGAACATTGCCAGGGTGAAGCACCTTGTTCTGTCCAGCAATTTACCCATGTTGGTTCATGCCTTTGTGACCTCGCACCTTGACTACTGCAACTCCCTGTACTTCGGGCTTTCTGGGGTTGATGTCCACCACTTGCAGCTAGTGCAGAACGCTGCTGCAAGGTTGTTGACAGATGCATCTAGAAGGATACATATTACCCCTGTGCTGCGCGATCTGCACTGGCTGCCCATACAGTGGCAGATCACCTTTAAAGTAGGTCTTTTGACCTTCAAAGCCCTGCACGGACTTGGTCCCGACTATTTGAAAGAGCTTCTGATTCCTTACCGCCCTGTACGACAGCTCTGTTCAGCCGACGACGGGTTGCTAGAGGTTCCGAGGGTTACATTGAAGTCTTCTGGGGCCAGGGCTTTTGTGTTTGTGGCCCCTACCCTCTGGAATTCTCTGCCTCGTCGGCTTAGGGAATGCACGACCATGGAATCCTTTAAGCGGGATTTTAAGACACTTTTGTGGAGTAAGGCATTTATGAATTGATGTTGCTAAGAATATTGATTTTATATGTGTATTTTTGCTTTTAACATTCATTTGTACAGTGCCTTGGTGCTTGAAAGGCACTTAATAAATAAAGTTTTATTATTATTATTATCACAAAAGTACATGCATGTTCATGCTCAAAAACATGTCATATGACTTGTGCTATATCTCGGGTACCACATATTTGAAGTATCTTGAAAAAGATGTGGTAAAACCTGGAGCTTTGAAAATCCAGCCCCAGCAACTTTAGTGTTTACTTATGCTTGGACAATAACAATCCGCTGTGACATTGTTATGTTTGTACACAGACATACGCATCCCCTGGTGCCTGCTTAATCTCATAGTGGTGAACCAAACATTTAGCAGTCCAGTATAGTTTCACAAAAACTGCTGTATTGTATGCACACCTTGATAATCCAGCAGCCCTGGATTCCAACTGTGACAGCCAGTTTTTGCTAAGAAATTTACAGTAGTCTGACATATTTTGATTTTTCCATCCAGCATCGCCACTGTCAGTCTTGCACTGCAAACTATTTATATGGCTTACTGCATCACATGTTCCTCTTGTTTGAAGAGAAGAAAGTGACTGTGACTCATTCTAAACTGTAAACAGTGTGCTAATGTGGAATTGGTAATTTATCCAATGAATAAAATCTGCTTTCCCTGTACATTTTGTGGGAGCTAGTATTGTACTGTACTGTACTGTACTGTATTCTGCTGCCCCTGGTGGAGAGGTATGGTGGTGCTGAGCTACCCTGTCCGAGTAACATATGCTGCATGTAGCAATTACCCAAGACTAGATAGCCTGATTTACTTAACATACAAACACTTTGCTAAGGATCAGATAGAATAGTTGTTATCCAGATGCCTATCTTATTCTATTCTGTCCATTACATTTTCAGGTCAAACGTCAGCTTTCACAGTGAGAAAATAAGGAATATTTGCTTAGGTGACTATTACTAAGGAAAGTGTGTGCGTGCGTGCGTGTGTGTGTGTGTGTGCGTGCATGCGTGCGTATGTGTGTGTAAGGGGGCAGTTGCTCCTGACGCTGGCAGCAGAGGGTTGGAGCAAGAGACAAAAAACTAATGGGAAGGGAATCAACGTTAGCGCAGCACATCACAGTGTGTCACAGGGCTGTACAGATGCAGATGCAGTGGCGTGTTTACATGCCAACCAAAAATGCCTGCATTAATAAACAAACCCATAAAAACAAAGATGGCTCTGCACTGCATCAGAGCATGTCACAGCTGCCTGCAATGCTCCCCCGCCTGTTAACACTGCATGACCTGAACTGATGCAATAAATCTATGCCACTCACAATGATGCAGATCAGGCAGTGTAAACAGGCCTAAAGGCTTCAACAGAATCCTTTCAGACGCACGTCATACCCTTTGGCTGGAAGCAGTCACCAGCTTTTATTTGATTGGTTGACTGTAGCCATCAATCAGCTTCATGCTAGTCTAGAGCCACATCACAACAACAACGACTACGCCAATTCAGTCCAGCTTCCTTCTGCATGCAAACAACTGTTTTCCCATTGTACAACCTCTGTTTGCAGGATCAGAGCCCTCCTGGTACCTACTGATACCTGGTGTGGCCAGGAGCACTAGTGGGAGTTTCTGACATTAGCTCCCAATTAGAAGTCAGTTTGGGCAGCTGAGTGACTCACACAACACAAGGGATCATGGGGCTGATCTACACCCCTAGTACTCCCCAACCTTGTTTGTACTTTACTGGGGTCAGGTGAGAATAACTGTTGTTGTGGCTGCATGATTGTTGCTCTATCAGCTGCAATGTCCGTGGGACCAGGGTAGCATGATAGTCAGTGTGGCTTGTCTGCTGTGACAATATCAGGCATTCTGGTGCGGCAGGAACTCTACCAGCTTGTTTAGTGCCCTATGGCCCCACTTACAGAGTCTGTGGGGTTCACAGAAGCAGGCACTAACAGTGTGGTTGGCTGGCCATAAGAATGCCAGGCATGATCAGTGCCAGGAGAGTACAACTGCTGCTGCTGTTGCTCCCTAGCCCAAATGACACACTTCATGAGGCCAGAAGAGCAAAAATATGTGTGGCTTGCTGGCCAGAGTGAAAATGGCACTAGCAGCACAAGTGCTGCTCCCCAGACCCAACTGCACAGTCTGTGGGGCCGGGGGGGAAAGGAGGATGTGCCGTTCACTAGCAGTGAAGAAGAGAGGTGGCAACAGCAAGTGCTCCTAGGTGGGCACAAAGGGAAGCCCTCTTTGGGAGGGGGGGCTACATCTCAAAAAGAAACAGTAGTGTGAGCTGGCTTCAAAGAAAGCAGTTCAATTATTAGGTTGTATAAAGTGGAACTTCATAAGAAGATTAAGAAGAGTAATTGCCCCTCTATATAATGAATATGTGAGACCTCAATTGGAGTACTGCTGCCAGTTCTTGGCCGATGTCACAGGAAGGATGTGAACAGACTGGAGAGAATTCAAACAAGAGCAATAAGAATGATGATAGGAGAAAACAGGATGGAATATGGGGAAGAGAAACTAAGTATGTTCAACATGTTTAGCCTAGAGAAGAGGGGAAAACGAGGAGACCTACCTATTTGCCCTGTCTAGTTTCTTAAAAGAACTGCAGTATATTTGCATCAGGAGTGGGGAATGTATCATACAGAAAACAAATCCACAACTAGGGGTCATAATAAACGGGTACAATTGGAAATATCACAGATTGAAATTCCAACACTACGGACTGAGCAACAAGGAGCAGCTTACTCAAAACATCAGTAATGCTATAGAAAAGAGAGAGAGAGAGAGAGCACTCACCACAAATAGCAGACAATGGCAAAGGCTGCAAAAATCATACTGATTTATTGTGAGTCAAACATACAACCCTGAACATACAGGTCCACAATATCCCAGCGCTTCTAACCCAGTCTGGGTTCTTCCTCAGGGGGGTGTCATCCTGATTATGTCCTTCCCATGTGCTTAATCCAACTCCTCTACCTGTGTTAGAGATCGGTATACCACCTCTGTGCAGATGGCTGCTCCAGCATCTGTCTCCAGGATGACCCACAGCACTTTCAGTCCTGCCTTTTCCTCCAGCTGCCCCTTCACTTCCACAGCCTTGATTCCCTCCCTCACATACTGTGCAGTACAACCCCTCCTCCCTTCCCTGTCTCTCCTGAGCAGAGAGTAACTGATATAACCACATTACAGTTTTGACTGTCAATACACCATGACTGTGTTATGGCCACCAAATCCAGGCTAGCCTCCTCCATGATAGCCTCCAGGTTCGGAATTTTATTTCCCAGACTCCTTGCATTGGTGCATGTGGATCTCCACACCTTAATCTGCCTTTGCCTGCCTCTCTGTTTTCTCCTCCACTCCTGCCTGTGCCGTTTCCTGGAGCTCCATCTGACACCCTACTTCCTTGGTTACCTTCTCTGTTACCTGTCTCCTTTACTCCTGTCTTCTTGCTATCCTGATTTATACTCCCTTGTCCTACACCTTGTCCCACCCCTATCTTCCCGCACCCCTGCCCTGGGGGAGCTTCCTGCCCTTGGGCCCTCCCTCCTTGTTGCTTCATCATCTGGTGGGAAGGCAGTCCTTGCCTCTTTTGGTATTACATGCTCCCCCCCTCCCAGGCTACTATAAACGCTCATTCAGGTAGCATTTAAACCTCGCCCTAGCCTAGATATGTATGTACGGTTAGCAAATGTTACAAGGTAACACCACTGAAAGGTGTGGGGAGAAGGGCAGACTCGTTGAGTAACAAGCCTTCTTCTGTCCTATTTTTTGTACTGTATATTCATATGTCAGCCCCCAGCTGCTGACCCTTCCCCTCCTGTGTCCAATAAACCAGATAAACTGTTACAAATTCACCAAGATGTTCAAAAATAGCAACATGTTTGTACATTTCGCTACATGCAGTCACAACGCAAAACTGGGAGCTTCAACTGTGTCCTCCCTTTTGAAACTCCACCCCTCCGGTATGTCTAACATAGCGGTTCTGGGGGTATAACTTGAGCAGTATAACAAAAGTTTGGTGTAGGGATACTTACAATAAATTACATTTTTAAAAAGCTATATATTTCTCTTAATTATAGAGGGGCCCATTTTATATGTGGGATAACACATATTTCAGGGTGTGCAGTTGTAGTGATGTATATGTTCTTCCCTAGTGGTTTAAAGGCACTTGGCTACACTTCATGCCTAACAACTAGTAATGGTTTGCATACATTTCCTTATGGCTATGCACCTTGTACTGTGTTAAATATTACTTACATAATCCATGCCATCTCATCTTACAGTATATGGATGAAGGATCTGAGCCTTCATCCTATCTCCTGACCCTTGTACACAAAAGTTTGTATTCCTAGATCAAACTGAAAGAAAGAAAGAGAGAGAGAGAGAAAGAAAAGAAAGAAAGAAAGAAAGAAAGAAAGAAAGAAAGAAAGAAAGAAAGAAAGAAAGAAAGAAAGAGAAAGAAAGAAAATAGATTATTTTCTCCGCTGTGGAATTCACAATTTAAAACATATATTCCAGACACAGTACTGCATGTTACAAGTTTGCATCAGACTTGGTATGGATATTAAACTAGTTAGAACAGCACTGCTATACAGTGAACACAGAGTCCCACAGCAAATAATGACTAAAAGTGGCACGGTCAGTGGCTCAGCAGGATGCATGCTGACTTCTGGTTTCAGATGATTCTAAGGTTGTGGGTGCAAGTCCCACCAGAACTTTAGCTAATATCCAGTAGTGACAGTGTAATGCAATGCTAGGCTGCACTGTTGAAATGCTGTCCTTTGGCTGAGATGTTAAACCAGGGCCCCTTCTCCTCATAGGTGCCAGAGCCAGGGAGGCCATTATGGACGTGGCCCTACCACTTTCATGCTGGTAGGGCCTACCCCTATTATTTTTTGTAGTCACGCTAATAGAAACATAGAATTTGACAGCAGATAAAGACTGCTTGGCCCATCCAGTCTGCCCATTTCTCCCTAGCTACACTATTACCACAGACTGTACCCAAACTACTGCTCTTCTACTTAAGGTATTACTAGGGAGAACTGTGCCTTTAAACTGCAGCATGTGTAGAAAACAATGCTACTTACTAATCACTTGCTTTGTGGCTGACAGGGTGTCATCAGGACATTAGAAAGTAAAGCCTGACTAGTGTTGATGGGGGCGGGCTAGGTTCATGGCCTGCTGAGTTAAGGCACAGGTGGTACAACTTTAACAAACTCTGGCAGAGCCACTACGACTATGAATGCATTAACTAGATAAGGGTGTTTCATGGGCTTAAACATAAACATGTATTTATTTATTTAAAAAATATCAGATTTACAAACCTTTGAGCAAGCTAACTGGGGTTTCTGTAAGACAACAGCTACTAAATAGCTCTAGTTCACTATTTTTGTTTTCTCTGTGTATCAGATCTAGCTAGCAGGAGTGTTTTAACATCAAAAACACAAATAATGAATTAGAACTATTTAGCAGCTGTTTTCTTATAGAAACCCCAGTTAGATAGCTTTCAGGTATCTGCTAAACTAACTGACATTTGTGCTCCCTGGATAAGAACAGTTACAAGGCTCTGCTGCTGCTAAACTAATTTTAAAGCAGTACACATGCTAAATCTAAGGCCATGGCTACATCACTGTCACTGTCACATGAGACGGGGGCATCGTAAGAGAAAGAAAACCAATAAACTATTTGTTATGAAGATCCCCAGGGGTCGTAAAACTACCATACAGCTAGCAGACAAGTTAGGAAAAACTCCAAATAGCAGACAGAGGGAAGGACACACTAGGACTTAACATTCATATCAAAATACTCTACATGACATATGTTTTTTGCACAATCTGGGTGGACTACTCCTTTAAGTGATTTGCGAAGGGTCACACAGTATGCAAGTGGGGGCTGTGGGAGTCAAACCCAGGTTTCCAGGTTTGTAGCTCAGAGCCTTAAACCATTGCCTACTTAACCATTTACAACACGGTTACACTTATATATGTACATACTTCTCAAACTTGAAAGAAAAAATACACTTTATCATCAAAGGCTGTATTTACCAAGTACTGTGCCCATGTTTAAAATAATTTGAACCCTCCAAAAAATGTGACCTGACATGAAACTGCATGTTTAGCTGTAAAGACAATTAAAAATTGTATTTCTAAATGCATTACTAACACCAATGCTTCATGATTAAAACAATTTCACCTCCTAACAGATTACATTCTGGGAAGATTACCTTTGCAAGATGCTATAAGAAACCTGAAAAACAGGTTTAATGGAGTGAATGCTGACATCCTATTGCTAGTGTCTATGATAAAATAAAAAATAGTTATGATTTTTTTTGTCAGTTCTGATCAGAATAGCTTTTAAAATCACCAATTGTTTTGTTGTTCAAAGTTTTCTAATATATCTCAACTTAAAAGAAAAAACACACTTTATCATCATAAAGTCTGTTCTCCGCTTCCTACCATACACTTCATTTGTAAAAAAAAAAATCTTGTCACAGACCACAATCAGCACTAACTACTGACAGAATGCTGATATCTACATTTACAATTTAGCAAATACTTGAAATCTAACTGAGTGGGGTTTCTGTAAGAAAACAGCTAGAGTCTGCTAATTATAGCATTTTATAGCATTGATGATCTGGGCAGTTAGATCTGAATTTGAATCCCACTACCCCCACACACACAAAAAAAATGAACATTTTTTTTACAGAGCTAGATGTGTGTCTAGGTCTACTTCTGAGGCCCCAGGTGGCTCTGATAATCATTTGTTCCAAAGGATTTTTAAGTCAATTTGAAGCCATTAAATATCTTCTGTTCTGTTCTCCATTGCCAAGGCATGTCTGTTGGTTGATAAGGTCCCAAACTAGTGTATCTCCTTACAGCATGCTAGAGCTATCTCATGCCCCTCCCACAAGAATCAGAAAAAAGTTTGGGGTGGAGACGCAGGTGGATCTTACTCCAAAAAAAAACCTAATGCTGCCTCCCACTACTCAGGTTCCAGTTCTTGTACCACCCATCTAAGAAAGAAAATAGTACCCTGCAACCATTGACTAACGTGACAGCGTATTTATTTGAGGGTGGAAAACATTGCTTGGAGGAGGGTAAGGCGGAGGAGACTATTTACACCTTCAGTCAGTTCCATGGACAGAAAACATTACATCACTCCTTTTGCACATGTAGTACTCCTGTTGGCTCTGCCCACAGTCGTAAAAATGAAAAGGAAGGGCTAAGCCGGGCGGGGGGGTATAAAGGACCTAGACACAGGGAGCTGCTGTCCCACAGATTACTAATTTGGCTAAGAAAAAAATGAGGAGGAGGGGGAACCCACGCAAGGCGGGGCAAGAATGTACCCCTTACACACTTGTCCCTACCGCTTTTCAAACCCTTCCATAATCTATGCTTCTGACCATCCCAGGTAGCTGTCCAGGTCCATGATGCTTGTAACAAGACTAGGGGATTTGCCCTGGTGTCCTATCCAACATTTTCCCAGTCAATAAAACTGTTTCATGAACCCCACCCTCAGAGGGCACCTGGATATGAGACGTCACAGCTTGGTGTACATTTCCCGGTTAAAAATAACAAATAAATAAATATATATATATAAAAATTTCTGTTTGGGACTGAAATTTGAAGCAACAGGAACTGGTGGGCCTGTGACATCATACGGTACCTGATGTCTGCATACACACACTGTTAGTGGGACTGGACACACACTGGACTGTATGTGTTTGTGAGACTTGGGAACTTTATTGGTGGGGTTGAAATTGGGTTTGTAAATAACTGCAGTCAGTATAGAGAGAAACTGTATTCCAGGGGTAAGGGACTGAGAAAAAGGAGTGTGCCATTATAAACAGAGGGGGACAAACAGAGTGGCCATATTCCACCATGGCAGGCATCTTTGGAAGGGTTGTAGGCTGCACAGGCTGTGGGATGGCAATAATTCTCAATTGGGCCTGGAGAGAGGGAGGCTGCCCACTCTGTAGACAGCTATCTCATATCGGGAGCGAAGTATATTGGTTAAGGAGTAAGCTGGGGGGGTGTCCAAGGATAAGGGGTGTGGATACCGGCAGCAGAAGGGTGGGGCTGAGGGGAGGCTGGGGCAACGCTCTGAAATTACAGGACGTTATGTTACAGCAAGCAGGAGGGGGGATATTAGGGACAGAGGACCCTTAGATAGGGATGTTAACGCTAAGGGGAAAGTGTACGGGGTGAACATTCCGAATACAAAGAGAGTGGAGGGGGAAGAGTCAGGAGGGTCTGTTGTGGGGAAGCATAGTAGAGCAGACATTGAGAAGGGAGGGGCTGTTGTGGGGAAGCCTAAAACAGCAGACTGTGGGAAGGGAGCTCCTAAGGAGAACAGAGCAAGAGGGGAAGAAGAGGGGTAGTTTAGAGGTGCAGTCAGGGGAAACTCGGGTTACTTGATGGAGGCTGACATAGAGTGTCACAATAAATTTGAGCTACTAAGCAACCTAGAGGGGGAGGAAGGGGTTGGTGGAAATGAGGAAACTGATACAGATGCCGGGGGGAGGGAGTCGGATACCCATAGGGCATCACAGACCGGCAATGGAAAGGATAGAAATAGTCCCAGAGGGAGAAGGGGAAACATAAATGTTAAGCAGATGGGGGAGATGCAACATATTGCAGACATGAGGGAGGAGAGCATGACTGGAGAGAAACTGGGAGACAAGGAGGTGGGAGAGGAGCCCCCCTTCAGCAGGGGGTTCAGTACCAAGGATGGGGCCCTAGCTAAAGGGGACCCACAGAGAGCCTCTGGAGGCAGGGGTACTATTACAAGGGGGGAGGATGGCAGTGTGGGGGAAGGGGAAACCATCAGGGCCAGGATAAATGGTTCGGATAAGAGAGGGTTAAAGGGGACACCTATTCAGAGGGGGTCTGAGTTAAGTGGGCAAAATAACGAGGGAGGCAGGAAGGGGAGGGTGACAAGCGGGTCTCTAATAAGGCAGGAAGACTCCCATGGAATTGAGATCATGAATAAAGAGGGGATGGGGGGCTGAGAGGGCATAGTGGAGGTAACCATAAGGATAATGGCAGTGTTAAGGTTCTGTTATTTGGAGACTCGATGATTAGGGGTATCCAGTGGGAGGGACAGGGGGGTGGATGCCATAGCCAGGTGAAGGTAGTGAGTATCTCTGGGTTGACAGTGCACAGAGCAAAGTTCATGGTGTATGACCTGGTTAGGGATTGTGGAGAGAAACTGGATTTCCTGGTGCATTTGGGAACTAACGATCTAGAGGGAAATAGCGTTTTGGAAATCCAAGCAAGGTTCCATGAACTTGCCAGAGTCTGTCGGGATAATGGATGCAACATTTCTTTTCCTTTTCTGAGATATTGCCAGTACCAAAGGCCTCAGTGGAGAAAAAAATGAAGATCACAGAGGTTAATGACTGGCTCAGGAAGTGGGGGAGAGTGGGTTGGGGGTGTTAGGGAACTGGAAAGGAGTTTGGGAGGATAAGGGACTGTATGCCAAGGACAGGCTTCATCTTGCCCCATTAGGGAAGGAAGTCCTTAAACAGGGGATGGCTGACTACATTCAAGAAAGGTGGGGTTTAAACTTGTGAGGGGGAAGGGATAAGGGAGGGGCTGACCAGAAGCCCTCTCCTCCAGATGAGGGGAGTAGCCTTCAAACCCAAGGGGGGAACAGACTGGGGTGGAGGTTTCAGGAGGAGCAGAGGGAGGATGGAAGTATAAGGAACCTGGGTGGGGTTCGACAAAGGGGATCAGGGATAAGGGGTGGGGGTTGGTGTTAGTAAATGCCAGGAGCTTGGGAAGCAAGTTGCCAGAGTTCCAGGCCATGCTGTTCGAGGGGGTGGATGTGGCAGCGGTCACGGAGACATGGGCCAACAAAAAGCATGACTGGGACCTAAATGTGCGTGGGTACACTATGCTTAGGAAGGATAGAAAGGAGGGCAGAGGGGGTGGAGTGGCTATGTTCATTAGAGATGACATAGAAATTGCTAGGGTAGAAGAGGCAGAGGGAAACATGGAGGCCTTATGGGTCACCTTACGATCCCCAGCAGGAGATAAGGTCAAGCTGGGTGTAGTATATAGGCCCCCCGGGATGAGTGATGTTCTAGAGGATGGTTTGACAAACACTCATTGCCCAGTGTGGACCAAAAGGAAGGAGGTGTTGATGGGGGCCTTAATATGCCAAGTACAAACTGGGGAACCATGTCCTCTAAGGTGGCTAAGGAGCAGAGGCTGCTGGATGCTTCCAGGATGTGTTCTTAACACAGTATGTGATGGAGCCCACAAGGAGGGGCATGTCCTGACGTGGTTCTGGCAGATGGGGATCTGGTAAGGGACCTGGTTGTAGAGGACCCCTGACTGGGAGCGACCACAATACTGTCTGGTTTCAAATAAGCATGGGGAGGGGGGGAGATCTAGGACATTGGCAGTGGACTTCGGGGGGACAGACTTTTGGGCATGGGAAATATTCTCAAGGATCACTTGAAGGGGATTACATTAATGACAAGTGTGGAAAGGAGATGGGAGGTCATAAACCGGGGACTTCGTGAGGCAGTCAGGATCTGTGCTAAGTTGAAACGCAAGGGAGCAAGGTCACATAAACCATGCTGGTGGTCCAGTGAGGTACAGGTAGCGGTCAGAGAAAAGAAGGCGGTCTACAAAAAATATAAAACAACAAGAGGGGATAGGGATAAGGAAATGTACCATCTTGCATCTAGAAAAGTCACCAGGGTGGTGAGGGGAGCAAAGTCCAATAAAGAGCAGCAGCTGGCACAGGGGATACATGGAGGGGAAAAGGGGTTCTTCTGGTACATTGGGGAGCGGAGAAAACTAAGGGCCATCTCAGCAGATTGAGATCAGAAGGAGGGTGGGTGGAAGAGGCGAGGACCAGGCAGAGGTATTTAACCAGTACTTTGCCTCTGTGTTCACTAGGGAGGGATGGATATCTACAAAGCAAGGCATTATGGGGATAGAAGCGCAATGAGTGGGACTAGGGAGCAACAGAAATGGAGCAAGAGGGAGGGAGAGGCACCCTAGGGTGTCACATCTGGATAAGGATAAAAGGCCAGTAAGGTGGAGGGACGGATGATGCTATCTCCGCCAGAGGGTGTGGTTAGCCTCTGAGCCCTAAAGAAGACAAATCCTCAATGGATGGCATTCATCCGAGAGTACTATGGGAATTGGCGGACATACTGGCTGCACTTCTGGCGGAGCTCTTCAACAGGTCACTTGAGACAGGGAGGGTACCTAGGGATTGGCAAGAGGCACATGTGGTGCCAATCCATAAAGGGGGGTCGAGGGAAGTACCAGGTAACTATAGACCCATCAGTTTGACCTCGGTGGTGGGAAAATTAATGGAGAGTATACTAAAGGAACGATTGGGGGTGTACTTGGAGGAGGTGGGAGGTCTGGATAGTTGGCAACATGGGTTTGTGCCAGGTAGATCATGTCAAACCAATCTTGTGGAGTTCTACGAATGGGTAACATCAGAACTGGACAGGGGAAAGCCTGTGGATGTATTATTCTTGGACTTCAGCAAGGCATTTGACTCTGTCCCCCACAATGGTCTGGTGGAGAAACTGATGGGGTTAGGAGTAGGCCCTTTGATGGTCAGATGGATTGAAAACTGGCTAGCTGGATGCACCCAGAGAGTAGTGGTCTGTGGGGAGCTCTCAAACCCCAGAGAGGTTGGTAGGGGCACCGAGAGGGCTCGGTCCTGGGTCCGATCCTGTTTAATGCACACATATCGGACATCAGGGAGGGTATAGGGTGTGAAATGAGTCTCTTCTGCTGATGACTCCAAGATGGGAGCAGTAGTTGAGGGAGATGAGGGAGGTTGGCCCTGCAAGGGACCTGACACCCTGGAAAGCTGGGCTTACACATGGAAATTAAATTTCAATATCACCAAGTGCAAGGTGTTGCATCTTGGGCGGGGAAACCCTAAACACAGATACACCCTGGGAGGGGAGGCGCTGGAGGCCTCAATAGGGGAAAAAGACCTAGGGGTCATGGTGGATGCATGTATGAATAACTCTGAGCAGTGCAGGAGAGCGGCTAGCAAGGCAAACAGAATGTTGGGATGCATCGTAAGGGGGATCACCTCTAGGAGCAAGGAAGTGATTCTGCCACTGTACAATGGACTGGTTAGACCACACCTTGAGTACTGTGTACAGTACTGGAGACCACACTTGAAGAGGGACATACAGCTCCTGGAGAGGGTACAGAGGAGGGCAACTAAGATGATACGAGGGCTAGGGGACTTGACGTATGAGGACAGACTTGAGGAGCTCTGCCTGTTTTCATTGGAGGAGAGGAGAGACAGGGGGACATGATTGAGGTCTTCAAGTACCTCAAAGGAATAAATAGGGTAAACATGGAGGGATCTTTAGACTTAAGCAGGAGGTATCACCAGAGGGCATGGTTTGAAGTTGGAAGGTGGAAGGTGAGGGGAGAAAAGAGGAGGAGGTTTTTCACTGAGAGGGTGGTGGACCCTTGGAATACACTGCCTGGCGAGCTGGTTCAGAGATCCACAGTGGAGGGCTTCAAGAAAGGGTGGGACAGACACAGAAAATTGATGTATCAGATGATGGCCTGTCCCAGGGGGTGGGGATGGATGATAGGGGTTTCTGGAACACAAGGGAGGAGAGGGCCTCAGCACCCAACTAGGAATCTGAGTTTCGAGCAGACTCGATAGACCGTAAGGCCTAATCTGCTGGCAAATAGTATGTTAGTATGTTAGTAAATAAATAAAATCTGTCTTGTGGAATACCTTTCTTCCCATCTGGTGTTATGTAAGCAATAAACCACAACATGCTGTGCATTAAAGGATTTTAATGCATTCCCCAGGGGAGTGAGGCACAAGGCCATAGACCGAGTGCTCTTACACCCCTGGGAAGTGCATTCAAATCCTTCAATGCACACCCTGGAGTGCCTCACTGCACTTATAAAATGTCTCACTGTTATTTTGTACTATATGTAAAGTGAAACATTTTTAATGTGATTTTTTTTCCATAAATTGTTTGGTTAAATACATTTTAAATAAAATATGTACATGAATGAATCCCTGATCTCATAGGTATTGAGACTTGTTTGCCTTGGTACTGAGATCCGGCACCTGACTGTGCAGTGCTAGGAATTTAATGTTTACTCAGGTGATGTCTCTCAGCCAATGAAGTTTGTAGACTTTTTCATGCTATTTTATAATGGGTAATACCTTCTAGGGACCTGGTTTGTTAAGCCATCACTTTACAAGGAGTGCAGCATAATTTCTAACAAATACACTCAGATTATTATTCCATGTCTGTATATTGTTATCCAGTACTGTGATGGACCTTCTTCAGGAGTGAGAAGCTTCTGACCAATCAGACATACACATACTACTTAAGGAAACACCATTATTTATTCCATCGGATTGTATACCAGCATGGTATGCACTGCCACGGTGCTATCATAGGCTCTTTCCAGAAGGACAAAACTTTGTGATGCCATCTGTTTTGTGGATTTTAAATGATCCCCACAGCATTTCTCAAAGAAGAGAGCGAAGAGGTGATAACTCTCACGCTCAGCTCAGTTCCCTGAAGCGTGACTCAAAATTATTTTTAAACCACCATGGGGACAGGACTCCTTTGCAAACCAGCATTCTGCTCCAAATGGTAGCCCCATGTAGACAAGTTCAATAATAACTGTAATAATAACCGTAAAAATAATCATAATTATAAAATCATACGCTCATGATACAACCAGTAGACCCATAATAGGAGAGAGACCGCTTTTCAATGCTGATGGGAATTATATTTTGCAAACTACGACAGCTGGACCACCTCTGGAAGTCTTACCTGTAACACAGCATGGTAAATTATTTTGCTCAATCTATTATCTGAGAAACACATCACACAGCAAAATAACTGGCCTGGTTTTTAACGTACAGTGAAACAGGAAAGAGTGGATGCTTCTTAACCACGACATGGATATAACAGATTTTAAATATAAACACAAACCATTTGGAATGAAAGATGGTTTGAAACTCCACTTTTAAAATGTATTGAGTTTGATAGCATTGCTGTAAACAAGATGCAATGCAATACAGCTTTGCTGTACTCGTATCAGCGCCTCATCTCATGTTTTATTGTTGTCATTATGGTTAAGCAACACGCTGTTGATTCTGCTAATTACCAAGCTGATTGCTTTTGCCAGCCTGTGATATTCATTTGGCGAATCCATATGTTAAAATATTACAGACTGTAAATCTAAATGAAATCCCATTACAGTGCAACTGAATACCAGAAAACACATTCAGGTGTTCAAGGCTTCCCTTAATGAGTAACTAGCCTGCTGGCCTCAACTTCCAAAGTCTTACCCGGCCAGTTTGTAAAAAAAAACATCAAGGAAGGGTGTCAGCACCATGTGTGGCAATGTGGAACTAAAGATTTACTGGGTGATGCTAGATTCGATTAATATAAGAACACTCATGGTGTCTGGCTGTGAGGAAGGTGCATGTCTGCACTGCAAGCTTCGTGAGTGATGACTCCGTTGGCATCCATGGTGGCGCTTTTTGAAAGAGAGATTTTGCAGTCACAGAAAGTGTCGGATCCAGGATTTTACAGTGGGGGTTCCAGAGTGGTGTGCATACTTGCCATGAAAGTTTTAAAAACATTTTTTAATCTTTATGTTGTCTGCTATTATCATTTTCATTACATTTTTGACAGAAAATACAAATGTAATCTCTAGTATTGAATGTATGTTTTCCTATAATCAGCAGATCAGATGTGTTCAACAAGGTGTAATGCAGCAGCAGCAGCAGTAGCAGCAAGGAAGTACTGTATGTTACAATGGTGGGTGCAGCCATTCCCTCTTTACTCCCCCCTAGATCACACACTGGTCACAGAACACCAGTCAGCATGTAAGCATTCTTATTTTAGTCACTAAGGGGTCTTTTTTTTTAAATATTACTTTTTTCCATTTTCTCCTGTACACACCCTCCCTCGAGTGTGAATGTGGTGTGGAGCACGCAAGATATCACATAACCATGCTTTTTGTGTCTCTGTGGTCCGCGCTGTCTCTCTCTGGCCTCCACTTAGGGGCACCCAAGGAGCAGAATGACAACCCTTCCCCTCCCCAGGAGAGGAGAACAGTGCTTTGGATGCTCGATCCTCTCCTCCCCTGCCAACCCCTGGCAACCCGAGCTTGCTCCCAAATCTGGGCAGCCAGCATGGTGCAAGGTGTGGCGTTCAGTGCATCAACCCTCAGCGCCACCGGGCCGGCCATTAAGGGAATGTTTAATCAAGCAGAATACTGCTGAATACAGGAATTCCCTATAAAGACCCACATATAAGTGAAAAGTAACGGGGGCTTTGTTTCTACCTGTACTTGGCAGTTAACAGCAAGTTATCATGTACTGAAAGGAGGCCTTGAACTTTCAAATGAGTTGATTTCTTTTTGGACCTTCTGGCACTATGTCAATATATTCAATAGGCTGGTAATTAAATAGAATTCCATGCGCTCCCTGTTACCCCAATTGTAACCCTCTCAAATGTATTTTCTTATTCGCCTTTCCTTTCATGATTTTCAAACAGATTACTTACAGTACTTCTCAGATGTCAGCTGAAATGTAAAAGAAGGCCAGCCACCAGATGACAAAGTGAACCCCCTGGCTGGGTACCTACTTTAACATTTCAATCTGTAACACTCTTGAACTGGCTTCTTAATGTTCAGTTTTAAATAAAGTACAACCACCTAAACATTCCAAAGTGGTCAGCGGGAAGATTGCTCATGGAAATTGCCACACATCTCCCAATCATCATGGGAGGCAGTATAGCACAGTGGTTTAAGGCTCTGAGCTGCAAATCTGGAGACGTGGGTTTGAATCCCACAGCCCCCACTTGCATACCATGTGACCCTGAGCAAGTCACTTAACTTCCCCCGATGAAGCCTTAACTGGTTAAGTGCCAGGGAGCTTGTTAGTTTGACTGGTGTGTGTATACTGAAGATGTCCTGCAGTATTTTGTGTAATAAACCTGTATTTCTTGCAAATAGCAAAACGGGAGCTTGGTATTATTTGCAGCATCTTCAGTACCTTCACTAGAGGTCTAAATAACCTCCTGGCTCTGGAGGGCAGATGGTTTTTGTTGTCTCTGTACATTGTTTAGGGCGCGCAGCCCTCAACCGCACTCTGCCCTACCTCTGAAGTGCGGCATTCTCTTTTATGCAAGTTCAAGTCACTTAACTTCCCTGTGCTCCCAGGTCACACCTGTAAACAAGCTTTCAGCTTAGCGAGTCTCTCCTGGTTAAACAATTGAAAAAAAAAATCCAGATATAGTAATCACAAACTTTGCTTATTCATAACATTTTAATCAGATTATTACAAGTTATCTCATGTTCTAGGGGTGCTACAGGTGTATGGCACAATACATGTTACATTAAATATACTAGCCTGTTTATGCCAGATATTGTGGCAGCTATGTTTGTTTACATTCTCAAAATCAATTTACTTGAATAAGCCACGTTATCTATGCAAGCCATGGCAAAGTGCACATTTAGCTAATGTTGTGTTATGTGAGCAATACTTTTATAAAGTGAAATCTCTAAAACCAATGAACTGCAATGATGCGCAATAGTAAATATGATGGCATAAGTCATTTATTTGTGCATGAATGCCAGCACTGTAGGTGGTCTACACAACTTGTGGCATTGTCCCACAGGGTGGGGGACTGGTGGGGGGCTCTGTATGTGGGGTCTGGGGGCAGTAGGGACAGGGGAGTACCATAGGGGTGTTGGGAAGCAAGTGGGTATGCCGGGGGTGATTGGACACCTGGTGGGGGTGACATTATTATGGCACTGCATAAACCATTAAGTGACTGGTGCTGCCAAGGGCATCCCCACCGGGTGCCCAATCATCCCCCCAGCACACCCACTTGCTCCCCAACACCCCCCCCATGGTACTCCCCTGCCACTTCTGCCCCAAGGGCCCTCCTAGCATTTAGTTCTGTTTCGCCTGGTGGAGGGGTGGGCAGATCCGTGGGTGGGGGTGGGTGGGCAGATCCATGCGGCAGGTCCCACAGGTGTGCCTAGCATTCAGTGCTAGCCTGCCTTTGTGACAATTCCTGGGTTTTGGTGCAGGGACCCACAATTTTACGGAATCGGGTGCATGATCCCTGACACAATGGGAGTGTGCCACAGCCCTGGATCGCCGGAAAATTGCAGTGTTCTAAGGGCGCTTTCAGAATTGGGCCCATAGTGTTCCATAATTGGCACAGTGTATCCACAGATGAAAAACAGATACTTGGAATGATTAAAAGTTGTGGCTCGATTTTGGAGTCCCCTCTCCACAGGTGTCCTAGGACCCACTTTGTTTAGTAAGATGGTATGCAATTGTTAATAGCATTCAAGGGATCAGCAGAGGATGTTTGCATTGTGGTAGACATCACTGCTAGCATGGTTACTATATACTGTAACTAGCTAAGCTGAAACTGAGTAAATCACAAGGACCATATGGTATATACCTGTGAGTATTCAAGGAGGTAAAGAAGAAATTGAGAATATTCTGGCAGTGATTTTCCAGAAGTCATTAGAAACTGATAAGTTGTGAACCAGGCACTGGAGGAGTGAAAATATGAACATAATATAGGAAGATATGGAAAGTGGGACTCTTCTGATTAATAAGGGAAGTAGAAATGCTTGTACTGCTGTTTCTCAGCACGCTGACTGCTAACATGAAAAGTGGGTTACCATTGGTGATAGCTGCTTTTACTTACATTAAAGGTACAGAAAGATAACAAGGGTTTTTCTCAGCTGGCAGGTTAGATTAGGAATTACATTTTGTGAAATTTACTTTGAGCACAGTTCTGTACAGGGTTAGGTGAGTACAAGGGCTGGTACTGAGGTGACTGTTAACATAGACACATTTTTTAATAAAATAAAAAAAATAATGGCATAGGGAGGGTTTTCTCAACTGGGTGTTTGGGGTGAGACTTCTTTTACTATAACTATACTTATAGGACAGTATTGTACAGAGTGATTCACCCACTACATTGCGACGTGAAAGTGGATGACGCCAATTATACAATGGTGTATGAAAATCCTGTAACCTCATTGGTCAAAACACATCACATGACCATGGTATATCCTACAATAACCCATGACTGAGAAATGGCATTTATAAAAAACATACTTAAATACATTTTAAATGTATTTTACACATGGGCCCATTGTATAATCACAATAAGGCACTCCAGGGTGTGGGTTATTGGTGGATATACCCACTTATTGTGTGGTTAAGTCTCTCGGCTGCACTCAGACACCACACAAGGCGGGTAATCTCAATAACCCACACCCTGTCATGCCTTATTGCTTAATTAGAGTGCCAGGAAAAGACCGACACACATGAGAGCGCTACTGCAATATATCGACCTGTATACAATCTAACCAGAAAAGGGACGTCAAACAAGGAGCAGGCAATAAAATGTTACAAACTGTGCACAGTACCACAACAATAACCAGGAAACAGCAATATTTCTATCAGCAACATGTTTTGCAGGGTCTATGCCCCCCCCCAAGTAATATAATGAACTCCAACTTGCACAATAGTTGGGAAATAGTGTGCTAAAGAAATAGCAGGCAGTTTAGTCCCAGTGCATATACAGTCCCTTGCAAACTAACAACCAACACCTGCATGCCCATAACCATCCTAGAGCATACACATCAGATAAGGACCCACAACCAATTCCCAACACCTGCCACACACAGCCTGCATGGACCTGCACAAACAATAGCCAGCCTCTGTGACAGAGGACGCTCTCACGAGACACGCACCCTTAGAGTACGAACACCACACACAGCGCTTCCTCATCACAGCTGGCAACATGACAGGTGCTCTGAAGCCAGCGCTCAAGTCACTGTGACATAATTGTTTCACTCAGCTAATGGTATACCATACAGTAAGGGAGGGTAAGATATGCAAAGCCAAAAGAGGAGTGGGGGTTGAAAACATTATTTTTAAACTAAAAAGGGGATATTGGCATTTCGAGTAGTCAAGTGAGCATGGTATTGTGGTGTATTCTTTCAGGAATACAATGTTTCCCTTCTCTTTTGCAAATGTAAATAGCAATGGGCTTGACAGTGGGGAGAAAACATGGCTGCCAGTTTAGATTCTGTGTGTTGTCTTGGGAGTTCAGCAATTTTATGTTTCTCCTGTGGAGTAGATGTATAACGTGTGTTGTCTTAACAAACTTTTGACAGCCCCATGTGAACCAATCAGATTACTGGGCTAGTTCTGTACATTTTATAATCATTAGTAACGGCTTCTTGTAATCATTATCCTCATTCTGTATAAATATTCACCTCGCTCCCAATGTGCATTTTTCCTGCAGTTGTGTGTGCCAAAGGCCTCATCTAATATTCTGTTGTTATGTAACACCCCATTGTCATAGGATCTCCTAGAAAACATGCTACTTTTAGACGGAAGGAAGGAAGGAAGGAAGGAAGGAAGGAAGGAAGGAAGGAAGGAAGGAAGGAAGGAAGGAAGATAACCCACCCCTTACCCTTCTGTCTACACAACCACTCGCAAGTGGTGCCGCCTAAGGGATATAGGTTGGTGCCTGGGTTTGTGGTCAGAATTGTCTTGGCAAATGGTGCGGTGCCTCCACCTATGGGAATCCTTATAGCAGTGTACTGCCAGGGTACTTCCCCACAGGAAATGAAATACAGCCCCCTCCCTCGGTGACAGGTAGAACAGTACATAATCTCCTCCCAGCTTATCACTCTAAGCATGCAAATGTTACACTACACAATAATGCAAATAATTTAGTAATTGCTGGAAAATAAACAAGGGGGTTTATTTTGGGCCTGGATAATGAGGTAAGGAACAAGGGAAGCAAAGGGTAGTAAAACATTCAACACCAAGCTTATAATAAATACTGCAATCGGGCAAAATAATCAGATACCACGGTACATTACAATCCAGTATTCCTTGTCCCAGTCCCTCTCCCCCCACTGGTGCACCAGTTAACCCCACAGTCCGTCCCTGTGGGAGCTCCCAAGTACCTTATGTGCACACAACGAGGAGTTGCAGGCCTGTGACAAGTAGACACTGGGTGCAGCCCCGTTGCAATGGTTGGATGCTGCAGTCGCAAATTATAAACTACACCATTGGATGTAGATATATAGTTTATCCTGGCTGTAACTGTTTCTGCGGGCTTTGCTAAGGTCGCTCAGGAAGCCCAGATGGTAAGTTAACTAGCTAGCTAGCTGAACAGTTAGAAAAGTATTGGTTTGGGTAAAATCCAGTACTCACAACCTTTTGGTGAATATATGATGCGAGTTGGGGGACATCTCCCCTTGCAGGCAATTGGGAAGAACAGGTAGAACTGGCGTGGATGCGGATGATGATCCTCTTCACCCCACAGAGGGACTTGTCTTCACCCACCTCGACAGGTAGGCAGGCAGTTGTCTTCACCCCATAGAGGGACTTGTCTTCACCCACCTCGACAGATAAGCAGGCTGTTGTCTTCACCCCACCCAGGGACTTGGCCTCACCCAGCTCAATAGGTAGGCAGGCCATTTCCTTCACCCCACAGAGGGACTTGTCATCACCCACCTCGATAGGTAGGCAGGCAGGCAGGACCTCAGAGCTCAGGTCCCCTGGCAGAAATCACAGTCTCTTGTAACAGGACGGTGAGGCAGTGGATTTGTCACCTCACCCAAGCACAAAGAAAGACTACTTTCAGCAGTCACAGTAATCTTGGTTGCCAAAACACAGCAGTTCAGTCAAGATGAGGTAAATCCCCCTTGTCTGGGATTTACCAGCCAGTTGGCAACAGGTTTTAAAGTTCTTAGTTCATTTTGGCACAAACTCAATGGTCTTCGGCTGGGCAGCAGAAGGAGCTGTCAAAAATCAGTTGTTTTCTCTTCAAAACTCACATAGAAAAGACACAGGGTCAAACTGTCAACTCCAGAATGTCAGTTTGAATCACAACACCTCATTGCTCCACAGAAAAATTGAGCTCCATGCCCTGACTGGCTCTACTGCAGCTACCAATAGGGTTCCTCGCTGTCTTCAGGCAGACCATGTCCAGTATGGCCACCCCCATACAGTACTGTTCATGTCAGTCTAATAGTATAACAATTAAAGAGTTGGCAGCATCTGGTTGCATGGGGAGGACTCTTCTGGTCCCTTCTGGTGGTTGCTAGGGCCAGGGGGCACTTTAGGGTAACAGAAGCCCTGTCTGGAGCTCCATTTTGCAAGCTCCCCAGCAGGAAGTAACTGAAAAAAATGCCACTTTCGCCATAATGCATCATGGGACTTGTAGTCCCAGTAGCCATTTTGTCCCCTTACTCCACGACCCACTGGAGGCTTGGATTGGGTCTGGGAGCCTCTAAAAGTTTTTATTTTATGTTTGTTTTGTTCCACCGGACCCCATTGGTATCCAATGGGGCTGAGGAGAGGATTGGAACAAGATGCACTTCTGCCATGGCTTCTGGTGGGCACTTGAGGCACCAAAAATATTTGCAGCCTGTACTGTGCTCCCCGCCCTGCTATGCAGCAGTTCAAGGGGGTGGGGAAGCAATCACACTAGCGGCTTGCCAGCCGCTTCTCTCTCTGGGTGCACTGAGGTGCCAAACCAATTCTATCTGCTCCCCAGCCTTGCTTGCAGTCCAGGAGAGGGCTGGGGGAGCAAGGAGTGAGTGGCTCACTGGCCGCAATGTCTGAGAGGCAACAGACGGCAGCGGGACATGGAGGTGCCCAGGTAAGCTCCTGACTTAGGAGGGGGGAGAAAGAAAGAAAGAAAGAAAGAAAGAAAGAAAGAAAGAAAGAAAGAAAGAAAGAAAGAGAAAAAGCTGCTGAGCTACTGACACTAAGCTTCTAGCTGTGTTTACATGGCTGCATCAAATGTTACTAAGAACAGCTTAGGTGCTGCCCATACCTCCCAAGTCGAGGCAGGGTTGTGTCTACATGGCCCCTCTCAGCACCAAGGCAAGCTGCGCTGGAAAGGGGCCATTAGTCTGGGGGTGATTGCCTACTTGGTGATGTTAACTGTGAAATCAAATTACTGTCACAGTTAGGACCACACTCTCAGGCAAAAATCAAGCTCTAACTTGGAAAAACATGAAAAGAACTTTACTTAGCCCAGAAACTGAGGATCCCACAGAGTCCTTGGTTTCAGTGCAATATAAAGTACTTTTCATGCTTGTCCGAGTTTGTGCTAGGGATTGCTCCAGAGTCCATGGGAAGTGCAGCACAGAACACCTAATGCCTCTCACTCAGCAATACAAAACAGTAACCTGAGGCAGGTTGTCCAGTTCTTTTTCATCAGATTTTTACTTTTACTAGTAAATGGCAGTGTTGTTGGAGGGCAGATGATGATACCGGGAGTATCTTCGGCACATAAGAATGAACGGTGCAGTCAGTCCACTTGGTTGCTTACACCGCTTGCTCCTGAACTCATCCTCAAGTTTGAGGTGGCTCAGGGAAAGGTGAGTGGTCCAACTTAACATGATCAGGTAAGTGTCTACATGGGCACATTTGCACTGCAGCAGTCGAAGCATTCAGGCTGCTGCGCTGCAAATGTGGCTGTGTAAACTGGCCTTAAGTGCCTACATGACCACAATTGTACCGCAGCAACCCGAGCATTCAGGTTGCTGCAGTGTAAATGCGGCAGTGTAAACTGGTATACTGACATCTGAAACCTGATAAATGATGTTTAGTCACATGGATTTAAAATATAAAAGGTGTTTCAGCAGAAGGGCAAGCCCTACACTCTGTCACTGCCTTCAGCAAAATCACTGCATTGGTGCTTAAAGTACACGCTGTTACCTACCTATTTATTGATTGATTGATTTCAGTAGTTGTACTGGGAAGAGCATACTGAGCTGGTAACAGTTCATTTTTAATTGCATCCAGGGAGGAAGAGGGGAAGGGGAAGGAACCAGTACAATTCAGTCAACATAATCAATAAAATAAAGAAGGCACAAGGTCACACTTTATTTTAAAGTGTCAGTTTCTATGTAACAGTGGGGTAGGTAACCATTAATTACATGCACCAGGGGTAATTACACTGTAGTTACATGTATGCTGCATGTAACTACATTGTAATTGCAATGCAGTTACATCAATAGAATGTAAATGAACATAAACCAAGTACAGAGCAGGTGGCCTTAGCCACAGGAGCTGCTCCCTGCCCTCTCAAGGGCCAAAAACAGACTGTGCCAAAGTCCCTTGGGCATTCCTCCACACATGGCCGTAGCCACAGGAGCTGCTCCCTGCCCTCTCAAGGGCCGAAAACAGACTGTGCCAAAGTCCCCTGTGCATTCCTCCACCCGTGTCCGTAGCCACAGGAGCTGCTCCCTGCCCTCTCAAGGGCCAAAAACAGGTATGCCTGCTCAACTGATAGAGTGCCCCCCCTCCAGCTGTAAATTTTACATTTGGAACCATTTCTCGGATCTTTGTGTGAGCCTGAGCATTGACTCCATCCTTGAACCTAGGAGCTGTGAGGTCACCTGCAATCCCTAACTTAGCAACTCAATATTTAAGAATTAGTTTTTATTCCCCCTCCTTAAGCAGCTTTCTAAATCAAGCTAGTTGCGCACTGAGGGACCTTTGTGCCAGAGCCTGCTCTCACTCAATTTTTCGCCCACACTACCCCCCTAGTCTCTGATAGTTTATTATATAGTCTCTGTCCAGGAACTCCTTCCACAGGAACTCCTCCCACTGGAATCCCACATTCTGCTGGTTTTCTATCCCCTGAAACCACACCCTCCCTTCCTAAGGAGATCAAACCTAAATCGCTATTTCTCTTTTCCTCTCCAAACCCAGCCCTATCCAGCCCCTGAGTAACCTCAGACATCTCCTCCACAAGGCTCTAAGACACCCTCTCCCTGGTGTACTGGAACCTGGGACCTCTTGCACCAAAGTCAGTAACACTATCGCTATTCTACAGTGGCAGTCACCCTCACTGAAGTTCAGCTATCGCCCTTATCTTTCACTATAAGTATAGAACTATGGGCACTCGCACTCCCTTGCTAGGTCTTCTCACCCTTACCCTCCTGATTCAAACCTCTCCCCGACCTGAGCTCCCACCCATTACATCAGGCACCTCACCCCCAAGTTACCCCAGTATGACCTAGCCCCCACCTTGAACGCACCTGAACTCCCCAGCACCCACCCCTGCCTACAGCCCCACTCCCCTGCCTCCTGGGCCCACCCTGGACCCACCTGTTCCTGCCATACCCACCCCATGCTCTACCTATCCCTGGACCCTTATCACCAGGTCCTCGCCCAGGTGCCAAACCATGGCTCCCTGCCACCACCATCCCCTAATCAGAATAATCACATTGCTGCTGTTATGGTCTGGGAACGTACAGTACACCCCAATCCTGGTCCTTTATCTGCCAGCCTGCCCAAATCCTGTACCACTACCGGTCTCCGCCTTGCATACCTTAACATATGTAGCCTTCTAAAGAAAGCTGCTGCTCTCCAGTGCTGAGTCACCCAGCATCAACTTGGTATTCTTGCTCTGGTAGAGACTTATCTCTCTAAGTCCACCCATGACTCTGCGATCTCCCTCCCTAGATACACCTTATTCAGGGAAGACCACGTAGGTAAATGCAGTGGTGGGTGCGCTATATTCATGTGGGACACCCTAATAGGTCATGCACTCCCTGCTCCCAAACTTGACTATGGTGCCCAAGCCCTCATGCTAAAAGTTATTCCTGACCCCGCCAGAGGCCCTCTTTTTCTCACTGTCTCCTACATACCCCCAAGGAACCAGAACTCAGCAGTCCAGTCCCTCATCAACTACCTCACATCCCTCCTGCACAAAGTCAAGCAGTTCATCCTTGGTGATCTTAATGTTAACTGGCTTGCTTCCGCCACCTCCCAAACCAGGGACTCCTTCGCTGCCCTGGATATGTCCCAACTAGTCTCACAGCCCACCAGGTTCAACCGATCCAGTGGAACCAATACCCTCCTAGACATTATCTTATCAAACTGCCCGTTTAAAATCCAGGACATCACTGTCCTCCCCAACTCACTTAGTGATCACTCCCCAGTCATCTGCACCTGGTCATCCTCCTCTCCAAAACCAGTGTCCCAGGCTACACTGCGCCGGCAGCTACACCCTGGTGGCCTAAAAAAGCTGAAACAGCACCTAGCCCAGCTAGACTGGTCCCCTATCCAACATGCCCCAGATATCGACTCAGCTCTTGACTTCTTCACAAGTGCCTTCTGCAAGGACTGTAACCTCTTCACCCCCCCAACGAGGATCCGTACAAAGAAACGCAACACCCCTTGGATCACCCCTTCCCTCATCCAGAAACTTAAGAATAGGGATAATCTCTGGTGAACTACTGTAGATTCAGGCAATCCATCTGACAGACAAGCCTACAATGCAGAGTGAAATCATTGCCCCTGGGCCATCAGACGGGCCATGGCGGAGCACTACCAGGCCACCCTCACCTCCACCTGGTACTCGGCCCAGACCTTCTGGGATAGCATGAAAGAACTAAATGGGAAGACCGGCTCCTCTCCACCATTTCAGCTCACCATCGATTGTGCTACCCTCTCTGATCCACTACCTATAGCTGACTGCCTCAACACCACTTTCTCTGATCTAAGCTCTGTCCTCCCCAGCAGCTTTTTTGATCCAATCCCCTCCTCACTCCTCCATGTGCTGCATCGTCCCCCTTTCTATCTGTATACTCTATCTCCCCATGAAGCCAGGCCACACCTGCTAAAAGCCCTTGGTAGTAATAACCCCAGCAGCGACTCCCTCAACTCCAGGATCCTCCGCCTGGTCCTGGACGTTGTCCTAGTCCCCCTGATGGACCTACTCAACCGGTTCCTATGCCCTGGACAGTTCCCAGTGCATGGAAAACTGCTGAAATCATTCCAGTACACAAGAGCGGTGATCAATCCTCCCCCAGCAGCTATCAGCCAATCTCCATCCTCCCCCTGCTCTCCAAAGCCTTAGAAAAAGTGGTGTCTATCCAACTATCTGAGTACTTGGCTAAGTATGACATTATGTGCCCAGAGCAGCATGGTTTCAGCCCAGGACACAGTACAACCACTGCTCTCCTGGAGTTCTCCCAATACCTGCACTCTGCCCTTGACTCCGGTAACCTGGTCAGTGCAGTGTTCATTGACCTCTCCAAGGCCTTTGGCATGGTCTGTCATCCCCTCCTACTTGCCTCTCTCCACCAACTCGGTTTCTCTGCTGGTCTCCTTGCCTGGTTTTCCAGCTACCTCTCTGCTAGATCCCAGCATTTAAAAATCAATGGCTCTCTCTCCAACATTTGATCTGTTAGCTCTGGGGTCCCACAGGACCCAATCCTGGGCCCTATTCTCTACCTCAACACTCTCCCCAGCTCCTGCAATAGCAAGATGCTCCTCTGTGCAGACGATGCAGTTCTCTTTGCCTTACAACCAGATCCCTCCACTCGCCAATCATCCCTTCAACTCACCTACAACCAAACAGAAAGGTGGTTTCTTGATCACGTACTAGTCACAAACCTTAAGAAAACCAAATCAGTGCTCTTCTCTCACCACCAAAGTAAAGCTAGAAGTGCCCCCCTCCTGATTACCCCCAACTCTCAGCTCCCATTAGAGCAAGTGCCCACATACAAATACCTAGGCATCATTTTCAATACTACCCTCACCTTCCACACCCACATCAACGCTCTTTCCTCTGCCATAAACTCTTGGATTGGCCTACTTTACCACCATAGGGATTGCCTGCCTCTTGCTGCCCTCCGGCTGGCCATCACCTCCTCCCTCCTGTCCCCAGTGGACTACGGCTTGCCCATCTATGCTGCAGCTGATAACACCGCCCTCTCTAAAATCCAGCTCTCTATCAATAAGGCCTGTAGACTCCTGACCAGAGCCTCCAGCCGCACCCACACCTGCCTGCTCTATTCCACCACCAACCTGCTCAACTTCGAGGAACATTTGCAGTATCAGACCTGCCTTCTTGCTAAGAAATCCCTGCTCAGACTCCCCCGGAGTCTCTGCCTCCCTACCACGGTCATCCTCATCCATTTCCACCCACAGCTCTGTTAAAGCCACCTTCAAAGTGCCCAGAACCAAGACCTCCCTTGCCCAGAGGTCCTTCTTTCATTGAGCCCCTGCCTGGTTCAACTCCCTCCCTACCTGCATCACCAACACTGCCAAACTTGGTCCCTTCAAAACCGCTCTCCGGAACCATCTCTTTAATGTCCGCTGCTGTAAGTGCAACTTACCCTGCACCCCCCAATCCCACTGACTGTGACCTTTCCTGTCTAGCCCTCCTAATCTCAACAGGGTCTCCTGAACTGCCGATCCATCTTTCCTCCTACACCTTTTTACCAACCCCCTTAGGTTTATACAAGGATGTATTCCACTGCAACTCCAGAGAAATTGTACATCTTTAATTGTAAATCTGTATTTTATACCAACATGTAACTAAGTGTATTCTGTGTTCAATGTCTGCACCTGTAATGTTGTCCAATGTTGTATCTGCACAATGTTCTATTGTCTTGCCCTCCCTGTGACGAGGTGCTTTGTAAATGAGTCCCTGACTTAAAGGTTGTAAATCTGACTTCTTCAAAATAAATGAAATAAATAAATAAAAAGGAGGTATAAATAAAATATAGTACATGTGCAAAAATGTATTGTGTAAGGTAGACATCTGGAATGTGTAGTGTGCGCAAAACTAAGTATTATTATGTTTGCTTGCACGCATGTGCAAGAAACATAGTGCCACCATACGAATTTTCATAGGTGTGCCAACCCACTTCCAATGCCCCGCTTCTTCTTGCAGGCGCGGCCTCACCGCACCAATAAATGTCCAAGCTAATATGATAGCAGTTTAGATGCAATGGCATACAATTGAAAGCCAAAGACCACTACGATCAGCGGTGGTAACGTGTAGTCAATTTGCATACTGCTGTCAGCAGTATACAAATTGCCTACACTCAGCACTGCATGTGAACAGCTGTCACAGACAGCTCTGTTTTTTTCTACACCCCTCCCCCAACAAACACCCAAGTAGCATGCTGGCAGCCCACCCCGGCGTGCTCATGTGCTCCCTTCCCCTGCACACCGTATGGTGGACGGGGCTGCAGAATAGCTTGGTCGCTGTGGGAAATTAGTGTTCGGGACAGATTACAAAAATCACAGTGAGACTGTTCATGAGTGGAGGTCCCAAAATGCCTGTGTTAAAAATATGCTATAAAAATATCCCCAAACTAATTACATTACAGGTGTACGTTGCGCAGTTTCTACACACGCTCGTGACTTCACCAGTTTTCGTATATTTTCACTCCAGATTTTCAACAATGCCATTTTTTACACCTCCTCATGAACAGTACACCTGTCACTTTTCAGATGCTGTTCGAAATGTGTTTTCGCACCTGTGGCACCAAATGGCACAGTCGCTGTGCAAAATCACCTTTCGCCTAACGAACTGATAGTGTCACTGTTCATGCAGTGGGGTCACAAAAAGTCCATGTAGAAAACTTGGAGTAAAAATACCAAGAAACACCCAGGGCGTTAGGGTTTTCGACCATAACACCCTACCCTGTAGGGAGTGACAGGCATCAGCGGTGTGACTTGGGATTGTCGACAGTAATGTTCATGCCATTCCACCCCACCTCTACCCTGCAATGAGTGACAGGCATTGAGAGTGCGCCTTAGACCCTTCCCCCCCAGAGTTCACCCCGTTCTCCTATACTGCACCCATTTCAGCGTATTTCCTTATGGAATGAGGTGAATGTAAAGTCCAAACACACCAAGGCACACCTCAACACTTGTCAGTGTCTGAAGGGTAGGGTGAGGCGAAATGTTATGACCATCATGGGCGATGACCCAAAGGCACACCCCAATGCCTGTCCATCTCTGCAGAGTGAGGGTGGAGTTGGCAACAGTTCAATACTTAGAAACATAGAAACATAGAAGTTGACGGCAGATAAGGACCGCAAGGCCCATCCAGTCTGCCCATTTCTTTTTCTACTTTATGAATGTGCCATTGGCCTTTCCTCTGTCAATGGCCTATCTATTCATACTCATCTGTATTGCTCCCTTATTCCTATCCCATATCTGTTTGAAGCCCTGCACTGTATTCATATCCACCACTTTGTGAGGTAGGCTGTTCCATGCATCCATCACCCTTTCTGTGAAAAAGAACTTCCTCACACTACTCCTTAATTGGCCTCCCTCTAATCTCATGCTCTGTCCTCTTGTCCTGCTATTTTTCTTAGATTGAAACATGTTAGACTCTTTCACCTTTTTAATGCCCTTAAGGAGTTTGAATGTTTCGATCATATCACCTCTCTCCCTCCTTTGCTCTAGGGTAGACATATTGAGCTCCGTTAATCTGTCCTCATATGTTTTCGGATGCAGTCCCTGCACCAGTTTGGTTTCCCTTCTCTGGACTGCCTCAATTTGGTTAATGTCCTTGTGAAGGTGTGGCCTCCAGTACTTCAAGCGGTACTCCAGATGGGGCCTAACCAGTGTCTTGTAAAGAGGGATTATTACCTCCCTCTTCCGACTTGTGATAACCCTACTAATATACCCCAACATCACCCTAACCTTACCTACTGCTTTAGTGGTCTGTTTGGATGATTTTAAGTCATTGGTGATGATGATGCCCAAGTCTCTTTCTTCCCTTGTGACTGCCAGCAACTCCCCTCCCAGCCTATAGGTGGCTTCAGGGTTTCTCTTCCCTATGTGCATGATCTTCAATCAATCAATGAATCTTTATTTTACCAGGTGGAACACCATTGAGCAAGCTCATTTCCAAGGTGTGCCCAGTCGGTCATGCAGAAATGCCAACAGATAAATAATACATATACAGGAACAGCATAGCTACTCCTATTATAGAGCAGCACGAATGTAAGAACAAATAATGTATACAAAGCTACATCATGAGAAGGCTAATCAAGCAGGACATATAATAATCACACATGTAGTTAAACCCCAGTTGCCACTCTTCCAACCATTTTGCTAGTCTATCCAGCTCTCTTCTCATTCTGCCCACCCCATCTGGATCATCTACTCTGTTGCAGATCTTGGTGTCATCTGCAAACAGACAAGCCTTACCCTCCAGTCCATCTGCAATGTCACTGATGAAGATAATGAAGAGGACTAGCCCCAGGACTGATCCCTGAGGTACCCCATTTCAATGCCATTCCTATACTGCATCTGTCTAACTCCTGCACTTCCACTGCTAATGCCAGCAAGCAAACATTCGGCATTGACAAATGCTTGTTCAGTATAGCTGCACCCATGGGTTGTATACTATGGTCACAGAGGAGAACTTTCAGGTTTGAAGGGAAGGGAGTAAACTGAATAAGAGAGGGAAGCTGGACCCGAGTCTGGAGAGCCTCATGGCAAAAGCAGATTGACCCACGGACGTTTTTGTGTGGGAAGGTGAGAGAGAGAGAGAATAAACAGAATTTTGGAGGGAGTATGAGCTGGTCAGGGCAGGACAGCATGGAACTGAGATGGGGAGAGGGTTCCAGTCCAGAACCGAGATGAATGAAATGCAATGGGCAAGCTAGCGGCCCTCAAGAGAAGGGAGTGGGAGCGAGGTATAGCATTACCACTATTCTAGTTAAAAATGGCTAGTAATTGACAAATCAAAAGTTCCACAGCCCGTACCTGTGATACTGTCTAACAGGTACACAGTCCAGGCAACAAGAGTTTTGGAACCGCACAATTACAGACATGGTCAACATGAATAATCAGCAGTACTGGTTGAAATAATTTTGCTAACTTTGTAGGCACTCGAACAAATTCAGAAAAAGTTGTCAAGACAGACAAAGTGAGCATGCCAAACCAAGACTACTCTGTAGTTAATTTAATGATGTAACTATTTTTAAACATTGATTTACATTTACTGGTTAAAAACTAATAGCTCTAACATATGAGCTTTATTTCTAGATCTTTGGACAAGCCAGTCCACATGTGATTGCCTTTTTCATCATAATATCAGTTTCAGCTCTGTATGTTTTCTGTTTTGTCTTGTCAACAGAACATTTGCGTAATCCCTTGTGGATGCTATTTATGTAATCTGGCATTCATTCTGACAGTGTTTGGGATTGTTGGCTCCAGACTCCAAACCTAGCAGCATACCTGCGGAATTTAGATCATTATTTTTATATACAGTTTACAGTATGGGCAATTGTTGAAATCCCTGACTTTTGAAATTCATTTCCACTTTCTGTTAGGGCTCTTAACAAAGGTCAGCTCTGCTCACCTATGATCATGGGTATGAGTTTAAACTACTCCAACCTCAGATCTATCTTTGCAAAAGCCAAGCGAGGTTTGTGGGTCGATAAAGATTGGAACCTAAACTGAACAAGCATTTGTCAATGCCGAATGTTTGCTTGCTGGTATTAGCATTGGAAATGCAGGAGTTAGACAGATGCAGAGTAGGAATGGCAGTGAAGTATTGAACTTCACGCCAACCCCACCTCCACCCTGCAGAGATGGACAGGCATTGGGGTATGCGTTTGGGTTGTTCCACACAACGTTCATGCCATTTCACCTCACCCTATCCCGCACATACTAACAAGTGTTGAGGTGTTCCTTGGGGTGTTCAGCTTTACAGTCACCCCACTCCATAAGGACATACACTGAAATGGGAGCAATACAGGAGAATGGGGTGAACTCTGGGGCCAAAGAGTCCAAGGCACACCTCAGTGCCTGTGACTGGCTGCAGGGTGGGGAGTGGGGTGGAATGGCATGAGCATTACAGTCGGCAATCCAAAGGCACACCCCTGATGCCTGTCAGTTTGTACAGTGTGTGACGTTATGGTTAGAAACCCTAAAGCCCAGGCATTTATTAGTATTTGCACTATGAATTTTCAACATGGCCATTTTGTGACCCCCACCTCATGAAAGCATTTGGGGCATCTTCTCATGAACAGTGGCACTGTGATTTTGCCAGTGTGTCCCGAACTTTGAATTTCCACAGCGACCATGCCATTGTGTACCAGATGTATGAAAACACAGATCGGGCAGGATGTGAAGAATGACAGCTGTAACATTCATAGGGAGGTGTGAAGAGATGGCAATGTTGAAAATCTGTAGTGAAAATATTGAAAATGCTCAAACTTCCAAGCGTACGTGGAAACTGTGCAATGCATACATGTAACACAGTCATTTAGTGGAATTATTTCACCAAATTTCAACATAGGCATTTTGTGACCTCTGCTCATGAACACTGTCACTATGATTTTCTTAATCTGTCCCGAACATTGATTTCCCAAAGCAACTGCACTATTCTGCACCAGATGAGTAAATGCATATTTTGGGCAGGATGTGAAAAATGACAGGTGTACTATTCATAGTGAGGTCTGAAAAAATGCCTATGTTGAAAATCTGGAGTGAAAATACTACAAATTTGCAAGGTTACGAGGGTGCATGGAAACTGCACAATGCACGCTTGTAACACAGTCATTTTATGGACATTTGTCACCAAATTTTTAACATAGGCACTTTAGGACCTCTGTTCATAAACAGAGTCACTGTGATTTTACATACGAACATACGAATCTGCCAGCAGAATACAACAAATCGGGCTAAGTCTGCCCGAGTGTGCAGCTGCCCCAGCCTCCTCCCCCTCACTTCCTCCCCCACTTGTCCCAGCCCCTGCCACCCTGACTCTTCCTCTTGCTTTATCCCACTCCTTAAAGCCATTGACCGTGCAACATGTTACCACCCTCTCTGGCAGTGCATTCCAACTAGACATCACCCTCTCAGTGAAGTAGTGCCTCTTCATTTCCCTCTTGAAACATCCCCCTTCCAATCTTAGTCCATGCCCCCTCGTCTCTCTTCCACGCCTCCGTTTTTAACGCAACCTCGGTGCTAGGTTTATACCCCCTACAGGTATTTAAATGCTTCAATCATATTCACCCTATCCCTCTCCTCCAGTGTGTACATGTTCAGCTCGTTCAGCCTAACTTCATATTCCTTTCCTTCCTTCCCCTTTAACATTTTTGTTGACCTCCTTTGCCCCCCCTCCAGTAACTGTATATCTTTCCTCAGGTATGGCCTCCAGTATTGCACACAGTACTCTAGGTATAGTCTGACCAATGATCTGTAGAGAGGTAGAATTACATCCCTGTGTCTGGATGAGAACCCCCTTGTGATGCACCCCAGCATCCTGTTTGCCTTCACTGCTCTCTCCTTCACTTGGCCAAGTTGTTCATGCTCCCAGTTACCAACACCCCTAGGTCCTTCTCCTACACTGTGATCCCCAACCAATAGTCCCTCTTCTGGTTCTTAGCCCTGAAGTACATCACCTTACACTTCTTTGCGTTGAATTCACTGACCATGTCTCTAGTTTGGTTAGGTCCCCCTGCAGTTTTTCCCATCCATCCTCTTCATCCACCACCGCCCCTAATTTGGTATAATCTGAGAATAGACTAACCCTGCTCCCCACTCCATGTGCTATATCAGAGATAAAGAGCCCAAATAGTACCGGGCCTAGCACTGACTCCTGCGGCACCCTGCTTATCATTGATCTGGGTGCCGAGAGCTCCTCCACCACCACCACCCCGCTCTGCACCTTCCCCTGTAACCAGTTTTCTATCCATGTAGTCAGCTTTTTTCCCACCCCCACTGCTGTCAGCTTCCCCCTCAGTCTCCCATGAGGCACTGTATCAAAGGTCTTACTGAAGTCCAAGAACAGGACATGTACCGCATGGCCCCTGTCCAACTCCCTTGTCACCCAGTCATAATACTCTATTAAGTTAGTTTGACAAGACCTCCCTGAGATGAACCCATGTTGCCGTCCATCTTGGAGGTGATTACTCTCTAGGAATGCCACCAGCCTCTCCTTCAGTATCGCCTCCATGAGCTTACCCACTATGGATGTGAGATTTATCAGCTGATAATTTCCTGGCTCCTTCCTAGACCCACTCTTGTGTATAGGCACCCCATGGGCCACCTTCCAGTCCTGGGGCACACACCCCATTTCCAGGGAGGTGTTGAACAGATCTGCCAGGGGCTCACCCAACAGCTCCGCCACCTCCCTCAGCACCCTGGGGTGGATACCATCGGGACTTGGTGCTATGTCCACCCTTACTGCCCTCAGCCTCTCTAGCACCCTACTCCCTGTGATCACTTTGTCCGTCACCTCCTCCCGCCTTCCCCCCCCAGCCCATTCTGGCAGTAGACCATCCCTCTCCTTAGTGAAAATGGAGCAGAAGTACTCATTTAGAATTTCCACTTGCTCCTCCCCCTTTTCCACCCAATCCCTTCCCTACTTTATCCTCACAATATGTTCCTTGCACTTCCTCTTTTCCCTGACATACCTAAAAAGTCCTTTTCCCCCTACCTTTATGCCCTGTGCAGACCTTAATTCCCTGGAGGCCTTAGCTTTTTTCACCCTCCTGGCCACCTCCCTTGACCAACTCCCAAAAGGCCTCCTTATCCTCTCCCTTCCCTGTTCTCCTGTACTTCCAGTATGCAGCCCTCTTTGCCCTCACCCCTTGCAGCACTTCCTTGTTCAGCCAGCATGGTTTCTTGGCTCTGCTCTTCTTACTTCTGGCCCTGGTGTAGGCTACTGTGGCCTATAGTAGCCCAGTCTTTATGACTCTCCACTTCTGTTCTGCATCCATCCCTGGCCTTATATCCTGGAGTCTCCCTTGCAGTATTGCTCCCATCTCCCCAAAGTCCACTCTAATAAAGTCCACCACCGTAGTGCCCGTGCCTCCTGTCTCCCAGCCCAGAGCGAGAACAAGCCACACTGTTTGGTGGTCGCTACCTGCCAGTGGGTCCTCCACCCTTACCTCCCTCCCTCACCACCTCCCCATTTACCAATACTAAGTCCAGAGTGCTACCAAGCCTTGTAGGCCCATTTACCAATTCCGTCAGAAGGCCGTCTGGGAATACATCAAGGAGCACCTGCTCCCTTGTACTGCTAGTGGCCGGGGTGCTCTAGTCAACCCATGGTAGGTTAAAATCCCCCACTATCACTACACTCCCCTTTCTACACACCCTCCTTATTTGCTCTGCCAACTCCCCACCCAGTTCCCCGGATTAGGCTGGTGGTCTGTACACCACTCCCGGCCTCAGCTTTCTGCCCTTGGAGTCCAGGAGCTGCACCCAAAGCACCTCTGTCCTCTCCTCTTCTCCGTCATCCCGTATGCATTTAATCCCTTCCCTCATATAGAGTGCAACCCCCCTTCCAACCCCCCGGTCCCTCCTGTATATCCTGTATCCCAGGATTGCCAAGTACCAATCATGGTACTCTGTGGCCCAAGTCTCTGTCACTGCAACAATGTCCACCTTCCCCTCTGAAAGGAGCACCTGAAGCTCTGCAATTTTGTTCTCCAGGCTTCTTGCGTTGAGAGAGAGACCACCTTCCATCCGTACCCCTCCTTCTCCTCACACTTCTCCTCCTTGGCCTGTGTCCCTCCTCCCGGTAGTCTGCACACTTTCTCCTCCTTATTCTTACCGGGTGGTGGTGCCTTCTGTATTACACTCAGACCACTCTGCCCGCCCCTTCCCAGGGTTACTATACCTCTGCCTTTAACTATATCGGGGGGGGTGAGCTCATTAGGCTCCCCTGTCTGGACCTTTCTACCAACCTCAGTTTTTTGGCCAACCCCCCACCCCACTAGTTTAAATCCACCTTAGTAGAGATATACCCCTCCAATCCTGCCTTTAACACTCCCCTCCCTGCTCAAGTGTAGCCTGTCCGCCGTTTACAAGTCACTATTCCCCCAGACCCTACCCCAGTTAGTCACTAACCCATAATTTTTGGTGTGGCACCAATCCCTCAGCCACTCGAACATACGAAATTTGCCAGCAGATAAAGGCCTAGAGGTCTATCAAGTCCACGCGAATGTGCAGCTAGCACCCCTTACTCTGCGGCTGCCCCTCCCTTCCAACCTTCCCCTCCATTGACCCCCCCCCTTGTCCTGTCCCATCCCCCTTTGAAGTAGTCCACTGTTCTACTGGATACCACTTCTGCAGGTAACACATTCCACCCAGCTACCACCCTCTCTATAAAAAAGTGTCTCCTCATCTCCCTCCTGAACCTTCCTCCCTCCAGTCTCATATAATGGCCCCTGGTGTCCCTCCCCTCCCTTACTTTGAACAGCCCCTCTGTACCTGTATCGTTTATTCCTTTCATGTACTTAAAGGTTTCAGTCATGTCCCCCCTGTCCCTCCTCTGATCCATCGAGTACATGTTCAACTCCTTCAGCCTCCTCTCATATAAGTACCCAGCCCCTTGGTCATCTTTGTCGCCCTGTGCTGTACCCTCTCCAGTAACTTAAAGTCCCTCTTCAGATACAGGTGCCAGTACTGCACGCAGTACTCCAGGTGCGGTCTAACTAATGACTTATACAGTGGCAGAATCACCTTCTCCCTCCTTGAGGATATACCCCTTGCAATGCAACCCAGCATTTTGTGGCCTTTGCAGCTGCCTTCCCACATTGTGCCAGGTTGTTCATTGATCCTGTAATAGAGCACCCCCAGATCCTTCTCCTCCTCTGTCTGGGCTAGCTGCACTCCCCCCAGCTGGTAACTCCTCCTTGGGTTCTTCACCCCAAAATGCAGCACCTTACACTTTTTGGCATTACAACCCAGTTGCCAGGTGTCTGGCCAGGTTTCAAGCTTTTCCAGATCATCCTGCAACCCCTGCCATCCCCCTAGGTCATACACCACCGCTCCCATCTTGGTATCATCAGCAAACAGACTGATTTTGCTCTTGATGTCCAATGATATGTCTGCAATGAATATCCCAAACACACTGGTCCCAACACCGAGCCCTGTGGAGCACTACTCGTCACTACCCTTGGGTAAGAGAGCTCCCCACCCACCACCACTCTCTGTTGCCTTCCCTGAAGCCAGTTCCCTACCCATCTCACCAGCTTTGCAGCCGCCTCTGTGCCTTCTAACTTACTTTCCAGCCTCCCATGTGGCACCAAGTTGAATGCCTTACTGAAGTCCAGATACAGGACATCCACTGCATGGCCCCTGTGCAGTTGCCTAGTTACCCAGTCATAGAACTCCACCAGGTTGGTTTGGCAGGATCTGCCACATATGAAGCCATACTGTCTGCTGTCCTGTAGTCCTTTGTCCTCTAGGAGGGCCACCAGCCTCTCCTTCAGGATAGTCTCCATCAGCTTACCCACGATGGATGTGAGGCTCACCGGTCTGTAGTTCCCCGATTCATCCTTGGGGCCACTCTTGTGGAGGGGCACCAAATCAGCCATCGTCCAGTCCTGAGGTACACACCCTGAGTGTAGTGAGGCATTAGATAGGTCTGCCAAATATCCAGCAAGGACCTCTGCCAGCTCCTTAAGTATCCTGAGGTAGATGCCATCTGGGCCTGGCACCTTGTCCACCCTCAGTGCCTTCAAACCCTCCAGAATCTGCCCTTCATGATTTCCCCATCTGTCACCCCCCCTTTCTGCCATTCCTCCACCCCCCCTTGGGTATTACCCTCACTCTTTTCCTTAGTAAATACTGAGCAGAAGTAATCATTTAGCACTTCTGCCTTATCGCACCCTGCTTCCACCCAACCCCCCTCCTTCCTAATCCTTACTATGTGGTCCTTACAGCTCCTTTTCTCCCGGATGTACCTAAAGAAGTCCTTCTCCCCCTTCTTAATGCCTTGTGCCAGCCTGTGCTCCATAGATGCCTTGGCTCCCCTTACTGCCCGTGTCACCTCCTTCGATTCTGTCAAGTACTACTCCCTGTCCTCCCCCCTCGCTGTTTTCTTGGACGTCCTAAAGGGAGCTCTTTTTCTCCTTACCTTTTCCATGACCTCCTTGCTCAATCAGCTTGGTTTCTTAGCCCTAGCCTTCATGCTCTGGACCTTGCAGCAGGTTTTGTTTGCCTCCACTATTCCCAGCTTTATGAGCTCCCACCTCTGGTTAGTGCCCATACTAGATTGAATTCTGGCCAGGTACCCTTTTTACCACTTCCCCCATCCTCCCAAAGTCGGCCCTTCTGAAGTCCAGCACTTTTGTGTCAGATTTCATTCCTTCCTTGCCCATATCCAATGTGAGCCTTACTGAGTGGTGGTCAATCCCTGACAGCAGTTCTTCCACCATAAGTTCTGTCACGAACTCCCCATTTGCCAGCACAAGGTCAAGGGTATTCCCTAACCTGGTTGGTTCACTGACCATTTGCAGCAGGAAGCTGTCCTGGAAGGCATCCAGCAGTACCTGCTCCCTTCTATTCCTGGTTGTTGGGGTACTCCAGTCCATTCCTGGCATGTTGAAGTCCCCACATTCACCACTCTACCCTTCTCGCAGGTCCTCCTGATCTGTCCCACTAGTTCCCTTGTTGAACTCCTCAATCCTACCCTTCCTTCCCATGCTTGCACATGGTACCGGGAGAGTACCTCTGAGAATGCCACCGACTCCCTCACCCCCTCACACTGCCTGCCCAACTACTTGAACCTCCCCTTACTACTTTCACACTCTCCCCCGCCAAGTTGTTTGTACCCACATGCAACACTAAATGAGGTTTCTTCCTCCCCCTCGCTGCACACTTGAGCAGTGCCTACCCTGCCTCTCCTGCAGTCAACCTGGGGATAGCTTCAACACAAATATGGCTATGTATTCTCCCATCTCACCCCTTTTAGCATAGAATCCCCAGGACAGTACCCCCATCCCTTACCCCTTTCCCTTCTAATGTCCCTTCCTCCAGCCCAGTATTTGTTCTTCCCTGCCCCTTACCCACAAAAGCTGCACCCTCTGTGACTTCTGTATCTTTACCCCCTACTACTGCCTCACTGCTTTTCTCTGCCTTATTCCTCCCATCCTCCTTGAACCCCTTCCCAGCCTGACTACTTCCTACTGAGCTTCCCATGTCGACCTCCCCTCCTCCCCTGCTGATTTCCAACCCCTTCCCTATCTCTGTTCGATTTAGAGCCCCATTCCCTTCTATCCCGATAGGGATGCACCCTATCCTTCCTCCTTCCCGTAGCCTTCTCTCCTCCAGTCACCACCCCCTCCTTCCCCCCTTCTACCCTTTCGTCTTCACTATCTCTTCCCCTACCTGTTGCCATCCCTTTCATGCCCCGCTTGTCCTCCCCCCCTTCAGTATGTCCCTGCTCCCCACTCTCTTCCATAGCAGAGGCTTAAATCTATTCCTAGTCAAAACCCCTCCTACATCTCTTCCCCCTATCGGTTCCCCCCTCCTACTTGTTGCCCTCCGTGCCACTCTTGGTTCCACCCCTGGTCCCTCCCTACCCGCCATCTGCTCTCTCCCCTAGTACTCCTCGTGGTCCCTTCCTTCCCCATCAGAAGGGCCCCCCCCCTCACCTCAGGCACCCCCTCTCCTCTCTTTTCTGCTACTGCCTCTGATACTGGGGTCAGTTTCAGTCCCCATTTGTTCTTCCTCCATCCCCCCTTGCCATCCCCTACCCTCCCAGCCAGGATGCCTACCATACTCATCTGCCCTGCCACTTAGACTCCTCCCTAACCTCCACAGTTCCTCCCTCAAACTAGCCAGTTGTCTGCAGACCATACACCTCCCCATCCTCCAAGCCCAGTCCAGGATTATGGCGGACCCACACCCTGTACACCCCACCACCTTTCCAAAGATGACCGCCCTATTGACATGTGACACCTGCCCCATTTTTGCCCCATCTTATGTTATGGGCTCTTACTCCTGGTTTATGTACCCTACTACAACTGTTAGGCCCCTATTTACTCAAGTTCCTTTCCACCCCCTCCCTCACACTAGTCCCCCTACTGCCCCCTTGCTGACCGGGTTAATTCAGTCTCAAATCTCATCCGTTCGATACTGTATTACTATAGCAATCCAAAAGCCTCCTTGTCCATTTTTCACCCCTCATCTACCATACTTTTTGTTCTCAGCTCTCATATAGTCTCACTTAGCCCAGTTAGAAATCCTATTGCACTCCAAGTATTACTCAGCACAGTTAGAGAAAGAAACAGAACAAATAAATATGTATTATTACAGCAATCCTAAAAGTATCCAATCATTGCTTTGTCTCCACCCCAGAGACCCTGCTGTAATATAGGACCACAGAGGACTCGGGATGGGAGGTGGGAAATTCTAAACTCCCGGCAGAGCTCTTTTGAGCTTGCTCACTCACCCTCTCTCACTTGCTTGCTCTGTTTCTCCCGGCGCTGCAGGATGCCCTCTTGTATTGGACTCCTGCCTGCTTTGGCGCCTCTTTCTGCTCACAAAGAAATCTACAGCAGTCCCGACAGAGCTCCATTGAGCTTGCTCACTCCCCTTTCTCACTCACTCATTCTGTTTCTCCCGGCGCTGCACGCTGCCCTTTTATATTGGACTCCTGCCTGCTTTGGTGCCTTTTTCTGCTCACAAAGAAATCTGCAGCAGTCCTGACAGAGCTCCGTTGAGCTCGCTCACTCCCCCTCTCTCACTCGCTCATTCTGTTTCTCCCGGCGCTGCAGGCTGCCCTTTTGTACTGGGCTTCTGCCTGCGTTGGTGCTTTTTTCTGCTCTCAAAGAAATCTACAGCAGTCCTGACAGAGCTCCGTTGAGCTCGCTCACTCCCCCTCTCTCACTCGCTTGATCTTCATCTGTCCCAAACACTGATTTCCCATAGCGACTGCGCTATTCTGCCCCGAAAGTGCAAAAACACATTTCAGCCAGGATGTGAAAAATGACAGCTATACTGTTCATAAGGAGGTGTGAGAAAATGGCAGTGTTGAAAATCTGGCAGGAAAATATAACAAGTTTGTGAAGTTACAAGGGTGTGTGGAAACTGCGCAACACACACTTGTAACACAGCCATTTTATGGACTTTCATCACCAAATTTTCAACATAGGCATTTTAGGACCTCTGCTCATGAACAGTGTCACTGTGATTATTTTAATGTGTCCCAAAAACTGATTTCCCATAGCAACCGCGCTATTCTGCACCCACCACTGCACCCTCTTTAATACCCTTGGATGGCTACCACTGCAAGGCCACTTTGATCTAGCCCTCTGCTGAATGGTGGACAACGTCATCTGCACAGCTCAAGAATGCCCCCTAACTGCCCTCCTGATAACCCGAACTCAACACAGCAACCTCCGCTCTAATGGTACTCCCCCTCTAGCTGTTCCTATGGTATCCACCAACATGGGTATAATAGCTTGGTCTGCAGCTGCCCCCTTGCAGTGGAACAAACTGCTGGCCAAACTTCATTCTATCTATTTTAAGTCCCGCCTCAAAATCTGGCTCCTGGCAAATTCCTCCTGCCGCTGCTCTCAGGGGTTACCCACCTACCCACGCTAGACTACTCCCCAGCCCACAACTGTTACCACATTGCCTTGTTAATTATATTTCCATGTTATACGTGACTTCCTTGCCTGTACATATTGTATGTGTTTTTTTACTGCATTTTCCGTGCATTACTTTGTATTGTGGGTACATATTGTATATATTTTCTTACTGTATTTTCAGTGTATTACATGCCCACTGCTCTATATATCATACCTTGTACACTGTGCTTACGATTGTTGTTTTCTATCAAATCTCTTCATGTGCCATATTGGAACCTTGTACTCGCTGTTCTCAATGGATTTATGCGGCATGCTTGTACACTGTGCTTGATATTATTGCTTGTATCTATTCTGTTTCATGTGCACTACAGTTACCTTGTATTCACTGTCACCCTGTACTATGTGTTATGGCCTGGGTCGTGCCTGAAAACGGTCCCTGGGATCAGTGCACTCACCTGGTTATCAAAGTCCTAAATAAATAAATAAGTGCGAAACCACATTTCAGCCTGGATGTGTAAAATGACAGCTGTACTGTTCATAAGGAGGTGTGGAAAAATGCCAACGTTTAAAATCTGGAGTGAAAATATTGCAAATTCACGAAGTTACAAGCGTGCATGGCAACTGCGCAATGCATGCTAGTAAAACAGTCATTTTGGGGATTTTTTTCACCAAATTTGCAACATAGGCTTTTCGAGAGCTCACCTCATGAACAGTGGCACTGTCGTTTCATTAATCGGTCCCGAAAGGTGATTCCACGCAGTGACCGTGAAATCACCTTTCAGGACCAAATGACGCCATGACAGTGACTGAATTCATGAGGAGGGGTCCCAATAACCTCAAGTTGAAAATTTGGTGCCAAAACTCCTGAGATATGCACCAAAGTTGAAAAAACACTATTTATACCATTATACAGGTTACCGGCATTTCTGTAGTTCGTAGTCGGCTTTGAAGAGTGCAGGCGTGTTCCGGTCCACCAAAGATCATCGCCCTAGGCACAGAGGTAAGTATGGGGTGAGGGGGTGTGGGGAGGTAAATCGCAGAGGGTAGGCGTGGTTGGGGAGGGCACGGAGACTTTGAGAGACCGTTTTCTTGTTTTACAGGTAAAAAAAACAGACAACACAGGTCAGTTTTCTTTTTTTACAGGTGTGTTTGGCACACTGGGGTGGGCTCCCAGTGTGCCACTGGCATTTGTGGGGAGGGGGACTGCAGCCGACAGGGATTGTCCCCCCCATCAGCACAGAAATGGGCAGGAGGGCACATGATGCCGAGGGGGATTGGGCATCCCCTCGGCACAGCAAAAGATGACTGTGGGGCCATTATGTTGATGGGGATTGGGATCCCCCATCGGCAAATTAAACTGGGAAGGGGGGGACTGAAGCCGATGGGGATTGGACCCCATCAGCAAAGAAAGACTGTTTTGGGGCACATGATGCCGAGGGAACTAGGCACCCACCAGCACACAACAAATGGGGGCATTATGCCAGCGAGGAGTGGGCCACCCGTCAGCAAATGAAATTGGTCGGGGGCATGCTGATAGGGGATTGGCCACCCCCATCGGCTTTCGTGGGGCTGTGAAGTGGCGACAAGCATCGCCATGTTTACAGAAAATGTTACACTAGGCAACGTACTGCCCTGCAATGACGGGTCACTCTCTCATTGCAGTGGAATGGCTGACACTGCAATGACGAGGCGGCCCCTCATTGCAACGACAAAATCATTTTAACTTGATAGCACTTTTGGAAACCAATGTCATCAGCACAGGATGCCTGCACTGGTCCACCAGTGCCAAGCTCCCAAATGCAGTGCTGCCGTTGGCTGCTACAGTGCTGCACCTCCACAACCCACTTCTCTTCTAAGCTGCTGCATAATGTTTCTTCGCATGCGCGCAAGCAAACATAATAAAATTGTGGGTGAATCAAGGCCAATGACTTCAGCTTAACCTGTGTGTGGTGTGGAGCCATGTCATATATCATGAGATGATTGACGTGACAGAAGCTCTGTGCCAACAGCAGTTGTTTTCTAGAATACAAGCTTAAGCATCCTGCATTACACAGCAAAGAACTGAATGAGTTTGCATCAGCCTTCATTTACGTATGGTATAAAACCTGTCTGCTTTAAAAGTCATTACATTTGGACTTGGAAAACAATTAATAGAAGGAACAAAATCATAAATTTGAAGCTCAGAGGGAGATTTGCTGCCGCCATTTATTTCTTCACAGATATAGCAACCGGGGGTCTCCTTCTTCTGGTGGTCCTTGCATGCTGGCACCATCTGTGCTGCACAGTCCTTGACCACATTCTTCTTCCCATGACTCTGGGGTGAATCAGAGCCTCCATTGGTTGGTCAAAAAATAGATTTCAAGTCGGACCACTCTATGTACACAGATCTCGGCAAGGCTACTCGGGAAGACAACAATTTATTTACTTTAAACCATAACTTCATTATTCGGTTTGCTATCAGTCACTTTACTCAGTTCCCTTCTTCCAGAAACAAACAGGGCACAGAACTCAACACTTGGGATGTAACTTTGCTTGCAAAAAATGAACAGTTATTTACATATGCATAGTGCACACACCATTTGGCAACAGCGGTTTACATGGCCGGATCCTTGACTGAAACCCTACAAAGGACTCAGCCATAATCAGCAGGTAGACATATATACAGATCCCGAGCTAATCAACTCTGGGTACATATTTAATAGCAGCATCCAATATATTTATAGCAGTGCAGATTCACAGATACCCTCGCAGCCGTGAGAGGACCAGACCACAGGCTGTACTCATGTTCCCAAAGGCACAGCGTTGACTTGACTCCCTGAGCAGAAATAAGATGGACAGAGTGAAGCACTGAGGAAGAAACACACTGTCAGCTGCACCTCACCCCCTGCCCTAGGGTTCAGCGTCACAGCCATAAGCTGTCACAGCTATATGAGGCTTAACCAGCACAACACACCACATCCTATCCATTTGCTCTCAGGTTTAGATGTCACAGTGCCATCTCCTGCACTGATGTTCTGCAGAATGTCAGGTTCAGACTGTTTTGGACTAAGTTCCTCTGCCAGCAATGGTGGTGCTTCTTGCTGAAATGGAATGGTAGGGCAGACATCATCAGGTGGCCCTTCTTGAAGGTGAGCCACCAAGAAGTCCCTGCTGTCCCTGGTCCCAGACTCTGGGTGGGATCCCAACCTCCAGATACCTACACCAGAGGGACCCTGTGCCCCTGGGAACCCAGGATCCTGCCGCCATCCTGAGTTCGCATGCTCCCTCTGGCCAGTTGTATCTGGAGAAGTGCACCCTTGGGTGTTTGAGCACTCTGGACTCCAGTACTGGAAATGTTTGGAACTAGAACCTCAGGAACTGAACTTTTGGTGGTACTGGGGTCCCTTTTATAGCCTGGAGTGGGTGGGAAGGAATACCCGGGAAAGTGCTTACACAATCAGCACAGAATGTGCACAGCAGAGGGAAACACTTATCTAGTAAGGCCAAAATATCAAAAATAACAGGACACAACATTTATGTGCTTAAGACAAGCTACAACATTAGCCCTTTTAGTGCAAAATGATTTTAGAAGATAAATTGAAGATTAAGTAGTAACCCCTGTGGCAACAGGTGGGTTTCATGTGATAAAGATGGTTTACTCATGCTGATGCATTGTTAACTACCACAAAGTACTTTAGGGCATTGCCATTAGGACACCTGGATTGAGGGCACTAAGAAACAAGGCACACACACACACACACACACACACACACACACAGCACCATCATTTTCTGTGTTTCTCAAGTGACGGTCTGTGCTCCCCACACCCCAACATACAAATATATACTCACCTCCACCCCAGGCATATCGGGGAGGGAGGTGGCATAGCGGACTGTGGCTGAAAGTCCTGGGTGCCCTTGTTCTGCACACCCTAATAAGGGCCCCTAATCATGGTGCCCATCTGACAGAATACCATTAAAGACATGTTCCAAGCTAGTCAATTTATATTAAGTCAAATAATGTTAATGCAAGTTTTCATTGTGCCCATTACAGACTTTTTGAAAAACCACATAGAAATAACACACTACGATCCACACTCAGATATCTGACCCCATCTGTTCCCATTGTCATAGATGGATTTCTGAGCATGACGATTATCTGAGTATGGATTCTATGATAAACATAGCAAAGGGTAGCTCAGCCACAGGGATGGAAAACACATGTGATGAATAAGTGAGAAGCAGATAAATGAGGGCCAACAGTGTGTGAGCAACAAGGAATACCATGAAGGAGTGCCACCATTTATGCAGGAAAATAAATGAAGTGGCAAGTATCACAATATGTGGAAAGGGAGTCCACGCATGAAGAGTCCCCATGTTGACTTATATTTGTTTGTCCTCATTATCTCCTCATTCCCGACACCATGAGATGGCTTTCCAAAGGGTGATGCAGGGCTTGAGTCAAATCCTGCATCAGAACCATTTTATGGTACAGCTGCACCAAGCAACTTGCCACAACTGCACCAGATATTCTATTCTCAGACACAGTTGTGACAGTTTCCTCACTTTGCGGCAGCTTGTTGCAAATATTTGGCGTAAGCCCCGTAAAAAGGGTCCCCTGAATGCCAAAAGCTAGACCAGGGGAAAGCTGGTCTGACTTGTGGCACTTGGCACATGGAAGTGAAAACCCCAATCACCAGTTGGGAGAATGCGGCATTCCCTGTGTGCCCTATATGCCGCACCAGGGGCTTGCAGTATTCTTGGGACATTGAAAAGCCATTCCCATAATTTTCATGCTGACCCTTTTTAGCATGTTTTATCTCACTCTGTAGTCTGCTTTTTCATGATTAGGAATCCTTTCTGTTAAACTCTGCTACTTTTGAACCTCATCCTGATCAACTTATTTAGGAGTTAGTGACCAGGATAGGTGCACTGAGCAGGGGCTGGTTTCCAGAAATGACCTTGGTGGGTTCCACATCAGAAGAGTGACTCCTGAATGGCAAGGAATCAAAATGGCACCGAATAGTAGCGAGTGCCATTATTGGTGACCTTTCTATTTGCAGAGGGCTTCGCCCCTGTGCCCCCCCCCACACCCCTTACTTAATTTACCAACTCCAGGGAAGGGGGCAGGCCTCGGAAAGGAGGGAACAGAAAGGTTGCTGATAATGGCACTTGTTATTATTCGGTGTTGTTTTGACTCCTCGCTGTCGGGGAGTTGCTATTTTGACTGGCTACCACTTTAGGGGGATACAGCAGGGATTGAAACAGCAATAACAAAAAATGCAACAACAACGGGTGCATGTACTTGAAAAATAAAATCAAGGTACGAGTAATATATTCCAGAAAAAGAAACAAAACATACAAAAATGAATAAAGTACACCAGCTATTGGGGCAAGAATGAGGATTAGAGGTGATGGCTGCCATCATATGGAACGATATTTGCAACAGAATCATGGTGGTCTAAAGTTTTAATTACAAAAAAACACTGAGTTTTATGCTATACAATACAATACAATACGAGGCAAAATGAGTACACAGTGTGGGGGGGGTATATAGAGCATGGGTTTTTATCATATAAATTATAAATCATGACTTTGTTCTTAGCCAATCAGGATCGTTTATGTCTAAGCATTCCACATATTGTTATACCATAAGAGGGTGTCTCTTGCACGTAGGTCCAAAATTCTGAAGTTCTAAATTCGGTTTGCACAGTCCGGTTCCCAAAAAGGGAATTCTCTAATATTCTTCAACATAAAACATTTTGATTTAAAATTAAAATTCAGTTTTTTAAACAAAGGTCTTTAACGTGATTTATAATATGTTTATATTTTGAGTTATTGTGTCTCTTCTGGCTGTAAGAGTTTCTTCTTAAATTTGTTTGTGTGCCAGAACTGCTCAGCTTCACTCCATAGTTGTCTCACCCAAAGAACTCAAGAACACACTCTGGTGTATAAACTTGTGTACAATTACTGTGTATCTTGTGGTCATGAGAGTGCATTCTTGGCTGGCCCCGGTGGCCCGGAGGGCTGAGGCATCAGTGCCTTAACTCCTGCCATGCTGACGACCTGTGTTTGGTGGCAAACGCGGGTTGCCATGGTTTGACCAGGGAGGGAGAGGACTGAGCATCTGGAGGACTGCTCTCCTCTCCCAGGGAGTAAGGCTTGGTGTTCCCACCAAATGACTGCCCCCAGGTAGAGACCAGAGGGTAATACAGGACTGCGAGTGCCAAAGAAAGGAGGGTGCTGTGGGACTCTGCAGTGTGCACCCACCTCCACATGCGCACACTGACGTGTGCACCCCAATAATGGGGGATACTGGCATGCTACATGATGCCCTGTAGGGGTTGACTTGGGAGCCCTCATAGAGAGAGCCATAGCCATGACTGCTAGCCCCTGTGGGGGGGGAAAAAGCTCTATAGAAAACAAAAAGAGTGCATTCTCAAATTCTTTTGGTGAGAGAACTGCAAAGCAAAACTCAGACATTCTAATTCCAAGCAAGACCATAGTAGCCACAGTAAGTGTGTGCAGTCTGTTACTCCCAGGACCCAGGGGGAACCTAGCAGCACCACAGAATCTGTTGCCAGGTGGTGCAAGGAAAATTGATATTTTGAAATGTTCCCCTAATCAGTGAATTCAGGCTGTTTTTTTACATACAGGTTTTTATCCTGTTCTGCCCTGGCTGGCCCCACTCAGACTGACCCTCCCCCCCCCCCGAGCCCTGTCACCCGGCTTCTCTGAGACTTCCCTTCCTTCTGCATCCTCTGTCACAGGACTTGTGTGTGTTGGGTATCTCTGGTCACCAGTGTGGGGCTTGCAGGTGGTCAGACATCATCTGCAGTGAGGCTGACTTTCTGCCGAGTTTTTGCCCTGGACCCATGGATGTGCAAGTGGTGCAATGTGTGAGCTCCACTTCTGACACCCTGAACGTGGGATCCCTTCCCTCTACAGGTCTATCACATATGCTGCCACCCAGATACCTCCAGGTGGCAGCACCAACAGCAAAACACAGAAATCCCCCTCCCTAAGGGAGGAAAACAATCCCATGGACACTCAGTCTCCCTCCCTAGCTAGCCCCCAAACCATCTGCGACCATTTCCAAACCCAGGTCACCAGCATGGCAGAAGGTGAGGTGGCCAGTGCCTCAGCCCTCCACACCGTCAGGCCACTGGTTGATACTCTTGGCAAAAGGAGGCTGGTGCCAGTGGTATTCCATGTTAGTGTCGGAATGTACCAGTGGCCAGGAAACACAATACTCCATAGACTTGGAAGCGGGTAGGATGGCACGGGTAATGGTTGTTGTCCTCTGTAGCATACCACTCAGTCTATAGCAGAGAACACTAATGACTGCTTTGGGTAACCAAAATCTACGTAGGGCTTGCTCTTCATTCATTGTAAGGTAGGATATTGGAGCAGAAGATGCAGTATTGTGTTGCTATTCTCTGTCCATATTTCCTGCTATGCAGGTGATGGGAGTTAGACTCTGTCTCTGCTGTTATTTATTTATTTCAAAAATGTCACCAGGAAATGCATACTGGGCTGATAGCAGCTCATTTCCAGATGCATCCTGGGGGAGGGGTTAGTGGAGCCTCATGAGAACAATAGAAAAACAGAGTTTACATAGCAGGAAACAACAGAACTAAGCATCAAAAACAAGCTAATAACAGACAGGCAATTTAGACTACTGTGTACAACTTGCATAGGGAAAAAAAAGACAACACGCTACAACAACAATGATAAGCTACTATCGATAGGCTATTTAAGCAAATAGGTGCAATGGCATAGGATATCGCAGAAAATGCATCCAGAAGGGTAGCAGGAGAGTGTTAATTAAAGAGCAGAAGTGCAACAAATGATTGACAGGTGGTAGCAAAGCTATCCAACAGGAAAGCAAGAAAGAGTACAATGGGAGAAGGGGGGAAATTGGGGGTGGGGATTGTAGCAGGAGTATGGGGCTATGAAATGATTCATTATTTGTTTGGGCAACTTGATGGACATGTCTTGAGATGACCAGTCTATATAACATGTGCATGAAACACTATGAAACACAGTCCAATAGACATTGTGATTATTTTATTTAACAAAAAGCAAATAAAAATGTAAAGGTGATGTGCCTCTGCAAATGTTTATGGGTTTTATCTTAATGTTTTATGAAAATGAGATTTTGGCATATGTGTTTATTGACTAAACATTATGTCAACCCCCTGCCAGCAAACTGTTGCCTCTGTTCACTAACCTGTAAAGTGCTGCCTGTTCTCCTCAGTAGTTATTTGTTCCACACAGTTTTTATCGAGAGAGCGCCATGGTTACCATACACACACATACAAAGTATAGTCAATTTGTAGGTTAAAAACTAAGAACATAACAAAATTCAAGGAAGATTAAAATAGCATGTATTGAGAAAAATGGCCTTAAAAGCAAAGTCTACAAAACATGACACAAGCCACAAAAAAACTAACAAAGTGTCACTTGTATAAACAAGCATTTGTTAATGCCAAATGTTTGCTTGCTGGTATTAGCATTGGAAATGCAGGAGTTAGACAGATGCAGAGTACGAATGGCAGTGAAGTATTGAACATAACGCCAACCCCACCTCCACCCTGCAAAGACAGACAGGCATTGGGGCATGCATTTGGGTTGTCGCCCAGAACGTTCATGCCATTTCACCTCACCCTATCCTGCAGACACTGACAAGTGTTGAGGTGTGCCTTGGGGTGTTAGGCTTTACAGTCACCCCACTCCATAAGGACATACGCTGACATGGGTGCAATATAGAATGGGGAGAACTGTGAGACAGAAGAGTCCAAGGCACAGCTCAATGAGTGTCAGTGGCTGCAGGATGGGGGGTGGGGTTGGAATGGCATGAGCATTACAGTCGGCAATCCAAAGGCACACCACTGATGCCTGTCAGTCTGTACAGGGTGGGACGTTATGGTTAGAAACCGTAACGCCCTGGGCATGTGTTGGTATTCGCAGTACAAATTTTCAACATGGGCATTTTGTGGCCCCACCTCATGAAAGCTTTTGGGACCTTTTCTCATGAACAGTGGCAGTGTGATTTTGTCAATGTGCCCCGAAATTTGAGTTTCCACAGTGACTGTGCCATTGTGCGCCAGATGTACAAAAACACAGATTGGGCAGGATGTGAAGAATGACAGCTGTACCATTCATAGGGAGGTATGAAGAGATGGCAATGTTGAAAATCTGTAGTGAAAGTATTAAAAATGCTGAAACTTCCAAGCGTACGTGGAAACTGCGCAACGCATGCGCATAACACAGTCATTTAGTGGAATTATTTCACCAAATTTTCAACATAGGCTGCTTCAACATTCTGCTCATGAACACTGTCACTATGATTTTCTTAATCTGTCCCGAACATTGATTTCCCACAGCAACCATGGTATTCTGCGCCAAATGAGTAAACGCATATTTCGGACAGGATGTGAAAAATGACAGCTGTATTGTTCATAAAGAGGTCTGAAAAAATGCCAGTGTTGAAAATCTGGAGTGAAAATACTGTGAATTTGTAAAGTTACCAGGGTGCGTGGAAACTGCATCATGCATGCTGGTAACACAGTCATTTTATGGACATTTGTCACCAAATTTTCAACATAGGTATTTTAGGACCTCTGCTCATGAACAGAGTCACTGTGATTTTACACACGAATATACATACGAACATATAAACATACGAATATGCCAGCAGAAAACAACAATCGGTCTATGTAAGTCTGCCTGAGTATGCAGCTAGCACCCCAGATTGCAGCTGCCCCAGCCTCCTCCCTCTTAGTTCCTCCCCCGCTTGTCCCAGCCCCTGCCCCCCTGACTCTTCCTCTTGTTTTATCCCACTCCTTAAAGCTATTGACTGTCCTACATGTTACCACCCCCCGCAGCGCATTCCAACTAGACACCATCCTCTCAGAAAAGTAGTGCCTCCTCATTTCCCTCTTGAAACATCCGCCTTTCAACCTTAGTCCATGCCCCCTCATTTCTCTTCCACTCCTCAGTTTAAGCACCCCTCGGTGCTAGGTTTATTTACCCCCTCAGGTATTTAAATGCTTCAATCATATCCCCCCATCTCTCCTCTCCTCCAGTGTGTACATGTTCAGCTCCTTCAGCCTAACTTCATATTCTTTTCCTTCCATCCCCTTTAACATTTTTGTTGCCCTCCTTTGCACCCCCTCCAGTAACTTTATATCTCTCCTCAGGTATGGCCTCTAGTATTGCACATAGTACTGTAGGTGTGGTCTGACCAATGATCTGTAGAGAGGTAGGATCACATCCCTGTGTCTGGATGAGAATCTCCTTGCAGTGCACTCCAGCATCTTCTTTGCCTTCGCTGCTGATCTCGTGCAGCAGGCCAAGTTGTTCATGCTCCCAGTTACCAACACCCCTAGGTCCTTCTCCTCCTCGCTGATCCCCAACCAATAGTCCCTCTTCTGGTTCTTAGCCCTGAAGTGCATCACCTTACACTTCTTTGCATTGAATCCTTGCTGCCACTCCACCAACCATGTCTCTAGTTTGGTTAGATCCCCCTGCAGTTTTTTCCATCCGTCCTCTTTGTCCACCACTGCCCCCAATTTTGTATAATGCGCAAACAGACTGACCCTGCTCCCCACTCCATGTGCTATATCGGTGATAAAGAGCCCAAATAGCACCAGGCCCAGCAATGACCCCCTGTGGCACCCCGCTTGTCACTGCTCTGGGCACTGAGAGCTTCCCCACCACCACCACCACCCTCTGCACCCTCCCATGAAACCAGTTCTCTATCCATTTAGTCAGCTTTTTTCCCACCCCCACTGCTGTCAGCTTCCTGCCCAGTCTCCCATGATGCACTGTAACAAAGGCCTTCCTAAAGTCCAAGTACAGGACATGTACCGCATGGCCCCTGTCCAACTCCCTTGTCACCCAGTCACAATACTCTATTAGGCTGGTTTGACAAGACCTCCCTGAGATGAACCCGTGTTGCCGCCCATCTTGGAGGCCATTACTGTCTAGGAATGCCACCAGCCTCTCCTTCAGTATCGCCTCCATAAGCTTACCCACTATGGACATGAGACTTACCAGCTGATAATTTCTGTGCTCCTCCCTAAGCCCACTCTTGTGTATGGGCACCACATGGGCTGCCCTCCAGTCCTGGAGCACACACCCCGTTTCAAGGGAGGTGTTGAACAGATCTGCCAGTGGCTCAGCCAACAGCTCTGCCATCTCCCTCAGCATCCTTGGGTGGAAGTCATCGGGACTTGGTGCCTTGTCCACCCTTACTGCCCTCAGTCCCTCTAGCACCCTACTTCCTGTGATCACTTTGTCCGTCCTCCTCCCCCACTCCCCAGCTCATTCTGGTGAGGAGGACTTCACAAGGCAACTCTGAAAAGAAAAAAATGGGAAGTTGGGAGACAATGTTTGCATTTATTTTAAAAAAGGTAAGCCACCGTTGCTTACTGTGTGTCTCCTGTACCAGTGGAGTTTGTTGTGGTCCCTGGCGTGCAGATCTCCTCCCACTATTTTTTGCTCTGTTTTCAGGTCAGTTTTCAGCCTGATCTGAGAGGTGCTTTATCGGTGGATTTTGGATGAGGTGAGACTGAATCCCGGAGCTCGGACGAGTCATGGTACAGAGCGGGATAGAGCTGGATAGTGGCCCTTTGGATGGATGCAGATGGGGAGAGAGGAGCGAGTGTGTGTACCAACGGAGAAGGCATTCCTCCCTTTGAACATTAAAAATAGGAGTGGACTAGACTGTGCAGTCTTTCTCTATCTTGTGAACACTTTGGATTAGACAAGTTCTACTTAACTTTTTAAAAAAAAGGGATTTTGGTGTTATGTTAGACTTTGTAAGAGACTAAGACTGTTTTTAAAAAAATATTTCCCTTGCTTGTTGATTCGTTCGGTTTTCTTGTGACATCTGAAGCATTTGGAATTGAATTATAATAAATTGAGTGTAGCATGGAGGGATGTAAGATAACCAATTTAATGGATAGTTTTCTGACAGTGGACCGTCCCTCTCCTTAGTGAAAACAGAGCAGAAGTATTCATTTAGAATTTCCACTTGCTCCTCCCCCTTTTCCACCCAATCCCCTCCCCGCATTTTCCTCACAATATGTTCCTTGCACTTCCTCTTTTCCCTGACATACCTAAAAAAAGTCCTTTTCCCCTTGATTTATGCCCTATGCGGACCTTAATTCCCTGGAGGCCTTAGCTTTTTTCACCCTCTTGGCAACCTCCCTTGACCAACTCCCATAAGCCTTCTTATCCTCTCCCTTCCCTGTTCTCCTGTACTTCCGGTATGCAGCTGTCTCTGCCCTCACCCCTTGCATCACTTTCTTGTTCAGCCAGCATGGTTTCTTTGCCTCTGCTCTTCTTACTCCTGGCCCTGGTGCAGGCTACTGTGGCCTCTGTTATCCCAGTCTTTAGGACTTCCCACTTTTGTTCTGCATCCATCCCCGGCCTTATATCCTGGAGTCTCCCTTGCAGTATTGCTCCCATCCCCCCAAAGTCCACCCTAATAAAGTCCACCACCTTAGTGCCTACGACTCCTGTCTCCCTGCCCAGTGCAACAACAAGCCACACTGTTTGGTGGTCATTACATGCTAGTGGGTCCTCCACCCTTACCTCCCTCACCACCTCCCCATTTGCCAGTACTGGGTCCAGAGTGCTACCAAGCCTTGTAGGCCCACTTACCAATTGCATCAGAAGGCCTTCCTGGAATGCAACAAGGAGCACCTGCTCCCTGGTACTGCTAGTGGCTGGGGTGCTCCAGTCAACCCGTGGTAGATTAAAATCCCCCAATATCACCACAGTCCCCCTTCTACACACCCTCCCTATCTGCTCTTCCAGCTCTCCATCTAGTTCCCCGGATTGGGCTGGCAGACTGTACACCACACCCAGCCTCAGCTTTCAGCCCTTGGAGTCCAGAAGCTGCACCCAAAGCGCCTCTGTCCTCTCCTCTTCTCCCTTGTCCCTTATGCATTTAATCCCTTCCCTCATATAGAGTGCAACCCCCCTTCCAACCCCCCAGCCCCTGCTGTAGATCCTGTATTCAGGTGTAACCCTCTGAAAATGGGGGTTCCCAAAGGTCTTCCAGGAGCTGGCTGAGTGCTCCCAGCCTGAATGGTGTTCGGCGTTTAAGCCGTTTGTCTGTGAGTGCTTTTAGAGCCTCTGGTACTGTCTCTTTAAGAGCTGTCTGCTTGCAGACATAATTGGTTCATATGGGGGGACTGTGTGTTTCACTGCTCGAGCTGCTGACAAATCGCTCCGTTTCTGCTGTCGCTAAGTGGGCAGAGTGAGCACTTTTCAAAGATGTAACTGTTTTCCACATATCATTCAGAGTATTAATGGCAATGTAATTTGTCTAACTTGCCTTTCTTGCAGCTGGGACTCTGTGTTTTGCCCCTCCATTTTGGTTCTGGACTACTGAATAGATCCAATCAGTGCAAGGGGGGCCTCTAAAATGGAGTTTATGTGGACCAACCAGAATCAGGACTCTCTTGGGAGCCAGCTTGCCATAAGACATATAGCTAGTAATTCTGGGAAGTGAAGTTCTGGACCTTGGCACCTATTTGCACCAACAGGGGGAGTTTTGAGTGATTGACAACTGAGTCCCAGGCCTAGGTTCTATGGTGGGTGCCTCCACCCAGAGGTCAGGGTTTGCAGTAGTTAGACTAACTTGGTCACAGCTCTCTGGGACACTGAGACCCCCTTGTATTCCTACTAGTGGCCCACACAATACATCATGAGTATCTTCACTATTTACACTTACCCCCAGGACTTGTTCAGTCAGTTTGACTCTGGGGACCCCCTGTAAAACAAGATGATGCAGTACAATAGCCACAGTACAAGACTTTAGTCTAACTACTGCAAACCCTGACCTCTGGGTGGAGGCACCCGTCATAGAACCTAGGCCCCTCAACCTGTTAGCAATTAGGCAGGCAGGGGTAGTAGCCCTTGGGATAGTGCCACCTGGGGGTTACACAGGGATTACCAAGCCCCAGTCATGGTACTCTGTGGCCCAAGTCTCTGTCACTGCAGCAGTGTCCACCTTCCCCTATGAAAGGAGCACCTGAAGCTCTGCAATTTTGTTCCCCAGGCTTTTTGCATTGAGAGAGACCACCTTCCACCCGTACCCCTCCTTCTCCTCACACTTCTCCTCCTTGGCCTGTGTCCCTCCTCCCGGTAGTCTGCACACTTTCTCCTCCTTATTCTTACCGGGTGGTGGTGCCTTCTGTATTACACTCAGACCACTCTGCCCGCTACCTCCCAGGGTTACTACGCCGCCGCCTTTACCTATATCTAAGGGGGTGAGCTCATTAGGCTCCCCCTGTCCGGAACTTTCTAGTAACCTGTCTTTTGGCCACCCCCCCACCCCACTAGTTTAAATCCACCTTAGTAGAGATCTACCCCTCTAATCCTGCCTTTAACACTCCCTTCCCCTTCCTGCTCAAGTGTAGCCTGTCCACTGTGTACAAGTCACTATTCCCCCAGACCCTACCCCAGTTAGTCACTAACCCATAATTTTTGGTGTGGCACCAATCCCTCAGCCACTCATTGAACTCCTCAATCCTACACTTCCTTTCCTTGCTTGCATATGGTATGGGGAGTAACTACAAGAATGCCAGACTCCCACACCCCCTCGCACTTCCTGGCCAACTACTCAAACCTCTCCTCACTACTTCCACAGTCTCCCCGCTAAGTCGTTTGTACTCACATGCAACACTAAATGAGGTTTCTTCCTCCCCCTCGCTGCACACTTGAACAATGCCTGCTCTGCCCTTCCTGCAGTCAACCTGGGGAGAGCTTTAACCCAAATATGGCTGTGCCTTCCCCCCCTTCTGCCCCATCTCACCCCTTTCAGTATAGAATCCCCTAGGACAAGTACCACCCCGTTAGCCTCTTTCCCTTCTAATGCCCCTTCCACCACCCCAGTATTCATTCTACCCTGCCCCTTACCCCCGCCAGCTGCACCCTCTGTGACTTCTGTATCTGTACTCCCTACTTCTGCCTCACCCCCTTTCTCTGCCTTATTCCTCCCATCCTCCTTGAACCCCTTCCCAGCCTGACTACTTCCTATTGGGCTTCCTATGTTGACCTCCCCTTCTCCCCTGCTGATTTCCAACCCCTCTCCTATCCCCATTGTTGTCAATTTAGAGCCCTCATTCCCCTTCTACCCCGATAGTGATGCCCCTCCCATCCTTCCCCCTTCCCGTAGCCTTCTCTCCTCCAGTCACCACCCCCTCCTTCCTTACTAGCCCTCCTTCTTCTACCCTTTCATCTTCGCTATCTCTCTTCCCCTACCTGTTGCCATCCCTCTCATGTCCAGCTTGTCCTCCCCCTTCAGTATGTTCCTGATCCCCCTCTCTCTGCCATAGCAGAGGCTCGAATCTATTCCTAGTTGATACCCCTCCTACATCTCTTCCACCTATCGGTTCCCCCCCTCCTACTTGTTCCCCTCCATGCCACCCCTGGTCCCTCCCTACGCACAGCCATCTGCTCTCTCCCCAGTACTACTCGTGGTCTCTTCCTCCCCCAACACGAGCCCCCCCCCCCACCTCTGGCACTCCCTCCCTTCTCCTCTCTTTTCTGCTAGTGCCTCTGATACTGGGGTCGGTTTCAGTCCCTAGTTGTTCTTCCTCCGTCCCCCCCTTGCCATCCCCTATTCCCCCCAGCCAGGATGCCTACCATACTCATCTGCCCTGCCACTTAGACTCCTCCCTAGCCTCCACAGTGCATCCCTCAAACTAGCCAATCATCTACAGACCATACAGAACCCATCCTCCAAGCCCAGTCCAGGATCATGGCAGACCCACACCCTGTACACCCCACCACCCTTCCAACGATACCCGCCCTATTGACATGTGGCACCTGCCCCATTTTGGACCCCATCTTATGTAACTGGCTCTTACTCCCAGGTTCTGTACCCTACTACAACTGTTAGGCCCCTATTTACTCAAATTCCTGTTCTCTCCCACACTAGTCCTCCTACTGGCCCCTTGCCAACCGGGGTAATTCAGTCTCAAATCTCATCTATTAGATACTGTATTACTGTAGCAATCCTGCAGCCTCCTTTTCCATTTTTCACCCCTCAGCTACCACACTTTTTGTTCTCAGCTCTCATGTAGTTTCACTTAGCCCAGTTAGAAATTGTATTGCACTCCAAGTATTACTCAGCTCAGTTAGAGAAATAAACAAATAAATATGTATTATTACAGCAATCATAACAGTATAACTCTGTACTTAGCTCAGTTAGAGACATAAACAGAACTAAATCTGTATTATTACAGCAATTCTCAAAGTGTTCAGTCATTGCTTTGTCTCCACTCCAGAGACCCTGCTGTAATATAGGACCACAGAGCTCTGTTGAGCTCGCTCACCCCCCCTCCCCATCTTACTCACTCATTCTGTTTCTGCCGGTGCTGCAGGCTGCCCTTTTGTACTGGGCTCCTGCCTGCATTGGTGCCTTTTTCTGCCCACAAAGAAATCTGCAGCAGTCCCGACAGAGCTCCGTTCAGCTCGCTCACTCCCCCTCCCTCACTCGCTCATTCTGTTTCTCCCGGCGCTGCAGGCTGCCCTTTTGTACTGGGCTCCTGCCTGCATGTTCACCTTTTTCTGCCCACAAAGAAATCTGCAGCAGCCCTGACAAAGCTCTATTGAGTTCGCTCACTACCACTCTCTCACTCGCTCGTTCTCTTTCGCCCGGTGCTGCAGGCTGTCCTTTTGTACTGGGCTCCTGCCTGCATTGGCACATTTTTCTGCCCACAAAGAAGTTCACAGCTGTTCTGACAGAGCTCCATTGTGCTCACTCACTCCCCCTCTCTCACTTACTCCTTCTGTTTCTCCCAACGCTGCAGGCTGCCCTTTTGTACTGGGCTCCTGCCTGCATTGGGGCCTTTTTCTGCCCACAAAGATATCCACAGCAGTTCCGACAGAGCTCTGTTGAGCTCGCTCACTCCCCACTCGCTTGTTCTGTTTCTCCCGGCGCTGCAGGCTGCCTTTTTATACTGGGCCTCAGCCTGCATTGATGCCTTTTTCTGCCCACAAAAATCCACAGCAGTCCTGACAAAGCTCAGTTGAGCTCGCTCACTCCCCCTCTTTCACTCGCTCAATTTTAATCTGTCCGAAACTCTGATTTTCCACAGCGACCGTGCTATTCTGTGCCACAAGTGCAAAAACACATTTTGGCCAGGATGTGAAAAATGACAGCTGTACTGTTCATAAGGAGGTGTGAAAAAATGGCAGTGTTGAAAATCTGGCGGGAAAATATTACAAATTTGCGAAGTTACAGGGGCCGTGGAAACTACGCAGCGCACACTTGTAACGCAGTCATTTTATGGACTTTCAACGCCAAATTTTTGACATAGGCATTTTAGGACCTCTGCTCATGAACAGTGTCACTGTCATTTTCTCAATCTATCCCAAAAACTGATTTCCCACAGCGGCCATGCTATTCTGCACCGGAAGTGCAAAAACACATTTTGGCCAGGATGTGTAAAATGACAGCTGTACTGTTCATAAGGAGGTGTGTAAAAATACCAATGTTGAAAATCTGGAGTGAAAATATTACAAATTCGCAAAGTTACGAAAGTGCGTGGAAACGGCACAACGGACGCTCGTAAAATAGTCATTTTTTGGATTTTCTTTCACCAAATTTGCAACATATGTGTTTTAAGAGCCCACCTCATGAACAGTGGCATTGTCATTTTGTTAATCAGTCCCGAAAGGTGATTCCGCGCAGTGACCACGAAATCACCTTTCAGTGCCGAATAACGCCATGGCAGTGACTGAATTCATTAGGAGGGGTCCCAATAACCCAATGTTGAAAATTTGGTGCCAAAATTCTCAAAAATGCCCGAGATATGTACCAAAGTTGAAAAAACCCTATTTAATCCATTATACAGCTTACCGGCATTTCTTCAGTTTGCGGTCGGCTTTGAAGAGTGCAGTCGTGTTCCCGGTCCACTGAAGATTGTCGCGCTGGGCTCTGGAGGTAAGTATGTAGTGAGGGGGGTGATGGGAGGTGGAGTGTGCAGAGGGTTGGTGCAGGTTGGGGAGGGGCCACTCAACTCAACGAGGGACCATTTTCTGTTTTACAGGTTTTAAAACAAAGGAAAAACATCGCAGGACTTTTTTTTTTTTTTTACAGGGACATTTGGCATGCTGGGGTGGGCTCCTAGCGTGCCACCTGAGTGGTTTGGGGGGGCTGTAGCCAACAGGGGATTGGGCACCCCCATCGGCACATACCGAGTGGAGGGGGGGGAGAGCCATGGAGGATTTGGCACCCCCCTCAGCACACAACAAATTGGGGGAGTTGGCAAATTGAACTGGGAAGGGGGGACTGAAGCCAATGGTGATTGGTCACCCCATCGGCAAAAAAAGACTGTTGGGGGCGCATGATGCTGAGGGGGATTGGGCACCCCCTCAGCACACAGCAAATGGGGAAGGGGGTTACAGTATGCCGACAGGGAGTGGCCTCCCCGTCAGCAAATGTACTGGGTTGAGGGCATGCGGACAGCAAGGTACCTCCCTGCAGTGACAGGTCACTCCCTCATTACAGCAAAAATGGCCGACGCTGCAGTGACGAGGTGGCCCTGGATTGCAGCAGTGAAAACGTTTTCAATTTGGTAGCACTTCTGCAGAAACAGTGTCATCAGGACACTGGGCCTGCATTGGTCCACCAGTGCCAAGTCCCCAAATGCAGTGCCGCGGTTGGCTGCCACAGTGCTGCATCTCCACAACCCGCTTCTCTTCTAAGCTGTGACATAATGTTTCTTGTGCATGCATGCAAGCAAACATAAAAACATAAAAAAAGGAAAGGCATACTGCTAAAAATTGTTTGCACAATTTATGCCTTGGGGGGACTGCAAATACACTCAAACTCCTTGTTCTTGATGTAAGACTTTCCAAACTCACGTGATTATCCAACAAGAAGTCTGGACATAAAAGAATTTAAAAAATTTGACATTTGTCCTCAAAGGAGGGATTCATGTTAAGAAAAACATGTTGAAAAGCTATTTAGGAATGGCTCTTTTTGAAGAAAGTATCTAATGTCATGTGACAGTCTTTTGAAAACTATAAATTCAATTATGATATCCTTTGCTGCATATAGATTTGTTTTGCGCACACCAAACAAAGGGTTTATGTGGCTTTGAGGGCTTGTGTGTCATATTAAAATATTTAATTATTTAATATCTATGTTGATCCAATAAGAGGTACTGTATTTCATTGTCCAATGAGTCTCTCCATATCATAGAAAAGTATGCTTTAGAAGATGAACCATCAGATGCATAGGCGGAAGAAGTGTCTGAAAAGTGGTAGGGCTAAGGATTTATAGGGAACATTTCCACCACACCACTCACCTGGGTGAGTCCCCCCCTACCTGGCTTCAATTTTATTTTCAACAAAATTTGTAATTGGTTGGGTAATTCCTACGCCTCCCCAATTGTCAGTAGCTTTCTATGCTTATCCGCTTGAAGCCTCCACCTATAGATTGATGGCAGCGTCATAAACAGTCTTTGCTTCACTCTGTGATAACACCCCCCTCCCAACCACTAATTAAAAGCAGCTCCCTGTGGAGGTTTTTATTTTGAAATCTTGGATAGCACCAGTGAGCGGATGCTCATTAATTGGTTCCACGTCAGTTAACAAAGTACAGAGTGATACATAAACATTCAAATACAGAGTGATTCGGCAGCAAATATACAAACACATGTTATGGTACAACAATACAGATAAAGTTCATGGTTACACTATACTGAGGCATTGTACAATGTATGCCCACATCAAGGAGAGACAAACATCAGTAGAGTAAACAGAGGGAGGAGAAGGGGGGGAAGATGGAGAGGTAATGGTAAGAGGAAGAGGTGAGTGGGGTAGGAGGTAGAGGGGTAGAGGGGTAGGGGTAGGGAAGAGAGGTGAGGGGTGTGGCAGCGCCATGGGAGAGGATGGTAGGTCAGTGAAGTGCAAGGTCAGAGCTACCCAGTGGAACAGTGACAGAGTTAAGAAGTGCTAGAGGGTAAGTGCAGACTACTGCAATGGGATTACTGACTTGAGGCAGGATTTAGTGGGGGCAGGCACAGGTACCCTTGGTGAGAAGGTGTTGGCGCAGTTTGTGTTTAAAAGAGCCAATCATTGCTGTATCACAGATGTCCTGCAGTAGCACATTTGTCCGGGGGGGGGGGGTCTGGTATGAGAAACCCCACTGAGCAAAGGTAGTGCGGCACCTTGGCACATGGAATACCTGAGAGGCAATACTCCTGGTTTGCTTTGTGCTGCAGGAAGGAGTTAGTAGGTTCCATACTCCTGGTGGTAGAAGGTTTAAGGAGGCTTTTCTGGCAAGTTGGCAGGTTTGATACCTGATTCTTCCACTGAGCTGTAGCCAGCCAGCCATGGTATAGAGATCACAGTGTGTGTGAGTCTAGCAGCATCTGTGAGGAGACAGCAGGCTTTATTCATTGCAGTTGAGATGCGGTGGAGGGCTGTGTCTGTTGCAGATCCGTAGACCACCAGCCCATAATCGATGAGTGAGACGATTGAGCTATTGATGGCAGTGCTCAGGACTTCATGTGTGAGACAGTGCCTGTGGTGATACAGGGTCCCAGTTCTGGTACTGATGGCCCTTGCAGTAATGTCGATCTGCTCGGCATATGATAGGGTGGAATTGATAGTAATGCCTAGGTATTTGAAGTGGCGAACAAGTTCGAGAGTGGCGCCCCCAACATTCATAATTGCAAGTGAGAAGGCTCTTTGTTTGCTTTGAGGGGTGGAGAACATCATGGTCTTGGTCTTTTTATAATTCAAGACCCGTCTATTGTCCTTAAACCACTGCTCCGCAGATGCAAAGCCACTTTGTAAATCCTCCTCCAGATGTTCAGGGTGTCGACTGCTGGTGAATAAAACCACATCATCTGCATAAAGGAGCATTTGATATGAACTAGAGGTCAGAAGATTATTTAAGAATAAGCTAAACAGCAGTGGTCCTAATATGGATCCTTGCGTTACACCAGATCTGACAGGTCTGCTGTCAGAGATCACATCCCCGATCCTAACCTGCTGATAGCGGTTGCTCAGGTAGCTAGTGTACCAGCCCAAAGTTTCAGAGGAGAGCCCAATGTCAGCCAGTTGTTTGAGGAGGAGCCCATGATGCACCGTATCAAATGCCTTTGATAGGTCAGTGAATGTGGATCCTACCAGGAGGCCTTGATCTAATGCATGGTGGATGTATCCCATAAATTCTAGCAAGGCCGTGATGGTGCTGTGGCCACCCCTGAACCTGTGCTGTTCAGGACATAGTAATTGATGGTGGTTGAGGTACTCCACAAGTTGATCACCCACAATCCACTCTAGGGCCTTGGAGAGCGGGAGGAGTATCGAGATTAGTCTATAGTTATTGTGCCGAGTCTGATCACCACTTCTGCACACCAGGGTAACTGTCGTAGATTTCCAGCATTGATGGAATTATGAGTGACAGAGCTAGACGTTTATAATTTGCATCAGTGGTCTAAGAACTTCCTCAAGTGCCAGGCTAACAAATTTTAAGTCTAGGGAGCCCCCACTGCGTCTTGACTTCCCTAGTACCTTTTCCAGGTATTTTCTGGCATCTGCTTCAGAGACTACATTGAAGTGAAATAGTGGTTGGTCATGGGGAGGCAGCTGTTTCCCTTGTGGGTCATTTGTAGTAAGGGGATTGAAGAAGTTAGCAGGGAGCACACTGCTTAGGTCCGTGAAGGAATGATTCAGGAAGTTGGCAATGAGATGAGGGTCTAAGGTTTAATACAGTGGACATAGCTAGAGCCCCGTGTTTTTCCTTAAATAAGAAATAACAAGAAATAAAAAGAAACTCAAAGTATAAAACAAAATAAAATGAAAACAAACACATGAAAGAAAGTTAAAAAATTACTTGTTTTTGGCAAAAACAAAATAAATGCTCACAACAGTTGTTGTTTAGGCTCTGTTGTTACCATAGAGACAGTCCATAAGGAAGTGGCAGCAGAGTTGTCTGATTCATAAAACCTTTCAAGATCACTGCCTACTGCTGCTTAATATGATTTTCCAGTGCCATGCATGTGAACATCCATCACCATGAAGAGACAATGCATGTACAGTAAGGAGGGGACTCACATTGGGTCTTTTGCAGGATATCATCCTGGTAACGGCAACTAATATCAGCTCTTTTATGTGCTGCTAAGCAGACAGTCACGGAAGTCACTAGTCCAAAGCCTAAAGGCCTGGGTCTTCATTTTCATTTGTAAACATAGAAACGTAGACAATGACGGCAGAAAAAGGCCAAAGGTCCATCTAGTCTGCCCAGAGCTCCCAATCTGCCCCGGGATCTGTTGCCTGTTATGGGGTTTAATCCCTCTCAGTCCACCCCCTGCTCCCCTACCGTTACCGACCTGAGCAACCACCAAACTCTTCACTCTGCCCTAGCCATGCTTAAAATCATTTACGGTTTTGGCACCCACCTCCTCAGCTGGCTGACCATTCCACAGCTCCACCACCTTTTCCATAAAATAGAACTTCCTCACATCCTTAGTCCTTCCCTGCTCCAGTTTCCATTCATGACCTCGGGTTCTTGACTCTGTACCCCTCCTAAATAGTTCCCAACAGTTCTCCTTGTTTATTCCCTTCAGGAACTTGAAGGTCACTATCATATCCCCGTCTCCAGTGAGTAGATCTTCATCACCTTTGGATGGTCTTCATAAGATCTGCCCTCTTGGCCCTGAATAATCTTCATCACATTGTGTTGTGCTGTCTACAGCCTATCCCTGTCACTCCTTAGGTGATGACTCCAGAACTGAGCACAGTATTCCAGATGCGGCCTTACCAGTGACCTATATAGAGGTAGTAGTACCTCTTTTTCCCTACTGTCAAAACCCCTTCCGATACACCCAGCATCCTACTAGCCTTACTATAGGCCTTGTTATGCTTGTTAAGCTGTAGAGGTTTGACTACTGTGCCTACACTCAGCAGGCAACCCATGAACCCTGTTGGCCACCATCAGCAATGCTCAGGCCTTCAAATTCCAAAATTCTTCTGACCCCTTGCAAGCCCCAACATGAGAGATTAGTAAGTAAGACTGTTAACTGCACCCACCACAGCTTAAAGGCACAGTGACAGCCTAGTAATACATTAACATGATTGTAAAAACTGACAGGGTCATGGCTCCACAGCCCCCCCTTCCAACATTTATACATACTGTATGTGCAGTAACATTTAATTCAGGCCCTTAAAATAACTACTCAGATTTTTTGTTGTTTTCACAGACAAGCAAAAGCATTTCTTCTCACAGTGTCCATTGTTCTGCAAAGGTCCCCAGTCTGATTTCTGAAAGCATCTGACATCACTCTGGCTAGATAAAGCACATAAATGGCCAACCTGCCATCTCTTCCTTACTGCTTAGGCAGCAAATGTCCTCACTGCAAAGGAATGTCAGTGTTTATAGTACATCTAACCTAAACAGGAGTGCTAATTGACACATCCCTCCATTTGTATACAACGTCCTTGACAGCTATCAGTTCTAAAGTGTATGATTTATCCAGTGCTATATCCTGCAGCTGACAAGTCACAGCTCCGTCATTAATAGCTAGCCTGCATGGAAGCAGAGCTTGTGTACATTTCTAAAACAAATATTTAGTTACTGATGAGCTCTGTTTAATATTAATAAATGCAAAATAATACATCAATTAAACCAAGGTTGAAACTTACCGAGTACCATAATTTGACAGGTTTAAGGAGTTACTGCATTCCACACATAGAATTGTTTTTTCTGGGTGTAGTGTGTGTTTATGTAAAATGGAAGAACTTTCAAAGCTTCATTTGTTAAAAGTAGTTAGGCTAGGCTGACAGAGACGGGAACGATTCTGGTCACGATAATCCCATTGAAAATGTAACTGTTGCATCATGCTCTATGTGGATTTACCTGCAAGTCACATACATGGCATACATAAGTACATAAATACAGTACGTATTTAGGGGGGAAAGAATGCCATTGGCTCACCAAAACCTTCCCACCCACCAGCTCAGTGGAAATGCCCTGCCCCCTTTTTTCTTCAAAGCACTGAGCAAGTCTGACCTTGGATGCCATTGCAGTATCAGCTGATACTACATCCTTTAACAATGTAATCCAGATGTTTACCACTCATTCTGTGAAGAAGTGGTTCCTGATGTTTCCCTTGAATCTTCTCCCTTTAATAACACTGGGTGCCCCTTTGTCCCTTCATATGTAATTCTAGTTATTCAAAAAGTATTGATTTCAGGAAATTGCATTGAAAGTGGAGAACATTTGTTTCCAAGCAAGTCCTGGGTCTAGGTGCACAGACAATGACGCAGGGCTAGATTCATGATGGTGAATGTAGCATATGGTAAACAAACAGACCATTACCATTCCTGCACTACCACAAGATTCAAGAAGCAACAGAAGCACAGCTAACGGGCACAGTAGTTGTGTTAATGAATCTTGTGGTGCAGTTTTGCAAATTGCATATTAATATTTATGAGGTCATTAGCTTGTTATCTGGGCTGCAGGAGATGACATAATGGGCACTGCTACATAGGACCCTGCACAACTGCAATGTGATTCAAAACGCGCAAACAGCACATGCCATCTGTCCAGTTATATTCTGTAGCTTTTTTGTATGTCTAGATCAGTGTACATAGAAACATGGTCCTTGTCCTCTACTGTTGATGAATGCCTGTTGTTCAATCATTTACTGAAATCGCAGTCTCTATTAATTACATCATAATCCTTTCCATAGGAATAAACAGTGATGTCAATAACAAATGCTTATGACTTCAGCAAAGGAAGAAGCAGCAGAAACCGATGAACTCTGGGGGACAAGGATTGAGGTTCCATGCAAATTAACTTGGTTCTGAAGAACAGCGGAAAGAGGCATGCAGATCACACAGAGAATATCAGGTGAATTGCATCTAAGTATCATGTCTTGCAAAGTTTCCTCACTTTAAAAAAAGCTTCAGTTTTGGCAATTTATAAGTGCACAACAGCGGTCACATTTTTTCTTCTCAAATCCACCATTTATGCTGTGATCAATGCAATGACTACTAGTGTGCAGAAAGTGACTACCAAAACGATGTGAGCGACAACACACGACAGGGTGTGCGGTTATAAGGGAACAATACTATAATGCTAATAATAGTATATAAGATAATACATGGGAAGGTGTGTATAATGAGAATTTTACACGCATCCAAGGTGGGGGATGCTACATAAACCTCAAGAGCGAAGCATCCCACATCAAAGTTGTGTGTAACATTCTCATTATACACATCTCCCCATGTTTTGTTTTATAAAATAGCTGGGTGGTGTTTTCTCACCTTGAACCCACTACCCAGCAATTATAGAAAACAGTATGGCCAGTGGTTCCAGAAGCACAAGTTCAATAGTGTAGGCACGCGCCGAACGAGGAAAACTCTGCATGTGTTCGCTATTGTAATTAGTTGGTTATAACGGTGAATTATAACCAGTTTTCCCTATAGGGGAAAACTCTCTCCCAGTTATTATAATAATAATAATGCTGTCATGTTTTTGCACTTTTTATACACTATGCCTGCATGCTGTGGATCCATGGTGCGTAGGCATGCCTAAGTGCCTTTGCCGTGCACCGGGGCCACTCGGACCTCTGCATGCATGCACAGAAGGGATGCACAACCCTCCTGCACAGGACGCCCCCAGCTGGTTGCACAGCTACACATGAGGGTGATCCGGGGGGAGTGTCAGAGGCATGCTAACTCTCTAGCACCATTCACAAAAGTGGGAGAGCACAAGTTATGCAAAGGAGGATCCTGCCATAACTTCTACATACACACACACCTCAATGGATACCCACCAGCTGCGGCAGAATGGGAACCCCTTCCACACTGCTGCCTCAGCTCACCGGACTGACAGGAAGGGCTGGAGGCAGCCATTTGGCACATGTCCTTAGTGTTCAGAAAATAGGGTCCCACACCTTCCCTGGATCCCATGCACAGCATGGGATCCACTTCAGGATCCAGGACTGGCATTTGATCAGATGCCCACATTTGTCCTGTGATCTGCCCCCACCCAGCTATGTTCAAGGGGGTGAGGTCATGGACAAGTGGCTGGTGACAGTGAATGCCAGCCGGTGTGCACCTGTCCATGGGAGTGGAGTTGCATGGGCTGGAGATGTGCCTCTCACATGTACCTGGACCCGGGTCATGCACAGGCCCCATTGAGCTGTTCCACGCTTTATTCTCTGCAGATACAGTTGCTTAGTATTTATTCTAATTTCACCCCATACTTACCTCCGGACTCCGGTGCAACGATCTTAGGTGGACTGGGAACACGTCTGCACTCTTCAAAGCTGACCGCGAACTGAGGAAATGCCGGTAAGCTGTATAATGAGATAGATAGGGGTTTTTCAACTTTGCTGCATATCTCAGCCATTTTTTGGAATTTTTGCACCAAATGTTCAACATGGGGTTTTTGGAACCCCTTCTCATGAATGCTCTCACTGTCCTGGAGTTAATCGGGCCCAAAGGGTGATTCATGATCACTGCATGAAATCACCTTTCAGGACCAAGTAATGAAACAACACTGCCACTGTTCATAAGGTGGGCTCTCAAAAGCCTATGTTGAAAATTTGGTGGAAAAATTCTAAAAATTACTGTTTCTGGTGAGCGTCGTTCTTGCCAGTTCTATGCTTATAAGTTCAATTTTCAATATTTTCTCAGATTTTCAACATTGCCATTTTATTACACTTCCTTATGAGTAGTACAGCTGTCATTTTTCACATCTTGCCCAAAACTTGTTTCCACCCATGTGGCGCACAATGGCACAGTCAGTGTGCAAAATCAATGTATGGGACACATTAAGAAAATCACAGTGACACTGTTCATGAGCAGAGGTCTTAAAATGGCTATGTTGAAAATTTGGTGAAAAAATTCCTAAAAATGACTGTGTTACGAGAGTATTGTGCAGTTTCCACGCACCCTCGTAAGTTCATGACTTTGTAATATTTTTAGTCCAGATTTTCACCAGTGGCATTTTCCACACTTCCTTATGAACAGTACAGCTGTCATTTTTCACAACATGGCCAAAATGTGTTTTCACACTTTCAGTGCAGAGATGCGTGGTCGCTGTGGGAAATCATTGTTCGGGACAGATAAAGAAAATCACAGTGACACTGTTCATGATCAGAGGTCCCAAAATGCCTGTGTTGACAATCTGCTGTAAAAAATCCCCAACCTAATTACATTATGGCTGTGCATTGCACAGTTTCTATGCATGCTCGTGACTTCATCAGTTTTTTTAATATTTTTACTGCAGATTTGCAACATTGCCATTTTTTCCACCTCCCCATGAACAGTACAGCTGTCATTTTTCACATCCTGTTCGGAATGTGTTTTTGCACCTGTGGTGCTAAATGCCATAGTCGCTGTGCATAAGCAGCTTTCGGCTAACAAACTGATATTGACACTGTTCAGAAAAAAACCATGTTGAAAATTTGGAGTGAAAATACCAATGAATGCCTGAGGTGTTAGGGTTTCCAACCATAACACCCCACCCTGTAGAGAATGACAGGCATCAGGGGTGTGACTTGGGATTCTTGCCTGTAATGCTCATACCATTCCACATCATGCAGCCAGTGAGAGGCATCGAGGTATGCCTTGGACAATTCGGACCCACAGTTCACCCCATTCTCCTATTCCGCACGCATCTCACTGTATTTCCTGATGGAATGGGGTGCGCATAAGGGTCAAAGACCCCAAGGCACACCGTGACACTTGTCAGTGTCTGCAGGGTAGGGTGTGATGAAATGGCGTGGTCGTTATGCCTGACGACCCAAAGGCACGCCCCAATGCCTGTCACTCTCTGCAGGGTGGTGGTGGGGTTGGCTTCAGTTCAATACTTCACTGCCATTTCTATTATGCAGCTCTGTACACTACCAATGCCAATGTCAGCAAGCAAACATTCGGCATTGACAAATGCTGGTTTTTTGTGGTAAAGGTAGCAGCCATGTTTGTAATGGAATCAGCAACTTAAAAAAAAGCACTGATGTTGTTAGCGTGCTGTGTCCTGATTGTCAGAACTTTTTTTACCCTTTCATTTCACTATTTTGATGTGCAGGTTCTAGCTAGTCTGGATGTGGTATTTTTCCTAAACATTTTATAAACCTCAGTCTAAAAGACATTTGCACTAGTGAAGAATGTACCAAAAAGTCAAGTCTATGTACAATTCTTTTTAGAATTTATTTTGCAAACATGAGTTGCAACCCTAGGGCAACAGTTTTTATAAGGTGTTGTGCTGGATCCAGCAATGCATGTTCACTCACTGAGAAATACTGAAGCAGCTAATTGGTTAGACAGTTTAACGTGAACTGTACTTCATTTGAACCTGTGAGCTCTTGGGATGCTATTTTCAAAAAGATTTCTCCCATTCTGTGCCTATGTTAAATCTTCTGAAAGTAGGGCACCTGATTACTGGGTATGTGGTAAAACAACTAGACCACACTTCCTCCTTTAAACTACATCCACTGCCCAACCTTATGCAGTGCTTACTAGCCTCTGGTTTCTTTAGTCATAGTGCCAAGATTTCAAAATGTTTGACTAACAAATCAATATCTATTTCTTATAAAATGCTGTTGCTATGCCAAGAGAGAGCGTAGCATGCTCCAGTTATGGCTCAGCTGTGCTAGGTTAGTTGATGGTGTGGTACACAGAAGTTATAAACCGAAAGCGGGCCCCATGGTTCATCAAATCTAGCCAGCCCAACAATCTGTTGATGAACAGGAGAGTCCCAATGGTCTCCGTTTCCCTCCCGTTTTGTTAATGTCCTTACCAGTCCCATATTTATGTCCCAAACATGTCTGTTCCAACCACCCCACACTAATTTCATGCAGACTACCAAGCTTGCTAGCCTGTTCCACACTCCCACCATCCTCTTGGTAAATACATGCTTTCTGACATCCCTCTTAAATTTCCCACATGCCAGTTTCCCTGAGTTCCCCTGGTACATGTGTTCCCACTTTGCATGAATAACTCTACTATCTACTTTATTTAGGTTGTGGATGTATTTGTACATCTCAGTAATGTCCCCCTCTCCCATCTTGCCTCCAATATTCACATGCTGAGAAGCATAACTTCATCCCATCATATGTTCTGAACCCAGAACACATTGAATGTTCTGATTGGCCCTGTATTGTGCTTGCTCTGTTGCATATTTTAACTTTTCTCCACAAGCCAAATATATATTTTTGTTTATCAAAACTTTTCACAGGAAAACACACTGCGCTGGGAAAACAGCTTCTTTCCTGATGTGTCCTTCCTAACAGGGAACAAGGTAAAACAAAATAACCATAAACAAAAGGTGCAATATGAAGGGTATGTAACAGTACAGTGTGCAAAATAGAAGCTAAATCAGGGAACAAGTAAAACCTGAGTTGACGTGCAAAATGAAACACAAGGGTATTTGCATGTAAGCGCTGCCTGTCTGTGAGCACTCCATCGCAAGGAAAACTCAAGTGTGACGACAGTCACTGCTACAGTGGTGTAACCAATCATCTCACAAGTGCTGTCCGTCATCATATTAGAATGACTCTGTCGACTGAGCACTCAGAACAGGCAGCATTTACTGTATATGTAAATACTAGCCTCATAGTGCAGAAATCATCAAGTCAAAACAAGCATACAGAAATTCCACTGCAAGGGATCAACCATATTTTTGTTTATGTGTTTTAGTTCAATTTTTTTTTTACTAGGAAAAGCACACTGAGCAGACAGATTTTTTCAGGTGCATCTTGGTAGGGGTTTACATGGACTTGTTTTATTGATGGGGTAATGAATGTTGGTCAAGATACCAGGGGAAAATCATATACTCCTATGATAAGTACCATGGGATCCTTAATTTACACCTGGAAGGTCACCAGATATGGGCAGCAGGCCAGGACCTCAGTTTGATGTCTCAACTGAAGGGCAGCATCTCAGCAGTGCAGCACCTTCCCCTTCCATCTTACAGTGTCAGAGTTGGGTATTAGCCCACATTCCTGGTGTGGGACTAGAACCCACACCTTTTTGATCTTCCAGCCCCAGAGGCAAGCATGTAACCCACTGAGCCACTCACACTAATATGCAACATTAAAATGCAAATGTGGAGTCCACGTAAGGTGGCCAAGACAGATGCTGGTGAAAACTCAAATGAGCAACAGTGGAAACAGAATGTAACTGCATGGTATAATAATCAGAACTAGATGGAGTAAAAGTGAGGAGAGGAAAATATTGGGGGAGAGGTGTGATGGGCTCGACTAACTTAACTAACTTTTTTATTGTAGTTAAAAAAAATGGCAGACAGGGGTGAGACAGTGGCTGTACAATACCTGCACTTTAGCAATGTCTTTGACTCAGTGCCACATTTATTGATTGATTAATTGCTTATTTATTTGATAATTGGTAGCCGACAGAGGCACACTGAGCCGAGGCTTGTTTCCAGGTGGAGCGCAAATGAAGGGTTACTGAAGGGCAGAGAAACATAATGCAGTAGATTACATGGTACAGACAAAAAGTGCAGGCTGAGTGCAGTAAGTAATACTTCACTAGTACAAGCTTAGAACAAGATTAAAGTGTAAGAAAGTTGTGCAGTACAAGCGCAAATGGAAAACTGAAAATTCAAGGCAAGTAATGCAGTGGACAAGGAAGCAGTTAGGTCATGGGGAACCAAGAACCTGAGCTACCAAGATCACTAGGGGGACCTCCTAGTGGAAAAAAGGTGCAGGTGGGTGGTGGGAGGAGTTTCAGCAGGTGCCTGAAGGAGCCGTAAGAGGTCAAACAGTGCAGTGGAGAGGGTGTTGGCTGGTGATAGAAAGCAGATTTCCCAATAGAGGACTCGGGGTGAGGAGTGGAGAAGGTTCTCTGGTCCCTGGAGCAGGGGGGACAGGAGTTAGGAGTAAGGAGAGGTAGGAAGGAAGCCAAACCAGCACTTGGGGATGAAGGAAGAGCAGTGTAACTGGTGACGTGAAGGTAGAGAAATGGAGGAATTGAGGGAGCAGTGGTGCATATGTGGAAGAGAGTTTGTCAGAAAGTAAAAAAATGCATTGCAGAGGATGTCTAGTCTGGCTAGGAAAGTGAATAATGCTACACCACAGATCACAGGAGACATAGGAGACTGGTTAAGAAGGTGAGCATTCCAGGGATATGGGAGAGGAAATAACTAGATGGGTAAAAACTGGCCTACAGATAGTACCCAGAGATATTCCTAAATGGTACATTCTCTGAGGACAGGGCAGTGACTAGTGGAGTACTGCAAGATTCAGTCCTCAGGCCACTTTTATTTTATATATATATATATATATATATATATATATATATATATATATATATATATCTTTCGGCACCATGCATTTCTGCTTAAAGTTGAACCAGCATAATATTCTGTGGTGATTTGCATATGCATCCCATGATGCTTTGCATTGTGGGGTCATGTGTGATTTTGTATTTCTTTGAAACTTGGCTGCCCAGCCAAATACCCTTTGGGGTAGCCATTGCCTCAGTGCTTGTGCACAGAGGTTGTTTGTCTTTTAAATAGTTTTTGTTTTAATTGGGTTCACCACAACTTAACCCAGATAGACTATCTTAGTGTTGCTGGTTCATTCCACTGGGGTGTCAGACAGACGAGGCATACTGATGAGTCCTGGTAGGATGAAACACGTGTCTATGTCTTCTGTTGGCACCCTTTGCAAACTGTGTGAGAGACCTTTTGGCAGCATGCATTTCTACTTCAAGTTGAACCAGCATAATATTTTGTGGTGATTTGCATATGCAGCCCATGATGCTTTACATTGTGGGGTCATGTGTGATTTTGTATTTCTTTGAAACTTGGCTTCCCAGCCAAATGCCCTTTGGGGTAACCATTGCCTCAGTGCTTACGCACAGAGGTTCTTTGTCTTTTATATATATATATTTATATATATATATATATATATATATAGATAGATAGATAGATAGATATTATAGTGATGCGGTACTGCCACTATATTTAGGGCTGAGTAGGCTGTTTAATGATAAACCCCTAACTTTTCACTTTAACAGCTTTGTCCCCATTCAACAGATTTGCATGACATTTTGCATGCATGGTCTGGAAGCAAGGTCTCTTGATGTGCCAAGTTTCGTTCCAGCCGGGTATGTGGATTCCAAGATCTGGATAGTGACAAAGTGAAAAAATCAGGGGCCTTGGCTGTTTGGTTTCTTTTTTTGTCATCAACTAACACCCAGATGATTTGGAATTGTGTTCTGAAATGTTTACGGTAGAACGGCTTGCCCCAGAATGGTGCCTTTCCTTGGTTTGGTGAAAATATATTAATCTGTTCCAGAGTTATAAGGATTTGAAATTTCAGTTCAGAGCATGCTCAGTACTGTCTTTTGGATAGCTGTTTTGTACAAAAGAAGAATTTATCCATATGAAAGAGGATTCTCTTTTGTGAGGGGGGTAATCCTGTCTCGTGACAAAAATTCTTCTTTCGTATAGCAGCCATCTTGTTTCTGTTTTTTTCACAAATGTTTTTTTTTTTTAAACACATAAAAATCATATCCTGCAGAGAAACCAAAACATATATCTTGCTAAATGGTACCTCATTAACTGGATTCTGCAGTTAGTTTTTGGAAAAAGGATCCAGAAATGTACTTTTTTAAAACATTTTAAGAATCTTCTTTCATGTGACAATTTTCTTCTTTCATATGGCCTCGCAAAAGTGGAACAGGACCATACGAAAGAAGATTAGGTTCATGCAAAAGAAGAATTTGGACTTAGTTCTTTTTCACATTTTTATTTCATATGAACCAATCCTTTTTTTGTGAGAATGTTACAATCTTAGGCAAGAAAACTGTTTCATATGAAAAAGAAATTTTGTTTTTGCACAGCTGAACTTTAACAAGCCATAACTCTGTCATTATTTGGAGTTAAGGGACAATCTATATATCAAAAGTAAGGTCCCAATGGGTACTGCAACACTGACACATAATACCTTCCAAAATAATTCAGGGGCCATATAAAACACATAAACATTTAAAAATAAAAATTATTTCAATAACATTTTTATGGCAAAAAAAAAAAAATAATTCCCATAGGATATGGGGCTGGCAGTATAGCCTAGAGGTTAGCGTAATAATCTGTGAATGAGCTTGGTACATCCAGCAGACTACCTGAGTTTGATTCCCACAAACTCCTCTTGTATACTGTGTGACTCTGAGCAAGTCACTTAACCTCCCCAGTGCTCCCGGGTCACCCGTGAAAACAGGCACCAGTGCCTTGTGGGCTTTACCTGGTTACCAAAAAAAATGAAATAAAATCAAATGAAGTAGGATAACATTGCAACTTTAACAAGTTGTAACTCCATCAGTCTTTGGAGATAAAGGACAATCTATATATCAAAGCTCAATGAGTACTATAAGACTAAGCCGCTAAGAAATACCAACTAAAAATAGACATATGAAAATCATTCAAATTAAAAAATGAGAATTCTCATAGGATAACATTGCAACTTTAACAAGCCGTGACTCCATCCTTACAAAATAAAAAATTACAACAAAGCAGATAAATTGTCGCAGAGAGGATCACTTCAGGTTGTTACAGGTTCACCACTTTTTGTTGACACCAGGGGTGCTCCCCCGGATCCGTATCCAGAAGGGGTCCACAACACCATTCCCCCCATACCGCCACCCCCACAAGACATCGGAGCAGCACCTACCCTCCTCTACCACCCTAATCTGCAGTGTAAATCACTGCGACTTGTCAATGAATAAGCGTGTGCTTGTACAATCATGCGCTCGTTTATTGAGCTCAGTTGGGCAGGCTGCCAACCGTGGAGGTGAGTGGAGGGTCATGCCAGTGGCCCACTCCGGTGGGGGGACTGCGGGTTGGGGAAGTGGGCACTACCAGACAGGATGGTGGGGGTGGGGTGGGGGACCCACTAGACACCAGGGAAGGGATTAATTGTTTTTTTAACAAATGGGCATTGGGCATGGTTAGGTGGGTTGGGAGGGAGGACCACTAGACACCAGGGATAGATCAGGGGTGCTGTTGGGAGAGAATTCACCATTTGTAACTTCAACTTGCTTTGGGGGGGTTTTAAGTGCAATTTGCACTTGAAAACCCCCAAAGCAAGGCGAAGTCACAAATGGCGAATTCCGGGTAATTTAAAAAAATTATGCAAAGTGCTATGCAGGGTGAAATTGCCATCTTCACTGCGGTTTTGCCTGCTTAGTAACATTTTGCTGCATCTCTACTTATGAGACAGGATGTGAGGAGACTGAAGAAGTGATCCAGTATTTGGAAGTTGCAATTTAATATCAGGGGATGCTGACAGAGAGCACAAAGCAGGGGAAGAGACCCGGAAGTGATGATCGGCAATTACCTAAGCAACAACCTAAAGTAGGATGCTCAATGCAACTGGACACATGGTAGGGCTAAAGAATGCTAGAGTGTGTAGGAAGAGGGATTACTAACAGGAGAAGGGATGTGATATTTCCTCTGTATACATGTAAATCACTGGTGAGATCACATCTAGAATACTGTGTCCAATTCTGGGGCTCACACCTAAGAAAGGACCAGGATAGATTCCAGACAGTACAATGTAGGGCTATGAAGATTACCCAGAGCCAGCAGGGCAAGGAATATGATGAGAGACAGGCAAGTCTCACCATGTATTAACTGGATGAAAGAAGGGAATGGGGGGGCATGATAGAGATTTTAAAGTTCATAAATGAGTTCAACAGAGTGGAGATGGCAAGTCTGTTCAAATTCAGAAACAGCAACAACAAGAGGGCATACGGTCAGGGTGGAGGGGTGAAGGTTCAGAAAGGACAGTAGGAAATATTACTTCCTGGAAAGGACAGTAGATGTGTGGAACAAACTTCCTGACAAGGTTGTGGAGGAAAAAACAATAGTGGCATTCAAAAGGAAGCAGGGCATATAATAAAGAAGTTATCAGATGGAAAGTGGAGGGAGGAGGGGGGTGACCAGGAGGGAGGTCAGAAACTAGAGCATCTCCAAGTCGGAATTCTTCTATCACTTTTCTTTGCTACTATGAAACATTTTACAGGACTTCTACAGTAACTGACATTGTGGTCATGGAATAGAGTCTTCTGGGCAAATTATTTATTTATTTGTTTATTTCTAGTTTTGTTGACCAAGAAGAGGCAAACCCAACTGTGGCAGCTGATTTCCAGGTGCACCGGGGAAGGGGGTGGGGTTACATAGACCTGTTCTATTGACAGAGTAGAGAGAAACAGTGGTTGTCAATCTTTCTTCAGGAATAGGAAGAGGGGAGAAGACAGGATGGGAGACAGCAGAGCTTATGTGGGAGATGCAGTAAGAAAGAAGGGAGGCCTTTTACATGATAATGGGATAAGGGTACTTCAGAATCTGGTTTATGTAGTTCTCCACAAGACTATAGCAAAAAGGTTTTTGCCTGGTTTGGGTGCTGAATAAAGCGTATTGCATCTATGATGTTTATGAGGGAAGACTGCAAAGGGGTCCATACAAAAAATGCAAGAGAAAAAAATCAAATGTGAAATTCTATTTTAAAGCCATCTGAAATTCATTATGGTTGCAGATCACCTGTGTGCAGATGACAAGAAAGCAATACTAATAATAATAATAATAATATGCTTTATTTGTTATGCGCCTTTCAGGCAACAAGGCGCAGTACAATAAGAGAATAAAATCCAACAGATTCAGCTACATAATAAGTACAATTCAATAAATAGTACATCCATAAGATTTTTCCCAGAGGAAATATTTCAGAGCCTGTTTAAAACTCCCCACGGTCGTGCACTCCCTAATCCGACAGGGTAGAGAATTCCAAAGGGAAGGGGCCACAAACATAAATGCATGGGCCCCAACAGATTTTAAAGTCACCCTTGGAATCTCTAGCAACCCCTCGTCGGCAGAGCAGAGTGGTCTCACAGGGTGGTAAGGAATCAGGAGTTCTTTCAGGTAATCAGGGCCCAGTTCAGGCAGGGCTTTAAAAGTCAGTAAGCCGACTTTGAAGGTGCTCCACCACTGAACTGGCAGCCAGTGCAGTTCCCGCAGCACCAGTGTAATATGGGAAGATCTAGGAGTTCCCACCAACAACCATGCTGCAGAATTCTGCACCAGCTGCAAGCAGCGGATACCAACCCCTGGAAGCCAAAGTAAAGCGACTTGCAGTAGTCAAAGCGCTAGGTCACAAAGGCATGGATTAAAGTTGGCAGATCATTGGACTGAACAAGGTGCTTGATCCTGGCAATGGTTCTTAGATAGTAGAAAGATGTCTTAACCACAGCTGACACCTGAGGTTGAAGTGTCAGCCCAGCATCCAATATCACCCCCAGATCTCGCACCTGTTCAGAGACCTGTAGCTCGACAGCCCCAAAACACAATCCAGATGGGGAGCTGGCCACAGGACCCCCTATCCGGCGATCCAGATCCAAAACCAACACCTCCATCTTCCCCAAATTCAACTTCAACCAACTGGACCTCATCCAATCCTGGATTTCATTGAGGCAGCTATTAATACTGAAACAACTCCTTCCTGGTCGGGGCCAAAAGACAGATATAGCTGGGTATCATCGGCATAGCAATGAAACCGCAGACCATACCATCTCACAATGTCTCAGAGAGGAAGCATATACACCGCAAACAACATGGGGGACAAAATAGAGCCCTGAGGAAACCCACAAGGCAGAGAGGTGGGATCGGAAGAAAAGACCCCCGAAACCACCCTCTGATGGCAATGAGCCACTTACCAGAAGGGAAGAAGCAAACAACTGACATCAGCAAAGAAAAGCCATCCCTTTTCCATCCAGAAAGAAAAAAGTTTCTTTTGGAATAGTTTCTTGTTGAAAATGCCAATAGGTATAAAAAATGGAAATCCCATAAGAAGATCTTGTGGTTACAGAAATGGTAAACTCTTTCCCTGTCTCTCTCACAATGCATATTAGTGTTACTTACTACTACCCTGGTATTGCAGCTTATGCCCTTCTGAGGGTTATCTCTACCTGTTTCCCCATCCACCTCAGGTGAGCGTGTTCTCATAAGTGAGATCAGCACTAAATAGGTGTGTGCCCTTCCCCTAAAAATCACTCTTGCTATCCAAATCCCCGACCTCACTCACCACCTGGAGAAGCCAACCTACATGAACCCATCTACAAATCACTCCCTTATAGCTTTGGATTCTCTATACCCACTTCCATAATGATACTCATAGCAGGTACCCTTTTGGATATCTTCAGTGATCACTAGCCCATCTTCTGTCAGAGAAGAATCCACAGATCCAAAGTACCACCCAAGATCATAGTCTCCCATTCTATCAGTAATGTGGACCTTCCTCCCCACTGGCTGATTTCTCTAGCACCAACTGCTCTGCTATAACATTTGCAAAATCTTGATGATGCACTGAAGTATTCCCATAGTACTGAATATTAAGGAATAGCGAGACCCCAGGCAGAAAAGGGGAAGGAGGTGACAGTCAGCCTTTAGGGCTCTTGGATATTTAAATCTAGCCCAGTATTAGGCTGTACGTGCAGCTAGGCAGGGAAATGGGCAGACTGGATGAACCTCTATTTTTTTATTCAGCAGACACAATTTACGTTTCTGTTTCACAGCAACATCTGCAAGGACATTAAAAGGGTGGAGGTGGTACAGAGGAGGGCAACCAAAATGGTGAGGGGGTTGCAGGAGAAGTCATATAAGGAAAGGCTGCAGGAACTCAACATGTACTCTCTGGAAAAGAGGAGAGCAAGAGGGGACATGATTGACACCTACAAATACTTAAAAGGAGTGAACAAGGTGCAAGTGGAAGGTCTGTTTTAGAGAATGGGAGGCAATAACAAGGGGCCATGCAATGAAGAAAAAGAGAAGAAGTTTAGGAGAGATGTGCAGAATTACTTCTTCACAGAAAGGACAGTGGATGAGTGGAACACCCTGTGAGTGAAGGTAGTGGGTGCAAAGACCATGGGGAGCTTCAAGCATGCATGGGATAAGCACAGGGACCCATTAGGCAGAGGAATGGGGGGAGGGAGTGACACCTATCACCAGCTAGGGTCAGTAGTGATGGAATAGGCAGGGACAAGGGGCAGACTGGATGGGCCTAAATGTCCTTTTCTTCTGACAAAATCTATGTTTCTATATTTCTAAGATATAGGCCACACATGTCCCCTCCGAATGACTAGGGTAAAGGGCTGCCACCTCTAGGTCGAAACAAAGTTAGACACATAGAAACAGAATCTGTTGGCAGAAAAAGGGCTGCTTGGCCCACCCACACGCTCAGTCTGCCCTGATGGTCCCTGCCTAGTCTGTCTCCGCAGACCCTAGCTGGTCTCTGGCAACCCTCCCTCCTCTTAGTGTAGTAGCTGTAGGAAGGTCCTGTGTAAGGATGAGCTGATGCTGAATTTGGATCCAGTGAATGTGCCAAAATCTGGCATTTTGGACACTGGCAAAGTAAGTCTGAAGAAACTCAGTTCCTGATCAGCATTTGGGAACTTCGAAGTCATGATGCGGTACTTTTTACCGAGTGCACAATCTGAACATGTCCAAGCTGCTAGCAATCAATCAATCAGTCAAAGTCTTCATTTAACTAGGTGATCACCGTTGAGCAAGCTCATTTTCGAGGTGGACCTGGGTTTGTTAACAAGGAACAAGGGACAATATACAAGGGATGCAACACACAAGAAAATAGTAATAATACAAATAAAGTGAGACACAATAATACAGTATATACAAAGTATCAGCAGGTAGCATTGACAGTAGTATATGTTTGGAACAGAAGATACAGCTAGTGTAGGGTAGGACACAATTTTTCATAAAAGCAAAGAAATAAACATATCAGGTGCACCGAACACAAATAAAACCTTATATAAAAAGATATATAGTGATACGGTATGGAGAATGTAGCGCTGGAACCAGGGTCAAAGGAATGAGGAAGGGACATATATGGGGGTAGAAAAAGGGGAGAGGGAGGAGTCAATTATAGATGTGATCAGTCTTTTAACAGTAGTAATTAGAGTGTGCTTGGACTTATAGGAGTCACTATTTAGGGTAGACAGGCCAGGACTCCTTATTATGATGTAGGTATAGAGATTTAAAAGCTGCTAGGCTGATGGGGTGAGTTAATTTCAAAGTTTTTTGCAGCCTGTTCCACAGTTGAGGGGGCACAAAGCTGATGGCTGCTCTGCCAATGCCAGATTTTGCTTTGTAAACATAAAGGTAGATATAGGAGGTGCTTCTCAGGGCATACTTCCCCAGAGTGCACAAAGGTAAACAGACAGAGATATACTGGGGCGGTTTATTTGAGATAGCTTTGTATGTCCAAACCGCAGCATTTTTTTGCCGTCTGTAAGCAAGGGATGACCATCCCACTGCCGTGTACAATGCACAGTGGTGGGCTGAGTATGGAAGACCCGTGATAAAACTTATGGCTCTGTGATAAAGCGTATCAAGTTTGGCTAGGGTACCTGCTGGTCGCTGACTATATAGAAAGTCTGCGTAATCCAATAGGGAAAGAAAGGTAGTTTGAACCAGTTTCAGTTCAGCGTCTCTTGTGAGGAGATTATTAATCCTAAAGAACAGACCAAGTCTTTGTCTAAGTTTCTTTGCTAGTTCTCCTAAGTCATCTGTGAAAGTAAGTCTATGGTCTAACCAGACCCCCAGGTACTTGAACTTTGGTACATAGTCCAACTGCTCACCTAGAATGGTAGTGATCTGCAGGAGTGTCCCAGCAATTGCAGGATTTATTGCATTTTGAAGGGGTGAGAGGAACATTGCTTTGGTTTTTTTTGCATTTAAGAGCAGTTTCTGGTTTATAAGCTGATGTTGCAGCAGATTAAATTCATTTTGAAGGGCTTTACAGGCCGCTTCAGGTGTGGGGCTACTAGCATAGAGTACCATATCATCCGTGAATAGGTGTATTTGTGCTTCTTTGACGGGGGCATCTACGTTGTTAATATAAATGGTGAAGAGCAAGGGACCAAGAATGGAACCTTGTGGTACACCCCTCAATAGGGGTTTTGGTGGAGAAACTTTCCCTTCTGCCTTTACTTGTTGAAGTCGTCCTGATAGGTAGTTGGAGAACCATTTAAGGGATAGGGAATCCAAACCAATGTTCCCGGAGGGACGACAGAAACAGTCTGTGATCAGTGGTAACGAACGCCTTGCTTAGGTCCAAGAAAACTGCGCAAAGTTTTTTTTTGTCTAATTCAAGCTGCCATTCATTTGTCACCTTGGCTAGAGCAGAGATTGTACTGTGCTGTGCTCTAAAACCGGATTGTAATGAGTTGAGCAATTTTTCTGATTCCAGGTACTTCCGAAGCTGGGAGTTCACTATTTTCTCCAGCATCTTTGACAGGACTGGAAGTAGGGAGATTGGCCTGTAGTTATTGAGGTCACTAGGCTCTCCTGACTTAAACAAAGGGACCACAAGTGCATTTTTCCAAATGGGCGGTAGGTCACCCTGGGACAAGGATATGTTGAAGAGATGAGTAATTGGGACTGCGAGGACACGGTAGCCAACCTTTAAGAAGTACGGGTCAATGAGGTCGGCCCCTGCACTTTTCCTAGTGTCCAGCTGAAGGAGAAGATCTTCGACTTCTTTCAGGGAGGTAGGCTGCAGAGAGAAGGATGGACTGGGGATGGGTTTTTCTTGTGTATCCAGTCTAAGTTATTGGTGGAGGATATTCGCCGGAGAGGAGTCAAAGGCTAGCCCTGCAGTGGCAAAATGATTATTAAGAGCATCAAGGATAGACGGTCTGTCGGAGATGACAGTATTGTCGATCAATAATTTAGTAGGTAGGGAATTTACAGTGGTGTGACCTTCAATGTCTTTGATAGTCCTCCAGAATTTGGAGGCATTTCTTGAGGAACTCTCCAGCTGAGAGCGGTAGAAATTATCTTTGGCTTCTCTGACCATTTTGGTACAGAGGTTCCTCGCCCTCCAGAAAGAATTCCAGTCATTTATTAAATTAGTTTTCCTAGCAGTTCTCCAGAGTACATCCCCACTCACGAACTTTTACTATGGGAGCATACTTGTTGAGAGCTCCTAGCACAATTTCTGAGAAAGTATCATAAGCCGTAGTCAGGGACTTGGCTAGATAGAAGTCTTGCCATCACATGGAGTCTCTTAGGTCTGATATATACCCATGGAGATCAAAGTTGCGTATGCACCTTTTAAAGGAGAATTTTGGTGCAATTGTGGATTTAAGGGTGGATCTTACACACACGATGAAGCAATGGTCGCTAATATCAGAGAAAAAGATGCCAGCAAGGGAGAATAAATGGGGTTTGTTAACTAAAATTTTATCAAAGAGAGTACTGTTATTAGGGTTGAGCTTGTTAGGATGAATAGATTTGTTTATTAGCTGTGACAACCCAAGGGAATCACAGAACATTTTAAGTGGGGTGGATGCACTGGAGAGTCAGTCTAAGTTGAAGTCCCCTAGTATGCTAAACACTGAAGATGCCAAACTGAGGATGTTTCTGAGATGTTTTAACAACTGTAGTCCAGCTGATGGGGGTCTGTAGCATCCTATTATACATAATGAGACACTGGTGGCAATTTCAATCTTTAATGACAAGCTTTTGAATTCTTTTGGGACAGAGGCTGAGTCAATTATGGAGGCAGGGAATTTATCCTTGATGTAAATAGCTACCCCACCACCTCTGGTTTGCCTGTCAGCTCTGAACAAAGAGCAGGAGGGGATGTTAGCTTTGTTGCTACTGGTCGCTGTTCGGAGCCAGGACTCAGTAATCACCAGAACATCTGGAGCAGTAAGACATACCCAGGCCTGAACAGAAGTGATTTTTTTTAATAGGCTACATACATTAACATGCAAGAATGTAAGCCCCTTGAGGCTTTGTAGCTCTGCTGGGGGTTCCATGGGTGTCAGAGGGCCTGGATTAAGCTCAACATTTCCTGAGCATAGTAAAAGCAGGAACAAGAGTTTCCTGCAGAGTCCTAGGAGAAGTGTGGGTGACTGAGTCTTCTTTCGGTTACGTGATTTGTCTGCGGCAGTATAGGAAGTTCTGAGGCTAGTTCCCAGTTTTCCTGATGCTGCATACAATAATACCCTGACTGAGAGAGTCAATGGGAGTAGGGGGGAGTATACAGAAGGTGGTGTAGCCCTGTGGGCAGGCTCTAGGACAGTTCCTGTATGCCAGTGCAGATGAAGGACCAGCAGTGGGCTAGGGGAAGTTAGAGCACATACAAGTTCTTCTACTTGATAGGAAAAGTCCCGGTCGGACAATGTAAAAAGAGAGCCATTCTCCACTCTAGGAGTTATTTTTTGGTTCACGTTCGGGTACATTACATGTAAGATGAGCACAGACAAGCATAGAAGCAGGTAATATGCCCTCATTATGAGACTATCACCCAATGAGCACTACAAGTGCAGGCAAGAGAAGGGATTCTCAATGAAGGAGAATTTCTTAATCCCTGCAGAATACTACCATAGGCAGTGGAGCCTGAAGCAGTAATCCTAAAGTACAGCTCCTAGTCAGGCTAATAAGAAAAGAGTTCACCTGACTATAGAGTAGTACTAGGGACAGAGAGGCTTTGAAGCAATTTTTTTAGCTACTACTCTGGAGCAGACTAAGTACTAGAGAGATCACCTGACCTAAATCAATTGCCTTAGCAAGACAGGATATGCTAGTGAGCAATAAGCAAACCTAAAGTACCAAAATAGTATGCCTCAGCAAGACAGAATGAGATAAAGCTGTTAGAAGGCTTAGTTGCAAAAAGGGGACGGGAGGAATTCCAGTTGTTGACAGTAAGTAACCAATAAATTGAAACATCAGATTGGAGTGGGCGGAGACTGTGTGCAATTAAAGGAGGCCTGGGAGGGGAGGGGTGGTGGGGAGGTGGCACGAAAATCAAGGGGAAGTTTGCAGAGCTAGCACTGAATCAGTGCACATACAGTTGGAGAGAAACTGCAGCGGGGGGGGATGGTAAGTTACTTTACACAGGCCAAGCAGAACAGGCTAAATTAAAATATATAAATTAGGAGCCGAGTACAGGGATGCAGGCTTACATTAAGCCACACGTCTCGGGTGCTCCTGTCTCAGGTGAGTGAGACCAGCCAATCAGGGGGCTCTACACAGGCATGGAGCCAACAGCGCTACCCTAAGAAGGCACCAAAATTGAAAACAGCAAATTGCAAGTGATGATCCGGTTCAGCTTTCACACAGCCCAGAGAAATCGTGGCAATTTTTCAAGCGTCATACCTTATCTATCTCTTTGGGGGTGGGTGGATCAGACTCCTTGCACCGTAGAGGTGCTATGGCTGGATCGTGACCGCTGCCCATGAGGGCAAGTGGCACCTGTAAGGAAGGAGACAGCAAAATAAATAGGAGCAGATGGGGTGGTATCCAAACAGAGACACTCAAAGAGAGCTGAGCACCAACTTGAATGACAAAGTCAGGGGGCAGTCTCAGACAGAGGCAAGGTGCCGGTTAACTCAGGAATCCAAAACAAGCACAAAAGAACAGACTGATGGGGGAGGGCAGGAGGGACAGAACAGAGACAGAGGAGGACAGGGGGACAAAGGAAGATGATTAAGAATGAAAGTCAAGGGCAGGAGCCTTAGACTCAAGACAGAGGCTACACAGATTTTACAATTCACTGAATTTTCTAACTAAGTCCATAGCAGTAAGCATGTAAACCCAGTACAGTTTTAAATACAATTAAAAAAAATATATTAACAAAGCCAGTAAATTTTTTTAAAAACTCAGTTCAAGGCAGTGTACAGAGTGAAAGCTTAATTGGGGAAAAATCAAGGAGAAGTTTGCAGAGCAGCACTGAATCAGTGCTCATACAGTTGGAGAGAAACTGCAGCGGGGGGGGGATGGTAAGTTACATTACACAGGCCGAGCAGAACAGGCTAAATTAAAATATATAAATTAGGAGCCGAGTACAGGGATGCAGACTTATATTAAGCCACACGTCTTGGGTGCTCCTGTTTCAGGTGAGTGAGACCAGCCAATCAGGGAGCTCTACACAGGCGTGGAGCCAATAACGCTACCCTGAGAAGGCGCCAAAATTGAAAACAGCAAATTGCAAGTGATGATCCAGTTCAGCATTCACACAGCCCAGAGAAATCGTGGCAATTTTTCAAGCATTGTACCTTATCTATCTCTTTGGGGGAGTGGGTGGTTCAGCTTCCTTGTACCGTAGAGGTGCTATAGCTGGATTGTGACTGCTGCCTGTGGGGGCAAGTGGCACCTTATCTATCTCTTTGGGGGGTGGGTGGATCAGGCTCCTTGCACCGTAGAGGTGCTATGGCTGGATCGTGACCGCTACCCTTGGAGGCAAGCTACATGACCTGCAGCTGCCAATCAGCGACACTGGAGAGTGAGAACTTCTCACACTGCTCACATTAGTGCCATTTCCAGCTGTCTCACATTGGAAGTATCTGGCTACTGAAAGAAACTCCTTTTATGTGAAAAAGAGGAATTTTTGATCAGAAAACTTTAAAAAGATTAGAGAATCATGCATTATCTTTTCCGTTAGCTAATGCTCAGTGGACAAAATAGTACATACGAACATAAGAACATACAAAGGAAGCCAGCAGATACAGGCCTTGAAGGTTTATCTTGTCTGCTCAATTGTGCAGCTTGTGGTTTACACCCCAGCTGCCTCTCCCCTTCCCCCCACCCCTTTTCCTCTCCGAGATGAGTTCCCCCCTTGGGTTGAGCCTCATCTGGCAATTATTCTGCCCTTGATGCTATCCCATCCTCTCTTAAAGCCGTCCACAATCTTCTGTGAGACCAGCTCCTCAGGGAGTTTATTCTACTCCTCCACCAACCTCTCCATGAAGTAGTTCGTCCTTAACTCCCTCCTGAACCTCCCCCCCTCCAGCTTCATGCTGTGTCCTCTAGTGACCCCTTCCCTTTTCAGCCTGAACATGTGGTCAGTATATCCTTTATTTATGCCCATTAAATATTTAAAGGTCTCTATCACATCCCCCTGTCCCTTCTGTATTCCAGGAAGTACATGTTGAGCTCCCCTAACCTATCCTCATAGGGCTTCCATCCCACTCCCTTACAATTTTGGTGGCTCTTCTCTGGACCCTCTCCAGGAATTTGATGTCCCTGTTTAAGTAGGGGTGCCAGAACTGCACGCAGTACTCTAAGTGTGGCATCACCAGTGATCTGTACAATGGTAGGATAACTTCCTCGCTCCTGGAGGTGATCCCTCTAGCAATGCACCCCAGCATCTTGTTGGCCTTGGCTGCTGCCCTTCTACACTGCTCTGAGTGGTTCAACTTACCTGTTACTATCACACTCAGATCCTTTTCTTCTTCAGAGACCTTTAACTTTTCCCCACCCAAATGGTAGCTGTACCTAGGGTTCTTGGACCCGAAGTGCATGACTTTGCACTTCTTGGCAACAAATCCCAGTTGCCAAGTCCCTGACTATTTCTCTAGTGTATCCAAATCTCTTTGGAGACCCCTCCCCTCCTCCCCCCCCATCCACTACTGCACCAATTTTGGTTTCATCTGCAAACAGGCTCATTTTGCTCTCAACCCCACCTGTTATATCAGCAATGAAGTTATTGAAGAATGCAGGCCCCAGGACAGAGCCCTGTGGGACCCCAATGTTGACTGCTTGGTGTTTTGAGAGATCCCCACCACAACCACCCTCTGCTGCCTGTCACTCAGCCAGTTTCCTATCCATCAAACCAATTTTTCACCTGTTCCCAGGGTCCTCAGTTTATCCACTAGCCCTCCATGTGGTACTGAGTTAAAGAATTGGCTGAAGTCCAAGTATAGGACATCAACTACCTGCCCCCCCAACCAATGCCCTAGTTACCCAATCAAAGAAGTTGACTAGGTTTGTCTGATAGGACCTCCCTTGTATGAAGCCATGCTGAAGTTCATCTTGCAGTCCATTCTGCTGCATGAATGCCACCAGTCTTTCCTTCATAATGGTCTCCATTAGCTTAGACACTATGGATGTGAGGCTGATTGGTCTATAGTTCTCTGGGTCATCCCTAGGGCCACTCTTATGGATGGGCACCACATGTGCTGACCCCCAGGCCAATGGCACACAACCTGGTTGCAAGGAAGTATTGAACACATCCATCAGGGGTGCTGCCAGCACTTCTGCCAACTCCTTCAGCATGCGAGGATGTGTCCCATCCAGCCCAGGGGCCTTATCCATCCATATGGAGTTAAGACCAGCCAGCACCCTTTCTACTGGGATTACACAGTCAGTTATTCCTTCCCCTCTCACCCTACACCCCCATCCCTTTCCTGATGGGATGGGTTCTCTCTTTCTCTCATAAAAACTGAGCAGAAGTACTCATTAAGTACCTCTGCTTGTTCCCCCCCTTTTTCGGACCACCCATTATCCTTTTTAGTTCTGGCTATCTGTTCCCTGATTTTCCTTTTTTCCCTGACATAGCTAAAGAAGTCTTTTTCTCCTTTCTTAATCCCCTGTGCTAATTTCCATTCTTTGAGGCCTTGGCTCCCCTCACAACCTTGGTCACCGCCCCCAATCTCATTTTGTGTTCCTCCCTATCCTCCTCCTCCTCCTCCTTGCCAGTTCTCTTAAACTTCCTGAAGGCTGCTCTTTTTTCCCTCACACTATCTTGCACTTTCCTTGTCGACCAACTAGGCTTCCTGGTCCTCGTATTCTTTCTAGCACTCCTTGTGCACAAGTTTGCTGCCTCAATCTGTCCCAACTTTACAATGTCCCACTTTTGATTAATATCCATCTCAGGACTAATGGCTGCTA